>CM077089.1:53888243-55088243 GCA_039513925.1 Platanthera zijinensis
CTCCCCCTAAACTGGAGCATCTTCCCTGACAATCTCCCCATCAATAGGAGCATCTTCCCTAAAAAACTCCTTAATATTGGCACAGATATTTTCTACTTGCTAGCCAGACAATATATCCATGGCTTTAGCTTTGATTTTTTGACACTGTGTTCCATCCAATTATCTCCTTATAGCAGGTTCAGAAGAGATTGAAACTTGAGCACTCATGTCCCTTATAGTGAAACGCCCTAAGTTCCTAAAGCAGGAAAATGGTTTCTCTGAGATACCGCCTAGCAGTATGTTATTATCGTCATAGGTAGTACCGCGAGAAGGGTTATAGAGCTTTCGGGAAGCTACCGATAAGTTGTATAGATACTGCTAACATTTGCACGATCCATTTAATTTGCGAAGCTCTCGGGTTATTACCGCGCGGCAGTAGCAGTTATCGCGTGGCGGTAGTTGAAGAGGTCGTATCATAACCGACGCTAGATACTGCATGGTGGTAGTAACCTATCACACAAAGATAGTTGGTTGTAACGGCGTGACCACGTGTCTATCTATGATTGGAAGTTTTGGGTAGTGGGCATGTGAATCAAGCTATCGATTGGGGTACCACATGGCTATAGCTTGGTTTTATGCCTAAGAAGTGGCGTTTTCACTTCATTTTTTTCTGAGCCCTAAGTCTGAATGACTTAAGAAAGGAGTAGGAATGTCGGTCGATGGATATCTCGCCGCCGTTGGAGTTTTGGAGTCCCAATCCACGAGATAAGTTCAGATCTACGGAGGCAAAGCCGTAGCGGTTGTTTCCATCCGGCTAGAATCTCTCTCATTGTATCGAAACAAACATCTAGGGTAATGATCCTCTTCCTTGGACATTTAAAGTCCTTTGTTTTGGAATTTGAGGGTAGACGCTCCACAAACACGTATAAGTGGTTCTCCCAAAGGGTAGATCCTTGTATCCCCATTAGTATTGCATTTATATCCGGAATAAAAGTATGGAATAAGCATGTCATGTGAAGCCCATCCGGACATATTGGACTAGACTGGTGATGTTTATATATTATGTATGCCGGAGAAGAATCCATGGTAATCGCGTAGAATTCAGAGTCATGGGTTGTGCAGATTGATGTAGAGAGATTACTGAGGGATGATCTCAAGGAAAACACTCGTTTAAGGGTGAGAAACGATAGTCTATCCCATACTGCGTGGCTGTAGTGCTACTACCAGCGGTAGTTCCTAGTCAACGTCATATTATTTATAAGGCCTATATCGTGAAGACTTGAGGGCCATTATTTTATGAGTCCTGTCTTATGTAGACATTTGGGCCATCATTTGGGGATGCCTGTCTCTTGAAGACCTGGGGGACAATGTGTAGAGCTGAGAGCCTGTGTGGCCCAGCTTAGGCGGCCGTGAGTGCTAGCCTGGGATCATAATAGGGTTATGTGTCGTACGTATGGGAAAGGGGATGCTGACCCGCGTCATAGCTACCCCGCCCAATGGTTTGAGCATGAGAAATAGCTGAACTGTACCCAAACCTATGCTGATCGACTTGGAGTGAGTGAAAATGTGGATATGGGATCACCATATCTTGGTCATAGCCATAGGGGTGTTGTCTTTGGCTTTTCCCCTGAAAGACTAAAAAGCTCAAACATTGTTGACCATCACAAATAACGGAGGAGTGATCCTTGAGGTTATGTGCACCGAGATTGTGCCTTGAGAGCACGGGGCGTTGGATGGTTGTACAAACGTCTATGGCAAATGCTTCTTAAATTGCACGTTATGGTTGTCAATATTTGTATATGCTAATGCCTACAGGGAAGGAGCACCGCCACCCCGAGTGAGGGGTGGGGTCGTTATAATTTGGTCAGCTAATGCTGACCGTTGTTATAATTGCCACCATTACAGTGGAATGTCTCAAATAGGTGCAGGGGATCCAGGCGGGAATAGCGGGCTGGAGCCCATAGTTAATAAGCTAGCCCTCAAAGTCCAAAGTGAATTACTCATCTTTATTTATGATTCATTTGTGTCCGGCCTACGTGCCGATGTATGTAAGACATTATTATTTGAGAAAAACATTGTAAGACCTTAATGCCGAAACATTTGTGTATTGTACTTTCATTACTATCTAGTTGTGTCGACATTCAAATGGTTGGGTTATTATAAGAATTTAATTAACTTTAGCTTGAATGCACTCTGAGTTAGGATAAACATACAAAGATTAGGGTCTCAATAAGTAACTTCACTAACTATCCGTAGTTATATGCTATGATACAGATAGGGGTGTTACAATTTTGTATCAAATTCTAGAATCGGTCTTTCTTATTCGAATTTATGGGCGAATTCTTTTAAGGAGTGGTGAGCAAATGTATGTGCGTTACCGTTATAACATAAAAGAACCCATGAATGTCCACTTAGGAATGAAAATACACAGGTTTGAGAAACCTGCATATTCGTAAAATTGCTTTTTGGCAATGTCACCAAATTGAGTGTTTTATGATTATAGGTGACTAGGAGTGGTGCAGAGCAGTCATAATGTTTGCACTATTCAGAGAGTAGTGCGCCTAATGACGTGCCTGCGACCCCTTCTTCTGCTGAAACCATACGAGTAGTAGCTGAAGTGGTGTTTTTCATGATCAGTGCCTAACCACGGAGGCAAGTATAGCCTCCTACTCTTGAATTGCATAAAGCACCGCTTGGCGCAGCATAATACATCATAGTGGATCAAGTAGCAGTAGAAACAGTGGTGCAAAGAAGAAAGTCTGAAAAGCAACTAAAGCATGTGATGAGCTTTAACCCAATAGTATTTACGAGGACTGAAACCCCAACGCAAGCTGAGGACTGGCTTTCTAGGGTTAAGAGAGTCATGTCCGCAATAGAGACTAAGGAGTAGTAGAAGGATACGATAACGACTTTCTTTCTTGACAGCGAAGCAAGATTGTGGTGGGATGAGTTAGAGCTCCATCACTTTGCGGGGAGACAACTCACCGATATCTCGATGGAGGAGTTCTCGAGATTGTTTCTAGCATGGTATATTCTATCAGCGTAGAAAATTGCTATGTAAAACTAGATTTAGAGGCTGACTAAGGGTGAGAGTAGCATGGGTGACTACCTGCATGAGTTCACGAGGTTGGGGCAATATGCTTGGCTCTACTTTTACTGATGAGGAGCGCAATAGCAACCGGTTCTATGAAGGACTACGTGATGATCTGAGGTTACTGCTCGTAGGACCGATGACGCGAGGTTTTTTAAGCCTAGTCAATACAGCTCGATCTCCTGAGAAGAATCTGAAGAATGTTCAAGGTAAGAAGGACTTGGCGGTGAAGAGGTCAGAATTTAAAGTTATAAGTTCATCGAAGTTTGGGTATCGAAAGTGGTACAAGACGCCTTAAACTTCTAGACTGACTACTTCGTCTGTTACTACGGGAGCATCGTTTGGGCGTGGAGGCCCAATACATTGTTATAACTATAGCAAGCAGGGACACAGGCTTGCGAGTGTTTGAGTGGCAAGTTGGAGAAAAAGGTAGGAGAACCATATGCGGAGAAAGGGATGATGGTGGAGTCGACCGCGTCACATCATGCTCTGACCCAGGCAAGAGTCTACAAACATGGCCAATAGGAGGCCATCAAAAAAGGCGATGTGTTTACTAGCTTTATTGTAATAATGAACTGTCCGGCTCGAGCACTGTTTGATACAGGAGCTTCACACTCTTTCCTATCCGAGGAGTTCGTATCACGTATTGGTGTGCCTTCTTCTATGATGAAGGATAGATTGGATGTGTTGCTGCCTAACGGATGTTCGATGCACGCGGATTGGGTCTGTTGCGTTAAGGTGGTGATAGGAAATCAAGCTTTTTACTTGGAAGCGTCACTACTGGCAATAGTGGAGTTTGACGTGATCTTTGGCATGATTGGCACTCAGAGCAATGTGCTTTCATTGAATGTAGTCTGAAGATTGTCAAGCTAGGGCTGAACTCAAGTCATGAAACAACTTTCTCTGGTATGATGGGATCGAGCAAGATGCTGATGTCTGCTCTCCAAGTAGTCAAAGAAGTTCATTAAGGGGGCAGAGTTGTTCTTCACCCTATTAGAGGCATATAAGCCCAAGCATGATTTGGTCAGTATTCCAGTGGTGTTAGAGTTTGCCAACGTTTTCCCCGAAAATCTACTTGGAGCTCCACCTCAGAGAGAGATCGATTTCACAATCTAGTTGGTTCTAGTTTGCAAACCTATATCGCCTCTCCTTACTGCTTAGCACTGAGAGAGATGGCAGAATTGAAGGCGCAACTTCAATAATTGATAGAGCACGGGTATGTGCGTCCATGTTCGTCGCCTTGGAGTGCCCCGGTCCTCTTCGTGAAGAAGAAGGACGGATGTCTGCGGTTATGTATCGATTATCGAGAATTGAATAAGCTGATAGAGAAGAACAAACACTTGATTCCGAGGATTGATGATCTATTTGACCAGCTAGTTGGATCGACTATATACTCGAAGCAAGATCTGAAGTCTGGATATTATCAGTTGAGAATCCAGGAAAGTGATATCCCCAAGACAACATTCAGTGCACGATATAAGCATTACGAGTTCAATGTCATGCCTTTTGGGCTTACAAATACGCCATCCGTGTTTATGGACTTAATGAACCGAACATTCAAGGAGTATTTGGATCGGTTTGTGATAGTATTTATTGATGATATCCTAGTGTACTCCTAGTATGAGGATGATCATGCGGAGCATTTACATATTGTTTTAGAGACCCTAAGGAGTAGTTAGTTGTATGCCAAGTTCTCTAAGTATGAGTTTTGGCTATCTTCGGTAGCGTTCCTTGGTCATATTGTTAGTGGAGAGGGAATCGCGGTGGATACGACTAAGGTAGTTTTCAATATAGGAGTGGCTTGTTTTATCTTCTATGGTGGAAGTTCGTAGTTTTATAGGGCTTGCTGGCTACTACAGGCATTTCGTAGAGAACTTCTCGCGGATAGCGTTAACCGTCACGACCCTGATAAGAAAGGATTAGAAATTTGTATGGTCGCTAGTGTGCGTTCAATCTTTCGAAGAGTTGAAAAGTCGTTTGACCATGGCGCCTATTTTGTGATCGCCATGTGGAATAAAGTTTTATGAGATCTATAGTGACGGCTTAGGAAGCGACTTATGCTGTATTTTGCTATAGTATGGGGAGATGATAGCATATGGCTCGCGCTAGTTGAAAGTACACGAGAGGAACTATCTAGTCCACAATTTGAAGTTAGTGGCCATGATTTTTGCTCTAAAGCTGTTGAGGCACTACTTATATTAGAAGGACTTAAATATGCGCTAGTGGAGGTGGATGGAGTTCTTTGGGGACTACACCTTCAAGATACATTAAATCCCTGACAAAGGTAATACGGTTGCGGATGCGTTAAGTCGCATGGCTCCTGCACAAGCCAATTGGATACTGATGAATGACACACATCTTATTCGAGATTTGGAGGCCTTAGAGATCTCTTGCATTGATAGGAGGTCTAGTGCTAAAGAACGTTTGAATTGGATAGAGGTAAAGTATGACCTCGCGGACCGGATTGGGCAGGCTTTGGAGTTGAACGATAGTATAAAACATTACATGGCTTAGTATTTGGATGGGTCAAATGCCCAGTTTACAGTTGATGATGGGCTGTTGTGGAAGAACAGTCGATTGCGCATCCAAAAGGTAGGTAAACTATAGGAAGAATTAATGTAAGAGGCTCATTATACCATGTACTCGATTCACCCGGGGAGTACAAAAATATATAAAGATATGAAAAAACTGTTCTGGTGGCCAGGACTGAAAAAGGACATAGCGCTATATGCGGCAAAGTGTCAGACTTGTGCCTTGGTGAAGGCCGAATGTAAGAAGCCCGGTGGATTTTTAAAGTATTTGCTTATACAAGAATGGAAGTTCGATGATATATCCATTGATTTTGTGAATGGTTTACCAAGATCGTAGAAGGGAAATGACGTCATTTAGGAGATCGTTGATCGTTTGACGAAAGTGCCACACTTTATCCCGAACAGGAAGGACCATTTAGTGGAAAAGCTGGCAAAGCTTTAAGTGGATAATATTATACGACAACACGGTGTGCCCCGTAGTATCGTGAGTGATCGAGATGGGCACTTCACATTTAATGAGTGGAGGCTAATACATCAACTATTGGGTATTAAGCTGAAGTTCAGTATGACCTTTCATCCGTAGATAGATGGTCAGACCGAGGGGGTAAACAGGACAATGGAGTACATTCTTCGCATGTGCGCCCTAGATTTTGGGAAGAGGTGGGAGGATCACTTGTTTGTGATCGAGTTAGCTCACAATAATAGCTATCACGCAAGCATCCAAATGGCGCCCTTCGAGGCTCTTTATGGTAAAAGTGTCGTACACTGTTTTTGTAGCTGGAGACGGGCAAATCAAAGCTGTTTAAGAGGAAGGATGTTGAGGATGCGACTTCGATTGTTCGAACAATCCGGGAGCGATTGCTGATCGCTCAGGATAGGCAGGCTAAGTACTATAACGCCAAGCACTGAAAATTCGAGTTCGCTGTGTGCGATTGGGTTTACCTGAAGATCAAACCATTCAAGGGCGTGTCAAGGATTCGACCCTTGAAAAAGTAGAGTCCGAGATAACTTGGGTCATTTGATATTTTGGAGCGTGTCGGTGAAGCCGCCTATCGGTCGAAGCTTTTAATGGAATTTATCGGTCTACATGATGCATTGCATATATAAATGTTACATAAAGTGGGGCAAGAGCCTATGCAAGTGGTTGTGGTGGATCAGGTACTGATTGGTGTATGACTGACAACGAAGGTCAATCCCATTCATATTGAGGATGTGGAAATCAAGCTACTTTGCAATAAGTCTATCAGGATTATAAAGGCCCCCTGGGATAGCTGTGGCCAAGAGGAACTATTGTGGGAGCGGGATTAAACCATGAAGACAGAGTTCCCCGAGTTATTTTTTTGAGGTATACAGTTTGTTATCATGACATTATAGTTTCTTGCATGGTTTAATTTCAGGACGAAATTCTTTAAGTGGGGGATATTTGTAACGCCCAAAGTTCCTAAAGTTGGAAAAGTGTTTCTGTGTGATACCTCCCGGCGGTAGGTTGTTATCGCCAGCGGTAGTACCACGAGAAGGGTGACAGAGCTTTCGGGAAGCTACTGCCCAGTGGTAGAGATACCGCTGGCGTTAGTGCGATCCATTTAATTGGTGAAGCTCTCGAGTTGTTACCGCGTAGCGGTAGCAGTTATCACATGACGGCAGTGGAAGCAGTCGTGTCATAACCGACGCTAGATACCACGTGGTGGTAGTAAACTATCACAAAATGATAGTCAGCTGTAACGAAATGACCATGTATCGATCTATGATTGGAGGTATTGGGCAATGGGCACGCGAATCGAGCCATCGATTGGGGTAACGCGCAATGATAGAAAGTTACTGCGTGGAGGTAGCTCAGTTTAATGCCCAGGAAGTATCGTTTTTTCTTCATTTTTTTTTCATCCCTATGTGTGAATGGTTGGATAAAGGAGGAGGAATGTCGATCGAATCAGATCTCGTCGTCGTTGGAGTTTTGGAGTCCCAATTTGCGAGATAAGTTCGGATCTACGGATGCAAAGTTGTAGAAGTCATTTCCATCCAGCTAGAATCTCTCTCATGGCGCTGAAACGGACTTCTAGTGTAACGAATCTCTTCCTAGGACATGTGAAGTCCTTTGTTTTGGCATTTGAGGGAAGACGCTCCACAAACACGTGGAAGTGGTTATCCCAACGGGTAGATCAATGTATCTCCATTAGTGTTGTATTTAGATCCGGAATCGAAGTACGGAATAGGCATGTTGTGTGAAGCCCATCAAGACAGATTGGTCTTGATTGGTGATATTTATATGTTATGTATACCGAAGAAGACTCTGTAGTCTTTGCGTAGAATTTGGATTCATGGGGTATGTAGATTGCTACAGAGAGAGTATTGGGGGATGATCTCCAGGAAAACACCGGTTTAAGGGGAAGAATCGATAGTCTGTTCCATACTGCACGGTGGTAGCGCTACCGCCAGCAGTAGCTCCCAGTGATCGATGTATTATTTGTAAGTCCTATCTCGTGAATACCTGAGGGCCATTGTTTTGTGAGACCTGTCTTGTGGAGACCTAGGGGCCATCATTTGGGAAATCCTATCTCTTGAAGACCCGGGGGCCAATGTGTGGAGGTGAGAGCCTTTGTGGCCCAGCTTAGGCGTCTATGAGTGCTAGCCTAGGATCATAATGGGTTTTTGTGTCGTTTAGATGTGAAAGGGGATGCTGACCCGAGTCATAGCTGCCACGTCCGACGATTTGAGCATGGGAAATAGTTGAACTTTACCTAACCCTATACTGATCGACCTGGAGTGAGTCAATGTATGGATCTGGGATCACCATGACTTAGTCGTATCCATAAGGGAACTATCTTTGGCTTTGTCCCTGAAAGACTAAGATTCTCAAATATTGTTGACCAACGTAAAGAACGGAGGTGTGACCCTTGAGGTCCTGTGCACCGAGAATGTGCCCTGAGATCACGAGGTGTTGGATGGCCGTGCCAATGTGTAAGACCCCATTTTTTTCACCACCGGGTCTTACACCCAGAACCTCCGCCTTACAGTGACTCCAATTACCATGTTAGACACCACTGCACGACGTCGTTCCTGCCGGCTAAAACGATCACATCACAGTGGGCCAAAAAAAGAGAAGTAAGTGAGTAATAAAAGTCCACAGATCACACATCACTATCAATATGTATATAAAGAGTAATAGTCCTCAATAAGTACAAGTATAAAAGAAAGTAGAAACATGGGCTTAAGCCCGGTACATGTCTAATACAAATAATCTCTCTCACACAACATACACATCCAGTGGAAGCAAACTGAAAACCATCCACGACCTGTCGATGAGTTGTGACGGTAGTGCGTAGCAACTGCTCCTCAAGTCCTGCCATCCTCCAGTGATGGGTGCATCATCTTGAATTCCTAAAATGATGTGGTCCATCGACCGTTAGGAAAAAAGACTAAGCCACTATCGTCCTCGCCTCATCCCCACGACTCCTAGGCATCGTGTAGGGAAGAAGAAAGGAAATATATTTAAGATGGAGAATGAACAAGAGCAGGTGACACCTACCCTAGCAGGAGTATGTATAAAGGAACAATAACAAGATAGCAGTAATGTAAACAAGGTAAAGTATAGAGCAGTAAGCACATGCTACACTATAAGTAAAAAAAGTACAAGTAAATAACTCTGGCTACCTTCTACTAGAGATAAAGTAAAGTAAAGTAAGATATAGATTAAGTAACCTTAACTTATAAGAATGTCAATACAAACTCATAAGTTAAGGGGTCGTTTCGCAAGGCATATCATATAAAAAGTCCCATACCAATTTAGACGAAAGGATTAGGGGTTTAAATGCAATGATGACATTATATTCTATATTATGTTGGTTTAATGCTATGTTTATACAAGTACATCACATACACACACACACACACACCTGATTTTATGCGTACAGACCTTTAGTTCCCCCATTTGGAGTTAGCTAAACACTCAGGTACCTCCCGTAGTGGAAAATGGAGGAGATGGGTTGGGCCACCCCACCTCTAGGACGGTATTCGTGCCACCTGATAGTTTTACTTTCAAGACTACCTAAACACCTAGAGGGGGGGGTGAATAGGTACTTTTCCTTGATTTAACTTAAGGCAGAATATAACTACTATTCTTTGAATAAATCAGATATATCTAAGCTAACACATCACAACAATCACAAACATACACACATCACAGATTGCACACAGATTAATAGTGGTTCCCCAAGGTCTGGGTACATCCACTTTCCCCCTTCACCTATCTAGCAGTATGCTAGAGTCGGCCTAACTTCTTCCTTTAGCTCAGAATCCAAAAGGATTCCTACAACTCAGGCTAACAAGCCTTACCTCAGCCTTACCACAAGGCCTACAACTCAGAGAAAACCTTCTCCTATAACTCAGGCCTAAACAGCCCTACCTCAGCCTTGCAACAAGGCCTATAACTCAGAGAATACCTTCTCCTACAACTCAGGCATAAATAGCCCTACCTCAGAGAATAAATCTCCTACACTCAGCCTTTATAAAATAGGCTTATAACTAAGATCTATGAATAGATCCTACAGAATTTGATAAGGAATTTTTTTAATCTTTTACCCCGGTTGAGAGAGAAGGGATAAGAACTTTCTTGATCAGCTTCTTGAAGAGGCTGATGGCTGAAATCAACTTGATCTTAGCTTTCTTCAAAGCTTCTTGAATCTGAACATAGTTGGGTTGATTTCTTTTGAATAAAACTGACTAGCAGCTTTCTTCTTAGACTTCAAAAATAGATCTGAATCTTCTTGACAGATTTGTTCAGTATCTGCATCTTGAGAAACCTGTGATAGCTTCCTTCTTGTCTTCAAATGGCTGGATCTCTCTCTATCCAAAACTCTTGATGATACTTCTGAACTCTGATTGAATTCAACTTAGACAGAATCTGAATAGAAAACTACTTCAGACCGTCTTCTTAGATCTTCTCACGAAGATCTTCTTCTTTGTTACATGTACTTTCTTGATCAGAGATTAGTGGTGATAATACTTATTCTCTATGTATGTTGTGTATTTCTTCTTCAGAATCCATCTATTTATAGACTTCATCCATGGTAACCGGCGGATCCGGTTTATAACTAACTTCTAACAAGTCTGACAGCTTCAGTAAACTTGTCATAACCCACAACTGTCAAGTCTTCAAACAGTTCTTGAGCCTTTGACTCAGTCAGCAAAGCGTCGAGTCTGTCTGCCAAAAAGTGTCGAGACCATCTGTCAATATGTGTCGACACAAGTGACTTAAGTGTCGACACATACTTTGGTGGTGTCGACATATCTGTCTTGATGTCGACGGAGCTTCTTGATTCTGAAACTTGAGAATGTGTCGACACTGATTATTTGTGTCGACAAAAACACTTCACCATACATCAGTAATCAACTTGGTCTTGACTCAGCTATGTGTCGACACAAGTCCCATGTGTCGACACAGTTAATGTAGACTCAGAACATAGCGTGTGTCGACACTGCCTCCAGGTGTCGACACAGTTGTTGTCGACTCTTCCTCTATGGGTCGACACAGCCTCCTAGTGTCGACACAGTTGATGTCGACAATAATCTTTTGTATGTCGACACTGGCTCCCGGTGTCGACACAAATTCTCTGAAGTGTCGACACAGCTATTTCAAAGTGTCGACACAATCTTACTGAAGTGTCGACATAGCTTCCTCAGGTGTCGAAACATGGACTTAGAATATTTTTCCTGCATTCTAGCACATTCTTAACCTGCACATATAAACTCAAAATAACATCAAATACACCTTGATGTATATCATTGAGCTAAATGAGGCTTCTCCAAATCAGGTATAATATTTTCCAATGTACCCAACAATCTCCCCCTATTTGGAGAAGTCAAAACCCTTTAGCCAATGATATAGACCACTTAGAAAATAAACATGATGATGTATATAAGCATTATATGACAGGGTACTATATAAAAAAACACATATCATAGTTACATCATAGAATAAAGATGTAAAAGTAATTGATCACAGAACAATGTTTTGTCTATTAACTCAAAAAGTTTGTTACAAAATGTTTACATTGAATTCGTTAACAAACTAACAATTACATAGTTCTTAAACAAAAAACTAGTAAAACTAAGACTAAGGCTGGGCAGGCTCCTTGATGACTATCCCTTTTCCAGATATTATCTGAGCCTGAGCAGGAGGTTTTGTATCTTCCATGGGATTCTTGCCTTTCAGATCAACATTCTTCAGTGCTTCATCCTTGATCCTTTGTCCTTCAAAATAATGAAAGGGCTTGGGAAAATACTTGCTAGGCTCCTGAGTATCAGGAGGTAGCTTCCCCATCTTAGCCTTTCTCCTGTGTTGAACTATGGCTTCTTGTCTGGCTTCATACTTTTGCCATTCATGCTCATTGTACAATTTTCCTCTTTCATGTACTTGATCTTTTACGGCCTTCCATGCAGTTAAAATGATATTCCTTAAAGTGGGGCTCCACTGCTCAAAGTCTGGCTTTAATTCTGCTTGCTCTCTAAATCTTTTCTTTGATAATAGAGCATCTTGCTAAGCTTTGATAGCAGTATCTGGCATATCAACCTTTTCAATAATCACATTTGTAATTTGTTGTGGAGGGTTGTACATTGACTGAACCTGCTCATGTATCATTCCAATATCTGCAGGAGGGTAAATTACTTGGTCAACCTCAGGTTGATAACCTTCAAGTAGAATTGGTTGCACCCCTGACTCAGCCATATTATCATCATCACATAGGGGTGGATATCCAAGAGTGGCTCTTATGCTGTTAGTTACCCATTTGGCATGATCAGAGAATAAATCTCCTACACTCAGCCTTTATAAAATAGGTTATTGATGTCGATAAAGCTTCTTGATTCTGCAACTTGAGAATGTGTCGACACTGATTATTTGTGTTGACACAAATACTTCACCAAACATCAGCAATAAACTTGGTCTAGACTCAGCTGCGACACAAGTCCTGTGTGTCGACACAGTTGATGTAGACTCAGAACATAGCGTGTGTCGACACTGCCTCCAGGTGACGACACAGTTGTTGTCGACTCTGCCTCTGTGTGTCGACACAACCTCCCAGTGTCGACATAGTTGATTTCGACAATAATCTTCTGTGTGTCGACACTGCCTCCCGGTGTCGACACAAATTCTCTGAAGTGTCGACACAACTATTTCCAAGTGTCGACACAATCTTACTGAAGCGTCGACACAGCTTCCTTAGGTGTCGACACATGGACTTAGAATATTTTTCCTCCATTCTAGCACATTCTTAACCTGCACATATAAACTCAAAATAACATCAAATACACCTTGATGTATATCATTGAGCTAAGTGAGGCTTCTCCAAATCAGGTATACATTTTCCAATGTACCAGACACCACCTAACCTAGACCTTCGTATGACTCAAAACGAAGAACATAACCGCGGTGCCCCTGCATACTCAACTAGCAAATCCACCAGTCTTTTCCTTGGCTAAGTGAGAACCACACTTGCCGAGTCAATGTATTGACGTCATTGCGAACGACCGTCTAATACCAAAGAACCACCACCTTTATGCACATGCAATCATGATAAAATTGAATCTCTGAGAGATCGGCTCCCCGGACTAACCCGTCCGTCACAATAACCTGCCGAGCCACTGGCTCCCCGGACTAACCGGTCTGTACCTACAACTGCTGAGCCTACCGTTTGTGAGACTAAACCAAACTAGGCTCCCGTGACAGCAGGGTGAGTGTAGGTGGATTATTATATTTATATCTTGTAAAATAGTTTAATCTTATAGTTTAGGGTTAATCTTGGACTGCCTAGAGCATTCCCTATGAAGGGCTCTCGAGGGCACTAGGAACTACGCTGGACTAAAGACCAAAGCTCCCTTTTGCAAGGTAATTATTATTTTTGGTATCTACCCATGTCCTGACTCTACTGATCTTACGCTTGATCTAACCCTAAGTGCATTTAGACTTTCTCCAAGGGAAATACGATTCATCGTCGATCCCGAGCACAACCTTTCCCCTAGTCAACACGGCTCTCACAGCTGACTTTTTTTGGTGACCACATTCATATTCCCCTGATTAAGTCCACCAACTATCTCCATTATCCAATACAGAGGTTCACATGATTCTTTAATTCTACAGTTTAACTATGTTCAGACCTAATGAGTAACATGACATGCATGAATGGTGACCCTTCCAAATATTCATCCAAATGACCTAATATTATTACTGGGAGTCAATCATGATATTTTAAGATTATATCAAGAAGATAATATTTTTCCTAATTTATTTGGCATTTATTATATTTTCTACAAAATTAGGCCTCCTAGGCTTTTAAACACCAAGTATAATTTTCTGACAATATATGGCCTCAACAAAATTATGACAAGTTATATTATCAAAATAATAGTAAATACTAAAATTCAAAATTTTTTAAAAAAAATTGTTGACCTCCAAACAAATTATTGATTAATTATACACAAGCATAGGGTAAAGCGCAAAATATTACAAATATTTATCCTACAATTATTAGAAAATTATCAGAAAAGTCCACTAACTAAAAATAATAATTTTATAAACAACTTTGATCAAATAAATAAATCATTTAAAAATATTCAACACGAAGCACCTTGTGAAGCATCTTGTATGAAAATTCTTTCAATAATTTTATAAAAATTCACAGAGTATAATAATGCCATAGAATGTCTTCAAACCAAGTTTCATAATTTTACAGTGGGTAATTAACTCTTAAATAATTATCTTATGATCAAGGAAAATATAGGGTGTGTGAATGAAGTACTATAAATATTAATCGAAAATTCATACAACAATTTCCAAAGATTAATAGCAACTATATAAGTTCACTTCCTAAGTTTCATGAACATCCAAGATCATATAATCATGCATTAAAATTATTAGTAGAAGTGCCCTAATTGGTCCTTAATTATTTCAGAGAGGTTAAATGTTCCTAAAAATTCTAATAATATTTTCTAGGACTTATTTCCACTCTATGAACTCATCTACCAATTTCCAAGATATTATAAGGACATATGGTCCCATGTCCTTCAATAGGCTCAATATTTGACCCTAGGGTTCACACTAGGGTTTTAGGGCATCTCAACCCCAAACCACCCAAAATCTCTTGTGGGGGTGTTTTATTTGTTAATAAGTAAGTGGCCAAACTTTCACCAACTTTGGATGAGGATTGGTCACTCAATCCTTCAAGTGCACTATTGTCGTAATTTTCCCTTATGAGACCAAACATTGGTCAAACCATTACCTAGTCAAACCAACCCCAAATGGGCTGAGATTTTTACTAGTCATGTCATGACCCTAATGGTCAACCACCAAAATATTGTGAGGTTTTGAGATCCATAGTCCCTAAAATTAAATCATACATAATTTATTAAATTTTTACAAAACTAGAGAAAAATATTCTCCAAAAATTCCCATTTTTGGATATGATGAGGGGGTTGGTATAATTAGCCATTGTTCCATGTTTCAAAGCATTTTCTTGACTGATTTAATGGGGGCACTCAATTTTGTCCCTGATTAACCCTTGGTATAGACTCGACCATTTTGAGTGTTGTGGTCAGACCACTGACCCAATTGGGTTGAAATTAATTTTAAAATAAAATAGACTTCAAGGGATACAACTTTTGTACATGCAACTTTAACTGTAGAGGAGGCAAAATATTTTTAGTATTTAAAACCAAATACTGCATAAAATGTGATATAATCATTAAAAAAGATACTATTTAATCTATTGTATAAAATCTGATTCAATACGGATCTTAAAGCCAAATAGATGGAATTCGTGCGTCTTCTTCCACTAGTCGACGATCACGATTCCTCCGGCCTGGAGCTACTTCCATGACCATTTCCATGCCACCCGGCCACCTCCCTAGTCGACCACCACCACCAGCACCTCCATTGAGGTGGTGGCTATTGCTGGGCGGTGGCACGGCCGCCGGAGCGGCTATTTCCGGCGAACCCGCAACTTCAAACTTTCATAAAATTTCTTCAAATCTTCGCACTGGATCGGTCTCAATTGAATCCGATTTCTCTTCTATTTGATCTAGGATACTAGCACAGAGGGAGAGGCGGAGAAGTGGACCTTCTGGGGTGGCTGAAGCCTTGCCGATCGCCCACACTGCTAGAGTGCTCAACTCCTTCAAGGGGATGGTGGAAATGGCAGATCTAAGTCTGGGGATGCTTTTAAAAGAATCTTATTGGGGAGATGAGGGGTCTAAGCTTCAATGGCCATTAATGGCCATGGGGGAGAGGTTTCATCCATAGTGGTGGTTTAGTGCACACAACCACTGAATGGCTTGTAAAACCCCTTTATCTTTTCAGAACTAATGGGGGAGATGAATGGAGCCATTGAGATTGAAGAGAGGAGGCCCTTGTGTAAGACCCAATTTTTTATTTAAAACCACGGGGTCTTAAGCCCAGAACCGCCACTTTGTGGTGACACTATCACGCCCGGGAAGGTCATCACTACAAAACACCGATCCTACCAGCCATATTGATCACAGAATAGTTGCAAAAGTATGAGAGTACATGGAATTAGAAGTCTAACATTTGTCCATAATGATCACATATATAGTAACAATTCTCCACGAAGGGAGAGTCTACAGCAATAATAATAAAAGTAATGGAAATAGGGCTCATGCTCGATACATCAAAGTCCTCACTACAAGTCACTCATTGTGTAGGGAACGGGACTCACTGTCCCAACTGTCTGAACTCCGCTGCAAGACTGTCCCATCTCCAAGTATGCTGACCTCTGAGGATACACATCCAAGCTGGGCTCCACGATCCCCTAAAATGATTTGGTCCAAAAACCGTTAGACTAAAAGAATAAGTCTTATCATCACCCACCCCTCCCCTATGGCTCCTAGGCACCGAGCGGGGAAAAGGAAAGGAAAGGTAATGAAGGTGGATAATAACAAAGGTAGCAGGTGGCGGCGGAACTAATATAGCAGTTCCATGAAAACATGTAGCAGTAACAAAGGTATGTAAGAAAAATTATGATATATGTAACCTTAACTTTTATGAATGCCTATACAAACAAATAAGTTAAGGGGTCTTCTGCAAGGCTCCTATCGTACAAAAAGTCCCATATCAATTTATACGATGGGGTGTTAGTTTTTAAGAAAGCAATATATATATCCATTGAATAATAACCTTAGCTTATAAGAACGCTCACGCAAGCCTATAAACTAAGGGGTCGTTTTGTAGGGACTATTGTATAAAAGAGTCCCATACCCATTTATACAATAGGTGTCAAGGGTTATCTGCAATGGTTATGATATGCCTTGCAAGTATGCCATGGTATGATCATGCAAGAGCAACAAACCCACCCGACTCTGTGCACACAGACCTTTAGTTCCTCTTTTCTGGAGCCTAACCTCACAGGATACCTCCGTAGTGGAAAATGAAAGCGGTGGGTTGGTCCTCTCCCACCTCTAAACCAGTAATTGCACTACCAGTCAGACCTATCATACGCCTCGATGCTGGTTCACTAAGCGGAGCTCCTACGTACTCTTTGCCGGCTGATCCACCAGACTAAATTTGGCGAAGTGCTAAACCACACTTGCCGAGTCAACGTATTGGCGTCGGTGCATCGACCCTCCAACACCGAAGTTCCACCACCTTATAATTTATGCATATGTAATCTTGATGTATCAACCACCGAGCCAAAGATCCCCGGACTAACCCGTCCTTCATTACCAACAACCGAGCCAAAGCTCCCCTGACTATCCCATCCATCACAATTATCTTCGGAGCCTTCGGCTCGCCGGGCTATCCTGCCCATTTCCACAACCACCGAGCCTACCGCCCGAACATCCTAGTCAACCTAACTTCCTGAGACATCGAGGTGTGTGAAAGTGAACACCTAATTATACTAGTTGCTCTTGAAATTTATTATTCCTACGGTTTAGGTTAGCTCAGGAATGCCCTCGGTATACCCCGTGAAGGGCTATTAAAGGGCACTAGGAACTATGATGGTAGCTGAAGGCCATCATTCCCTTTCGTAGGGCTCTAATTGTTGTTGGTTACTACCCAAATCCCGATCCCTTTTAATATTATACTGAAACTAACCCTAGTGTATTTTGACTCTTCCTCTCCACAGGAAAGACTATCTTTCGTCGATCCCGTGCACCACCTAACGCCAGCCAACTCAACATTCTACTCATCCCAACTTCCAATGATGAACTCAATTTTATTTTACCCAAACCAGCAAACTATCCCAACTCATGTGCCCAATTCAAATGCTATCACATTTTCTACAGTTTTACTATATGCAGACCAACCTATACTATATGTTGTACATGATAGGAGGTACTCAAAATTTTCATCCACAGGCCTTAAGATATTTAATGGGGTTCTATCATGACATTATTAGACTAACTCCAGAAACTTATAATTTTCTTAATTAATTTGGTATTTAATTAATTTTCCCTAAGTTAGGCCATGGGTAATTTGAACATGAAGTATAATATTTTCTCAAGTAATGGCCACCCAAAAATTATGAACACAAGTTAACTAAGGAATAACTGTAAATACCAAATTTCTTGATTTTCCATAAATTATTTGGCCTCTAATTAATTGATTCAATAATAAGCCATTAATTATGGGCAAAGAAGAAAGTACTAAAGTTAATCATCAGAAAATTATAGAAAAATTACTGAATCTCAAGAATGATAAGAAAGTTCCTCTGACCAAAAATCAAATTTTATAAAGCTTACTAAATACAAAATAAATTCAATTATTTTTACTTAGAAAACAACACCTTGTGAAACAACCCCTATAGATAAACTTCAAAAAATTCCATAAAAATTCGTAGAGCTTTAAAATGTCATTAAAGGTCCTCTTTCTAAATTTCATAAGTTTCCATTAAGTGGTTTGTTCATAAGAAATTCTAAGTAGAAGGTGCAACTTGATTGGTTGTGAATTAAGTACCCCATTTAATGATCTAAAATTCATATTAAAAATTTCTAGGGCTGGGTATAGTCTTAAAACATAGCTCGACTAAATATCATCCAAACTCAAGCTTAGGAAGTCACATAATAAAATTCTTCAAGACAATTGATGATAGTGCACTTTTCAAATGAACCCACTTGTAAACTCATCCAAACAATATGTAGTATATTTTAGTGGTTAATATGATTATGAAAAAGACCTCTACTAAAATGTCATGCAGTTTCAAAGTCATACGAGCCACTAGATATTCCCTAAAGTGTATAGACCTAAAAATTACCCAGTGGTTTAAGTGGGGTGCCTGTGTCCAAAACCCACCATATCTCTCCATAGGGCTTTTCACCACCCTAGGATCACATGGACTAAACACCAAGTCCATACAAGAGCATATCATCCTATGCCCTTCACAAATCGCCAAAGTCCAACCTTAGGGTTTGAACTTGGGTCCTAGGGCAAATCTACCCCAATTCACCCCAAATTCCATGTGAGGGTGTTTAGTATCATAACAAACCAGTGGCCTAAATTTTAGCCTCTGTTGAGGTGATTTGACCACTTAAACCCATGATATAAAAATTACGTGGAGAAAGGGATTATGCGTGGAGAAGAAAAAGTTATGGAGAGAGAAGGTGAAAGTGTGGTTGTGAGATGTTATCTGATTCTATATTCGAGGAAGGCAAGTGTACCTTATCACATATAGTATAGGATATTAAGTTCAATATAAAGATCGTATTGCCCGGGGCGGTTTGATTACTTCTACTTCAAGGAGATACTATTATCTTATCAAATAAAAGTTCTTTTTGGGCTTGCTTACTAAATTAGAGAAGAGAGAAAATTTCTTGCAAATAAAAAAAAAAGGATAAACGATGATTTAAGCGGAAGTACTCGATCTTGAATTTCTTTGGCAAAATTAATCAAGAACGCAATCACAAACTTTAACTTAATAAAATAAAGATACCTTGACCGTCGGGGTTCCCAAAGCTTGAACACGCTTCTCTCGAAGAAGTGTCCAACTGAGGTTAGGAAGATCCGACCGAACTCTCGTCCCGTATCCGAATACCTAACACCCGCTTTAAGTAGTGTACCTCGCTATTGGATTTGACTGGATCCGGGAGATTTACATCATTCTCTCTCGAGAGGTGCGTGCAACTCTCTTTACTCTTGAGCGCTCACTTCAAGCTATCGGCCTCTCGGCTATCCAAGAATGAAAACATGAATGGAGACTATATATCGATAATATAGTTTCATTCGAAATAAATCAAGAGTAAATCGAAGGCCTAGATTCTAAAAAGAGAAATAGAGCTAGAGCATCATAACTGATCAAGTCATCCTCAGATCATCAAGATCGAGTACTATGAAGATTTAGTTACTCATAATTGTGTAGGAAATGAAAATCATGTTAAGAATATGCAAAATAAGAAAGAGAGAGAGAGAGAGGAAGGGAATAACAAACTATATTATTCTTATTGAGAGGAAATTACAAAAAGGGCATAAATACATTACAAGGAGAGTTTGCAATAAGATTACAAGTGCGATAAAAGAGATTACAAGAAAATTAAAGCATGAAAATATTAATCTAAAATACTCTAAAAATAAACTCTCAATAGCTCTCTAGAAGGCTCAAATTAAGGAGGAATGATGATCCTTTCCCCCCTTCCTTCATGCTTATTTATAGGGCCAAAACCAAGGAGGTAGAGCTGGAATTTTGCATGAGGATGAAGCTTCCTAAAGCTTCCCTTTATCAAAATGCACATGTTGGATATATTGTCAAAGGTGGCTAGCCTCTTTCATACTTGTCATGAAAAGCATGATAAAAATTGGCTAACTTTCTCTCTTTCCAAGAAGCTTCCTTTAAGAACACATGCTGAATATTTAGTCAAAGGTGGCTAGCCTCTTTCATACTTAGGAGAAAAAAATCTCATCGGACCATTGTGGCTTCATTCCATTCTTGAATATAGTTCAACAACACCGTGGCATGACTGCACTCGACATTTAGTTTTGAATGCAAAAACTGAAGGCGTGTTCTCTTATAATTAATACTGCAATTTGTCCCGAGATCCTTGGTTCTTGCTCAAAGACGAGAATCATTCATGCAGGAAACCTACTGGATAGCAACTTTGATGGAGGATTCCCAAAGCTACAGAAATCCGATGAAGGCGTGTAACCATGCGTTGGAAAGGTATTTCCGAGGGGTACAACTTTCGTGTTCAGCCTAAGATCTGATTCTGGTCGCAACATGCCCAAAAAAGGCCCCGAAGTTTGCTGCGCGCAAAAAATATAGTAAAATAGGCATGGTTAGGATAGAATTATAAAAAGATACGATTTAGCGAATAAAATTAACATTATAAATATATTTATATTAGATTATTTAGATTTTTATATTAATAATTTAGGTCAAATTATGCATCATCAAATTCCCTCATACTTATTATCTTGCTTGTCCTCAAGCAAAGTAATAAAAACTAGTTAACATAAAATTAACTAATCAAAAAGAATTAATCATGCTACACACGAGTACACTGCGAAATTCTAAGTAGGGAAGAATGAAAAATAGATCTAAAGCTTTTACTTAATTATGAAAGATCGTTTTTAAAAACTTTACTAACCAAAATTAATCATCCAAAATTTTGACCTAAAAGTCTTTAAACGAATTAAAGCAAAGTAACGAAAGAGTAGCGCATTGAGTTGTTACTATACCCTAATAGACAAATTATAATCATATAAATCTAAAACCAAGAATCTAAATTTGTACCCAAAAACGTAGCTAATCTATTCTTTTTCTCTACTTAACTAAAAACAAACTAAGAGCATGAATCAAAAGGACTTTGTAGGACTGAATCTTTGCCTAGGTATATGATTTGGAATGGAATTCAAAGATAAAATCGGTGGCTAATAATCACACTAAACCAAAACATGAGTTTTATAACAACAACAACAACAACAACAAAAAGGCATGAAGCACATGCAACAAGGTATAAAGATTTTTGTTTCTTTTATCACTTTTTTTAAACAAAAGGTCGTAAGAAAAAAAAATTCTTTTGAAATTGGCTAATCAAAACAGAATTTTTTTTCATTTCTTTTTTTTGAGCATAGTCTTTCATTTGAATTTCTCCCAATATCTCACAAAATTAAACCTATCACAATTGTGAAATTTAAATAAAACTCTAAAGATTAGTGTGATCAAATAGGTTGAAATATTTGGCTTTGGTGAGATAAAAAGTGGATGTAACAAGTAAAACATGGAAAAAGGCTCAATAGAGGCAAACTAATGATTGATTTAAAAGGTTGGCATGAAGGCTCAAACAAAAAAAATGGCCTAAACCATTTTCATGCTCTCAAATTCATCTAAAGCAAGGTTTGAAATTTTTTGAAAAGGGTAAGTTCTAGATAGTAAAGAAAGACTAATGAAATCTTCATGAGTACAAGAATAATAAGCGTGAGAGGACTTAGCGCAACCACTCGCACCAAAGGCCCGGACTGTTGGAGGACGGCGCCACTAATATTTATATCAAAGGTCCTCGGGCGGATCCATGGGGCAGCCAGTTAAGCCATTACCGCATAGCACCGCAGCGCGGGGGCGATTCGGGACCGCATCCCCAACAATCCCCCCCCCCCCCCCCCCCGGAAACGACCCCGGGGTTTCGAACCCGCAACCTCCCTCTGATACCAATTGAGAGGACTTAGCGCAACCACTCGCACCAAAATCCCGGACTGTTGGAGGACGGCGCCACTAATCTTTATATCAAAGGTCCTCGGGCGGATCCTCGGGGCAGCCAGTTAAGCCATTACCGCATAGCAATGCAGCGCGTGGGCAATTTCGGACCGCAGCCCCAACAAAGCGTCTAGGATAATTCACATCTACTACACGAATCCAAAGTTATCTTTTAAAAATTTTCTAAAAACCAAAAGGAAAATAGAGGATGAATCATTTATAAGATAGTAAAAAGAATAAAAGATGAAAATCATAGAGAAGTGCAAGTTTTAGAAAAAAACTTTTCAAATGAACATGCTACCCAGAATTAGAACACAACATAGGTCAACACTTTACTCGTACAACATAATTAAGAAGAAAGATTAGGAAAAATTAAAATTAGCTATGTTTATATAGAATATTTTGAGAATAGCAAAACATAAAGTAAGGGGTACTATTTATTCTACCATAATTAGTCTAATTAGAACTAAATATTATTTCTATGATTTTTTTGCTTTGTGCTTAAAAAAGATAAAATATTTTTGTGATTTTCTAAAATATGAAAAAGACTAAAATAAAGGAAGACTCCCCCATACTTAAAATTAAACATTGTCCTCAATGAAGAAAGGAGGGGAAGGAGAGAGAGAAGTTTTTCAAGAAAACTTAAATGAAATAAATAAAAAAAGGTACTTCCCCGGATTTGTGAGTTGTGAGTGGCTGGGTGATACTGCTCCCCCATACTTGCGTTGTGGAACTTCATGAAATATCATCTTGAACTTTTTGTGGAATCAGCAATGTTGGAGCAGGCGATCGCAAAACATCAGCTTGTCGGAATCGCTCGGGGAAAAAGTAAAAAAAAAACTACAACAAAAACAAAAAAAACAAAAAAAAAGAAAACAAAAATATAACTTGGGTTGCCTCCCAAGAGCCCCTTTGTTTAAAATGTCGTCTGAGCTCGACGCAACAAAAAATAATTTTTAAAAGAAATTGTCCAAAAGAAGTCCAAAATATGTTGAAATTATTACAGACCAAATTCAAATAGTTTATCCAAGTTCAAACATCATTGTCCAAAATAAAACGAAAAAATAAAGATAAATAAAACAATTGGTAATGAGAGCATCATTGTTAGGGCAAAACGTCATTCAAATCATTCTTCCCCAGATCGTCTCCCGGCAAATATAATTTTAGGCGGTGACCATTTAATTTAAATTCTCCTTTTTCCGGGTGGGAAATAAGAACCTTCCCATTTGGCCAAGCCTCTTTAACAATAAAGGGGCCGGACCATCACGATTTTAATTTTCCCGGAAAGAGGCGAAGGCGAGAGTTATAAAGAAGGACGAGATCGCCCGGCGAATTTTTTTTTGGAAATTTAATATTTTTGTCGTGATAAAACTTTGTTCTCTCTTTATAAAGCCTATTACTCTCGTATGCGTTCGCGTGCCACTCATCGAGCTCGTTCAGCTGAAATTTACATTGATCGGCAGCTAGAGTAGAATCTAAATTCAAAAATTTAAGCGCACAGAATGCACGGTGCTCTAACTCAACAGGAAGGTGGCAAGCCTTGCCATAAACCAATCGAAATGGCGGGCAGCCGATGGCTGTCTTATATGCCGTTCGATAGGCCCATAGAGCATCATCTAGTTTTAACGCCCAATCCTTCCTATTTATAGAAACAGTTTTTTCTAAAATACGCTTCAATTATCGATTGACAACCTCGACTTGACCGCTCGTTTGGTGGTGATAGGCGGTGGAGATTTTGTGCGTTACACCATATTTTGCCATAATTTTGGCAAACCGGCTATTACAGAAATGGGTTCCCCTATCACTAACTATAGAGCGCAGCGTGCCAAATCGAGAGAAAATTTTTTTTAGAAAATTAACTACGACTCGTACATCGTTGATGGGGAGCGCCTGCGCTTCCGCCCACCTTGATACATAGTCGACAGCAACGAGAATGTATTTGTTTTGATAAGATGGAGGGAGGGCCAACGAAGTCGATGCCCCAAAGATCGAAGATTTCACATTCTAGAAAAATATTTTGAGGCATCTCGTCCCTACGTGAGATATTGCCGACCCGCTGGCAGCTATCGCAAGTACTCACCAGGGTGTGAGCATCTTTGTAAAGTATGGGCCAATAAAAGCCCGCCTCCAACACCTTCCTTGCGGTGCGGTTCGCCTGATAATGACCACCTGTTGGTCCCTCGTGGCAATGCCATAAAATCTGTAGGCCTTCCTTACTCTAAACACAACGTCGCACAACCTGGTCCGCACAAACACGAAATAAAAAGGGGTCTTCCAAAAAATAATTCTTTATATCAGAAAAGAATTTCTTCTTTTGCTGATTTGAGAATTCTTTTGGCAAGACCCGGGCTACTAAATAGTTAGCCAGATCGGCGAACCAGGGTGCCGAACAATTCTTAAGATTTTTTAGAGCGAGGAGGCGCTCATCGGGGAATTTATCATTAATATCAGACTCTATTAATGCTTCACTAGCAGGATTCTCTAAACGCGACAAATGGTCGGCTGCCAAATTTTCGGCACACCTTTTGTCCCGGATCTCCATGTCAAACTCCTGTAAGAGGAGGATCTATCGTAAAAGGTGGGGCTTGGCGTCCGCTTTACTTAATAAATATCTAAGCCCGGAGTGATCCGTGAAGACTACAACTTTTGAGAGAGTGATGTAAGACCTAAACTTATCGAATTCAAACACGATCGCTAAAAGCTCCTTCTCAGTGGTGGTGTAGTTGGCTTATGCGGACGTGAGTGTCTTTCTCGCATAATAAATTGGGTGGAAGAATTTATCCACCCGTTGGCCTAAAACACCGCCGACGGCAATATCACTTGCGTCACACATGATATCATATGGGAATGACCAATCTGACGCGACTAGGATCAGAGATTTTACTAATTTTTCTTTAATTAAATTAAATGCTACAAGACATTCATTGTCAAAGAGGAAAGAAGATTCTTTTTCAAGAAGATGGGTTAATGGCTTGGTGATTTTGGAAAAATTTTGAATGAAGCGCCGATAGAACCCTGCGTTATAACATCCCATTTTCAACTAGACCCCTAAGAGTGGTTTTGGTTAAGACCAAGTCATGACAAAGCCCTAGGGAGCTAAAAAAGGGCCAAGTAATCAAAGGTCAAGGTGAGATTCACCTTTGTCTGCCTATGGCACAACCTCATCACCAAATCTAAGGTTTGACTTAGGGCTTCACCATGACTCCATGACCCCACCACAACACCACTAACCTGTTAGAGGATCCATTAGAGCCCTAAGGGTCCATGCAAGTCAACCCAAAATGACCAATTTGACCTAGGACCTCCACAGGCCCAAAATTGGACAAGGTGCCTAACTAAGGGCAATTGGCCTCTAATGTGCTCAAGAGACCCCACAATGCCTTCCAAACCTTAAAGTGAGGTCAATGGGTCACCAAGGACCCATTGGAGTCAAACTTAGTGGCTAAGTTGACCAAAGTCAACTCTAAACCCAGATTGGTCAAAGTGCCCTAACCAAGGGGCAGGTGACCTCCAATGGGCCAAGTCTACCCTACCCAACCTTTCCTAGACCTCCAGGGAAGTCAATGGGTCACTAAGGACCCCTTGGGGGTCAACCCAAGAGCCACATAGACCCAAGTCAACCCTAACCTAAGCCATGTCATACCTAGCTCATGTAGGCTAACTAGAGCCCAAGCCCCCCCTCCCATTTGGGCTAACATCATTCCATAAAAATATGTGAGTGAATGGGCTGCCAATTGGCTGGAATGGTCAGCATGGTCAACATGGGTGACTAGGAGAGAGAAAACTTCTTCTCCATGTTAATGGAGGAGAGAGAAAATGGGGGGAAGAGGAATTATTGTGGGAACCGGCCAACGGAGGCCAACAACCATCCATTATGGCTGTAATCAACTCGTCTAGGGGAGAGGAGTTGATTCTAGCCATTTCCCGGCCACCAAGGGGCAGTTTCAGCCCCCCTCCTCTCAACCCGAGCCACCACCTTTAATGGCTTTAATGGCCATTGAAGCTATAGCCCCTCCCCTCCCCAATCCAGCATTTAAACTCCATCAGTGGGTAAAGGGGAAGATTTCCCACCACTTACCCGAAGGAGCAAAGCCAGTGCATAATGTTGTTGCCAAAGCCGAGCGCCGCCGCCGTCGACCTTGACATACCGTCGTTCCTCCCGCATTCAGGCCGCCGAAATGGTCCTCCTCCACTCCTTGCTTTATGGATAGATCCTAGGAATGTTTAGGTTTGAGGTTCGGGCTCAATTGAGCCCGATCCAACTTCTCATTTTTTCATGGTTTCGGCTGAAAAATCAGCTTGGTAGAATCGGCGGATAGGTGTCTCCGGCAGCCGTGCCGCCGGCTTGGGGTAGCCCCCACCTCCCCGAAGGTGGTGGTGGCGTTGGCCGGCCGGGGAAGTGGTCGGGTGGCCGGGGAATCAGCCCGCAAGCCGCTCCAGGACGGGGCAATCTGGGCCGTGGTCTGGAGGAAGGGGATAACCCAATGCCGTCCATATGGAGGCTTTAAGATTCGTGCAGAATGATTTAAATTTTATTTTATTTGATTTAATACAATTCTGTCACACTATATGCAGTATTTAGTTTTAATTTTTTAAAATACTTACGCTCATCTAATAGAAAAGTAATCAACATAAAATGTGCATCCCTAAGGGTCTACTTTAATCCAAAATTGATTTGGACAAGTTTGGACCACGGGTTGGTCCAGGGCATCCATTTTGGTGGGACCTATACCTAGGGCTATCCTGAAATTCAAATGGGTGCCCACCACTCATCCCATGTCCAAATGAGCTGAAATTTGGGCAGGGATTCTACCCTAGATATATTTAGGGCCTGTCCAAAAATGGAAATTTTTTGTGAATATATTTCTATAGTTTTTAGAAAAATTTAATAGACCATGTATAAATTAAATAGGTGTCATAAACACCTCAAAATCCCCCCAAATTTGGGTGGGTAGTCTTAAAGGGCATGCTAAGTCTCTGGTAAAAATTCCATATCATTTGGAGATGTTTTGATTAGGTTTTTATCCAACCCTATGTTGACCCTCGTAGGGGTAATTAGGTCAAAACACCCCATTGGGGTTTTGAGTGGTCAAACCACCTCAACAAAGGCTGAAACTTTGGTCACTGACTTTTTATGGTATGACACACCCTCCAACGGAATTTGGAGTGGTTTGGGAAAGGGTATCCCTAGGACTCTAGGGTAGACCCTTTTATGGGATTTTTAGGGTTTGATGGTCATTGGGTCAAATGACTTTGGAATGATCTGAAATTTGGTGGGGAAGATCATAGAGTGTATATGGTCCTATGGATGAAGTTTCATTGAATTTGAAAGCCTTGAACCCCCTCAAAACTCTAACCCTAGTTTAGGGAACCAACCTTATCTTGAATTATTATACTATCAAATGAACTTATCATCAAATAAAAATTTGGGCAGGGTGATTATCATGTCTAAATGGCCATAATATAATTTTGTTGAGATTTTTGGGTTAATTTATACAGTACTTCATTCACAACCCTAGTTGTGCCCTAGATATTTATTTTTATGATTCTGGAATTTATGTTAACTGGAATGTTATGAAATCTTGGATTATGGCATCTTGTAGCATGTTATACCTTCTGTATTTTTCTTGAGAGTTTTATCTGTTTATTTTAGGTACTTCATTCATAAAATTATGAACTAGGAATTTTGATAAAAAAATAGATGTGGAGCTTAGTATTATTATGAAAATTATGAAATCTGGTCAATGGGTGTTTTATATCAATATGTAAGTCCTGGAATTTTCTCATAATTTTTAGATAATTATTTACAGTACTTGCTTCAATAACCAAAGAGCTTGGAATTAACAATATAAAATTAAATTAGGAGTTACTGTTCACTGGAAAATTGTGAGAATCCTTCTAGAGTGTTTTTAGGCCATGATGATCTTACTGGATTTTTACTATAATTTTTGGAACAATATTTCTAACCTCTGATTCTTAGAATAGGTATTAATAACCTTATATTCTAAATTGTGATTTTGGGGCCTAAACCATTTCAAAAATTCACATATCTTGGATTTACTGTTGATTTTCTCTTTAGAATTTATCATGATTTTATGAAGTTTTACACTTACTTGAAAAGTGCACTTCAAGACCTAATGCTAGCTCTTGGAACCCTTAAGAAAATTAATCAAAATATAAGAATATTTAGGAAAATTATAATTTTCTGGATTTAGTCTATTTGTGCCATGATAAGCCTCTAGTAAATAACTTAGGGCACTTGGATGATTGTTTGGATTATCCCCTATTTGGTTTGACATATAGCCTAGGTCGGTCTGCATGTAGCAAATTGTTAAATAACAGTAGGACATGATCCAGGATAGTTGTTGGAGTTTGTCGTTTGGCTTGGTGGACTGGTGTTGATGATTTCACTATAGAGGAAAGGAAGAGTAAAAATCACACTAGGTTAGTATATCGTAACACGAGAAGGTAATGGGTAAGGGATTCAACCAATAATAATAAGTGCCTTGCGAAAGGGAACGATGGGCTTCAGCTACCATCATAGTTCCTAGTGCCCTTTGAGAGCCCTTCACAGGGAATACCGGGGGCAGTCCTGGGTTAACGTAAACTGTAATTACAAACTGAAAAGAATAACATAGTAATTAGGATTTCACTTTTCACAAACACTGTTTGCACGGGGATATTGTTGGGAGCTTCAACTTGATTGGCTAAAAGACGGACGTTTTGGTTCGGGGAGCTTCGACTCGGTTTTTGTTTGATTACGGTTTAACTTGCATGTTCATAAAGGAAAGAAAATATAGGTGGTGGGTCTTCGGTATTGGAGAGTCGATGCACCGACGCCAATACGCTGACTCGGCAAGTGTGGTTAGTACTTCGCCAACAGAAGTCCGGTGCGCCAGCCGGCAAGCGTACGCAAGCATCCTCTTAGTGCACCATGCATTGAGGCATACAATAGGTCTGACCGGTAGTGCTTTACTGGTTTATAGGTGGGCGAGGCCCAACCCACCGCTTCCGTCTGCCACTACGGAAGTATCCTGGGAGGTAACGGTTCCGAAAGGGGGAACTAAAGGTCTGTGTGCACAGAGTCGGGTGTGTTAGTTGCACATGCATGTTCCATCATACCAACTTGCATGTAATAGCATAATCGATTCATTTAACACCTGACACCTAAATTATAAATGGAATGGGATGCTTATACATTAGGACTTGCAAAACGACCCCTTGTTCTATAAGCTTGTGTGGGAAAGTTTATAAATTAAGGTTAAATTTATTTTAAATATATGTTGTAGTTTGATAACCGACACCCCAACGTATAAGTGGTATGGGACACTTTATATGATGGGAGCTTTGCAGAAGATCCCTTGGCTTATGCGTTTCCGCTCATAAGTCAAGGTTATATTTCATACTTTACCTTACTGCTATTTATATTATAAACTGCTAGTATAGGTCCGCCGCCACCTGCTTTGATTTATTCTCCACCTTCATGTCCTTCCCTCTTATCCTCTCCGCTCGGTGCCTAAGGTATATGGGGGAAGGGGTGGGGGATGATAGGACTTAGTCTTATAGACTAACGGTTTTCGAACCACATCATTCAGGGGATCGTGGAGCCCAACACGGAGCAGTAACCCCGGAGGTCGGCTCACTTGGAGATGGGACAGTCTAGCTCAGGAGTTCAGTCAGCTGGGACTGTGAGTCCTGAATTATATTAGATGATATAGTTTGCTTCCGCATGAGTGATCTGTAGTGAGGATTATGATGTATCGGGCAAAAGCCCTTACTTTTAGTACCTTTTATATTATTTCTGTGGACTCTCCCTTCGTGGAGATTTTATTACTATATATGTGATTTATCAGTGGGCTTGCTTCTATTTCATTTATTGTGCTACCTTTTCTGTGATCAATTTGGCCGGCAGAATCAGCGCCTTGTGGTGATGACCCTTCAGGACGTGTAGGTGTCTCCGCAAAGCGGCGATCCTGGGCCTAAGACCTCGGTGGTTTAAAAATAAAAAAAGGGGGTCTTACAAGTGGTATCAGAGCGAAACATCGATCTGAAAAAGATAGCAGTCCACTACCCCTGGGTCACCCCCGCTCGAGTTTAGTTTGGGGACAAACTAAGCAGTAGAAGCAGTGGTGTGCCCATATGGGGATCACATATAAATTGTCCACTTTTATTAAAGATTGAACATTTTCTCAGTATGGGTTTTTGTTACGCAGCCTCCAGCACAACCTACGCAACAAGGTGGAGTTCAACAGGCTTGGGATGTTGCATCACCTCCACCGGTACCCACTCCTTTCCATCAGTCATACATGGGACAGACTCTGACTGCCATCCTAGAGGCTTTCAGGGCCCTACAGGTTCCTTTCCCGCAGCCAAATCCGGGGGCCAACTGGCTTAGCATCTTCCGAGGAATTTCTCCCCCGTCCTACTTGGGGACATAGTCGGCGGTTCGGATGGAAGAGTGGCTGGATATTATGTACGAGATGATGACCGGGATACTGTTTCCCTGGGAGGAGAGGGTGGATCTGGTTGTCTGTTGCCTGGAGTCCCATGCCAAGAGGTGGTGGAAGACGCTACTGGACACGATGTTTGCCGATAGGGAGGTTGCGGAGGTTACCTGGGAAGAGTACAGGGCCACGCTGCTGGAGCATTTCGTTCCGCAGTCGGCCAGGGATGAGTTGGAGGAGCGGTTCTTACAGCTGAAGCAGGGCACCCGGACGGTGGTGGAGTACCATCGGGAGTTCGACGATCTGGCTCGATATGGAGATTCTTACCAGCTGGACGAAGCAGGGTACAGCAAGAGGTTCTATAAGGGCCCGCAGGAGGACTTGAGGGAGGCTTTGTTGTTTGTATCTGACGGGCCTATCTCCCGGATTTTGGAGATGGCAAAGAGGATTAAGGCTGATTGGCACACCACTCGAGGCCTGAAGCGGCCAGCAGAGGATCAGGGACGGAGAGTCAGAAATGACCAGCGGTGAGGTTCTATACCAGAGGGGAGAACGACAGGGGACCATCCTCGTCAGGAAGTGAGGCAGGAGCCGAGGGAGCATGTGACATTGGCCCCTACCCTCTTCGGATGCAAGAGATGCCGAGACCCGAGGGAATGGCGTATCCCCCACTAGAGTGCTTCCTTTGTCATCAGATTGGGCACATCCGGAGGAACTGCCCCATGAGGGGGGCACCACCTCCAGCACCACGGGGTGGCCCACCAGCTCAGCATTATGGAGGTCGAGGATGCGGCCGCGGTCATGGATACAAGGAGGGAGATCTTAGACAGAGAAGGGAACAGGTATATGCTTTGGACCTTGCGCAGCCTCGGAATCCGGAGCAGTTCATAACAGGTACACTGCAATGCTTCTTTAATTTCATAGAATTTCCCTTTCAGTTGTTAAAAACTTAGAATCGCACTAGATAGATTAGCAAGGAAAGAAAACTCATTATAGAACTCTAAGACATCTAATCACCCCAGGTATAGTCTTCATCAGTGGAAAGCCTGCCCGCACGCTGTTCGATACTGGAGCTACCCACTCCTTTGTGTCGGAGACGTTCGTAGAAGGACTGGAAGGCGTGGGGCGATTCACGGGCTCAAAGATGAGGGTGCGACTACCGGATGGATCTGAGCTCCTTACCATGGACCACTACAATATGGAGGCAGAAATTGGTGGAAAGGCGTTCGAGGCTCCAACGATGATTTTGAAGCTGACAGACAACGACTTGATCCTGGGCATGGTATGGATGCACTGGAACCATGCCCAGATTGATTGCCAAGCAAAGAGGATCACCGTGAGACACGGGGACTCTTTCATTGTCATCGAAGGTATAAGAACTATCTCTCGAATATTCTTATCTTCGGTACAGGCCGTTAAGGCCCATCTGCAGGGAGAGGAGGTCTATCAGATCCTATTTCAGATGGCAGAAGTCAAGGAGTCTGTGACAGACATCCCGGTGGTGCGAGATTTCGCTGTCATCTTTCCAGAGAAACTACTAGGACTACCTCCGCACCGAGAGCAGGAATTTCAGATACAGCTTGTGTCGGGGGCCAAGCCGGCATCTAGGGCCCCTTATCGGATGGCCCCGAAGGAGTTGGCGGAGTTTCGGGCTAAGTTGCAGGAGTTGGTGGAGGCGGGATTTGTTAGACCGAGTTCCTCGCCATGGGGAGCCCCAGTCCTATTCGTGAAGAAGAAGGATGGGACACTTCGCCTGTGCATCGATTATCGAGCACTAAATATACTGACTGTCCGGAATACCTATCCGCTCCCACGGATAGACGAGCTGTTCGATCAGCTAGAAGGGGCGCACTTTTTTTCAAAATTGGATTTGAGGTCGGGCTACAACCAGCTTCGGATTCGAGAGGAGGATATTCAGAAGAATTCTTTTAGTAGCAGATATAGATTGTTTGAGTTTACGGTGATGCCCTTCGGGCTCACGAATCCACCTTCGGCGTTCATGATCCTCATGAACCAGGTTTTCAAGGAGTACCTAGATGTGTTTGTCATTGTGTTTATCGATGACATCCTCATCTACTCGAGAACGGAGGAGGAGCACACTCGCCATCTAGCACTGACCCTACAGAGACTGCGGGAGAATCACTTATATGCAAAGTTCAGCAAATGTCAGTTCTGGTTGAAGGAGGTGGGCTTTCTAGGCCATATTATTAGCGGAGCCGGGTTGGCAGTGGATCCGGCAAAGATTCAGGCGGTTCGAGATTGGTCGCAGTTGAAGTCAGCCACCGATGTACGAAGCTTTCTAGGACTTGCCGGTTATTACAGGAAGTTCGTGGAGGGATTCTCTCAAATTTCCCTCCCCCTCACATCTTTGACGAAGAAAGAGGCACCTTTCGTTTGGACCCCACAGTGTCATGCGGCTTTCTAGGAGTTGAAGGATCGACTCACCTCGGCCCCCATACTTACTCTCCCCTCGGGGATAGAACGTTTTCAGGTCTACACTGACTCTTCCTACCAGGGTTTGGGAGCTGTATTGATGCAGAAGGGCCATGTGATTTCATATGCATCTCGCAAGTTGAAGAAGCACGAGCAGAACTACCTGGTGCACGACCTTGAGATGGGAGCGGTCATTTTTACTCTGAAGGTCTGGCGCCATTATCTCTATGGAGTCCACTGCGACATCTACTCCGACCACAAGAACCTAAAATACGTGGACACGCAGAAGGAGCTGAATATCAGGCAGAGGCGCTGGGTGGAGTTCTTAGCAGACTATTAGTATGAGATGCACTACTATCTAGGGAAGGCAAACGTGGTGGCCGACGCGTTGAGTCGGAGAGCTTCCACCTCCAAAGTCGGGCCCCAGGTTATGTCCATGGAGCTAGTCCGGTCCTTCAGAGATATGCAGATATCCCTAGTGTCCGAGGATGATCCAGAGCTGTATAGGGAGTATCTGGCATCGATGGTGGCCATAGATGATATTCGGGACCGCATCAGGGACAGACAGAGGACAGATGCATGGGCAGAGCCGATATTCCGAGCCTTGGAGGAGGGTTCGACAGGAGACTATTCCCTGAGAGATGGATTGCTACATTTCAGAGGCAGAGTATATATACCCGCAGGAGGCCGGATTCGGGAGGACATCATGGCAGAGGCGCATTGTAGCAGATATTCTATACACCCGGGGATCACCAAGATGACGGCCGATCTGAAGAAGATGATGTTTTGGCCTAGGATGAAGAAGGACATTACGTCCTTCGTGACTCACTGCGAGGCATGCTAGTTGGTGAAGGCGTAGTGCAGGAACTCCGCTGGATTGCTACAGCCACTCCCGGTGCCGGAGTGGAAATTTGAGGACATCGCGATGGATTTTATTCATTGACTCCCTCGATCATGAACGAGAAACGACTCGATTTGGGTCATCGTCGATCGGTTGACGAAGGTGGCCAGATTCATTCCGATCAGGAAGGATGACTCTGTGGGAGTACTAGTGCGGAGATTTGTGGAGCAGTTTGTTCGATACCATGGGGTGCCCAAGACGATCGTGTCAGATCGAGATGGTCGGTTCACTTCCAGGGAGTGGAGATCCATGTAGGCTTACTTAGGCACGTGATTTACCTTCAGTACAACCTTCCACCCTCATACGGACGGGCAAACAGAGCGCACCAATAGGACGTTGGAGGATCTACTACGACTGTGTATACTGGACTGAGGGGAGCCGTGGGAAAAGGTGTTGCCGTTGGTCGTGTTCTCCTATAACAGCAGCTACCAGTCCAGCATCAAGATGGCGCCTTATGAAGCCTTGTATGGAAGGAAATGCAGGACCCTACTTTCATGGGTTCAGGACGAGGATCCGAAGGTGTTGGGATCGGATTTTGTTGAATACACCGAGGCTCAGGTGAGATTGATCAGAAATAGGATGTTAGAGGCGCAGAGCAGACAGGCTAAGTACTATGATGCCCGACATCGTCAGGTGGAGTTTTAGGTGGGGGACCGAGTGTTTTTGAAGATCTGGCCCATGCATGGAGTTTCACGGGTACGTGGTCAGAAGAAGAAGCTCAGCCCTAGGTATTTGGGCCCTTACCGGATCCTGGAGTGGATCAGGCCCCTAGCCTACAGGCTTGAATTGCCACTGGAGCTGGCAGCTCTGCACGACGTCTTTCATATTTCTTCGCTAAGGAGGGCTCTACTACACCCGGAGTAGCAGATCTTGACCACAGATGGGCCGGTAGCTTCAGACCGGTCTGTTCACTTGGAGCCAGTTAGAATCAACGACAGAGGAGTACGTGTCCTGCGTCGCAAGAAGGTTCTGTTTGTTAAAGTTCTGTGGAGGAACCACGGGCAGGAGGAGCACACCGGGGAACCCCAGGACCTGATGCGACAAAAGTATCCAGAGCTGTTCAGTCAGGTATACCCCACAACCTCTCAGGACGTTCAATTTTCTTTCCTATTTTAAACTAGTAGGACTGGAATTTCAAGAATAAGGGCTAATCTTTTGTTTATTGGGGTCTAAACGTTGTCAATTAAGCGAATTAGTCATAGATGTGAGTTTTCCCCTTTAAACCACACTTAGCAAACGTGGCGTCGTGATGTGATCTATCACTTTTCATGGGATGTTACAAGTTTCTTTCTCTTCGATAGGTGTCCCCGTAGGCTTAACCTCGATTTCAGGGACGAAATCTTTGTTTTGTTTATTGGGATTTGTAACATCCCATTTTCAACTAGACCCCTAAGAGTGGTTTTGGTCATGACCAAGTCATGACAAAGCCCTAGGGAGCTAAAAAGGGGCCAAGTAATCAAAGGCCAAGGTGAGATTCACCTTGGTCTGCCTATGGCACAACCTCATCACCATGTCTAAGGTTTGACTTTAGGGCTTCACCATGACTCCATGACCCCACCACAACACCACTAACCTATTAGATGATCCACTAGAGCCCTAAGGGTCCATGCAAGTCAACCCAAAGTGACCAATTTGACCTAGGACCTCCACAGGCCAAAAATTGGACAAGGTGCCTAACTAAGGGCAATTGGCCTCTATTGTGCTCAAGGGACCCCACCATGCCTTCCTAACCTTAAAGTGAGGTCAATGGGTCACCAAGGACCCATTGGAGTAAAACCTAGTGGCTAAGTTGACCCAAGTCAACTCTAGACCCAGGTTGGTTAAAGTGCCCTAACCAAGGGGCAGGTGACCTCTAATGGGCCAAGTCTACCTTACCCAACCTTTCCTAGACCTCCAGGGAAGTCAATGGGTCACTAAGGACCCCTTGGGGGTCAACCCAAGGGCCACATAGACCAAAGTCAACCCTAACCTATGCCAAGTCAAACCTAGCTCATGTAGGCTAACCCAAGCCCAAGCCCCCCTCCCATTTGGGCTAACATCATTCCATAAAAATATGTGAGTGACTTTGCTGCCAATTGGCTGGAATGGTATGCATGGTCAATATGGGTGACTAGGAGAGAGAAAGCTTCTTCTCCATGTTAATGGAGGAGAGAGAAAATTGGGGGAAGAGGAATTGGTGTGGGAACCGGCCAAAGGAGGCCAACAGCCATCCATTATGGCTGCAATCAACTCCTCTAGGGGAGGGGAGTTGATTCCAGCCATTTCCCGGCCACCAAGGGGCAGTTTCAGCCCTCCTCCTCTCAACCCGAGCCACCACATTTAATGGATTTAATTGCCACTGAAGCTACAGCCCCTCCCCTCCCCAATCCAGCATTTAAACTCCATTAGTGGGTCAAGGGAAAGATTTCCCACCACTTACCCGAAGGAGCCGAGCCAGTGCATAGTGTTGTTGCAGAAGACGAGCACCGCCGCCGTCGACCATGGCATCCTGTCGTTCCTCCCGCATTCAGGTCGCCGGAAAGGTCCTCCTCCACTCCTTGCTTCATGGATAGATCCTAGGAATGTTTAGGTTTGAGGTTTGGGCTCAATTGAGCCCGATCCAACTTCTCATTTTCATGGTTTCGGCCGAAAAATCGGCTTGGTAGAATCGCCGGGATAGGTGTCTCCGGCAGCCGTGCCGCCGGCTGGGGATAGCCCCCACCTCCCCGAAGGTGGTGGTGGCGGTGGCCGGTCGGGGAAGTGGCCGGGTGGCTGGGGAATCAGCCCGCAAGCCACTCCAGGACGGAGCAATCTGGGCCGTCAGCTGGAGGAAGGTGATAACCCGATGCCGTCTATATGGAGGCTTTAAGATTCGTGCAGAATGATTTAAAATTTATTTTATTTGATTTAATACAATTCTATCACACTATATGTAGTATTTTGTTTTAATTTTTAAAAATACTTAGGCTCATCAAATGGAAAAGTAATCAACATGCATTGTGTAGCCCTAAGGGTCTACTTTAATCCAAAATTGATTTAGACAAGTTTGGACCACTGGTTGGGCCAGGGCATCCATTTTGGTGGGACCTATACCTAGGGCTATTCCGAAATTCAAATGGGTGCCCACCTCTCATCCCTTGTCCAAATGAGCTGAAATTTGGGCAGGGAGTCTACCCTAGCTATATTTATGGCCTGTCCAAAAAAGGAAATTTTTGGAAAATATTTTTCTATAGTTTTTAGAAAAATTTAATAAACCATGTATAAATTAAATAGGTGTCATAAACACCGCAAAATCCCACCAAATTTTGGTGGGTAGTCTGAAAGGGCATGCTAATTCTCTGGTAAAAATTCCATCTCATTTAGAGATGTTTTGATTAGGTTTTTATCCAACCCTAGGTTGACCCTCATAGGGGTAATTAGGTCAAAACACCCCATTGGGGTTTTGAGTGGTCAAGCCACCTCAGCAGAGGCTGAAACTTTGGTCACTGACTTTTTATGGTATGACACACCCTCCAATGGAATTTGGAGTGGTTTGGTGCAGGGTATCCCTAGGACTCTAGGGTAGACCCTTTTATGCGATTTTTAGGGTTTGATGGTCATTGGGTCAAATGACTTTGGATTGACCTGCAATTTGGTGGGGAAGATCATAGAGTGTATATGGTCCTATGGATGAAGTTTCATTGAATTTTAAAGCCTTGAACCCCCTCAAAACTCTAACCCTAGTTTAGGGAACCAACCTTATTTTGAATTATTATGCTGGCAAATGAACTTCTCATAAAATAAAAATTTAGGTTGGGTGATGTTCTGGTCTAAATTGCCATAATATAATTTTGTTGAGATTTTTGGGTTAATTTATACAGAACTTCATTCACAACCCTAGTTGTGCCCTAGATATTTATTTTGATGATTTCTTAATTTCTATTAACTAGAATGTTATGAAATCTTGGATTAGGGCATCTTATAGCATGTTATACCTTCTGTATTTTTCTTGAGAGTTTTATCTGATTATTTTAGGTACTTCATTCATAAAATTATGAACCAGGAATTTTGATCAAAAATAGATGCGGAGCTTAGTATTATTATGAAAATTATGAAATCTGGTCAATAGGTGTTTTATATCAATATGTAAGTCCTGGAATTTTCTCATAATTTTTAAGTAATTATTTACAGTACTTGCTTCAATAACCCAAGAGCTTGGAATTAATAATTTAAAATTAAATTAGGAGTTACTGATCAACGGAAAATTGTGAGAATCCTTCTAGAGTGTTTTTAGTCCATGATGATCTTACTGGATTTTTGCTATAATTTTTGGAACAATATTTCTGACCTTTGATTCTTAGAATAAGTATTAATAACCTTATATTCTAAATTGTGATTTTGGGGACTAAACCATTTCAAAAATTCTCATATCTTGGATTTACTGTTGATTTGCTCTTTAGAATTTATCATGATTTTATGAAGTTTTATACTTACTTGAAAAGTGCACTTCATGACCAAATGGTAGCTCTTGGAACCCTTAAGAAAATTAATTAAGATATCAGAATATTAAGGAAAATTATAATTTTCTGGATTTAGTCTATTTGTGTCATGATAAGCCTCCAGTAAATAACTTAGGGCACTTGGATGATTGTTTGGATTATCCCCTATTCGGTTCGACATATACCCTAGGTCGGTCTGCATGTAGCAAATTGTTAAATAGCAGTAGGACATGATCCAGGATAGTTGTTGGAGTTTGTCGTTTGGCTTGGTGGACTGGTGTGGATGATTTCACTATAGAGGAAAGGAAGAGTAAAAATCACACTAGGTTAGTATATCGTAACACGAGAAGGTAATGGGTAAGGGATTCAACCAATAATACTAAGTGCCTTGCGAAAGAGAACGATGGGCTTCAGCTACCAACATAGTTCCTAGTGCCCTTTGAGAGCCCTTCACAGGGAATACCGGGGACAGTCCTGGGTTAACGTAAACTGTAATAACAAACTGAAAAGAATAACATAGTAATTAGGATTTCACTTTTCACAAACACTATTTGCACGGGGAGATTGTTGGGAGCTTCGGCTCGATTGGCTAAAAGACGGACGTTTTGGTCCGGGGAGCTTTGACTCGGTTTTTTTTTATTACAGTTTAACTTGCATGTGCATAAAGGAAAGAAAATTAAGGTGGTGGGTCTTCGGTATTGGAGGGTCGATGCATTGACACCAATACGCTGACTCGGCAAGTGTGGTTAGCACTTCGCCAACAGAAGTCTTATGCGCCAGCCGGCAAGAGTACGCAGGCGTCCGCTTAGTGCACCAAGCGTTGAGGCATACGATATGTCTTACCAGTAGTGCTTTACTGGTTTAGAGGTGGGCGAGGCCCAACCCACCGCTTCCGTCTTCCACTACGGAGGTATCTTGGGAGGTAACGGCTCCGAAAGGGGAACTAAAGTTCTATGTGCACAGAGTCGGGTGTGTGAGTTGCACATGCATGTTCCATCATACCCACTTGCATGCCATAGCATAATCGATTCATTTAACCCCTGACACCTAAAGTATAAGTGGAATGGGATGCTTATACATTAGGACATGCAAAACAACCCCTTGGTCTATAAGCTTGTGTGGGCAAGTTTATAAATTAAGGTTAAATTCAATATAAATATATGCTGTAGTTTGATAACCGACACCTCAACGTATAAGTGGTATGAGACACTTTATATGATGGGAGCTTTGCAGAAGATCCCTTGGCTTATGCGCTTCCGCTCATAAGTCAAGGTTATATTTCATACTTTACCTTACTGCTATTTATATTATAAACTGCTAGTATTGGTCCGCCGCCACCTGCTTTGATTTATTCTCCACCTTCATGTCCTTCCCTCTCATCCTCTCCACTCGGTGCCAAAGGGCCATGGGGGAAGGGGTGGGGGATGATAGGACTTAGTCTTATAGACTAACGTTTTTCGAACCACATCATTCAGGGGATCGTGGAGCCCAACACGGAGCAGCAGCACCGGAGGTCGGCTCGTTTGGAGATGGGACAGTCTAGCTCAGGAGTTCAGTCAGTTGGGACTGTGAGTCCTGACTTATATTAGATGATATAGTTTGCGTCCGCATGAGTGATCTGTAGTGAGGATTATGATGTAACGGGACAAAGCCCTTACTTTCAGTACCTTTTATATTATTTCTGTGGACTCTCCCTTCATGGAGATTTTATTACTATATATGTGATTTATCAGTGGACTTACTTCTATTTAATTTATTGTGCTACCTTTTCTATGATCAATTTGGCCGGAAGAATCGGTGCCTTGTGGTGATGACCCTTCAGGACGTGAAGGTGTCTCCGCAAAGCGGCAATTCTGGGCCTAAGACCCCGGTGGTTTAAAAAGAAAAAAAGGGGGGTCTTACATGCGTGGCCTAAGAAACTACGAATCGCTTTAATGTTCGTTCGTGGGGGAAGTTTTTCAATTACTTCGATCTTAGCCCGGTCGACCTCAATCCCTTTTCCCGAAATTTTATGGCCGAGGACTAATCCCTCTCGGACCATAAAATGACATTTCTCCCAATTAAGGGCTAGATTGGTCTCCTCACGATGAATAAGCACACGCTCAAGATTTTTTAAATAGTTTTTAAACAAATTACCGAAGACCGAGAAGTCTTCCAGGAAGACTTCCATCACCTCTTCTACTAAATCGTTAAAAATTGCCAACATACTTCTCTAAAATGTAGCTGGCGCGTTGCATAACCCAAATGGCATCCTTCTATATGCGAAGGTACCAAAAGGACAAGTGAAGGTGGTCTTCTCTTGGTCCTCAGGTGAAATAGGAATTTGGAAATATCCTGAGAGACCATCGAGAAGACAATAAAAAGAGTGACCGGAAGGGCATTCTAAGATTTGGTCGATAAACGGTAACGGAAAATAGTCTTTTCGGGTGACATCATTAAGTTTTCGATAGTCGATGCACATCCGCCAACCCGTAACAGTACGGGTTGGAATTAATTCATTGTTTTCATTCGAGACCACCGTTACACCGCCTTTCTTCGGCACAACTTGTACTGGGATAACCCAAGTACTATCGGAGATGGGATAGATGATTCCCGCATCTAGGAGTTTGATTACCTCAGCCTTCACGACTTCCTTCATATTAGGATTAAGTCGTCGTTGAGGCTGGACAGAATTGTGGGAATTCTCTTCCAAGAAGATCTTATGGGTACAGAAGGAGGGGCTAATCCCATTTATATCAGATAACTGCCATGCAATTGCGTGGCGATGATTTCTTAACACTAGAGCCAACTCAGAAATTTCTGAGTCATTCAAATCGGCAGAGATGATAACGAGAAGTTTGGAGTTTCTTTCGAAGAAGAGATATATGAGATGAGGGGGAAGTTGCTTCAACTCTAAGGTGGGTGGTTCCTCGTAGGAGGTTTTGATTTTAATGGTTTCGATGTGTAGTGGTTCAGGTGGTGTGGGGCGAGAGACTTCTTCTAAGAAGAAGTGCTCGGCGATAATGGGTTCATTATACGATGAAGATATAGACTCGGGTAGTGCAAAAGATTCACCTTCGAAGCATTCTTCTAGGTAAAAGCAGGAATCATCATTAGCTAAGGTATTACGCATCGAGGGATTTATACTAAAAGTGATTTCATCGTCTCCAACCCGAAGGAGGAGCTTTCCATCACTAATGTCAATAATAGCGCGGGAGGTGGCAAGGAAGGGGCGGCCGAGTATAAGGGGTACTTTAGCATCCTCTTCGATGTCTAGGATAACAAAATCCACCGGAAAGATGAATTTGTCTACTTTTACGAGCACATCCTCTACTATCCCTACTGGATACTTAACTGATCGATCAGCTAACTGGATACTCATTTTGGTGGGTTTTGGAGATCCTAGACCTAATTTTTTAAATAGAGAGAATGGCATGAGGTTTATGCTTGCTCCTAGATCAGCTAAGACGTGTTTTACTAATGAATTACCAAAAAGACTTGGGATGGAAAAACTTCCCGGGTCATTTACTTTTTGCGGTAATTTGTTAAGTACAACCGCGGAGCATTCTGCGTTAAGGGAAATATGTGAAATATCCTCAAGCTTTTTCTTAGTGGAGAGCAGCTCCTTGAGATATTTCGCATATTTTGGCATGTTAGAGATAGCCTCGAAGAAATGGACATTAATATGAATTTGTTTTAAAATTTCTAAGAACTTTTTATAAGTCTCCTCGACACACAAATTTTTTAACTTAGCAGGATAAGAAATATTTGAATTAGAGGCGCGCGACATAAACGTAGTAGGTAAATTTGAAGCTAAAATAGGAGGGGGAGGAGTAGAAGAAGGTACAATGGGTTCGTCATTTTTTAAAGCTACCTCCTTTCTGCTGCGGCGTGTGATTGGATTCGCGCTTTCCCTTGGGTTTTGTTTGGTGTTTCCTGGCAGAGTTCCTTGTTGTCGCTCGGAGAACATCTTCGCTAGCTGGCCCACCTGATTTTCTAAGCTTTTAATAGACCCGGTAATGTTCTTGAGATTAGATTCATTTAAGGCAACGTACTTGGTGAAGACATCTTCAAGCGAAGAGGGCTTCGGCTGTTGCGGTGGAAAACCGGGTGGAGTTAAATTAAGGGGGGGGAGCTGGATTATAAGCAGGATTTTGATTTGGAGGGCGCTGAGCATTTCCTTGGTTGCTCCATGAGAAGTTTGGATGGTTCCTATAACCCGCATTATAGGTGTTGTTATACGGTGCGTTGTTCGGGTTATAAGAAGGCCGAGGCGCGTTTCCCATGAAGTCAACCTGTTCTTCAAAAATAACATTATTATTATTAGCCCAAGGAGGAGTGGCGGAGGAAGCAGTCATCTCCTCCACTTGCTTAGTTAGGCGCTAAACTTGGAGGGCTAGATTCGTAGCTACATCAATTTCAAAAACTCCCGCTGGCTTAACTGGTCGTGCTCGGGGTGCATTCCATTGGTATGCATTCATGGCCATTTCCTCAACAAGCTCTTGTGTGGCCTCCGGGGTTTTGTTATTCAACGTCCCCCCAGCGGCTGCGTCGATCATTTGTCTTGTTTGGAAATTCAAGCCATTATAGAAGATTTCCATTTGTTGCCATGTGGGAAGTGCGTTGTGTGGTCATCTACGCAATAGTTCCTTAAAGCGCTCCCACGTGTCGTAGAGAGTCTCCGAGTCTATTTGCATATATGATGTGATATCAGTGCGTAGTTTTGCGGTTTTTGCAGGAGGAAAGTACTTTGTAAGAAATTTTCCAGCCATCTCGGCCCATGTAGTGATGGATTCTCTAGGGAGAGAGCCCAACCACTGCTTGGCCTTTGACCGCAAAGAAAATGGAAAAAGACGTAATCGAATGGCGTCATCTGTGACACCATTGATTTTAAATGTATCGCAAATCTTGAGAAAATTTGAAATGTGGCAATTTGGATCCTCGTCCGGGAGACCATCGAAGGTTACTGACTGCTGCACCACTTGTATAATGCTGGACTTGATCTCAAAGTTATTGTTCGCCACTGCATGGCAGATAATACTTGATTGTGCACCCTCAAGATTTGGCCGCGCATAATAGGACATGGTCCTTTGTTGGGCCTCATCTTGGTTGGGCGGATTAAGATCCATAATTTTTGTGGCAGTGTCTCCGATCGACTCTTCGATGCCTAAATGCGATTCCAGATCACGAGAACAGAGGCGACGCAAAACGGTGCACTCTATCTCAGAATCAAAAGGAATATTCGAAGAGCTTCCTCTGGTCATACACTAAAAAGAAAGAGAAGTGGGAGAGAGATAATGAGAAAAACTATAAAGAGAGCGAAAAAAGAAGAAGATAAAATTAATAGCAATCATCTTTTCAAAATATCAAAACTAGTGTCCCCGGTAACGGCGCCAAAAACTTGATATAAAAATAACGTAGAGAAAGGGATTATGCGTGGAGAAGAAAAAGTTATGGAGAGAGAAGGTAAAAGTGTGGTTGTGAGATGTTCTCTGATTCTATATTCAAGGAAGGCAAGTGTACCTTATAACATATAGTATAGGATATTAAGTTCAATATCAAGGTCGTATTACCCGGGGCGGTTTGATTACTTCTACTTCAAGGAGTTACTATTATCTTATCAAATAAAAGTTCTTTTTGGGATTGCTTACTAAATTAGAGAAGAGAGAAAATTACTTGCAAATAAAAAAAAGGATAAATGATGATTTAAGCGGAAGTACTCGATCTTGAATTTCTTTGGCAAAATTAATCAAGAACGCAATCACAAACTTTAACTTAATAAAATAAAGATACCTTGACCGTGGGGGTTCCAAAAGCTTGAACATGCTTCTCTCGAAGAAGTGCCAAACTGAGGTTAGGAAGATCCGACTGAACTCTCGTCCCGTATCCGAATACCTAACACTCACTTTAAGTAGTGAACCTCGCCATTGGATTTGACTCAAATCCGGGAGATTTACGTCGTTCTCTCTCGAGAGGTGCGTGCAACTCTCTTTACTATTGAGCGCTCACTTCAAGCTACCGGCCTGTCGGCTATCCAAGAATGAAAAAATGAATGGAGACTATATTTCGATAATATAGTTTCATTTGAAATAAATCAAGAGTAAATCGAAGGCCTAGATTCTAAAAAGAGAAAGAGAGCTAGAGCATCATAACTGATCAACTCATCCTCAGATCATCAAGATCGAGTACTATGAGGATTTAGTTACTCATAATTGTGTAGGAAATGAAAATCATGTTAAGAATATGCAAAATAAGAAAGAGAGAGAGAGAGAGGAAGGGAATAACAAACTATATTATTCTTATTGAGCGGAAATTACAAAAAGGGTATAAAGACATTACAAGGAGAGTTTGCAACAAGATTACAAGTGCGATAAAAGAGATTACAGGAAAATTGAAGCATGAAAATATTAATCTAAAATACTCTAAAAATAAACTCTCAATAGCTCTCTAGAAGGCTCAAATGAAGGAGGAATGATGATACTTTCCCCCCTTCCTTCATGCTTATTTATAGGTCCAAAACCTAGGGGGTAGAGTTGGAATTTGGCATGAGGATGAAGCTTCCATGAACTTCCCTTGGTCAAAATGCACATGTTGGATATATAGTCAAAGGTGGCTAGCCTCTTTCATACTTATCATGAAAAGCATGATAAAAATTTGCTAACTTTCTATCTTTCAAAGAAGTTTCCTTTAAGAACACATGCTGAATATTTAGTCAAAGGTGGCTAGCCTTTTCTTACTTTGGAGAAAAAATCTCATCGGACCATTGTGGCTTCATTCCATTCTTGAATATAGTTCAACAACACCGTGGCATGATTGCACTCGACATTTAGTTTGGAATGCCAAAACAGAAGGCGTGTTCTCTTATAATTAATAATGCAATTTGTCCCGAGATCCTTGGTTCTTTCTCAAAGATGAGAATCATTCATACAGGAAACCTGCTGGACAGAAACTTTGACGGAGGATTCCCGAAGCTACATAAATCCGATGAAGGCGTGTAACCATGCGTTGGAAATGTATTTTTGAGGGCTACAACTTTCGTGTTCAGCCCAAGATATGATTCTTGCCGCAACATGCACAAAAGTGGCCCCGAAGTTCGCTGCGCGCAGAAAATATAGTAAAATAGACATGGTTAGGATAGAGTTATAAAAATATACGATTTAGCGAATAAAATTAACATTAAAAATATATTTATATTAGATTATTTAGATTTTTATATTAATAATTTAGGTCAAATTATGCATCATCAACCCATAAGGAACACTTTCTCATAAATATACCCCTTTTGGCCAAGGCTAGGGTTTACACAAATCCAAACCAAATCATCTCTAAATGAGATGAAATTTTACACAGAGCCTTATGATGACTCCAAGGAAAACTCACCAAAATTTGGGAGGGTTTGGAGGTCATTAGGTCTCCTGATTAAATTACCCTATGATTATTAAATAATTTCAAAACCTATAGAAAATATATCTACAAAAATTCCCATTAATGGACAGGACCTAGCTATTGGTATGATTGACTCGCTGTACAAATTTCAGATCATTTGAACATACGGTGAAGTGGGGGCACACATTTAAATCTCTGACTAGCCCTACGTATAGACCCCACCAAATAGAGTGCTGAGGTCTAACCTGAAATCCAAATTGACTCAAATTAATTTTAAACTAAACTAGTCATCCAGACCTACAGACTTTATGTTGACAACTTTCTCTGTATGAGCCTCTAAGTATTTTTAATAAATAAAAACATTAATAGTATTTTCTGTGACAGAATCAATGAAATGATATTAATTAAATTCCTAAGATCTAAATCAACGGCGCACGAATCTTGGCGCAGAAATGTACGACATCTGGTTATCATTCCCAGCATGCCAAAAACAAGGATTAATTCTTCCTGGAGCCATTTCTAGGTGCTGCCTCCGGCCACCCAGGCATCTCCCCGGCCGTCCACCGCGACCACAACCTTCGTCGAGGTGGTGGCAATCGCCAGGCGGCGGTACAGCCGCCGGAGGGGATGTTTACGGTGATCCTGACAAGTTAATTATTCAAAAAAACTAGGAGAATTTCTTCTACAGATCGGGCTCAATTGAGCCCGATTCTCATCCTAGACGATTCATACGATCTACCCACAGAGAAAGGAGAGGAGGAGGACCTATTTGGAGGGCTGGAGGCGAGTTGATCTCTGATTTGCCATGGTGGTGGTGGCGCCAATCTGGTCTCTACAACAACACAGTCAGGTGCTACGAATCCTTCAGGTAAAGGTTGTAACCTTCTCGCCTCTTCCTGGTGATGCTTTTAAGATCCCTAATTGGGGATGGGGAAGAGTGTAACTCCAATGGCCATGAATGACCATTAATGGTCACTTTCGGTTTCAGCCATTTGAAGGGCTGAGTTACCCCATTGGCCGGCCACCTCCTGAAAACCCCTCCCCTGCCTCCATGAAGTAAAAGCCCATCATGATTGGGGGGGGGGGGGTTGAAACATCCATGGCCATAATGGCCATTAAGCTCCATTTTCTCTCTCCTCAAAAATTGAGTTACTCCTTCCTTATCTCTCCTAGTCATCATTCTCTTAATTTGGTGGGCCCAAAATGTGTCTCTCCACTTATTAGGCGAATGGGCCACACCACTTGGGCTTAGCCCACTTGAATTGGGCTAGGTTAACCTATGTCTACCACTTTGACCCATGAGTTGACTTAGGTCAATATGACCATTTGGGTTGACCCCAAGGGGTCCATGGTGATACCTTGGCTTCCCCTAAGGTCTAGGAAGGGTTATGTACGGTTGTCTTGGCCCCTTGGAGGTCACTTGCACCTTAGTTAGGGCACTTTGACCACTTCAAGGCTAGGGTTGACTTGGGTCAACATAGACTCTAAGGTTGATCCCAATGGGTCTTTGGTGACCCATTGAACTCATCTTAGGTATAGGAAGACCTAGGTAGGGTTGGTTGGGCACATTAGGGTCACATTGCCCTTAATTAGGGAACCTTGCCCAATTTAGGCCTTGGATGATCCTAGGTACACTTGGCCATCCTAGATTGACTTCAATGGACCCTTAGGTCTCTGATAGACCTTCTAATAGGTTAGTGATGTTGTTGTGGGATCCTAGAGTCATGGTGAAGCCCCATGATCATCCTAAACTAGTGTTTAGAAATCTACTATTTACATACCCTAGTGATCTCACCTACATTCCTAGGTTCACATGTCTTTTTGGGCTTCTTAGGGTTTTGTCATGACCTAGTCATGACAAAACCACTCCTAAAAGTCTAGTTGTCTGAGGGATGTTGCAAATCCAAATACATAATAAAAAATTTAGTTCTCGAAATTCAAGTTAGGGCTACGGGGTTTCAAGTATGAGCAATAAAATGTAACATCCTGAGATGTTGTAAGGAATATTTGACTGAAAAGCTCCTGGTACTTTTGTTGCATCAAATCATATGGCTCCCATGTGTGATCCGGTTGCCCATGATTTCTCCACAAGACCTTGACCAACGGTACCTTCTTGTATCGCAAGACCCGCATCCCAGTATCGTCTATCCGGATCGGCTCTAGGTGTACCGATCGATCAGAAGCTATAGGCCCGTTTGTAGTCATAATCTGCTGATCCGGCCGAAGTAGAGCTCTCCTCAAGGAGGAGACGTGAAAGACATCGTGCAAACCCGCTAGCTCTAGAAGCAGCTCCAGTCTATAAGCCAAGGGGCCGATCCGTTCCAGATCCTGTAAGGCCCCATATATCTCAGACAGAGCTTCTTCGGACCACGCACCCGCGAGACACCATGCATCTGTCGGTTCTTCAAGAATACCTGGTCTCCTACCTGAAACTCTACTTGACGATGCCGAGCATCGTAATATTTGGCCTATCTGCTCAGGGATTCCTGCATCCTTTCTCTAATCAACCACACTTTAGCATCCAAATCCTCCACGAACTCCGAGCCAAGTGCCTTCGGATCCTCATGCTGGATCCAAGACAAAGGAGTCCTGCATCTCTGCCCATATATAACCTTAAAAGGGGCCATGACGATACTTTACTGGTGGCTGTTATTGTATGAGAACTCGATTAGCGGTAGCTACCTCTCCCACGGCTCTCCGCGGTCCAGTATGCAAAGATGCAGTAAATCCTCCAGGGTCCGATTGGTGCGCTCCATCTATCCATCACTCTGAGGGTGGAAGGCGGTACTAAATGTCAGCCGTGACCCCAAATAAGCCTGAACTACCCTCCATTCCTTAGACGTGAATCGTCCATAATGATCGGACACTATCATCCTCAACAGTCCATGATATCGAACGAACTGCTCCACAAACTTTCATACCAAGTCACCCACCGAAGCGTCCTTCCTGATCGGTAGAAACCTCGCCATCTTCGCCAATCAGTCTACGATAATCCATATCGTGTCATTCCCTGCATGTGATTGATGAAGACCATGTATGAAGTCCATGACGATGTCGTCGAACATCCACTCCGGCACTAGAAGTGGCTGCAATAATCCGGCCGGGTTCCTACACTCCACCTTAACCAACTAACAAGTACCGTAGTGGGTCACGAAATAGGTGATATACCTCTTCATGCCCGACCAGTACATTGTCCTCTTCAGGTCGGCCGTCATCTTGGTGATGCCTGGGTGCACCGAGTACCTTCTGCAGTGAGCCTCATTCATGATGTCCTCCCGAATTCTGCCCCTAGTTGGTATGCACACTCTGCCTCTGAAGCATAGTAGCCCGTCTCTATGTATATATTCCCCAACCATGCCTGGCTCCTAGGTCCTTAATACTGTCTCCAACTTGTCATCTCTTCTCTACTCAGCCCTGATACGATCCCGAATGTCGTCGGAATCAACCATCGACGATATGTACTTACGGTCTAGCTCTGGGTGATCCTCGGACACTAAATATATTTGCATCTTCTCCAACATCCTCACCAACTCCATGGCCATTAGCTTAGGTCCTTCTCCTGAGGTTGTAGCCTTCTGGCTCAGCGCGTCCGCCACCATGTTTGCCTTTCCTGGGTGATAGTGTATCGTGTACTCATAATCAGATATAAACTCCACCCATCGTCTCTGGCTAACATTCAACTCCTTCTGCATATCAACATATTTTAGATTCTTGTGATTCAAAAATTAGTCATAGTGTACACCATAGAGGTAAGGCCGCAAAATATTTAGAGCAAACACTACTGCTCCCATCTCCAAGTCATGAACATGGTAGTTCTGTTTGTGCTTCTTCATGTGCGGTGAGGCGTATGCTATCACATGAACATACTGCATCAATACAACACCCATCCCAAGAATAGATGCTTCAACATACACCTGGAAGCCCTCGTTCCCAGATTGAAGGGTGAGGATAGGGGCCGACGTAAGCCGACTCTTCAACTCCTGGAATGTCATCTCACACCGCGACGTCCAAACAAACAGAGTGTCCTTCGTCAAAGAAGTGAGTGGGAGGGCTATCTGAGAAAATTCCTGCACAAACTTCCGGTTGTATTAGGCCAATCCCAAGAAACTTCGTACATCAGTGGCCATCTTCAACAGAGGCCAGTCTCGCACTGCCTGAATCTTTGTGGGGTCCACTGCCAGTCCCACTCCACTGATAATATGGCCTAAAAAAGCCACATCTGTTAGCCAAAACTAGCACTTGCTGAACTTGGCATATAACTGGTGCTCCCTAAGCTTCTCCATAGTCAAGGCCAGATGTTGTGTATGCTCCTCCTTCATCCTTGAATAGATGAGGATGTCATCTATGAATACTATGACAAACAGGTCTAGGTACGACTCGAACACCCGGTTCATCAAGCTCATGAATGCCGATGGCACATTCGTGAGCCCGAAGGGTATTACGGTAAAATCATACAACCTGTATCTACTACTAAAGGCTGTCTTCGGGATATCCTCCTCCTGAATGCACAGCTGGTAGTAACCTAACCTCAAATCCAACTTTGAGAACTAGTGGGCTCCATCCAACTGGTCAAAAAGCTCGTCAATCCTCGGCAGAGGATATGTGTTCCGGACCGTCAACCTATTCAGAGCCCTGTAGTCGATGAAAAATCGGAGTTTCCCATACTTCTTCTTGTTGAATAGTACCGGAGCTCCACATGGTTATGAGCTTGGTAGGAAAAATTCGGCTTTGACTAGCTCCTGCAGTTGGCTTTGAAACACCACAAACTCCTTCAGGGCCATCAGGTAAGGAACTCTAGACGCCATCTTAGCCCCCGGCACGAGCTATATCTGGAAGTCCTTCTCCCGATGTGGGGGTAGCCCTGACAGCTTCTCTAGAAACACGTCAATAAAATCCCGTACCACCAAGATACTAGGGATGGAATCCTTGGCCTTGGCCATCTCAAACAACACTTGATAGACCTCGTCTCCCTACAGGTGGTCCTTGATGGCCTGTATGGATGATAACAAGAGAAGGGTGGTAGATCTAATACCTTCAATGACGACATAGGAATCCCCATGCCTTAAGGTGATCCTCTTTGATAGGCAGTCGATCTGGGCATGGTTCCAATACAACCATGTCATGCCCAGGATCACATCGAAGGCTGGATTCCTTAGGATCGTTGCTTGTGCTTTGAATGCCTTCCCGCCAATCTCCTCCGCCATGTTGCACTGGGCAGAGGTGAATAGATCCGATCCGTCGGGTAGACGCACCCTCATGGTCAAGCATCTGAATCGCTCAACGCCTTCTAGTCCTTCCAAGAAGGCTTCCGATACAAATGAGTGTGAAGCACCTGATAGTTTTACTTTCAAGACTACCTAAACACCTAGAGGGGGGTGAATAGGTACTTTTCCTTGATTTAACTTAAGGAAGAATATAACTGCAGTTCTTTTAATAAATCAGAGATTTCTAAGCTAACACAGCACAGCAATCACAAACATACACACATCACAGATTGCACACAGATTTATAGTTGTTCCCCAAGGTTTGGGTACATCCACTTTCCCCCTTCACCTATCTAGCAGTAATCTAGAGTCGGCCTAACTTCTTCCTTTAGCTCAGAATCCAAAAGGATTCCTACAACTCAGGATAACAAGCCCTACCTCAGCCTTACCACAAGGCCTATAACTAAGAGAAAACCTTCTCCTATAACTCAGGCATAAACAGCCCTACCTCAGCCTTGCCACAAGGCCTACAACTCAGAGAATAGCTTCTCCTACAACTCAGGCATAAACAGCCCTACCTCAGAGAATAAATCTCCTACACTCAGCCTTTATAAAAAAAGGCTTACAACTCAGATCTATGAATAGATCCTACAGAATTTGATAAGGAATTTTCGTAATCTCTTACCCCTGTTGAGAGAGAAGGGATAAGAACTTTCTTGATCAGCTTCTTGAAGAGGTTGATGGCTGAAATCAACTTGATCTTAGCTTTCTTCAAAGCTTCTTGAATCTGAACTTAGTTGGGTTGATTTCGTTTGAATAAAACTGATTGACAGCTTCCTTCTTAGACTTCAGAAATAGATTTGAATCTTCTTGACAGATTGGTTCAGTATTTGCTTCTTGAGAAACCAGTGATAGTTTCCTTCTAGTCTTCAAATGGCTGGATCTCTCTCTATCCAAAACCCTTGATGATACTTCTGAATTCTGATTGAATTCAACTTAGAAAGAATCTGAATAGAAAACTACTTCAGATCGTCTTCTTAGATCTTCTCACGAAGAACTTCTTCTTTGTTACTTGTACTTTCTTGATCAGAGATTAGTGGTGACAATAACTCTTCTCTATGTATATTGTCTATTTCTTCTTCTGAATCCATCTATTTATAGACTTCATCCTTGGTAACCGGCTGATCCGGTTTATAACTAACTTCTGACAAGTCTGACAGCTTCAGTAAAACTATCATAACCCACAGCTATCAAGTCTTCAAACAGTTCTTGAGCCTTTGACTCAGTCAGCAAAGCGTTGAGTCTGTCTGTCATAAAGTGTCGAGACCATCTGTCAATATGTGTCGATACAAGTGACTTAAGTGTCGACACAGCCTTTGGTGATGTCGATAAAGCTGCCTTGATGTCGACACAGCTTCTTGATACTGTATCTTGAGAATGTGTCGACACTGATTATTTGTGTCGACACAAACACTTCACAATACATCAACAATCAACTTGGTCTAGACTCAGCTGTGGGTCGACACAAGTCCCGTGTGTCGACACAGTTGTTGTAGACACAGAATTTGTGTGTCGACACTGCCTCCATGTGTCGACACAATTGATGTCGACTCTGCTTCTGTGTGTCGACACAACCTCTCAGTGTCTACACAGTTGATGTCGACAATAATCTTCTGCTTGTCGACACTGCCTCCCGGTGTCGACACAAATTCAATGAGGTGTCGACACAGCCATTTCCAAGTGTCGACACAATCTTACTGGAGTGTCGACACAGCTTCCTCAGGTGTAGACACATGGACTTAGAATATTTTTCCTGCATTCTAGCACATTCTTAACGTGCACATATAAACTCAAAAAAACATCAAATACACCTTGATGTATATCATTGAGCTAAGTGAGGCTTCTCCAAATAGGGTACACATTTTCCAATGTACCCAACAATCTCCCCCTATTTGGAGAAGTCATAACCCTTTAGCCAATGATATACACCATTTAGAAAATAAACATGATGATGTATACAAGCATTATATGACAAGGTACTATATAAACAAAACACATAACTTTATTACATCACAGAATAAAGATATAAAAGTAAAAGATCACAGAACAATATTTTGTATATCAATCTTAAAAATGTTTGTTACAAAAGGTTTACATTGATGTCTCTAACAAACAAATACTATGCATAGTTCTTGGACAAAACAAAAAACTAGTAAAGCTATGACTAAGGCTGGGCTGGCTCCTTGATGACTATCCCTTTGCCTGATTGAATCTGAGCCTGCACAATAGGTTCTTTATCTTCCATTAGCTTTTTTACTTTCAAATCAGTCTTTTTCTGAGCCTCGGCCTTGATCTTTTGCCTTTCAAAATAATGATAAGGCTTGGGGAAATACTTGCTAGGCTCCTGAGCATCAGGAGGTAGCTTCCCCAACTTAGCCTTTCTCCTGTATTGAAGTATGGCCTCATGCTTTGCGTCATACTTTTGCCATTCCTCCTCATTGTACCATTTACCCCTTTCAGGTACTTGATCTTTGACAGCTTTCCAGGTAGTTAAAATGATATTCCTAAATGTGGGGCTCCACTGCTCAAAGTCTGGCTTTAATTCTGCTTGCTCTCTAAATCTTTTCTTTGATAATAGAGCATCTTGCTGAGCTTTCAGACCAGCTTCTGGCATATCAACCTTTTCAATAATAACATTTGTAACTGGTAGAGGAGGGCTGTCAATAGACTCAACTTGTTGATGTATCATGTCAATATATGCAGGAGGGTAAATTACTTGGGCAACCTCAGGTTGATCACCTTCAAGTAGAATTGGTTGCACCCCTGACTCAGCCATATTATCATCATCACACAAGGATGGATATCCCAGAGTGGCTCTTATGCTGTTAGTTACCCATTTGGCATGATCAGACCCAGCATAGACTAACACCCTCTCCCCCTTTATGACTTCTCTGGTCATATGATCTCTTAAGTCCTTCTGAAATCTTATTTGCCCATCCAGGTAATTGATTCCATCTTTAAAGAATGGCTTTTACTTTTGAAGCTTTTCACTAATTAACTTCTCAGAGGATATGATTGCAGATTAAACTGAATCTAGGGCAGCTTGTAAGTTCTGATCATATTCTTCTTTTTCCTTATTCCTTGCTTCAGTCATTGCAACAACAGTGTTTGTGAACTCGGTGACTATCACATTATGCGCACTACAACAAACTGCACCTGTTGTAAGGACTGAAATATAGCTAAAACACAGTTTGTTACTAATAGCTATATTTAGTAACGAATTTTTTCTGTTGTTACCAAAAATTACTTTATGTAACGAATATTTTATATTTTGTTACAATAAAAATTAATTTGTTACTATAAATGTAAGTATTTGTAACAACATTAATGTTACGTTACAAATAGTAATTTTTTCTCACAATATGTTTAGCCATTTTTAGTCCCACACCGCCAGTTAAAACATCAATTTTGGGTTTATATTGCCAATTCCAAAATGAATTTTTGAAATATGATGGGCTCGCGGGCTCGCGGGCGGGCAGGCGCGGCGGGCGGCGGGCGGGGGCGGCGGCGGGCGGCGGCGGGCGGCGGCCGGCCGGCCGCGGCGGCCGGCGGCGGCGGCCGGCCGCGGCGGCCGGCGGCGGCGGCCGGCCGGCGAAATCTTTTTTATTATGTTAACTAATTTATTGTAACGACACACGTACATTTGTTACAAGAAGTATTAGCGTCGAGCTTTAGAGGACGACCATTACATAAAGTTTTTTTCGTTACCAAAGAGTTTTTGTAACGATTTTTGGTACTTATTGTAACGATTTAGGTCCTAACTATAAGTGAAATTTGTTGTAGTGGCGATTCAGTCAGATTGACATTCATTCTTATTTGATTCTCAAGGACATAGCCTTGTTTAACAACCATCTCATCCACTTGCTTCTTTATTCCTTCTTGTTGCTTGACAAGAAATACCACAACATTACCTCCCTTGTGGAAGCAATCTATCATCTCTCTTTTATTCTGATTAACTTCAAATCTTATAGATTTTATCTCTTGTGCCAGATCAAATTGAAGAGCCTTTTGGCTTTCATCCACATATTTTTCAAGAAGAAATCTTTGCTCATCCATTTTGACCTGTAAATTTATCATACATTTAGTGTAATCAAAATCAGAAGTAGCTTGGTGATTTGTTGTCTGGAGAGCTTTCTTATAGCTGTGACTTCTTCTCTTGAAGACCATTAGCTTTCTTTTCTTAGCCTCCCCGACCTCTGCATTTTCAGACTCTGAAGTACTTTCAATATGAACTCTTTCTGGAGGAGAGGTAGGAATTTCTTTCTCAACACCATGTTGCTCCCCCTCAACATGTACTTGCTCCACCTCAACAACACCTTGCTCCCCCTCAACCCTAAGGGTGTCAACCTTATCAGCTGCCTCTCCAATTTCAGGAAACAACTCTTCTAGAGTGTATTCCTTTTGTGCTTGAGCAGGAGATGATAAAGTGTTTCCTCTAGCAGAATCATCAATTCCAGTAGTGTACAAATCTTCTGATAAGCTTATTCTTTCTTCCTCTTATACTTGTGCAGTAATTGGCTCCCCCTGTAACTGTGCTTGTATAGTCTCTTCCTGGACATTAGCATACCCAGTCTGGTCCTCAGTCTTCTCTCTAACTTGTTCTGCTTGATTTGGTGGATTGCCATGATCATGCATATGAAGGTCATGTTCTGGTGATTTCTCAGTTGCCTCCTGCTTGTCCACATAAGGCAACTCCTTTGATTGAACTCTATCCTATCTGGAGAATAACCTCATGTCCATTCTCCTCATATGGTTGATCTTGGATCCAGGAATCTATTGCATTACCTCTGGAATGATTCCAGCCAGGTACAGAGTAAAAAATTCTAGCAAAGTTTGGCTTCTTGATTCCTTTTTTGATTTTATCAAACAAAACTGCTGACCAATTGGTTGGAATTTGAAAGACAATTCTTGTCATCAGACTGAACATATAGGCTGATATCCTATCATGACCACCTAGTTTACATAAGATCACTTTGCCTATAATTTCAGACAGGGATTTCCCTTGAGGATTCGTTCCCTTCCTGTTGATGGCAGATCCTATCTTTATGGTTGGATCCAATCCACACCATTGAAGCGTTCAATTGTTTTTTAGGCTGGAACCTCTTCCTCATCTTGGACCCTGGGAAGATGTAGAATTTTACTCAATCTTTTCTGAGTCAGCTTGACTCGTTCTCCATGGACGGTTGATTTGATCTTTAATTCGGTTGTATCCACGGATGCACCGGTATAGAACTCAAGGACCTCTTTCTTCCATATTTTCGTAGGTTCAGAGACAAGATAGTCAAATCCATTGTCTGTGAGACGAGAAATGACTTGCTTGATTTTCGTATCTGCATCGTCGAATGCATGTCGAACCAACCCATATCCCTCGTTGATTGCATCTTCAATATTGGGCGTCATTGGAACGAAGAGAAAGCTTGGAAAGAGAGAAGAGAGATTGTCGACACAAGGCTTTTGTCTCGAAACCCTGGTGAGTGTGTCGACATAATATGTGTTTGACCTATTTATACCCATCTAAGCAAAGAAGGTCAAAAGGCGGGCAAAAACTGTCAAATTGTGTCGACACAGTCGAAATGTGTCGACACATACTTCTAATGTCTCGACATCAATATGGACTACTTTGTGTCGACACCAATTGATGATGTGTCGACACTTGACTTAAGTTGTCAAAGAACAGAAATTCTGTGTCGACACCGATTCTATGTGTCGACACAAATTCTGAATGAGTCGACACCACTTCTCTGGTTGTGTAGACATAACTTTTCTGAATGTGTCGACATAATATACCTGATGTGTCGACACCACTACTCTGTGTCGACACCATTTTCCTGAATTGTCGACACAATTCCTCTGTGTCGACATACTATCACTGAATGTGTCGACACCACTACTTAGCCAATATTTTTGGTAAACTAACCTATAGTCAGCATTCCTAATTCAATTTTAAATTTATTGAATTTAGTTTCGTCTAGAGGCTTAGTAAATACATCTACAATTTGATAATCAGTTTTAACAAATTCTAATGAGATGTCTCCTTTTTCTACATGTTCTCTAAGAAAATGGTATTTTATCTCTATGTGCTTAGTCCTATTATGTGAAACAGGATTGTTTGCAATAGAAATAGCACTTTTAGAATCACATAATAAAGGTGTTCTACTTACTTGAATACCATTGTCCCTTAGCTGATGTTGAATCCACAACAGTTGTGCACAGAAACTTCCTGCTGCCACATATTCAGACTCAGCTGTGGATATTACCACACTAGTCTGCTTCTTACTGCTCCAAGAAATCAATCTTCCTCCCAGGAATTGGCATGTACCTGTAGTACTTTTTCTATCTTCTCTACAGCCTGCAAAATCTGCATCTGAATAACCTGTTAGTAGAAAATCTCCATTACTAGGGTACCAAAGGCCTAGATTAGGTGTGCCCTTTAAATATCTCAAAATCATCTTGACTGCAGTATAATGTGATTCTTTAGGGAATGCTTGGTACCTAGCACAGATACATGTTGCATACATAATGTCTGGTCTACTAGCAATGAGATATAATAGAGAGCCAATTATTCCTCTATACAAAGACTCATCTACAGGTTTACCTGCATTATCTTTGCATATAGGCATACTTGTTCTCATAGGAGTTCTCATGGTGGAGGATGATTCCATACCATACTTCTTAATTAACTCCTTGGTGAACTTAGACTGGGATATGGACAAACTATCTTCAGTCTGTCTTACTTGGAGTCCCAAGAAGAACTTAAGTTCCCCAATACTGCTCATTTAAAACTTCCCTTGCATAAGTTTTGCAAACTTCTTGCAAAGGTTGTTCTCTGTAGACCCAAAGATTATGTCATCTATATATATCTGAACTAAGATTATCTTACCTTTAGATTCCCTTAGGAATAGAGTTTTGTCTATTTTACCTCTTGAGAATTTTTTCCCATTAAGGAAAGTAGACAGGGTTTCATACCAAGCCCTTGGAGCTTGCTTTAATATATACAATGCTTTCCTAAGTCTATAGACATAACCAGGTTTAAGAGAATCTGTAAAACCTGATGGCTGCTCTACATAGACTTCTTCTTTTAGATCACCATTCAGGAATGCTGATTTCACATCATGTTGGTATACTTTGAAGTTTTGATATGCTGCATAGGCAATGAACATTCTGATTGCTTCCAGTCTTGCTACTGGGCAAATGTTTGATCAAAGTCTATTCCCTCTTCCTGCCTGTATCCTTTTGCAACAAATCTTGCTTTATTCTTCACAATAACACCATTCTCATCTAACTTGTTCCTAAAAATCCACTTTGTACCAATGATGTTGTGGTCTTTTGGTTTTGGAACCAACTCCCAGACCTTGCATCTTCTAAACTGATTAAGCTCCTCTTGCATAGCATTAATCCAGTGTTGGTCTTGGATAGCTTGTTCAAATTTCTTTGGCTCTAGTTGAGATAGAAAACTTGAGTGCAGGACTGTATTCAGATTTCTACTTCTGGTTTGCACTCCATGTCTTGGATCACCAATTATCTGATTTGCTAGATGATCCTTTAGAGGTCTTATAGCTGGAGGTAAAATTCCTTCTGGCTGAACACCTCTAGTTTCTTCATTATGCTGCACCTCTTGGTTGTCATCAGCTTTTAGAGAGTCTTGTACTCCCCCTGGACAGTAGCCATCATTTTCTAATACTTCATCTACAGTTAAGCCTTCTGCAATGGAAAGCTTGTCCATCTTATTGCTTATACCTGTTGGACTGCATGAACTACAAGGCAACTCACTGTTGATTAATCTTGTTTCATCAAACACAACATGTACAGATTCTTCTTCAACCTGAGTAATCAAGTTGTAGACTCTATAAGCCTTACTATTGTTGTTGTACCCAACAAATATCCCATCTTGGGATTTTGCAGCAAACTTAGTTAAATAAGACTTGCCATTGTTAAGGATATAACACTTGCAACCAAAGATTCTAAAATAGGATAGATTTGGTTTTCTACCTTTCATGATCTCATAGGGAGTCTTGTTGTGGTACTTGGTGATAGAAGCCCTGTTGAGCACATGACATGCAGTGTTTACTGACTCAGCCCTGAAATATTCTGGGAGAGAAGTGTCACTCAATATAGTTCTACCAGCCTCAATCAATGTCCTATTCTTTCTTTCACCAATACCATTTTGCTGAGGTGTTCTAGGTGAGGAGAATTCTTGAAAAATCCCAAACTCTTCACACTGTCTTGTCATACTTTCAGATTGAAATTCAGTGCCATGGTCACTTCTGATTTTGACCATTGTACTGTCCAGTTCATTCTGATTTTGTCTGGCAAAACTGTGTAAAATAGTTGGGGTTTCAGATTTCTGCCTTAGAAAGAACACCCAGGAATACCTAGAATAGTCATCTACAACTACAAAAGTGTAGACCTTCCTACCTTGACTATGAACTGGCATAGGACCAAATAAATCCATATGCAGTAGGTATAGACACCTGACTGAATCCTTGTTTTCAAGGCTATGAAAGAAAATTTTGTCTGCTTGCCCTTTTGACAAGCTGAACATATCCCTTCCTTTATACACTTAACTTGAGGACCATTCCTCACTAACTCTTTGTTAAAAGTTGGCCAATTGTTTTGTAGTTAAGATAAGCCAGCCTCTTGTGCCATTTGACACAATGAGATGCTATCTCATCAGCTATAAGACAAATAGGAGAACCTTTGTTCTCACTCCCAAAATCAAGACAATAAACATTTCTCTTTCTATATCCTGTCAAAATGATCTTTTGTTCACTTTACCTTTTGATATGACATCAATTCTTAACAAATGAAATGTCATATCCTAGATCACTCAGTTGACTTATGATTATTAGGTTGTGTTTCAAACCTTTTCCATAAGCCACTTGAGTGATGGTAATTCGGTTGGAAGAGATGTTACAAAACCCTTTGATGATTCCTCTTTCAGATCCACCAAAGATTACTTTAGGCCCATCCTTGATAGGTGTGTACTCCTTCAATAGCCCCTTTATTCCAGTCATGTGTCTGGAACATCCACTGTCCAAGTACCATATAGGGGCATGGCAACTTGGACTTTCCTGCAATACAGAATTACTTTCCCTTAGAACCCAAGTAAGTCTTGGGTCCTTTGTTCAAGTTTGCACCATTCATATCAAAACTACCAGCAGCTCTTCTAACTGGTAGACTGTTGTTCTTCCTGACACTTAAGTTATGCCAGCAGTCTAAGGCAAAATGGCCTGTCTTGCCACAGCACAAGCATTTATACTTGTTGTATCTAGGTCTAGATACATTTTTTACAGAAGAATTTCTATTCTGTGCTGGTGCTGCTGCAGCTACACCCACTTGTTTCTTATAACCATGGGGTTTATGAATATGGGCTGACTTATTGACATAACCACCCTTATAATTCAGAACTTAAGTCTTATTATGACCTTGAATATTCTCAAAGTCATACTTGTTAGAAGGCTCATGCACCTTTCTAAAAACTATAGGGACTTTAAAATTCAATGGTTGAACAGAGGTTTTGCCCTTTCTCTTAAAATGGGCAGCCCTGGTGCTACATTTATAGCCTATTCCATCCTTACCCTTTTGAGCCACAAACTCATCAATTAAGGGTAAGACTGATTTTGGCTTAGAGTAGCTAGCCACCAAATCTTTCTCTACTTGAAGTCTGACTTCCAGACTTTTAATTAGATCATTTTTATATGTGATTGTGCCCATCTGAATAACAGTAATAGTTTTCAGCTTGGCAACCTCATTCATTTGTTGATCCAATTCTTTCTCTAAACCAGATGCAGTAATCTTAAGATCTACAATCTCATTAGTCTGAGTTTTGGCCAGTTTTTTGCTTTTCTTAAGTGCCTGCAATAAGTCCCCATATTCATCTATAAACTTATGAATATCTCCTTCAGATTCTGATCCGTCCTCATCACTTGATGAAGATGAATCAGACTCTAAACCAGTGCTGTAATTAGAAATTCTAGAATTACTTTGTACCTTACTGGGACCAGGGTGATCCTAGCACTTGTTGTCTTCTGATTCAGCCATCAGTCCCATGCACTGATGGTCTTCTTGTTCATTGATGGAGTCTAGTAATTGTATAAACTCCTCTTCTTCACTAGCTGCATACAGTCCAATGTATGCTTCAGCTTCAGATTCTGACTCTGAGGAGGATTGATCTGTAAGACTCTTCTGCTTCTTAGCAACAAAGGATTTCTCCTTCTTGCCCTTTTGTTGAGTCTTCTTTTTGTCAGCTGACTCCTTCCTCTTTTCTGGACACTCAGCCACCACATGCCTAGGCCTATTGCAGCAATAGAAAACAATTTTTGATGTTGTAGCTTTACTGGGCTTAGACCTGCTCCTTTCCTTTCTTGATGATTTTCTCTTTTGATAGTAGTCATCAACTGGCTGTGATGTGGAGGGCCTTGACTTCCACTGCTTCTTCTTCAAGAACCTCTTAAGCAGCCTTGTAAAGGCAGCAAAATCTGCATCTGAATCACTGCTATCTGAGTTCTGATTGTCTGAATTTTTGAGATAACTTGTAAGACCCCCCTCCCGGAACACAACACACGGCACGAGGGGAGTCTTATGCCCGAAATAGCCGCCTTGCGGTAGCACTAACACACGGGTTAGCCTTTACCACAAGACACCTATTCCGCCGGCTACAATCCATATCACAACAATTATGCCAACCCAACCATAACAGAAACGTAAAGCTAAAAGCAGTCCAGTTCACGGCTAAGTTAAAGTCCAAAAGTAGCGGAAGATAACAAGCACAACAGGCTTGTACAAAAGAACAAGAGTCTAGAAATGTTTTGCCAAACGGCTACATGAAAACACTCACGACTGTCACTGACGGTGCCGATGGCACCAACACCTCAGGTCCTATCCTCCGGGCCTGGCTGTCCTGCTGCATAGTCCGTTGCCGCTCTACCTGCGGGGTTTCCTCCTAAAAAGGAAGACGTAGCAACGGTTAGTCATAAGACTAAGTGGCTTCACATCCGCTCCCCCGGCGACTCCTCGGCACCGGGCGGAGAAAGGAACACAGGTACAATATATATACATAAGCAAGTAAACAAGCAGGTGACAGTAAACATGGTGAAGTATAAACTACGCTACACAACTAGCAGTTCTACAAATATCAATAATATATGACAGCAGGTATAAATAATCAGAATAGTAACTTAACTTATAAGAGTGCCCATACAAACTTATAAGTTAAGGATCGGCTTAACAGTATATTAACTCATCGTATAAGAGTGCTCATACAAACTTATACGATGAGGATCTTGTGTATGCAATGAATGACATGAAATGAATGTTATGCTATGACCGAATCATGCGCACGCACATGCAAGTTGCTATGTCAACACAGACTAGAAGTTCCCACTTTTCGAGCAGGTAGCTAACCTCTCAGGCGTCGTCCGTCGTGGCCAGACGGCGACAGTGGAGCGGGCGTCTCCACTACTAGGTGGTATCACACTACCTATCCTAGGCCCCCGTACGCCTCAACGCTAAGAACACAACAGCGGAGCTCACATGCGTACTACGGCTCAGAAGGGGTCTTGGGTAAATGTGTACCAAGAACACAGCCCAACCTGGCCTTTGATTTCGAACCGGATGGAACCTCGGAAACGCACGAGGTGCAAGCCCAACCGTTCTCATGGCGCGGAGGAGATCTCGGGTTATGGACACCAAGTATCTAACCCTACCGCCCAAGGTCTACCCATTGGCTCCCATCGGTGTGACGACTGGCGAACCCGTAGACCTGCCACAGTCATTATCTCAATATCGCGACACGATGAATCGTCGCACATCACATGCCCCAAAACAACTCACTCGATGCTACCCGTAGGGAGACTTTAACTCTAAGCATCGGTTGTTAATAAACCCCTTGGGCTCGGATTACAGTTACAAAATACTCTTCACATAGTGTTCATCATGTTCACGCCCACCTATTCAATGAATCCACCTCAACACTACGCACATTAGATATGTTCAACACCAATTTGTATAAATATATCCTTTACCAATATCAACTCCTAATATCTAGCCTTCCCATCCAATCCATTTCTCTACCATTTCATGGTTATCCCTTATTACACAACCAAATGAGTAACCATACTAAATTATAGTAACAACGACATTATAGATATATGGGAGCAAGATATCACATGAGCAAATCACAATCATTGCAAGAGTGCTAACATTATAAATTAACAAGTGCATTAACATAGGATAGTCCAATACTAAAACTGGGATTCCCGGAGCTACAGGAATCCGATCACAATGCACAACCCCTCGTTGGAAAGGTATTCGCGAGGGCTACGACTTTTGTGTTGAGTCGATCGCCCAGATCTGGTCGCAACATACCAGAAATTCAACTCGAATACGTACAGGAAACAGTTTCCTGTACAGGAATTTTCCCGAATGCAGCGGACTCGAACCAGCTTTCCCGTGGCTACAGGTATTGCATGGAAACGAGCAACAACTCGTTGGAAAGGTAATTTCAAGGGCTACGACTTTCGTGTTGAGTCGATCACCCAGATTTGGCCAGAACACCTCCGAAATTGGCCACGAAGGTCGCCGCGTGCAGAAATCAGATTTCTGCACGCATCTTAAGGCGAGATGAACGGCATCCGTTCATCTTCTTCCTTGCAACGACCTCGTATAAACTTCTCCAGAAATTACACCCAACCTTATTTCTCCTTTCAAAGCCAAACCCTCAACGAAAACCCCTCTCATCTCCCTTTTGAATGATGAGAAGGTTGAGGGAGACTAAATCTAGAAAACCTAGGCATGGCTTATCCTAAGAACTCTCCTCCTCACCATCAAGACTCTATGGAGTCGATGTCTCTCCTAAAATAACTATAGATCTAGCACCAAGGGAGAGGGGAGGAAGCTCACCTCAAGTCCAGCGGTACCACCATGGCCGGCCATGAGCCTCGCACTCCTTCGCGGCGGCATTGTTTTTTCCCTTGACGGTGGCGGCGTTTTGATTCCTCCAAGGATGGCTCCGGCAAGCTTTTGCTCCTCCTCCAGCCAAGAACTCTCACAGGAATTTCGGGGCAGAAGAAAGGGGAATGAATGCTAGGGTTTCCAACTTTTTTCCTTTTTATACATCGCAGACACGGGTAGGCACACGGCCGTGTTCCTACCCGTGTTCGGGTGACACGGCCGTGTTGCCTGCCGTGTCTAGGGCCGTGTTCATCCCAGAATGACTTTCTGCCGTGTCGGGGTTGCGGCACACGGGTAGAGACACGGCCGTGTCCCGACCCGTGTCCTTGGCACACGGCTAGGGACACGCCCGTGTCCCAATACCCGTGTACCTCTCTGACTGGAAGCCTATTTTTATGAGGCACACGGGTATGGACACGGCCGTGTCCATACCCGTGTCAGCCAGAAAGGCCATTTTGCCTTGTTTTCCTCATTTCCCGTACGTCCGTACCTGTTCACCCACACCCCCATTGGGCTCACCACAGCCCCCTTGACTCAAGTACGCAATCAAGGGGCCTAGCGCGAATTGGGACGTTACAAATCCTATAAACAAAATAAAAGATTTCGTCCCCGAAATCAGGGTAAGGCTATGGGAGTGAAACACATAAAAGGGAACTATGTTTTCAAATAACATTTTTACCTGGAGTAAATAATTCCGGGTAGCGCTCTTGCATCAAATCCCTTGGCTCTCATGTGCACTCCTCCTTCCCATGATTAGACCATAGCACCTTCACCAAGGGAACACTTTTGCGGCGCAAGGTTCTTGTCTCGTTATCAACGATCCGCACCGGCTCTAGTCGCACAGACCTATCAGACGCCACAGCACCATCCGCCGCGGGGATATACTGTTCAGGCCGCAACAAAGCCTTCCGAAGCGACGATACATGGAACACGTCGTGAAGGTTCTCCAGCTCCGGGGGTAACTCCAATCGATAGGCCAGAGGGCCAATCCTTTCCACTACGACATAGGGCCCGACATACCTTGGGCTGAGCTTCTTGACTCCACGTACCCGCGACACTCCGTGCATCGGTCGAATCTTCAAGAACACCCTATCACCCACTTGAAACTCCACCATACGGTGCCTTGCGTTATAATATTTCGCCTGTCGGCTTTGAGCCTCTAGCATTCGATTCCGGATCAACCTAACCACCACGTCCGTGTCATCAATATACTCATTTCCTAATGTCTTCGGATCTTCGTCTTGCACCCAGGACAAGGGTGTTCTACACTTCCTTCCATACAAAGCTTCATGAGGTGCCATTCCAATACTGGCTTGATGACTGTTATTATAAGAGAACTCCACGAGAGGTAAGAGTCTCTCCCATGGTTCTCCTTTATCTAGCACACACAACCTCAGAAGGTCCTCCAATGTTCGGATGGTTCGTTCAGACTGCCCGTCCGTTTGAGGGTGAAAGGCTGTGCTAAAGGCGAGGCGCGAGCCCAAATAAGCCTGTACAGTCCTCCATTCTCTTGAAGTAAACCGACCATCCCGGTCGGAGACGATCGTCTTTGGCACACCATGGTACCGCACAAATTGTTCCACAAAGAGACGCACTAGGACGCCCACCTGCGCCTCCTTCTTTATTGGGATAAATCGGGCTACCTTGGTCAACCGGTCAACTATCACCCACACAGAATCATTTCCCGAGCGCGAGCGAGGTAACCCGTGGACGAAGTCCATGGAGATGTCCTCAAATTTCCATTCGGGGATGGGCAACGACTGTAGCATTCCACCGGGGCTTCTGCATTCCGCCTTCACCATTTGGCAAGCCACACAATGAGTAACAAAGTACTTGACATCCCTCTTCATGCCCGGCCAACACATTGTTTTTCTCAAATCGGTGTACATCTTTGCGATCCCCGGGTGTACCGAGTACTTGGAACAATGGGCCTCCTTCAGAATATCCTCCCGAATGTTGTCACCTTCGGGGATGTAAAGCCAGCCACGAAAATGGACGAGGCCGTCTTTTAGGGAGTACTCTTCCGTAGTCCCATCCTCCATTGACTTGAAAGCCGGGATTAAAGCCGCATCCTTCTTTTGTTTCGTCCGGATCCGGTCTCGTATGTTGCAAACTATACTCATCGCGGCCAAATATTCTGTATACTCTTCCGGTTGATTCTTAAAGACCAAAGTGATTTCCATCTCTTGCAGTGTTCGGATTAACTCCATCCTCATCAAGCGGGATTCCGTGCTCGTTCCCGGTGCTTTCCGGCTCAAGGCATCAGCTACGGAATTAACCTTCCCGGGGTGGTAGTTCAAGGTGAATTCATAGTCGCACAAGAACTCCAACCACCACCGCTGTCTCAAGTTTAACTCCTTTTGAGTGTGAACGTACTTCAGGTTTTTGTGATCCGAGTAGATCTCGTAGTGGACGCCATATAAATAATGCCTCCACATCTTCAAGGCGAATACCACCGCTCCCAACTCTAGATCATGCACCGGGTAGTTGGCTTCATGCTTCTTCAACTGTCTTGAAGCATAAGCGATCACATGCCCATTCTGCATCAACACAGCTCCCATCCCTTGATACGACGCATCCGTGTAAACTTGAAAGCCCTCCTTCCCATATGGAAGAGCTAGGATGGGTGCAGTCGTCAGTCTATCCTTCAACTCTTGGAATGCAGCTTCGCACTGGGGTGTCCATTCAAACGGCACACCCTTCTTGGTCAGCGTAGTAAGGGGAAGGGCGATCTTCGAGAAGCCTTTCACGAACTTGCGATAGTACCCGGCAAGTCCAAGAAAGCTCCGTATGTCGGCCGCTGATTTCAATGGCGACCACTCCTTCACGGCCCGCACCTTGGCCGGATCTACAGCTAGCCCGCCCCACTAATCACATGTCCCAAGAACGCGACCTCTCGAAGCCAAAACTCACATTTGCTGAACTTGGCAAACAAAGTGTGCTCCTTTAGTTTCCTCAGCACTAAACTTAGATGCTCGGCGTGTTCTGCCTCAGTCTTTGAGTAGAATAGGATATCATCGATGAACACGATGACAAAGATGTCCAAATAAGGGCCGAACACCTTGTTCATCAAGCTCATAAAGGCGGAAGGGGCGTTTGTGAGCCCAAACGGCATCACGGTGAATTCATACAAACCGTATCTCGAACTGAACGCCGTCTTCTGAATGTCATCTTCTTGTATCCTCAGCTGATAATATCCCGAACGCAGATCTAACTTGGAGAACCAATACGATCCCACCAATTGATCAAATAATTCATCAATGCGCGGTAGGGGATAGGTGTTCCGCACCGTTAACCGGTTCAACTCTCGATAATCAATACATAACCGCAAGGTGCCATCCTTCTTTTTGACGAACAAAACGGGCGCTCCCCAAGGCGACGAGCTTGGGCGAACGAACCCTGCTTCCACCAATTCCTGAAGCTGGACTGTAAACTCTGCAAGTTCCTTCGGAGCCATTCGGTATGGAGCTCGCGAGACGGGCTTGGCACCCGGAATTAGCTTGATTTGGAAGTCCACTTCCCTATGCGGGGGTAGTCCCGGCAATTTCTCGGGAAATACCTCGGGAAATTCTCGCACCACCCGCACATCCTTGACCTCTAATGTCAATTTCTTCAACTCGAAGCAAATTACATAGACCTCGTCCCCTTCCATATGAGAGTTCATAACTTGGATTGAAGACAATAATTTACGGGGTGCGAATTTAATACCTTGGAAGATGACTTCCGAGTCTCCATGCCTCAACATAACTTGCTTCTCCGCACAATTGATCCTGGCGTGGTGCCAGTTCAACCACCTCATGCCCAGGATGAGATCGAACTCCGGAATTCTTAACACTGTAGCCGGAGTTTCAAAGAACTTTCCTCCAATAAGGGTGTCGAAGTCGCAACTTGCTGACGACGTCATCTCAGAGCCGTCCGGAAGGCGCACCCTTTGAGTAGTGCCCGTGAAGTGTTGCACTCTCTCCAAGTCCTTCACGAAGTCCGCCGAAATGAACAAGTGAGATGCACCCGTGTCAAATAACGTATCGGCGGGCCTCCCGCTAACCATGACAGTGCCTAGGTTCCAAAAAGGTAATCACCGTTCAAAATTGCGCGTAACATTTGTATCGTAAATCTAACAAGTCATATAGTATTAATAAATTTTGCACGTACCGGTGATGACTTCCTGCGGATTTCTCTCCTGAGTCATATCCAATGCGAATACATGCTCCCGTGCATGTCCTTGATTTCTCCCTGGTGGTCCTCTTCCTCGGCCACGCATGTGCCCTCGCCCCCGTGGAGCTACTAGAGGGGGAGCAATAGGAGCATCCCCGATCAGTCGCGGGCAAACTCGCCGGACATGCCCCGGTTGGTTGCACTCAAAACATATCACCTCACGTCGGCCCCCAGGTTGTTGATAATATTGCTGCTGCGGTGGTGGTGGTAAAGGTAGTGGTTGCGGAATTGGGTACTCCACCCGATAGTTCCGGTTGACCCACAGACCGCCTCTGTGGTTTCCCCTTCCTCTGCCATAGTCATTCCGCCTTCTATTACTAGGGCCGACTTCAATTACTCCTTCCGCAGGTCTCTTGCCACATCCCATGTGGTCCGCCTCCAGTCTCTTTGCCATGTCAATGATTTCTGCCAGGCTTCCATCAGCTATAAACAAAAGGGCCTGCCTCAGGGGGTCCCTTAATCCTTTGTAGAAGCGCTTCGCGTAGCCTCTATCGTCCAAATCATAGGAATCGGCAAACCTAGCGAGGTGTTGGAACTCCCTCTGGTACTCCGTTACCGATTTCGATCCCTGCTTCAGCTGCAGAAATTTTTCTTCAAGTCCATCCCGAGCAGAAGAAGGGATGAAGTGATCCAGAAAAGCCTCGGTGAACTCGTTCCAACTGATGTCCGTGTACAACCGCCCTTGGAAGGTGGAGCCCATGAGGGACTTCCACCACCTTTTGGCGTGCAGCTCTAGCAGCGTCACTACCAATGTCACCGCCATGCTGTTCGGACATCTTATGCCAGCCATCAATTCCTGCACGGTATCAAGCCATTCCTCGGTGCACACCGGCGATTCTGTCCCAAGATAGGCAGGAGGGGACAGGGCACGGAAGGTGCTCAACCAGTTGGTGCCTGGCGCTTGTTGTTGCACCGGAGCTTGCTGGGCTTTAAATGCATCCAATATGGCTGACAGCGTTTGTCCCAGTTCCGACTGCTGGAATTGTGAAGGGACGGAAGGGGTAGGAGTGCCCCCAACCGGCTCCACCTGCGCTGGGACCTATACGCAAGGTACAGATTAGGGTCAGGTTGGCTAAAACTAATGTCAAAGTTGGACAACTTAGTGTGAATTACATATGGGCACACCACTGCTTCCGCTAAGTCGGTTTGTCCCCAAACCGACTAATCGAACGGGAGTGGCCCATTGCTACCTGACTGCTGTAGGTGAAGATCGGCTAAGTCTGATACCATTTGTAAGACCCCCCTCCCGGAACACAACACACGGCACGAGGGGAGTCTTATGCCCGAAATAGCCGCCTTGCGGTAGCACTAACACACGGGTTAGCCTTTACCACAAGATGCCTATTCCGCCGGCTACAATCCATATCACAACAATTATGCCAACCCAACCATAACAGAAACGTAAAGCTAAAAGCAGTCCAGTTCACGGCTAAGTTAAAGTCCAAAAGTAGCGGAAGATAACAAGCACAACAGGCTTGTACAAAAGAACAAGAGTCTAGAAATGTTTTGCCAAACGGCTACATGAAAACACTCACGACTGTCACTGACGGTGCCGATGGCACCACCACCTCAGGTCCTATCCTCCGGGCCTGGCTGTCCTGCTGCATAGTCCGTTGCCGCTCTACCTGCGGGGTTTCCTCCTAAAAAGGAAGACGTAGCAACCGTTAGTCATAAGACTAAGTGGCTTCACATCCGCTCCCCCGGCGACTCCTCGGCACCGGGCGGAGAAAGGAACACAGGTACAATATATATACATAAGCAAGTAAACAAGCAGGTGACAGTAAACATGGTGAAGTATAAACTACGCTACACAACTAGCAGTTCTACAAATATCAATAATATATGACAGCAGGTATAAATAATCAGAATAGTAACTTAACTTATAAGAGTGCCCATACAAACTTATAAGTTTAGGATCGGCTTAACAGTATAGTAACTCATCGTATAAGAGTGCCCATACAAACTTATACGATGAGGATCTTGTGTATGCAATGAATGACATAAAATGAATGTTATGCTATGACCGAATCATGCGCACGCACATGCAAGTTGCTATGTCGACACAGACTAGAAGTTCCCACTTTTCGAGCAGGTAGCTAACCTCTCAGGCGTCGTCCGTCGTGGCCCGATGGCGACAGTGGAGCGGGCGTCTCCAATACTAGGTGGTATCACACTACCTATCCTAGGCCCCCGTACGCCTCAACGCTAAGAACACAACAGCGGAGCTCACATGCGTACTACGGCTCAGAAGGGGTCTTGGGTAAATGTGCACCAAGAACACAGCCCAACCTGGCCTTTGATTTCGAACCGGATGGAACCTCGGAAACGCACGAGGTGCAAGCCCAACCGTTCTCATGGCGCGGAGGAGATCTCGGGTTATGGACACCAAGTATCTAACCCTACCGCCCAAGGTCTACCCATTGGCTCCCATCGGTGTGACTGTAACACCCCAAAAATCTCAAAATATGGTTGTACACATTTTGGGTTGGAGGCTGTTAGACACGGCCTGGGACACGGGCGTGTCCCAGGGCGTGTCGGGTGTACACGGCCTGGGACACGGGCGTGTCCCAGGGCGTGTTCAGGCTGGTCGACGTTTGCGAGTCGACGATCGTCGAGCCTGGGACACGGCCTTCGGCACGGGCGTGTCCCAGGGCGTGTTCGATTTAATTTTCAAAAATGACCTATTCAAGTCAGAGCCGGACACGGCCTTGAACACGGCCGGGAACACGGGCGTGTGAGGCTGGACACGGGCGTGTCAGCTGCCGTGTTCCGACCCGTGTACTGGTTTTGGAAATCGGTGAGTACCGTGTAACAGGAGACACGGGCGTGTCTCATGACTGACACGGGCGTGTCAGGTTCGACACGGGCGTGTCGATGCCCGTGTTCTCGAATATTTCAGGCGGTGCGGCTGCCGTGTGTGCCGCTTAAGGGTACACGGCCTGTGACACGGGCGTGTCACAGGCCGTGTCGGCCAAATTTCAAGGGAATTTTCAGTAGATCGTGGCCCTTCATTTTCTTTAAATAAAATCCTATGGCTGGAGTTCATTCCTGGGCTGATAAGGCCGGAAAAAGGGGGGGAGAGGCTCATTCTTCTTTTCATCTTCTCTTTCTAAAGTAAGAGAGAGGTGAGAGCAAGGAGGAAGAAGAGGAAGTGGAGTCCGGCTGCCGGTGGTGCTACGGTGGTCCAAGTCGCGAGCCGAGTTCGGATTTGCGAAGGCAACGCTGCTGCGAAGGCTTTCATCCATCTCAAATTTCTCTCCATGGCTCCGAAGCGAATTCCTAGGGTAACGATTTCCTGCTTGGACATGTGAAGTCCTTAATTCCTGCATTGCATAGGGAAAACCCTTCCCCGCGAGTGTGCGGTGGGTTGTGGCGTCCCTTGGGGTAGATATGTGAAGTCCCCCTTGTTAGAGTCCGGAATTGGAGTACGGATCTAGGCATGCTGTGTGAAGCCCATCTGGACATGGTCTGGATTGGTGATGCTTGGTTGCATATCGGAGAAGACTCCGTGATGATTGCTTGTATGCATGATGGATAAAAGTACTGGAGGAAGTCCAGGAAATTATGAGAGTTGGACTCTCTTGTGGCCGTGAGTGCTACTGGTGGAAAGTTGGGCTGTGAGGCTGCAACTAGGAAATGGTGGAACGGGCAAAGTGAAACTGTACCCGCGTCAGTCCAGGCGTGAGTCTGACGATGTGAGCAACGGGAAAGGTGGATCTGTACCCGCGTTATGGTTGTCTAACCTTGGGTGCTTAAGACCCTGTTAGGATCACATAGCGAGAGTCGGCGGCCGGTGAGCCGATCAGACTAGAATGCTCATAGTGCGCCGTTATGTCTGGGACCTCTGAACGGTGTGAATGTGCCCTGAGTGCACGGAGCGTCGGGCCGTCGAGCCGACGTTTGTGATATATGACAGTGCGGGCGTGCACGTCTTGCTTGAATGGCTATCTATATCATGTTGGATGAATGCTTTGCAGGGATGGAATTCCGCTGCCCCGTGCCAGGGGCAGGGTCGTTATAATTGGTCAGCTGAATGCTGACCGTTGCCCTGTTTTCCCACCGTTTGGTGGATTGGTTCTTACAGGTGCTGGAGGAGCTGGTCCGAGCGGGACTTAGCGGGCTGAAGCCCAAAGCTGCGTTGCTGCCCTCGAAGGCTTTGTTTTATTTCTTTTGTTCATGTGTGGCCGGCCTGCGTGCCGATGTATGTAAACCACACTCTTGTTAAGAGAAACTGTTGTAAGGCCTTAAGGCCAGACTCTTTTGATATATATATATATACATTCCTATGTTAGTGGACAATGTTGTTTATCTTGAGTTCAGTAATTCAACCGTGAAGCTTCCGCTAGAATGTTCTGTGTTAGGATGCGTTGGTTATGATATTATTTAGTAGCGTCTCCGCCTGTTTGTGGAATATGGTGTGGGGCCCCGACCGGACCCTCTATTATATTCTTCTTGACGGGTAGAGGTGTTGCAATTTGCAACACCTCTACCCGTCAAGAAGAATATAATAGAGGGTCCGGTCGGGGCCCCACACCATATTCCACAAACAGGCGGAGACGCTACTAAATAATATCATAACCAACGCATCCTAACACAGAACATTCTAGCGGAAGCTTCACGGTTGAATTACTGAACTCAAGATAAACAACATTGTCCACTAACATAGGAATGTATATATATATATATCAAAAGAGTCTGGCCTTAAGGCCTTACAACAGTTTCTCTTAACAAGAGTGTGGTTTACATACATCGGCACGCAGGCCGGCCACACATGAACAAAAGAAATAAAACAAAGCCTTCGAGGGCAGCAACGCAGCTTTGGGCTTCAGCCCGCTAAGTCCCGCTCGGACCAGCTCCTCCAGCACCTGTAAGAACCAATCCACCAAACGGTGGGAAAACAGGGCAACGGTCAGCATTCAGCTGACCAATTATAACGACCCTGCCCCTGGCACGGGGCAGCGGAATTCCATCCCTGCAAAGCATTCATCCAACATGATATAGATAGCCATTCAAGCAAGACGTGCACGCCCGCACTGTCATATATCACAAACGTCGGCTCGACGGCCCGACGCTCCGTGCACTCAGGGCACATTCACACCGTTCAGAGGTCCCAGACATAACGGCGCACTATGAGCATTCTAGTCTGATCGGCTCACCGGCCGTCGACTCTCGCTATGTGATCCTAACAGGGTCTTAAGCACCCAAGGTTAGACAACCATAACGCGGGTACAGATCCACCTTTCCCGTTGCTCACATCGTCAGACTCACGCCTGGACTGACGCGGGTACAGTTTCACTTTGCCCGTTCCACCATTTCCTAGTTGCAGCCTCACAGCCCAACTTTCCACCAGTAGCACTCACGGCCACAAGAGAGTCCAACTCTCATAATTTCCTGGACTTCCTCCAGTACTTTTATCCATCATGCATACAAGCAATCATCACGGAGTCTTCTCCGATATGCAACCAAGCATCACCAATCCAGACCATGTCCAGATGGGCTTCACACAGCATGCCTAGATCCGTACTCCAATTCCGGACTCTAACAAGGGGGACTTCACATATCTACCCCAAGGGACGCCACAACCCACCGCACACTCGCGGGGAAGGGTTTTCCCTATGCAATGCAGGAATTAAGGACTTCACATGTCCAAGCAGGAAATCGTTACCCTAGGAATTCGCTTCGGAGCCATGGAGAGAAATTTGAGACGGATGAAAGCCTTCGCAGCAGCGTTGCCTTCGCAAATCCGAACTCGGCTCGCGACTTGGACCACCGTAGCACCACCGGCAGCCGGACTCCACTTCCTCTTCTTCCTCCTTGCTCTCACCTCTCTCTTACTTTAGAAAGAGAAGATGAAAAGAAGAATGAGCCTCTCCCCCCCTTTTCCCGGCCTTATCAGCCCAGGAATGAACTCCAGCCATAGGATTTTATTTAAAGAAAATGAAGGGCCACGATCTACTGAAAATTCCCTTGAAATTTGGCCGACACGGCCTGTGACACGCCCGTGTCACAGGCCGTGTACCCTTAAGCGGCACACACGGCAGCCGCACCGCCTGAAATATTCGAGAACACGGGCATCGACACGCCCGTGTCGAACCTGACACGCCCGTGTCAGTCATGAGACACGCCCGTGTCTCCTGTTACACGGTACTCACCGATTTCCAAAACCAGTACACGGGTCGGAACACGGCAGCTGACACGCCCGTGTCCAGCCTCACACGCCCGTGTTCCCGGCCGTGTTCAAGGCCGTGTCCGGCTCTGACTTGAATAGGTCATTTTTGAAAATTAAATCGAACACGCCCTGGGACACGCCCGTGCTGAAGGCCGTGTCCCAGGCTCGACGATCGTCGACTCGCAAACGTCGACCAGCCTGAACACGCCCTGGGACACGCCCGTGTCCCAGGCCGTGTACACCCGACACGCCCTGGGACACGCCCGTGTCCCAGGCCGTGTCTAACAGCCTCCAACCCAAAATGTGTACAACCATATTTTGAGATTTTTGGGGTGTTACAATCCTCCCCCCCTTAATAAAATTTCGTCCCGAAATTTGAAGATAATAGGGAGAAAATAACAAAACACTTATATGTTTCTATTACATATACAACGAGTGAACAAGCTACGAAAATAATTCGGGAAACTCGGCTCGCATGGTCTGCTCGCGCTCCCATGTTAGCTCTTCTCGGCCACAATTGTCCCACCGGACTTTGACCATCCCGATCACCTTGTTCCGCAACTGTTTCTCGGCTCGATCCTCTATCCGTATAGGCTTCACCTTTGTCGTTAGCCCATACTCAACTGGCACTCGATCATTTTCAACTATATGAGCTGGATCCTTGACTGCTTTACGTAACACCGAGATGTGAAACACGTCATGCAATCCACTCAATTCCGATGAAAGAGCTAACCGATAGGCAGCTTCCCCAATTCGCTCCACCACTTCAAACGGACCAAGGTATCGCGGACTTAGCTTTTTCAACCGCCGGATCCGAGATACGCCTTTGAAGGGCTTAATCTTTAAATAGACCCATTCACCCACCGCGAACTCCACGTTCTGGTGCTTAGCATTGTAATACATGGCCTGCCGATCTTGGGCTATTAGGAGCTTCTCTCTAATAGAGCGTATTGTTGAGGTAGCATCCTCGACTTCCTTTTTGCCTAAAAGTTTAGTCTCGCCAGTTTCTGCCCAAGCTAGCGGTGTACGACACTTGCGACCATACAGCGCTTCAAATGGGGCCATGCCTATACTCGCTTGATAGCTATTATTATAGGCAAACTCCACCATAACAAGATGTTCTTCCCACTTCTTACCGAAGTCCAGGGCGCACATACGGAGCATATCCTCCATCGTTCTGTTGGTTCTTTCAGTTTGGCCATCCGTTTGCGGATGAAAGGCCGTACTGAATGCTAACTTCGTGCCCAACATCTGATGAACTAATCTCCAATCCTTTGAAGTAAAGCGCCCATCTCGGTCACTTACGATGCTCCGGGGAACACCGTGCAATCGAACTATCTGCTCCACATAGAGCTTTGCCAACATTTCCACTGAATCGTCCCGCTTGTTTGGTATAAAATGAGCCACCTTTGTCAACCGGTCTACAATCACCCAGATTGAGTCATGGCCACGTTGAGATCTCGGCAATCCGTGCACGAAATCCATAGAAATATCCTCAAATTTCCATTGCGGAACCGGCAACGACTTCAGGAAACCACTCGGCCGTTGACATTCTGCCTTTACCAAAGCACAAGTACGACATTTAGCCACATACGCAGCTATGTCCTTCTTTAAACCAGGCCACCAAAACAATTTCTTCATGTCTTTGTACATTTTTGTGCTCCCAGGGTGAATTGAATACTTTGTAAAGTGCGCTTCATATAGCAGCCCTTCACGCAATTTACCCGCACTAGGGACGCACAACCGGCCATCCTTCCGTAATAAGCCATCATCCCAGGAGAACTGATCACCCGATCCCTCCTTTGCATAGCGTTGAAGACTTTCATCCAACTCCGTTGCCCGCCGAACCCTGTCAGCAAGGTCATATTGAACTTCCAACCAGTTCATGCTTGCTTCAGTTGAAGAATTTCTTTCCACACAAGATATCTCCAAGGCTTCCAACTCTTGGACTAACCGCTCATCATGTATCCGCAACCAATTTGCCTGTACCGGAGCCCGACGACTCAAGGCATCAGCGACCACATTTCCCTTTCCGGGAACATAGTGAATGTCGAAGGTATAATCCCCAAGGAATTCCATCCACCTTCTCTGTCGCATATTCAATTCTTTTTGATCGAGCAAATACTTTAAACTTTTATGATCGGTATAAATGTCTACTTTCACGCCATAAAGATAATGCCGCCACAACTTTAGCGAAAAGATCACCGCCGCCAACTCCAAATCATGGACGGGGTAATTACGCTCATGCACTTTCAATTGACGTGAACCATAAGCGATCACCTTGCCAAATTGCAGGAGAACTAGCCTAAGCCGCTTCCTGACGCATCGCTGTATATTTCAAATCCATCTGTCCCACATGGCGACGTCAACACGGGCGCCGTGGTCAAACGACTTTTCAGCTCCTCAAAAGCTCGTGCGCACTCCGGCGTCCAAATGAACTTCTGATCCTTTCTCGTCAACGTAGTCAGAGGCAAAGCAATCCGGGAGAAGTTTCCCACGAACCTCCTATAGTAGCCCGCCAGTCCAAGGAAACTCCTGACTTCGGCCACTGAAGATAACACTGGCCAATCCCGAATGGCACTTATCTTAGCCGGATCCACCGCTATGCCCTCTCCACTTACCACATGGCCTAGAAAAGCCACCGACGAGAGCCAGAACTCACACTTTGAGAACTTGGCATACAGCTTATTCCTTCGCAAGGTATGCAATACTAACCGCAAATGGTTTGCATGATCTTCCTCTGATTGTGAATATACCAAAATATCATCAATAAACACAATCACAAACAGATCCAGGTATTCGCGGAACGTACGATGCATGAGATCCATGAATACCGAAGGCGCATTACACAAGCCGAACGGCATCACTGTGAACTCATAATGACCATAGCGTGTGCCAAACGCTGTCTTGGGAATGTCACCTTCCCTAATCCGCAACTGGTAATACCCGGACTTCAAATCCAACTTCGAATAGACGGTTGAGCCTGCTAGCTGATCGAACAAGTCATCGATCCGAGGAATTGGATACTTGTTTTTCTCCGTCAGTTTATTCAGTTCGCGATAATCAATACATAGTCGCAACCCACCGTCTTTCTTTTTCACAAAAAGAACAGGCGCGCTCCAAGGTGACATACTTGGGCGTATATATCCCTGCTCCAACAACTCTTGCAACTGAACTTTCAGTTCGGCCATTTCTTTTGGCGCTACCCGATACGGCGAACGGGCCACGGGTTTTGCACCCGGCACCAGCTCGATAGCGAAGTCAATTTCCCTTTGGGGAGGTAACCCCGGAAGGTCCTTTGGAAACACATCCGCATATTCCGACACAATCGGCACTTCACTCACACTGGCCTTCGGCGCCACCGCCTCTATGAGTGTGAAGAACAACTCCGCACCCTTCCGAACTGCCTTAACAACTTGGAGAGCGGATAACAACATCCCACTCATCCCTTGCATACCAATAAACTTGGTCTCTCGTTCGGTATTTTGCCCAAGTGTGACCTCTTTTGAAGTGCAATCGATACAGGCACGCTGCTCTGAAAGCCAGTCCATACCAAAGATTATATCAAACTCTTTGATCGGCAATACTAGTGTTTCCACCTTGAACTCTCGACTTCCTATCTTGACCTCAAGACCGCAAGATCGATCCGCGCACATCAAACATCCGTTAGGCAACAACACCCTGATACTGTCTGTCTTGGTCCGGATAGGCACCCCGACACGCAAGACAAAATCCTCAGACAGAAACGAATGTGAAGCACCTGTGTCGAACAGTGCTCGCGCCGGATACTCTCGTATAAGGACAAACCCTATAACATGACAATTAAAACAAGCACAGCACACCAAAAGTACAAACATTAAAACTTAAGCGCACCTGTGACGACATCAGCCTGCTTAATGGCCTCCTGTTGTCCAAGGTTGAAGACCCTGGGCTGCGCGTGCGAGGCAGAAGACTCCACCACAGCCTTCCCCTTCTCCGCATAAGACGCTCCCGTCTTCTTATCACCCTTTGGAGGACCAAATCGGCATTCACGTGCGAAGTGTCCAACCTTCCCGCACGTAAAACAAGCACGAGCTCCATTCCCAGATGTGTCCGTCACAGTCGCAGATGGAGCTTGTCCAGAAGACTTAGACTTCTTATTCCATTTCCTTCGGTAGCCAAACTTGTCCGGACGCGGCGGCTTAAACTCCAGCTTCACAACCGCCAAGTTTCCCTTTGCTTGCCCCCGTTTCATATCCGTCTCCAAAGAACGAGCCGTACAGACTAAGGCTTGGAATCCCTGACTCACAGAACTCGAGAGCAAATACCTTAGCTCATCTCGCAGTCCCGCATAAAACCGACTAGTCTTACGCTCTTCTTCGGCGAAGATCGAGCCCGCATATCTTCCCAACCGGGTGAACTCATGCAGGTAGTCATCCACACTTCGATCTCCCTGTGCTAACCGTTGGAACTCCATCTCCATCGACATCCTTTGCTGCATCGGCAGATGTTGTGCTAAGAACAACCGAGAGAATTCTTCCATTGTAATCTCTGCCAATTGCCTGCCGGCCAAGTGATGCAGTTCAATCTCATCCCACCACAATCGCGCCTCTCCTTCCAGTAGGAAAGTGGCTAACATCACTTTCTGTTCCTCCTCAACCCTGATAGCCCTCATAATCCTCTTAATTCTTGCAAGCCAATCCTCTGCTTGGGCCGGTGTACCCGCCCCATGAAACTGCGGAGGGTTAAAGCTCAAGAATTGCTTCCATTGTTGATCTGCTACCCGCGGATCAACTTCGGCTTCTACCGGTTCTTGCCGTACCCCAGCTTGCGTTGGCACCACTGCAGGACGTGCTTGCCCCGCTTGCTGAGCATTCATCACAGCAAGTACCGTTTCCGTAATGAGACGGACTGTTTCAGCGGATGGAGGAGTTGTGGGCACCTCGGCTGGTGCCGCACTCGCAACAGAACGTTGTGGTTCGGACTGACCCGCAACACTTCTGGTCACCTATATGTGTAAAACACACAGGTTAACGACCAATATAAACGACAATCATACAAAGAGAATACACAAGTGCAACAAACAAGTGTAGTTACATTCCTAAGTGGACAATCTTGAGTTCAAATTAAGTGTTATAACGACGGCACTAACACGTGCTACCAATTGAGCTGCAGCTCAATTGGTGATGAAGGTTGAAAGAACTCCATAGTTAAGCGTGCTTGGGCGAGAGTAGTACTGGGATGGGTGACCTCCTGGGAAAGTCCCCGTACGGCCCAACTTAACTGTCGAGTTCGCTCATCAAAGGGAGGCTGTGGCCACCAACAACCCGCCTGTGGAGGGAGAGGGGTTGGGGTGCTTGGGCTGCAGCCCGGTAGCGACGCCTAGAGCGGAGCCGTGGCACTGCCACGTTGGATCGGCTAGGGTCGTTACAATAAAAAAGTGCACTTTTTTGTAACGGCCTCCCCAGCACCATGCTCGCAAGGACGGCCGCCGGCACCCCCAGCACCACGCTCGAAAGGGTTCAGCCTAACAAGGTCTGCAGACCATGCACCCCAACCCCTCTCCCTCCACAGGCGGGTTGTTGGTGGCCGTAGCCCCCCTTAGATGAGTCAAACTCGATAGTCAAGCCCGCACTACGGGGACTTCCCAGGAGGTCACCCATCCCAGTACTACTCCAGCCCGAGCACGCTTAACTATGGAGTTCTTTCAACTCTCATCACCAACTGAGCTGCAGCTCAGTTGGTGATGAGAGTTGAAAGAACTCCATAGTTAAGCGTGCTCGGGCTGGAGTAGTACTGGGATGGGTGACCTCCTGGGAAGTCCCCGTAGTGCGGGCTTGACTATCGAGTTTGACTCATCTAAGGGGGGCTACGGCCACCAACAACCCGCCTGTGGAGGGAGAGGGGTTGGGGTACATGGTCTGCAGACCTTGTTAGGCTGAACCCTTTCGAGCGTGGTGCTGGGGGTGCCGGCGGCCGTCCTTGCGAGCATGGTGCTGGGGAGGCCGTTACAGTGACGACTGGCGAACCCGTAGACCTGCCACTGTCATTATCTCAATATCGCGACACGATGAATCGTCGCACATCACATGCCCCAAAACAACTCACTCGATGCTACCCGTAGGGAGACTTCAACTCTAAGCATCGGTTGTTAATAAACCCCTTGGGCTCGGATTACAGTTACAAAATACTCTTCACATAGTGTTCATCATGTTCACGCCCACCTATTCAATGAATCCACCTCAACACTACGCACATTAGATATGTTCAACACCAATTTGTGTAAATATATCCTTTACCAATATCAACTCCTAATATCTAGCCTTCCCATCCAATCCATTTCTCTACCATTGCATGGTTATCCCTTATTACACAACCAAATGAGTAACCATACTAAATTATAGTAACAACGATATTATAGATATATGGGAGCAAGATATCACATGAGCAAATCACAATCATTGCAAGAGTGCTAACATTATAAATTAACAAGTGCATTAACATAGGATAGTCCAATACTAAAACTGGGATTCCCGGAGCTACAGGAATCCGATCACAATGCACAACCCCTCGTTGGAAAGGTATTCGCGAGGGCTACGACTTTCGTGTTGAGTAGATCGCCCAGATCTGCTCGCAACATACCAGAAATTCAACTCGAATACGTACAGGAAACAGTTTCCTGTACAGGAATTTTCCCGAACGCAGCGGACTCGAACCAGCTTTCCCGTGGCTACAGGTATCGCATGGAAACGAGCAACCACTCGTTGGAAAGGTAATTTCAAGGGCTACGACTTTCGTGTTGAGTTGATTACCCAGATTTGGCCAGAACACCTCCGAAATTGGCCACGAAGGTCGCCGCGTGCAGAAATCAGATTTCTGCACGCATCTTAAGGCGAGATGAACGGCATCCGTTCATCTTCTTCCTTGCAACGACCTCGCATAAAATTCTCCAGAAATTACACCCAACCTTATTTCTCCTTTCAAAGCCAAACCCTCAACGAAAACCCCTCTCATCTCCCTTTTGAATGATGAGAAGGTTGAGGGAGACTAAACCTAGAAAACCTAGGCATGGCTTATCCTAAGAACTCTCCTCCTCACCATCAAGACTCTATGGAGTTGATGTCTCTCCTAAAATAACTATAGATCTAGCACCAAGGGAGAGGGGAGGAAGCTCACCTCAAGTCCAGCGGTACCACCATGGCCGGCCATGAGCCTCGCACTCCTTCGCGGCGGCATTGTTTTTTCCCTTGACGGTGGCGGCGTTTTGATTCCTCCAAGGATGGCTCCGGCAAGCTTTTGCTCCTCCTCCAGCCAAGAACTCTCACAGGAATTTCGGGGCAGAAGAAAGGGGAATGAATGCTAGGGTTTCCAACTTTTTTCCTTTTTATACATCGCAGACACGGGTAGGCACACGGCCGTGTTCCTACCCGTGTTCGGGTGACACAGCCGTGTTGCCTGCCGTGTCTAGGGCCGTGTTCATCCCAGAACGACTTTCTGCCGTGTCGGGGTTGCGGCACACGGGTAGAGACACGGCCGTGTCCCGACCCGTGTCCTTGGCACACGGCTAGGGACACGCCCGTGTCCCAATACCCGTGTACCTCTCTGACTGGAAGCCTATTTTTATGAGGCACACGGGTATGGACACGGCCGTGTCCATACCCGTGTCAGCCAGAAAGGCCATTTTGCCTTGTTTTCCTCATTTTCCGTACGTCCGCACCTGTTCACCCACACCCCCATTGGGCTCACCACAGCCCCCTTGAATCAAGTACGCAATCAAGGGGCCTAGCGCGAATTGGGACGTTACAAATCCTATAAACAAAATAAAAGATTTCGTCCCCGAAATCAGGGTAAGGCTATGGGAGTGAAACACATAAAAGGGAACTATATTTTCAAATAACATTTTTACCTAGAGTAAATAATTCCGGGTAGCGCTCTTGCATCAAATCCCTTGGCTCCCATGTGCACTCCTCCTTCCCATGATTAGACCATAGCACCTTCACCAAGGGAACACTTTGCGGCGCAAGGTTCTTGTCTCGTTATCAACGATCCGCACCGGCTCCAGTCGCACAGACCTATCAGACGCCACAGCACCATCCGCCGCGGGGATATACTGTTCAGGCCGCAACAAAGCCTTCCGAAGCAACGATACATGGAACACGTCGTGAAGGTTCTCCATCTCCGGGGGTAACTCCAATCGATAGGCCAGAGGGCCAATCCTTTCCACTACGACATAGGGCCCGACATACCTTGGGCTGAGCTTCTTGACTCCACGTACCCGCGACACTCCGTGCATCGGTCGAATCTTCAAGAACACCCTATCACCTACTTGAAACTCCACCATACGGTGCCTTGCGTTATAATATTTCGCCTGTCGGCTTTGAGCCTCTAGCATTCGATTCCGGATCAACCTAACCACCGCGTCCGTGTCATCAATATACTCATTTCCCAATGTCTTCGGATCTTCGTCTTGCACCAAGGACAAGGGTGTTCTACACTTCCTTCCATACAAAGCTTCATGAGGTGCCATTCCAATACTGGCTTGATGACTGTTATTATAAGAGAACTCCACGAGAGGTAAGAGTCTCTCCCATGGTTCTCCTTTATCTAGCACACACAACCTCAGAAGGTCCTCCAATGTTCGGATGGTTCGTTCAGACTGCCCGTCCGTTTGAGGGTGAAAGGCTGTGCTAAAGGCGAGGCGCGAGCCCAAATAAGCCTGTACAGCCCTCCATTCTCTTGAAGTAAACCGACCATCCCGGTCGGAGACGATCATCTTTGGCACACCATGGTACCGCACAAATTGTTCCACAAAGAGACGCACTAGGACGCCCACCTGCGCCTCCTTCTTCATTGGGATAAATCGGGCTACCTTGGTCAACCGGTCAACTATCACCCACACAGAATCATTTCCCGAGCGCGAGCGAGGTAACCCGTGGACGAAGTCCATGGAGATGTCCTCAAATTTCCATTCGGGGATGGGCAACGACTGTAGCATTCCACTGGGGCTTCTGCATTCCGCCTTCACCATTTGGCAATGTACCCAATGTACCCAACAACACCCGTATCGAATAGCGTATAAGCGGTCTTGCCGCCGATGAAGGCTATGCCTGGGGTAGTTAAATATCTTAGAAATATAGCTATGGTTTTCCTTCTTAGTTCTAACAATTTTATATCCATAAGTCAGGCTTTTTAGGAAAGAAAAGAACTTAAAATTACTTGCGTACCTGTTATCACATGCTCTGGGTTTCGAGGTTGAGCAAGATCTAAGGCATACACTTGCCCTCTATCCTTCCTGCGGTCTCCGCCCTGGAATCCACGTCCTCGGCCGCGTCCTTAACCTCCAAACTGCTGAGCAGGTGGGGCTTCCTGTGGTGCGGGTAGGGGTGCCCCCCTCATGGGGTAGTTTCTCCGGATATGCCCTACCCGATGATAGTTGAAGCACTCTGGCGGGCGAATACTATACCCTTGGGTCTCCGTATCTCCCGTATCTGGAGAGGTTGAGGAGCCATTACCACCGGCTCCCTCATCTCCTATCTCACCTCTTGACGAGGTTGGTCCTCGGCCCTTCTCCCATCACTCCAATCAGCAATGCGGCCCCTTTGCTGATCATTACTGGCTCCCCGACCCTGATCCTCAGTTGGCCTCTTTTGGCCTCAAGTCGTGTGCCAATCTGCCTCAATCCTCTTTGCCATCTCCAATATCCGAGGTATAGGCCCGTCAGATATAAAGAAAAGAGCCTCTCTCAATTCCTCTCGCAGGCCCTTATAGAACTTCTTGATGTATCCTGCCTCATCCAGCAAATAGGAGTACGCAAACCGGAGTAAATGATTGAACTCCCGGTGGTACTCCACCACCGTCTTGTTTCCCTTCCTCAACTATAGGAACCTATCTTCCAGCTCATCTCCTGCCGACTGTAGAATGAAGTGCTCCAACAATGCGTCCCTTAACTCCTCCCAAGTAATGTCAGTAACCTCCTTATCTGAAAATGCCAGGTCTTGCAGTGTCTTCCACCATCTCTTGGCATGAGTCTCCAAGCAAGAGACCACCAAAGGTGAAAGTATCTAGTGTCAACCTGATCGACCTATAAAGGCGGTGGGGGGTGGGAAATAGGTGTCGTGTAGTCTTTTGTGGAATAAAATTAACCTGCACAAGTAAGCAAACAAAACACATAAAACAGACAAAGAATTATAGTGGTTCCCCGATTTGGGTACGTCCACTTCCCCCTTCGACCTATCTCCCACACAGGGACGACTCGGTCACTTCTTCAAACAGATTGAAATCCAATCCTCACACTAGGAGCAACGCGCCCCTAACCACGGAAGGAACCCTTCCTACAACGGAGTCACAACTCCACCACAACAGGTTGCACCCAACTCTTACAAATAGGAATGAAAATCCCTTTACAACAAAATTGAATGTAAATAAAAATACAAACAATGCTTTATGGAGATTCCGATGTCCTTCTTCGTTCGTTGATGCTTGCTCGAAAAGTACGAAGAGTCCACAACAAGATTTCTCACTTGGAATGGATCTTGTCAAGATCGGTGGCGGCGAAGCTTTGCAAATCCAAACTTCTTGATGAAGCAAGCTAGGTCTTCGAACGATCTCAGACAGATCAAACGTCTCAACTGATTCGGAAGGGAGAACAAGTCTCATTCAACGAATCGGAAGACAAGAGATCTCGAGAGAGACACGTGAGACCATATGCTTGCCTCGGTACTGTCGTCGAGCGATTAAAGAAAAGCTGAGATCAGCGGAGGCGACAACTTCCGATCGGCGACGTGCGTGCGGGCGGAGCTCGCGATGTGCTAGGTCACGACGACGTAATTTCGTATTCCGGTGTTGGTGTGTACTGTAGACAACGGAAATAAGCCCGTATTTATACCCAAAGGCAAACCCAAGAAGACCGTTGTGGGGCCCACCCCAGAAATCCCTAGATCTGGCTGAACAGAGCACGACGACCTGGACCGGTCCAGCGAGCGGCGAAATCTGCTTAAGGCAAAATCGGCGGGAGTCGTTGGTGATTCCCATCGATGTCGGCCGGAATCACTCCCTACTCCCGTCGATTCTGCCTTGGCAGAATTTCTGATTTATTTTTCCACCCGGAAGTAGTCGGCGGGAGACACTTAGCGATTCCCGTCAAAGTCGGCGGGAATCACTAACGGCTCCCATCGAAGTCGGCGGGAATCACAGGCGATTCCCGTCAATTTTTACTTGGAAGGATTTTCCTCCTTCCTTCTTTTGATAGCTTCTTATTTGACCCATCCTTGCTCCTTCTTCTGCTCTTGATCTACCTTGATCCTGTACTTGAAAATAAGTGCACTCAAATAGAGAGAGCACACGTGGATCAACACACTGATCTACATAACGAGGGATTACATTGCGCAGACCCATGTATATTGACCCACTGTACTCTGACATTTGTGTGTACTTTGCATGGAATAACTGCAAGAACAACTTGAAATAAGAGCATCAAATACCTTGTAAATCCATCTTAGCTTGACTGGAGTCTTCTTCAAATTCGGGTAATTGTGGATGCAATACCCAACAATCTCCCCCTATTTGAAGAAGCCAAAATCCTACTAGCTAAGATGAATTGCACAAAACATAAAGATATATATAAGTTTTTGCGAGATAAGAAATCATAATAAAAAAGTTTCACGCTTTCAAAACAGAAATTGAATCAGCATATGATCATATATATATATATATATATATATATATATATATATCAAAAGTGTTTTTCAAATTGAAGAACAGAAGTACACGCATAATGAAAATTAATCATTTGGGTTTCATGTTTTTCCCCTCCTTTGCCTCAGCTTCTCTTGGCTGTTTTGCCAGGAACTTTTTGCTTTGCCTTCCAAAATATTCCTTTGTCTTTGGGTAGTACCTGGAGGGAGGAGCTTTGTTTTCAATTGTGTTTGTCCTAAAGAATATATTTCTTTTTGCCTCAAATTCTCTGTGCATTTCCCATTCGTACTGACTTTAGACTTCATTCCTGTTAAGCTCTCCCCAATCTTGTAGCGTGAATGTATCAAGTATGATGCTCCTAGAGACGGGACTCCATCGTTCGTTTTTGACTTCACTTTCCTTTCTTCTTAGTTTCATCTCTGCTGGATTGTCTTTAGAGGTTCCTTCTTGAAGCTTTCTCTTCCCTTTCACAATCGAATCTTGATCAAAGAGTGCAATGTTAACAGCTTTGGCAGCAGCTTTAGCAGCCTTTTTGGCATCAGCTTCACTTCAGGGAAAATCCTCATCAATAGTAACATCAGAAGCAGGATCAACATAGGAGCATTAGTAGTAACATCATCAGTGGTTGTGGTTACCTCAGGATCAACAGGAATAGGAATACCTAATGCTTGTTGAACGAGCCAATAATAACTTTTAAATACATATTCGTTTGATTGTTTGAAGTTGTCGACTATGATTTTCTCGAGCCCCGCCATCTTAGCTACATACTCCTTCTCCCCCTTTTTGGATTCTAGTGCTATTGAGTTTGCATAAGAGTGCAGTGACTCATCTATATGCTTCACATTCTTAGTGAAATCATCCAGCAAGGTTTGTTGATTCGAGTTGAGGGCGAACATGTTGGCATCGAAATGTTTGGTGTTTTTTTCCATGACATGAGCATTTTGATTGACCACCGCCAGGTCATCAGTGGTCTTCTTTAGCCCTTGCATAAGATGAGTGACGGCATTGCCAGCCTCAATATACTTGGCTTCAAATCTTTCTTCCATCTTATCCATCATGTGATTTATCTCCACTATGTTCTTTAGCATTAGATCTTCTGATTACTTTATTCATTTCAGTACTTTGTTGTGAGAATGTTCAAAAGATATCTTCAGCTCGTCTACAATACCTTGAATGATGTTCACAGTGTGATTGGCTAGGCTAGTTCCTAACTGATGTTCTTGATGTATAGACTGGTCATGTTCTGGAGTGATAGGGTTCTGAGAGTCATGACTTTCCTCTTCAGATTCACCTGTGGAGCTCAATAAACTTATAGTCTCCTTTGGAGGGATTGAAGCATCATATGGCATGGAGTTTAGCATGTTGTCATATCTTCTCATCTCCCCATCCAGCAGAGTATCAATTGTTACCTGAGGCCTTGAGGTCTCCCCCTCAACTGTAGCGTCAGTCATGTCAGGAACCTTTATCTGAATCTATTCCTTAGAAAGGAGATCAGAATCAACCTCTAGCACAGCCACATCATTATAAGCCTGCTCATCCTCAAGATCCTAAGTAACATTCTTTACAGGGGAATTCACATCATTTTCACTATCAGTAACATTTGCAACATAATCCTCTTCTTCCTCCTCTTCAGTCTCATTAGTAGCAAGGGTTTCCACCGCATCCTTAGCGAAGAGGGAAATATCAGTAGCAACATTTACTTATTCTGGGACTGAGGCTTCTGTAACGAGTGTTGCAGAAGGATTGGGTAGTGACTCACCCTCAGTTCCTGCATTCAGAAGATCAGGAACTTCATTGGTCTGAGCCAAAAGATTTATGAATTCAGGAGCTCTGTCATCCTCATCAACACGTGTTGCAGGAGCTCCCCTATGGACAAGGATTCTTCTTTCCCACCTGTCGTAGACGTTGGAGTCCATCTTCTTCAGATAGTGAAGGGGAACTCCCCTAGTCATATCAAACTTATCTCCATCCATCTGGTTTAGGTAGAGACTGATGATTCGTCCAAAGTTTGGGGTGCGTAGAGTATCTTTTATTTTTTCAAAAAGCATGGCCCCCCAGTTCATCTTCTTCGTGCACACAATGGCTATAAGGATCTTGAACATATCACCTGAGATGTGATCTTAGGAGCCTGGCTTGCAGATCAGTACTTTCCCTATGATATCTGACATAAGCTTTCCATCATCATTCATATCCTTGCGTTTAATGTCCTTTGTCCCTCGAGTAAAGCCACAGAATAGCAAGGTCCTTGTACGATCATCTTCGTCTTGATAGTCCTCCTTCTCGGAGTTGGAGAGCTGGAGATGATGGGACAGTCTTGAAGCCATCATCTTTATCCTGAGGCCTGCTATCTTACTCTTTATCGTTGTGTCCTCGTAACGTAACTTGGAGTTGGTGAAAAACTCTAGTACTTCCTTGTCGAGTATCTTGCACGGGTGCTCGAGAATGAACTAGAGTCCGGCTTGTTCCAGCATCAGAATGATATTTCTGAACTTGTCTGAGGCATGAGCAAAGCCTGTCCTCACTAATTCACCTCCAATGAGTAGCCCGATTGTTGTTCGAGGAGCCATTTTGAACCTAAGCGAGTTAAACCCAAGGGGTTAACTCTTTATAAATTTAGAATTAGTAAGAATTGAACTAGCTAGAGGGATGATCCCTGTGAAAGTAGAACATACAAATTTAGTATAGCTTAGAGACCAACGAGTAGGCCTTGAGAGAGAGCAAATCGACAGCAACCTTGCTAGAGATCTGTCGAGGGAATGGAGGTTCAACCCTAGCTAGAAGTGATGATGGAGAACTGATGAGAAAAGTTATAGTTCGAAAGCTTGCTAGGAATCAACTTCGATGGTTACCTTTTTATCTAGGAGGGGTAAGGACACGGAATAGTAAAAGGAGGAGGGTAGTTGTAGCGCTAGGGTTGGCGTCGACTGAAGCTGATGATGACAAAACACCTACGTCGGGGCTGGAGAACTGGCAAGCAGACGTCAGAGGGTGCGAAAGGCTAAAGTCTACGGGAGTGTTCTAATCGATGGGTGCAAAAGGTTTGTGTCGCCGGGTGCAGAAGGAAAGAATCGACGGATGTGGAATACGTGAGTCGACGGGAAGCTTATGGGTCGGGATATATAGCTGGGACATTTTTCAGAATTTGATCGACGGGAGGCTCGTGTCTACGGGTGTGGAAGGTCTGCTTTTGCACTTTTGAAAACCTAAAATCGACAGGTATAGTTGATTTCCTTTTCCTTCTAAATGATGCATTCTAATTTTCAGTTTCCAAGAGTAGGATCATAAAGTTATTTGCTTGCGTGTCCTTCCGTTCAAGGTCTTGAAAGTATCTATATATATATCTGTATATATGTATCTACGCAATGCGATTCAATTATCTAATTTGAGTGCACGTACCTGGGATTACCAGGATGATCATACGAATTCACTATTTGAAACACGAATAGTGTCATGTACAAGAAGGACACTATAGTTAGCATTATATATATATTTTTTATGTACCTTGTTCCGGGACAAGCCTGGAACATCTCTTGTCCAAGTCCCATCATGCTCATGGGTACTTAGATTATCCTACAAAATAAAATTACCTTGCCTTAGGAACCCAATAGGTATTGGGTCCTAGGTTCTTATCAGTATAAAATACAGCATGCCTTCCGACAGGATCTTTAACACGAAGGCTGTCTCTTGCCAGAGGATGTGTACATACCCTTGCCCTTGGCACGGAGGGATTGTGCCAACAGTCTATGGCAAAGTGACCCACTCTGCCACAGCACCAACACTTATGGATATTGTTTCTCCTTTTCTGACCGGATCTACTCACGGAGTTAGTCACAATCCTAGGTTTGTAAGGGGCAGAGCTGGTTCTGATCTCAGATTTTCCCTTTCCACCGAGACTTGAGGTGGGTCTGATGGTGAACATGGGGTGAGTATCATGAGGCCTTGGAGGTGGTGCTTTCTTTTCAACCAACAAAAATTCGGGGGCCCCAGTGATGCTTACAATATGTTTGCCAACTCCCTTTTCCCTTTTTCCTAGGGTGGGAAGAAATCCTGTGAGAGCTGGTTCCTGCAATATCATGAAGTGTGGGGGCTGATGCCATAAATACAAACGGTTCATAATGAGCCATGTGTATTTTCTCACGGGTAGCCATAACAGCACTTGCACTATGGGTGTTTCCACATGAGAGAAGGCCATTCTTGCAGTGACCATAGTTGTTCTTATGGTCATACCTGAAGGAATGATGTGTGCCCTTCCTACTCGGCGTGGGGGGTCTGTAAACAGTTTCCCCATTTCTCCACGAGTTTATAATTCGTGAGATCCACCAGTTTTCTTCCTATCTCTTTATAGCATCTACCTTGGAAAATTTAGATACTATCCTCTTCTCGGTATCTAGATAAAACTCTAGATCCGAGATCTTTGAGTCCTTCACCTTGAAGGATTCCAATTGGAGGTCCATCATGGTCCTCAACTTAGCAATTTCCTTAGCTTATTTCTCAACAAGCAAGTTGCTCTCCTGAAGGCCTCTTCGAAGGGAATCTGGAGTTTCAAACTTTTGATCGAAGCTATCAATATCCCTGGCATCAACTGATATACAATCCTCTGAACTTCTCCTGTCTTCAGGAGATACATGTGGGAAAGAGCAAGAGGAGGAAGATACCTGGTCCTGATTGGGCTGATCAGGGTTAGAGTTATGGTCTGCAAAATTTGATGTTTCCGATTCATCATAACTGTATTCCTCAATCTCTTCTTCAGTCTCTGATAGAGAAATAGGAGCCCTGATTTTGAAAGGTTGTTCTTGACTTTCATCTTCAGAGATGATGACCCCCATGTATGCTTCTTCTTCTTGCTGGCATTCATTCCAGGCAGTCTTCTTTCCCTCCATGAGGTCAGAGGTTGTTTCCCACATGGACTTTGCAGTCTTACACTTATCCAACCTTGTAAGAGATGATCCAGACAAAATATCAGAAATGATCTGTCGAACCAGCTTGTCCAAGTTGAATAGTGAGAACTCAGTTTCAAACATTTCTGCGGGACTCTTTGGGATTTGGAGATCTTCTCCAGAGTCAGAAGCCTTCATGGGAATGAAGGGACCCTCTTCCATAATGTATAAAGCACAGGGGTCAATGGCTTCCAGATGAAATTGAACTCTCAATTTCCAGATGGGAAAATATTCTTTTGTACATGCAGGTAGTCTCAGGGGAGAGACATCTGTGTATAGCTCCATGCTTGAATCTTGTTTTGTTCTCGACACTAGACATAGGATCTTACTCAAGGTGTTAACCATATTGATGAGCAACCTGGCTCTGATACCACTTGAAAGTATCTAGTGTCAACCTGATCCACCTATAAAGGGGGGGGGGGGAATAGGTATCGTGCAGTCTTTTGCGGAATTAAATTAACCTGCACAAGTAAGAAAATAAAACACAGAAAACACAAAAGGAATTATAGTGGTTCCCCGATTTGGGTACGTCCACTTTACCCCTTCGACCTATCTCCCACCAAGAGATGACTCGGTCACTTCTTCAAACAGATTGAAATCCAATCCTCACACTAGGAGCAACGCTCCCCTAACCATGGAAGGAACCCTTCCTACAATGGAGTCACAACTCCACCACAACGGGTTGAACCCAACCCTTACAAATGTGAATGAAAATCCATTTACAACAAAATTGAATGTAAATAAAAATACAAACAATACTTTATGGACATTCCGATGTCCTTCTTTGTTCGTTGAAGCTTGCTCCAAAAGTACGAAGAGTCCACAACAAGATTTCTCACTTGGAATGGATCTTGTCAAGATCGACGGTGGCAAGCAAGTCCGGCGGAGAAGCTTTGCAAATCCAAACTTCTTGACGAAGCAAGCTAGGTCTTCGAACGATCTCAGTCGGATCAAACGTCTCAACCGATTCGGAAGGGAGAACAAGTCTCGTTCAATGAATCGGAAGATAAGAGATCTCGAGAGAGACACGTGAGACCGGGTTCTTGCCTCGGTACTGTCGTCGAGCGATCAGAGACAAGCTGAGATCAGTGGCGGAGGCAACTTCCGATCGGCGACGTGCGGGCGGGCGGAGCTCGCGATGCGCTAGGTCACGGCGGCGTGATTTTGTATTCCGGTGTTAGTGTGTACTGTAGACAACGGAAATAAGTCCGTATTTATACCCAAAGGCAAACCCTAGACAACCGTTGTGGGGCCAGCTTCAGAAATCCCGAGATCTGGCCAAACATAGCACAGTGACCTGGACCGGTCCAGCGAGCGGCGAAATCTACCTTAGGCAAAATTGGTGGGAGTCATTGGTGATTCCCGTAGATGTCGGAGGGAATCACTCCTGACTCCCGTCGATTCTGCCTTAGAAGAATTTCTTATTTATTTTGCCAGCCGAAAGTAGTCGGCGGGAGACACTTAGCGATTCCCGTTGAAGTCGGTGGGAATCACTAACGGCTCCCGTCGAAGTCGGTGGGAATCACTAGTGATTCCCATCGATTTTTACTTGGAAGGATTTCCCTCCTTCCTTATTTTGATAGCTTGGTCTTTGACTCATCCTTGATCCTTCTTCTGCTCTTGATCTACCTTGATTCTGTACTTGAAAATAAGTGCACTCCAATAGAGAGAGCACACGTGGATCAACACACTGATCTACACAACGAGGGATAATGTTGTACAAACACATGTATATTGACCCACTGCACTCTGACATTTGTGTGTACTTAGCATGGAATAGCTGCAAGCACAACTTGACATAAGAGCGTCAAATACCTTGTGAATCCATCTTAGCTTGACTGGAGTCTTCTTCAAATCCGGGTAATTGTGGATGCAATACCCAACCAAAGGCACCATCTCCTCCCATGGGCACCGTATCCCGGTCAGCATCTCGTACATGATGTCAAGCCACTCCTCTATCCGTATAGCCGACTCTGTCCCCAAGTAAGATGGGAGAGAAAGTCCTCAGAAGATGCTCAACCAATTGTCCCCCGGGTTTGGCTGCGGAGTCGGAACCTTCTTGGCTCTGAAAGCCTCCAAAATGGTTGTAGAGTCAGCCCCACCTCCGAATGTAGAAATGGAGTGGGGATCGGGGGAGTTGGTACAACATTTAGAGCTTGCTGGACTCCGCCCTGTGGTGTAGGCTGTGCCGGAGGATGCGTAACAAAGACTATTTGTAAGCAATTGACCCAAACCTAGTTAAAAGTGGACAATTTATATATGATCCCCCATATGGGCACACCACTATTTTCGCCGCTTAGTTTGTCCGCAAACTAAACTCGTGCGGGGGTGACCCAGGGTTAGTGGACTGCTACTTTTTCGATCGAGGTCTCCTCTATAAGCACTTGTAAGACACCATTTTTTTTCTTTTTAAACAACGGGGTGTTAGGCCAAGAACTGCCGCTTTGTGGTGACATCATCACGCCCGGGAAGGTCGTCACTACAAAATGTCGATTCTATCGGCCATATCGATAATGGAATAGTATGAAAAGTATGAGAGTACTTGGAATTAGAAATCAAACACATGTCCACAATAATCACATATATAGTAACAATTCTCCACGAAGGGAGAGTCCACAACAATAATAATAAAGGTACTGCAAATAGGGCTCATGCCCGGTACATCAAAGTACTCACTACAAGTCACTCATCGCGGAAGCAAATCTATATCAACTACTAGAGAACGGGACTCACTGTCCCAGCTGTCTAAACTCCGGTACTAGACTGTCCCGTCTCCAAGCGTGCCGACCTCCGGGGCTGCACCTCCAACCTGGGCTTCACGATCCCCTAAAATGATTTGGTCTGAAAGCTGTTAGTCTAAAAGACTAAGTCCTATCATCCCCCACCCCTCCCCCATGGCTCCTAGGCAATGTGCGGGGAGAAGGAAAGAAAAGTTAATGAAGGTGGAGAATAATAAAGGTATTAGGTGGCGGCGGAACTGATCTAGCAGTTCCACGAAAACGTGTAGCAGTAATAAATGTATGTAAGACAAATTATGATATATGTAACCTTAACTTATATGAATGCCCATACAAACACATAAGCTAAGGGGACTTCTGCAAGGCTCCTATCGTATAAAAAGTCCCATACCAATTTATATGATGGGGTGTCGGTTTTCAAGCAAGCAATATATATATCCATAGAATAATAACCATAACTTATAAGCATGCTCACACAACCCTATAAACTAAGGGGTTGTTTTACAAGGCCTATTGTATAAAAAGTCCCATACAAATTTATAAAATAGGTGTCAAGGGTTATATGTAATGGTTATGCTATGTCTTGTAAGTATGTCATGGTATGATCATGCAAGTGCAACAAACCCAACTGACTCTATGCACACAGACCTTTAGTTCCCCCTTTCTGGAGCCTAAACTTCCAGGGTACCTCCATAGTGGCAAACAAAAGTGGTGGGTTGGGCCTCGTCCACCTCTAAACAAGTAATTGTTATATCAGTCAGACCTATCTTACGCTTGACGCTGGTTCACTAAGCGGAGCTCCTACGTACTCTTTGTCGGCTAGTTCACCGGACTTAATTTGGCGAAGTGCTAAACCACACTTGCCGAGTCAACGTATTGGCGTCATTGCATCGACCCTCCAACACTAAAGACCCACCACCTTATAATTTATGCACATGCAATCTTGATGTATCATCCACCGAGCCAAAGCTCCCCGAACTAACCCGTCCATCACAACCAACAATGGAGCCAATGCTCCCCTGACTATCCCGTCTGTCATAATTATCTACCGAGCCTTTAGCCCGCCGGGCTATCCTGCCCATTTCCACAATCACCGAGCCTACCGCCCGAACATCCTAGTCAACCTAACTTCCCGAGACATCGAGGTGTGTGGAAGCGAACCATGAATTATCCTAGTTTCTCTTGAAGTTTATTATTCTAATGGTTTAGGTTAGCCCAGGACTGCCCCCGGTATACCCCGTGAAGGGCTCTCAAAGGGCACTAGGAACTATGATGGTCGTTGAAGACCATCGTTCCCTTTCGCAGGGCACTTATTGTTGTTGGTTATTACCCAAATCCCGATCCCTTTTAATATTATACTGGAACTAACCCTAGTGTATTTTGACTCTTCCTCTCCACAGGAAAGATGATCTTTCGTCGATCCCGTGCACCACCTAATGCCAGCCAACCCAACATTCTACTCATCCTAACATCCAATGATGAACTCAATTTCATTTTACCCAAACCAGCAAACTATTAACCCCAACCCATGTGCCCAATTCGAATGCTATCACATTTTTTGCAGTTTTACTATATGCAGACCAACCTATACTATATGTTGTACATGATAAGAGGTACTCTAAATTTTCTTCCACAAGCCTTAAGATATTTAATGTGGGTCTATCATGACATGATTAGCCTAACTCCAGAAACTTATAATTTCCCTAATTAATTTGGTATTTAATTAATTTTCCCAAAGTTAAGCCATGGGTAATTTAAACATGAAGTATAATATTTCCTCAAGTAATGGCCACTCAAAAATTATGAACACTAGATAACAGAGGAATAACAGTAAATACCAAATTTCATGATTTTTCATAAATGATTTGGCCTCTAATTAATTGATTCAATAATAAGCCATTAATTATGGGTAAAAAGGAAAGTACTAAAGTTAATCATCAGAAAATTGTAGAAAAATTACTGAATCTCAAGGATGGCCAGAAAAGGTCTCAGTCAAAAAATTATATTTTATCAATCTTACTAAGTACCAAAATAAATTCAATTACTTTTACTTAGAGAACAACACCTTATGAAACAACCCCTATAGATAGACTTCCAAAAATCACATAAAAATTCACAGAGCTTTAAAATTTCATTAAAGGCCCTCTTACTAAATTTCATAAGTTTCCATTAAGTTGTTTGTTCATAAGAAATTTCTAAGTAGAAGGTGCAACTTGATTGATTGTCAATGAAGTATCCCATTTAATGATCTAAAATTCATATTAAAAATTTCTAGGGCTTGTTGTTGTCTTAAAACATAGCTTGACTAAATATCATCCAAACCCAAGGTTAGGAAGTCATATAATAAAATTATTCAAGACAACTCATGATAGTGCACTTTTCAAAGGAACCCACATGTAAACTCATCCAAAAAATATGTATTATATTTCAGTGGTTTATATGATTATGAAAATGACCTCTACAAAAATGTCATGTAGCTCCAAAGTCATATGATCCACTTGACATTCCCTACGGTGTATAGACCTAAAACTTACCCAGTGGTTTAAGTGGGGTGCATGTGTCCAAATCCCACCATCTCTCTCCCTAGGGCTTTTCACCACCTTAGGATCACATGGACTAAACACCAAGTCCATACAAGGGCATATCACGCCATGCTCTTCACAAATCCCAAAAGTCCAACCTTAGGGTTTGAACATGTGTCCTAGGGCAAATCTACCCCAATCTACCCCCAATTCCATTTGAGGGTGTCTACTATCATAACAAACCAGTGGCTCAAGTTTCAACCTCTGTTGAGGTGATTTGACCACATAAACCCACAAGGACCACTTTGACCTAAATACCCCCTTTTGGCCAAGGATATGGTTTACAAAAATCCAATCCATATCATCTCCAAATGAGATGAAATTTTATACAGAGCCTTACAATGACCCCAAGGACCACTCACAAAAATTTAGGAGGGTTTGGAGGTCATTAGGTCCCCTAATTGAATTACCCTAAGATTATTAAAAAATTTCAAAAACGATGTAAAAGGTATCTCCAAAAATTCCCATTTTTGGACATGACCTAGGTATATATAAGATTGACTCCCTATACAAATTTTAGAACATTTGGACATATGGCGAAGTGGGGGCACACATTTAAATATCTAACTAGCCCTAGGTATTGACCCCACCAAATTGAGTACTGAGGTCTAACCTGAACTCCAAATTGACTCAAATCAATTTTAAAAAAACTAGAATGAAATGATATTAATTAAATTCCTAAGATCTAAATCAACGCCGTACGAATCTTGGTGCAGAAATGGACGACATCTGGTTATTGTTCCAGGCACACCAACGGCCAGGATGAATTATTCCTGGAGCCATTTCAAAGTGTTGTCGCCGACCACACAGCCATCTCCCCGATCGACCACCACCACCACCAACTCCGTCGAGGTGGTGGCTATCACTAGACGGCAGCACAGTCGCTGGAGGGACCGTTTCTGGCGATCCCGACAAGTTAAATTTTCAAAATAACCAGAAGAATTTCTTCCCCCGACCGGGCTCAATTGAGCCCAATTCTCATCCAAGACGATTCCTACGATCTACCCACAGAGAAAGGATAGGAGGAGGACCTGTTGGGAGTGCTAGCGGCGAGTTGATCTCCGGTTTTCCATGGTGTTGGTAGCGTCGATCAGGTTTCTACAATAGCACAATAAAGTGCTTCGAATCCTTAAGGTAAAGGTTGTAACCTTCTCCCCTCTGCCTGGTGATGCTTTTAAGATCCTTAATTAGGGATGAGGAAGGGTGTAACTCCAATGACCCTGAATGGCCATTAATGTTCACTTTCAGTTTTAGCCATTTGAAGGGTTGAGCCACCCCATTGGTTGGCCACCGCCTGAAAACCCCTCCCCTCCCTCCAAGAAATAAAAGCCCATCAAGATGGGGGGGGGGGGTGGTTGAAATCTCCATGGCCATAATGGCCATTAAGCTCCATTTTATCTCTCCTCAAAAATTGAGTAACTCCTTCCTTCACTCTCCTAGTCATAATTCTCTGAATTTGGTGGGCCCAAAATGTGTCTCTCCACTCCTTAGGCTAATGGGCCACACCACTTGGGCTTAGCCCACTTGAATTGTGTTAGGTTAACTTAGGTTGACCACTTTGACCCATGAGTTGACTTGGTTCAACATGACCATTTGGGTTGACCCGAAGGGGTCCTTGGTGACCTCTTGGCTTCCCCTAAGGTCTATGAAGGGTTGTGTAGGGTTGACTTGGAACCTTGGAGGTCACTTTCCCCTTAATTAGGGCACTTTGACCACTTCAGGGCTAGGGTTGACTTAGGTCAACATAGCCTCTGAGGTTGATCCCATTAGGTCTTTGGTGACCCATTGACCTCAACTTAGGTCTAAGAAGACCTAGGTAGGGTTGGTTGGGCAAATTATGGGCACATTGCCCTTAATTAGGGCACCTTGCCCAATTTAGGCCTAGGATGATCCTAGGTCAACTTGGCTATCCTGGGTTGACTCCAATGGACCGTTAGGGCTCTAATGCACCTAATAATAGGTTAGTGAGGTTGTGTTGGGTTCCTGGAGTCATGGTGATGGACCATGATCATCCTAAACTAGTGTTTAGAAATCTAGTATTTGTAGACCATAATGATCTCACCTATATTCCTAGGCTCACTTGATCTTCTTGGGCTTCCTAGGGTTTTGTCATGACCTAGTCATGACAAAACCACTCCTAGGGGTCTAGTTGTCTGAGGGATGTTACACCTTGTCCTTCCAAGCCATGAATGGCTCTCTTTCTCTCTCTTTCTCTCTCCTCCATTAAAGGGGAACTTTAGGTTACTCAATCCTAGTCACCATTTCCAGAATATAGATACCATTTTAGGTAATTTGTAGCCTCCTAAAGCTAGTGAGCCACTCAAATTAGGCTTAGCCCAAGTGGATTATGCTAGGTTAGGTCAACTTGAATTAGTTTGACCCATTTTAGGGTTGACTTGAATTTGGTCAATTTGACCTTTTGAGTTGACCCCAATGGGTCCTTAGTGACCCATTGGCCTCCCCTAAGGTCTAGGGAGACTTGGGCAGGGTTGGTTTGACACCTTGGTTGTCACTTATCCCTTATTAGGGTAACCCAATGGTCCCTAGGTGTTCCAAGGGACCCCCTAATGGGTTAGGGATGTTATGGTGGGGTCAAAGGTAACACCCTGGTTTTCTAGATCTTGGATCTCTGGAAGCTACTGCATAGCGGTAGTAGCTATCGCCCGATAGTAGCCTTGTTTTGTCAGGTGTAGAAAGCTTGACAAAAGCCATTCGTCGAGTGTTGAGAGGGCTATCGCTCGGTGGTAGTTAGCAACCGCTCGCCGATAGCTTGGCATTGAGTGCATTGAGAGGCGGGCGTTGAGTGGTAGGCATTGAGTGAGCTACCGTTCAGCGTTAGTGTTACCGCTGGTGTTAGCGTGGCCTTATTTTATTGGACGAACTCTCGGGAAGCTACCGAACAGGTGTAGGTAGTTACAGCCCGGCGATAGAGTGTGGAAGCAGTTGCGTCGTTTGGCTTTTTATCCGTCCGATCTCACTTAGGATATGATCCTAAGGCCCAAGACTCTCCCTCCAGAGTTCTTATATAGGGCTGAGAGGGATGTCTCCCTCATTCCTTCTCTTTTTGGAGTTGTCTTAGGGTTTGGAAGAGAGAGTGGGAGGAGGAAGAAGAGAGCTTTCTTCCGCCATTGATGGAGCTTCGGAGCCCCGATTGTTGATCCGAGTCTAGATCCATGGAGAGGACATGGAGGCGCTCGTTTTCATCCGTACATGGAATGGATTCCATGGAGAGGAAGACAGGTCATAAGGTAATGACATTTCTCCTCTCAGTTTGAGGATGCATGCATGGCATTTATCCTTTTCTTGCTTTCTTTCAAGTATTCTAGGCACCAGATCTCTCATATGAGAGGGATTAGGGTTGCCTTGGCTCAAGAGGAGCCACCGAGTTGATTGTGTCCATCCCCGGCATGATTTTGCACTAGAAATCTTCTTCGTTAGTGGATTAGGCATTTAAGGTGAAGCCGTAGTCACGACCGTTAGTCCGACTCGGTGATGATGCATAGCGAGCCTTATGGATTTTGTTAGAAATCTGTTAGTGGAAATACGCCGTTTGTGATGTTGTATGTCCTCCTTATTCTGCACGAGTACACGTAATTGGAACCAGACAAGGTTAGCTTCGTTGTGACGGTAGATGGTTTCCTTGGGGCACTGGAACGTTACGGTAAGAACGGTGGATTTGGGCGGGAAAGGCTTAAGATTGTGATGTGCTAAGACTTTGAATGTCTTTACGGTCGACTGGCTAGCCCGTGACATGAAATTCTTGTGTCGAGGGTGTCACGGCGAGATAAGTCCCCTTCTATTAAACTGATGAGGACGCCAAGCTTTGGACAAGCCCAAACGATACAGCTGGGTCCTATTGGGTATCCTTCGGTGGATGTTGTCCTAATATTGGAGCCAGGCCTGGTTCGTTGCGAACGGGTGTTGTCTAGCAAGGGTTCTTAGTATCGATTTTTTTGTGTGTATGGCGGAATCCTGATGTGAGAAGTCAGAGCTTGCAGGCAAGCCCGGGTTTTGAGACCCACGAGCGGGTGGTGCCATGGCAAGAGTTCTGTGTGGCGGCTTGTATGTTGTTAGGGGAAATTTGAAGTACCCTTGTGTTTACGGCTTGAACACCGATTGGTAAATTGGAAGTACTCGATTTGATGATGTGTTAGAATCATACGCTCTAGGGTGCCTTAGGTAAAACCCATGTGTGCATACATGCTGTATAGTATGCCCCTTTTATTTCATGCTCAACATAGAAACATGTTTGTGGTATGAGACATCCAAACCTATTTTACTACTTTTAATGTACTTGTATATTTGCATACGAAGTGCTGACCTACAGGGTGATGGAATGCCCTGGGGTTCACTAGGGATAGCCAGGAGGAGATGTGTTGGTTACATAGTTGAGGTCATTCTTTGTTGATCCACGTTAAAACAAATTTTTATAGGGCAAGGATCGCAAGAAGGAGATTGCTTGCTGGCCAAAAAGTCCTAAGCCTCATAAAGTGATTCATGTTGTGTAATAGCTCCGCTTTGTGGAATTTTATGCTTGATGCACTTTGTATCCGGTTTGCAAGCCGAGGTAGCGTAGGAGTGCTTATGCACATTGTCATTTGATGTTCTTGTTTGAGTCTTGGACTCTTATTTGTTGTAAGTCCTTAAGACCATGTTGATACTCATATGTTATTGGATAACTTTTAGTCTTGTTTTCTGTTTTCGCTGTGTTTAGTCTGAGTTTTGAGTTGTGTAATTTTATATCATCATATAATGCTTAAGCTATGGTGTCTGTATGTTGTGAGGCCCTGGCCGGACCCATATTATACGATTATTACAGGGAGGTGTTACAATTTGGTATCAGAGTCAGGTTAGTATCCAAGGTAAGGATTCGTGGTCGAATGTCATAATTGTATCACGTTAAGAAGTTATCTACATAGGAGTATCGCGGGACCGTGAGTGTCCTAGTGTCTAAGTTTTGTGAATAGTGGTTCATTCTTGTTTTACCTTACTTTTTCTAAGGGTGCAAGCGACGATGCATGGACATTGAGGCCGCGAGAGGAGCCTTCGGTAAGCAGTGCTACTGCTCAAAGTCTGTTGGACATGAGGGTAACCCCGGCTGATTTCTGTCACATGCTTGCAGAAGCAATGGTAGCGGCCCAAGCCACAGCGGCGGCGCAAGCTGTGACCCCTATTGCACATGAAACAACTCCTGTGACGTTGAATGCGATACCGGACACACAGGGCGAGGGAGCCAGGCAAGCAGAGCCTTTGGCGGAAAGTGTGGTCGTCGGACAGGGAGACCGACAGATGAAGTACTTCTTAATCTTTCACCCTCCAACATTTCAGGGAGTCGGCACACCGACCGATGAAGAGGACTGGTGGGCGAGAATTCAGGAATTACTATGGGCGGCATAGATGCCATAGGAGAAGCAATCAGAGTTTGTGGCTTTCATATTAGAAGGAGACGCTAAGCTGTGGTGGGTGAGCCATAGTGGTCGCAAGTTCCCTAGATGCACCCCGTCCACAGAATAGTTCGGGAATGCTTTCTTGAAGAATTATATCCCATAGTCGACGAGGTTGGCCCTTCAGAGATAATTTCTTGACTTGGTGCAGCGGGACAAAATGGTGGATGAGTACGTCCAGGAGTTCACTCATTTGGGTCGATATGCTGGAACGACCATGGAAGACGATGAAGAGAGGGACAATCTCTTTCATCATCGGTTACGGGAGAATTTGAGACAACCCCTCATAACTTTGAAGAATACGGGCTTCAACGATTTGATCGAGGCCGCTAGGACGTTGGAGAGCGATATGGAGCGAGCCCAATGTCGGAAGGGTTTTGCAGCCAAACAGGGAGAAGGAAAGCTTTCTCAATCGCAAGGAAAATCTAAAGGAAGTAGGTGGACAAAGGGAACCCATCCCTACAAGACTGATGAGAAGAGTAGCACAACGTCGGGTGGGTGTCTTGCTTCAAGGGACTACCATTGTGCTACAAGTGTGGCAAGCCAGGTTACATAGCTCGTTTTTGCACTGAAGGTGGCGCTGAGTAGGAGCCAAGTCAAGAGTAGTCGGTGGGCTCCGGGCCCAGCGCAGCGGAGAAGGGAAAGTTGGCGGAGTCGAGCGCTTCTCGTTTCCAACCCGTACAGCCATGGGCGTACAACCTTGGGCAACAGGAAGCGATCCGCCAACCCGATGTGGTGACAGGTATGGGAAAGTTTAAGTTAATTTATTTACTTTAGACTTTGGAGACCTTTTATGTATGTCGCCGGTGTTGTAGGCTTTGCACTAGTTTCCGGTTACCCTACAAGGGTATTGTTCAATTCGGGTGCGTCACACTCTTTTCTTGTAGAAATCTTTATCCGGAGAATTGGAGTCGAACCCTCTTCGACAGGTGCAGAGCTTAGGGTACGCATGCCCAATATGTCCTTCATGACCACCAGGATGAGAGGGCGCATTTATTGGAATCTAGGAGGACTTGATTTCAAATTGATAGCAGTGGTTCTACCATTGGCCGAATTTGATGTGATCTTGGGGATGGACTGGCTTGCAGAGCATCGCGCCAGTATTGACTGTTTGTCAAAAGGTAGTGACCCTAAGAAGCGAGGGAAAGGCAGAAGCTATATTTGAGGGCCGTAATGGAGTGTCCTGTTCCCTGATTTCGGCCATGCAGTTGGTGCGGGCAGTCAACCAGGGAGTAGTAGTTCTTATAGCATTGCTGGAAGTCCGCCTTTCCAATTTATCAATTGAAGAAGTGCCGGTAGTGGCAGAATTCGAGGATGTGTTTCCAGAGGAGCTTCCTGGAGCACCTCCTCGATGGGAGATTGATTTCTCGATTGAGTTAGTGATAGAGGCTAGGCCGGTGTCACGTCCTCCTTTTAGGATGGCACCAAAGGAGTTGGCCAAACTCAAGGTACAACTGCAGGATCTATTTGAGCAGGGGTATATTAGACCCAGTTCTTCACCATGGAGAGCGCCAGTGCTATTTGTGAAGAAGAAAGATGTTAGTATGCGGCTGTTCATAGACTACCGAGAGCTGAATAAATTGACCGTCAAGAATAAGTATCTGATTCCGTAGATATATGACCTGTTCGACAAGTTGGTGGGGTCAGTGGTGTACTCTAAGTTGGACTTGAAGTTAGGGTACTATCAGTTGCAGATTCAAGATGAGGACATACCCAAGACAACGTTTGGTACGAGGTATGGTCACTTCGAGTTCTCAGTGATGCCATTCAGGATGACAAACACACCATCTGTATTCATGGATTTGATGAACCGAGTTTTTCGGGTGTATTTAGAATCATTTGTGGTGGTCTTCATTGACGATATTTTGGTATACTCCAAATCAGAGGCGGAGCATGAGACTCACTTGAGGGTAGTCTTGCAGGTGTTGAGAGAGAACTAGCTTTATGCAAAGTTCTCGAAATATGAGTTCTAGTTAGAAAATGTGGCATTTTTGGGCCATGTGATTAGTGTTGATGGGGTGGCGGTTGATCCGATAAAAGTTGAAGCCTTCAGGGATTGGCTAATTTTGTGAACCGCGGCGGAATTCCGAAGTTTCCTTGGATTAGCAGGGTATTATAGAATGTCCGTAGAAAACTTTTCATGGATAGCTCTACCCCTCACTTCCCGGTCTTGCAAGGACCAGAAGTTCGTATGTACTCAAGAGTGCAGTCAAGCATTTGACACCATGAAGGAAAGGCTGATGATAACTCCGATCCCAAGTATTCCTAAAGGGACTGAATGATTTAAGTTTTTTTGTGACGCAATAGAATGCTGTTTAGGTTCCGTGTTAGTGAAACGTGGCAGAGTGATAACCTTTGGGTCTAGGCAGTTGAAACCTCATGAGAGGAATTACCCCGTCCATGACTTGGAGTTGGCAGTGGTAATTTTTGCGTTGAAATTATTGCGGCAATATGTGTATGGTGCGAAGGTGGAGATCTTCACAGACCTCAAAAGCTTGAAGTATCTTTTGGATCAAAAGGATTTGAACATGCGGTAGTGCAGATTGGTCGAGTTCCTTGGGTACTATGACGTGGCAATACAATATAAGCCAGATAAAGCCAACATGGTGGCGGATGCCTTGAGTAGAAAGTTTTCTATACAAGGGAGTTGGATCGAAGCTCATGATGAGCGGTTGGTGCGGGATTATGAGTCCCTTAGCATTAAGTGCATAGCAAGAGGCGAGTCTGGCATGGCTAAGTTGAATTGGATTGAGTTGCAAAATGACTTATCCAATCGTTTTCGGGAAGCGACTAGTTTGGATGTAGAGTTCCAGCCATTTGTGGTGGAAGCTCAAAAGGATGAAGGTATCTCCTGGGAGATAATTGATGGGATCCTGAGGAAGGATGGAAGGATATGTGTACCATAGTTCGGCAAGCTCCATGAGGAGTTGATGTTTGAGGATCATTTTACGAAGTACTCCATTCACCTGGCAGTACAAAGATGTACTTGGATATGAAGAAATCCTTTCGGTGGCCTGGTTTGTAGTGGGATGTAGCTTTGTACGTAAGTCGGTGCCAAACTTGTGCCTTAGTGAAGGCCGAGTGTAAGAAGCCGGGCGGGTTCCCGAAGCCTCTTCCTATCCCCGAGTGGAAATTTGAAGACATCTCCATGGACTTTGTGCATGGGTTACCTTGATCACCATAGACTTTGCTGCGATTTGGGTGATTGTGGATCGCTTGACCAAAGTGCCTCATTTCATCCCAAATCGAAAAAAGGACAGTGTGGAGAATCTGTTAGAGTTGTATGTTTGCAACATTATGCGACTGCATGGAATTCCTAAGAGTATCATTAGTGATCGCGATAGACGATTCATGTCCAAATACTAGAGGTTGGTACAGAAGAGTCTTGGCACGAAGCTCAAATTCAATATGGCGTTCCATCCTCAAACTGATGGACAAACAGAAAAAATGAATCGTACAATGGAGGATATAATGAGGATGTGTACCCTCGATTTTGGAAAGAAGTGGGAAGATCACCTCTTCATGGTCGAGTTTGCCTATAACAATAGTTATCAGGCAAGTATAAAGATGATGCCATATGAAGCTTTGTATGGAAGGCGGTGTCGAACACCGATGTCTTGGGCAGAGGCAGGAGACACCAAACTTTTGGGAAAAGAGGTGGTGACTGATGCTTTTGAGTTGGTGCGGACCATTCAGGAGCGCATGAAGGTTTCTCAGGATCAACAAGCGAAGTATTTCAATGCTCGCCGCAGGAACGTGGAGTTCGCGGTAGGCGACTGGGTCTATCTAAAGCATAAGCCGTTCAAAGGCGTTTCGTGGATTTGTCGACTCAAGAAGTTGAGTCCGAGGTTTTTGGGGCCGTGATGAGTCCGATTTATATAGGGTTTTTCAGACTCATCTGGGCTTGTTTTAACGCACTTGCACTTCACTTTTATCATGTTATCGTTGATATTTCATTTATTCTTCTTATCGCGCTAAGTGCACTATTTTGGCCCAAGGGTGTGCAATTGCGCATTCTTTTGTTGGGGATAAGCACATTGTGCTCCCCATAGTTCTTTTTAATTTTTTTTTGTTGTGTGTTGTTGCTGGGAGCTTGTGCTCCGGCCTAGTTTTATTGCTGTGCAGGTAGTCGGGACGTCCTAGATTCATTTTCCAGTTCTGTGTAAAACGCACGGTCGTGCGAATTTGTTGCAAACCGTTTCTGTGAAATCATGCGTTTCACACAGCTATCTAGGGGACTTCTGTTTCAACCCGTGCATTTTGTTCCCGTACGGTTTCGGCCAAACCCTGCGAGAAGGAATCGCATGGTTTGTATTATTTTCTCTTGATTCCTGCATTCTGGGGTAAATCGTGCGTTTCCTTCACGCACGGGCAAACGTGCCCGTGCACGAGTAAAATGCACGGTTCCCCTGTTTTACCCTATTTTCTGCGCTCTGTGTTTACCCGTGCGATTTCCTTCACGCACGGGCGAAAGTGCCTGTGCGCGAGTAAAATGCACGGGTCATCGCAACTTCTTCCGCGAACCAGATCTGAAAGTTAATAACACTCGGTTAGCACACGGTCGTGCATGGAACCGTGCGTGACCATTTTTATGATCTTTTTTTATTTAAGCGCAGATTTTCAGCCATTCTGATATTACTTCTTCCAGCCATGTTCTCCATGATTTTAGGGCGAAATCCGCCATTCCTTTAAGGTGAGAAGATCCAGGAAAGCATTCAACGCCAAATCCAAGCCGGAGCTTCCTCCCAGCATCCTCCTTCATCCTTGAGCTTCAAGAAGAGTTTTTACCTAGCTTTATCCATCAAGCTAGGAGAAGTTGTGCCATCCTCCACCAGTTCGCGACACGAAGAAGATGGGTTCATTGGGAGTGAGTGACAGCCTCCTCTACCCCGGACGCAGTTCAGGACCGAGCTAGGATGCGGATTGACAACCCGGCGAATCCTACCATGAATCCTCGAAAAGACTTCAGATCCAATCGATTTCGCACACTTATCTTCTCTTATTTTTAATAGTATAGCTGAAATCTTTATATTTGATGAAGTATGCTTATTGTAATATACGTTTATGTATAATTATCTGTATTTGATTATATGTTTTAATTATTTGCTTGAGGTGCGCTTATTTCCATCCGCCGCCATCCATCCGTGCCATTCTAGCAATTGCTAGAAGCATGCGTAGCGAAGAGGTGCTTATGACGCACAAATTCTAGTTCTTATGCTTGCCTACTCGTCCATCCGCCTAGCGATTCGGTGCATAGCGGCCCGTGTAGTCTTCCATCCCGCCTGGCGAAGCATTGCATAGCGGTATTGCATAGGAGTAGTTGTTAGTCTTTTACTTTATTTTTCTGCAAATATCAAAACCCCCCTTAGTTAACTCTGACCAACGGACTTCAATCTCAAGTCCTCCTCGATATTAACTCCACCCTTACTGTGTTCCTTGAAGAGATCGATACTTCTGAAAGCCACCTATTTTATATTACTTGTGTGACTGGTACACTTGTCGTTCAAACACATCATGTTTTTGGCGCCATTGCCGAGGAACACAGTCGTATGAGTTTTTGGAGAGGGTGATAGGAGATAGAAGCTGTAACATCCCATTTCCGGCTAGACCCCTAGGAGTCGGTTAGTTGCGACGGAACCCCAGGAAACACATAAAATTGAAATAAAGCGATCAATATTTCGGGTCACGGGTTGGTCACGCCCGTGACCGACCCGTCACGCCCGTGACCTGGGCGTGACTACTTCGACGATCGTCGATCTCCACGAGACGATCGTCGAACGTGCTGTCTGGGCATGTCACGCCCGTGACCAAGGTGTCACGCCCGTGACTATGGGCGTGACCCCATCGACGATCGTCGATCGCCGTGAGACGATCGTCGACCTTGCGGCCCGGGCATGTCACGCCCGTGACATGAGTGTCACGCCCGTGACCTAGGGCGTGACCAGCCTTCGACGATCGTCGATCTCAATTCGACAATCGTCGGCCTCGAAATTTGCCGTTCGGACCTGTCACGCCCGTGACCTAGAGGTCACGCCCGTGACCTAGGGCGTGACCAGCCTTCGACGATCGTCGAACTCAATTCGACGATCGTCGACCCAAAATCTGCCGTTCGGGCCTGTCACGCCCGTGACCCAAGGTGTCACGCCCGTGACCATCCATCGATGATCGTCGATCTCAGTTCAACGATCGTCGAACCCAGAATTGGCTATTCGGGCCTGTCACGCCCGTGACCTGTGTGTCACGCCCGTGACATTGGCCGAAACGACGGTTCAGGCCCGAAATTATTCTAACACGCGTGGTAATAAATGCTGGTGTGGGAAGTTACACCAGGAATAATTTCAGGTCGTTTTCCTTCTGTAATTATATAATAAATGAGGAAGATATGGTCCAATAGGAAGCCGCCAGCTTGACACACCTGTTCAGTTTCCACCGTTTCTTATCCCTTCACTGTAACCGAAACGTTAAGGGGAGAACCGTCATGGCCATTAAGGCTTTACCCATTCACCTTCCCACTTTCTGACTTATAAAAGCCCACCTGGAACCAGAGGAGAAGGTTACACGCTCAAGCAAACGGATCAGACCTTTGTTCTTGCTGTAGGAGAAGTTCAGCAACTCCACCACCGCGCCATGGCACCCCGTCGTTCTTCTCGCCTTCAAACCGCGAACAAGGTCCTCCTCTGCTCCTTCTTTTTCATGGGTAGATCTTAGGATTCTTAGAAAGGAAGTTCGCGCTCAACGGAGCCGGACTCATCTCTCGTTTTCATGGAAAACCATGAAAAAGATATTTTTGAGTTCACCGAAAACCGCCACCTCCGGTGGCCAAACCACCGCCGACCGATAGCCGCCGCCTCAACGGAGGTGGTGGTGGTGGTGGCTGGCCAGGGAAGTGACCGGACGGCCGGCGATGGATCACAGAAATGTTACAGGAAAAATGGCTTCCTGTGTTCTGGTTTTCGGGTTCTGTAGAAGATGAACAGTAAAAATGGTTTATAATATATAACTTATGTAAATACTTTTATAAGGAAAAATATACTTGGATTAGTATATTTTGAGGCTGCAAAACGAGGCACTTAGAGGCCGAATTAGGAAAAATGACCAGTCACAAAAGTTGTAGCCCTCTGGGTCTACTTTAAGATAAAATTAATTTTATTCAATTTGGGTGAGTGGTTTGACCACAACACTCATTTTGGTGGGATCAAGACCTAGGCTAACCAGAAATTGAAATGGTTGCCCACGGTTCATAACATGTCCAAATGACTTGAAATTTGGGCTGGAGGTCTATAATATGTATATCGAGAGGCTGTCCAAAAATGGGAATTTTTGGAGATACTTTGCCTAAAGTTTTTGTTTTAATTTAATAAACTTAGAGGAATTTATTTAGATGGCCAAATGACCTCCAAACCCTCCCAAATTTTGGTGAGTGGTCCCTGGCTATAAAACCTAGGTCTGTGTAAAATTCCAATTGATTTGGAGGAGTTTTGGGTGAGAAATCTTCTACCCTTAACTAGGCGTAGGTGAGACACCTTTTAATAAAAAGTGCACTGAGAATTTGGAAAGGTCAAATCGCCTCAACAGAGGCTGATTTTCTGATCTCTGACTTAGAATGGTGTTATAACCTGCGTGGAGAAAAATGGAGTGGTTTAGGGTTGGTTTACCCTAGGATCCAAACCCAAATCTTAAATGAAGGGTTTTGAGGTTTGTAAAGGACATAGGAGCAAAAGCTCTTGTATGCCCTTGAAATTTGGAGGAGAGCGACATGATATGCTGAAAACCCTCTGGTTGAAATAGTGAAGGAATTGGAGCTAATTGGGTACCTCGGAAGTTGAGAGTTGAATTAGGATAGAAATGTAATTTAGTTATTTTAAGCACTAAATCTAATCCAAAAATCATGAAACTCGGGAGGAGGGGGTTTTAGGATGTTTTAGACTTATGGTAATTTTCCTGGAATTTGATGATTAATAAATGTTATACTTCATGTGTTAAAGGATTATTTGCCCGATTTATTGTTTCAATTATTTGGAGGTTTTAAATTAATTATAACCAGTTGAAATTCTGGATTTAGATCTTAATTAGTAGCACATTGATCACTGGATTTTTATAGAATTTTATGTTGAGTAAATCTAGTACTTTATTCACAAATGATAGAAAGGGCTATTATGTTTAAAAAATTAATTATGGATAAAATACTTGCTGGAAAATTATGAAACTTGGCCAGTACTAATGTTAGGCCTTTATTTGTATGACATAAATTATTTATAATTTTTGGAAGAATATTTTCTGTACTTGATTCATAAACAACAGAAGTTAGAGATTATTTCTAAAATAGTTTTCATGCCCTTTTAATGATAGAAAAATTATGATACTTAGGATTTAACCTATTGATATAACCTAGTATTTATCATAAATTTGCTGGACATCTTGCATGAGAACTTAGGGTAGTTCATGTTCAAACCGGTAGTCCTTGGGATTTTCGAGGAATTTAATTAAATGCCAAATAAATTAGGAAAATTTCCATTTTCTGGACTTAGGTCATTTATATCATGGTAAGTCTCCAGTAAATAATTTAGGATATTTGGATGAGTAATGGATCATTGCATAACCGGTTCGACATGTAGCCTAGGTAGGTCTGCATATAGCAATTGCGAATTGAAATAAGACATGATCTGAGGAAGACATTGGAGTTAAATAATTCATTTTGTTTGGGTGGGCAATAGTGGAGGAAATCGCATTAGGAAGATATAAAGAGTAGTGAGTAGTGGTGATAGCTAGAGTTAAGAGGTGCTCGGGTTCGACGAAAGATCGTCTTCCCCGAAGAGTGGAAGGTTTAAAAATCACCCTAGGATAGTCTATCGTAATGTGAGAAGGGAATGGGTTAAGGGAAATAAACCAATAATATTAAGTGCCTTGCGAAAGGGAACTTCGGGCCGTAATGCCGCCGTCTTGGTTCCTAGTGCCCCTTGAGAGCCCTTCACGGGGTATACCGGGGGCAGTCCTGGGCTAACGTAAACTGTAATAATAAACTGGCAAGAGTAACTTAGTAACTAGGATTGCACTTTTCACAAACACTGTTGGCACAGGAAGATTGATGAGAGCTTCGGCTCGGGTGATTTGGAAACGGACGTTTGGGTCCGGGGAGCCTCGGCTCGGTTGGTTAAGAGACGGACGGGATGGTCCGGGGAGCTTCGGCTCGGTTGGTTGGAGACGGACGTTTGGTCCGGGGAGCTTCGGCTCGGTTTCGTGTGTTTACGAATAACTTGCATGTGCATAAGATAGGAAAAGTTAAGGTGGTGGGTTTTTCGATATCGGGGAGTTCGATTGCACAGACACCGATATCGTTGACTCGGCGAGGTGGTTAGCACTTCGCCAACAGAAGTCCGGTGCGCCAGCCGGCAAGAGTACGCGGGCGTCCGCTTAGTGCACCAAGCGTTGAGGCGTACGATAGGTTAGACCAGTGGTGCTTTTACTGGTTTTGAGGTGGGCGACGCCCAACCCACCGCTTCCATCTGCCACTACGGAGGTATCCTGAGAGGTAACGGCTTCGAAAGGGGGAACTAAAGGTCTGTGTGCACAGAGTCGGGTGTGTGAGTTGCACTTGCATGTTTCATCATACCCACTAGCATGTCATAGCATAAACGTTTCATTTAACCCTGACACCTAAAGTATAAGTGGTATGGGACGCTTATACATTAGGACCTGCAAAACGACCCCTTGGTCTATAAGCTTGTGTGGGTAAGTTTATAAATCAAAGGTTAATTTCAATATATAACAACCATTGTTGTTTGATAACCGACACCCCAACGTATAAGTGGTATGGGACACTCTATACGATGGGAGCCTTGCAAAAGATCCCTTTTTCTTATGTGTTCTCGCATAAGTGAAGGTTTAAATTCATATGTTTGCTTTTTCTTACTGCTAGACCTATTATAACAATCATATTAACTGCTCACCGAATACATCTTGCTAGATTAAGTCCATAGTCACCTGTTACTTGATTTATCTCTACCATCATGTCCTTCCCTTTCTTCCTCCCCGCTCGGTACCTAGGAGCCATGGGGGAAGGGGTAGGGGATGATAGGGCTTAGTCTTTATGACTAACGGTTTTCGAACCGCATCATTTAGGGGATCGTGGAGCCCAGCATGGAGGAGCAGCCCCAGAGATCGGTGCGCCTAGAGATGGGGCAGTCTAGCTCCGGAGTTCACACAGCCGGGACCGTGAGTCTCGACCTTGAGTAGTTTCTGTTTCGCTTCCGCATGAGAGACTTGTAGTGAGGACATTTTGTACCGGGCATAAGCCCGTATTTATAGTACTCTGATGATTTCTGTGGACACTCCCTTCGTGGAGATTTTATCTTATTTACATGTGATTTATTATTGTGGACTGTATTGTTCTTACTTCAATAATTGTGCTACTTTTCTGTGATCGAATTGGCCGGCAGAATCGTCGCCTTGTGGTGATGACCCTTCAGGACGTGAAGGAGTCACCGCAAAGCGGCAGTTCTGGGCCTAAGACCCCGGTGGTTGAAAAAGAAAAAAAATGGGGTCTTACAAGTGATATCAGAGGAAACATCGATCAGACGGAAGTAGCAGTCCACAAACCCTAGGTCACCCCCCGCTCGAGTTTAGTTTGGGGACAAACTAAGCAGCGGAAGCAGTGGTGTGCCCATTTGGGGATCACATATAAATTGTCCACCTTTATGTAATATTTGAACGTTTTCTCAGCATGTGTTTTTGTTACGCAGCCTCCAGCACGGACTACGCCACAAGGTGGAGTTCAACAGGCTCAGGATATTGCACCACCCCCACCGGCCCCCACTCCTTTCCTTCAGTCAGACATGGGACAGACCCTGACTGCCATTCTGGAGGCCTTCAAGGCCCAGCAGGTTCCGGCCCCGCAGCCAAATCCGGGGGCCAACTGGCTAAGCATATTCCGAGGACTGGCTCCCCCGTCCTATTTGGGGACAGAGTCGGCTGTTCGGACGGAAGAGTGGCTAGATATCATGTACGAGATGCTGACCGGGATTCGGTGTCCATCTGAGGAGAGGGTGGCTCTGGTTGTCTCCTGCCTGGAGTCCCATGCAAAGAGGTGGTGGAAGACGCTGTTTGACACGACATTTGCTGATAGGGAGGTTGCGGAGGTTACTTGGGAGGAGTTCAGGGCCGCACTGCTGGAGCATTTCATTCCGCAGTCGGCTAGGGATGATTTGGAGGAGCGGTTCTTACAGCTGAAGCAGGGTACCCGGACCGTGGTGGAGTACCATCGAGAGTTTGACCATCTGGCTCGATACGTAGATTCCTACCAGCTGGACGAGGCAGGGTATATCAGGAGGTTCTATAAGGGCCTGCGGGAGGACTTGAGGGAGGCTCTGTTGTTTGTATCTGACGGGCCCATCTCCCGGATCTTGGAGATGGCCAAAAGGATTGAGGCTGACTGGCACACCACCCGGGGCCGGAAGCGGCCAGCAGAGGATCAGGGACGGAGAGGTAGGAATGACCAGCGGCGGGGTGCTGTACCAGAGGGGAGGAGGACAGACGACCAGCCTCATCAGGACGTGAGGCAGGAGCCGAGGGAACAGGTGGTATTAGCCCCTCCCCCTCTTCGGATGCAGGAGATGCCGAGACCCGGGGGAATGGCGTATCCCCCACCAGAGTGTTTTCTTTGTCATCAGATTGGGCACATTCGGAGGAACTGCGCCATGAGGGGGGCACCACCTCCAGCACATCAGGGCGGCCCACCAGCTCAGCATTACGGAGGCCGAGGACGCGGCCGTGGTCGTGGATACCAGTAGGAAGATCGTAGACAAGGAAGAGAGCAGGTATATGCTTTGGACCTTGCGCAGCCTCGAAATTCGGAGCAGGTCATCGCAGGTACGCTGCAATGCTTCTTTATTTTCATAGAATCTCCCTTTAAGTTGTTAAAACTCAGAACCGCACTAGATAGGTTAACAAGGAAAGAAAATTCTTTATAGAACCCTAAGATGTTTAATCACCCCAGGTATAGTCTTCATCAGCGGCAAGCTGGCCTGCACGCTATTCGATACTGGAGCTACTCACTCCTTTGTGTCGGAGACGTTCGTAGAAGGACTGGAGGGTGTGGAGCAGTTCACAGGCTCGAGGATGAGGGTGCGACTACCAGATGGATCTGAGCTCCTTACCACGGATCACTGCAATATGGAGGCAGAAATTGGTGGAAAAGCGTTCGAGGCTCCAGTGACGATTTTGAAGCTGACGGACTACGACCTGATCCTGGGCATGGTATGGCTGCACTAGAACTATGCCCAGATTGACTGCCAGGCAAAGAGGATCACCGTGAGACACGGGGACTCTTTCATTACCATCGAAGGTATAAGACCTGTCTCTCGTATACTCTTATCTTCGGTACAGGCCGTTAAGGCCCATCTGCAGGGAGAGGAGGTCTATCAGATTCTATTTAAGATGGCGGAGGTTAAGGAGTCGGTGACAGACATCCCGGTGGTGCGAGATTTCGCTGACATCTTTTCGGAGAAACTGCCAGGACTACCTCCACACCGAGAGCAGGATTTTCAGATACAGCTTGTGCCGGAAGCCAAGCCGGCGTCTAGGGCCCCTTATCGGATGGCCCCAAAGGAGTTGGCAGAGTTTCGGACTCAGTTGCAGGAATTAGTTGAGGCAGGTTTTGTTAGACCGAGTTCCTCGCCATGGGGAGCACCAGTCCTGTTCGTGAAGAAGAAGGATGGGACACTCCGCCTGTGCATCGATTATCGAGCACTAAACAGGCAGACCATCCGGAATACCTATCCGCTCCCACGGATAGACGAATTATTCAACCAGCTGGAGGGGGCCCATTATTTCTCGAAGCTGGACTTGAGATCAGGATACTACCAGCTGCGGATCCAGGAGGAGGATATCCCGAAGACAGCCTTTAGTAGCAGATATGGCCTGTATGAGTTCACCGTGATGCCCTTTGGGCTCACGAATGCTCCGTCGGCGTTCATGAGTCTCATGAACCGGGTTTTCGAGGCCTACTTGGATGTGTTCGTCATAGTATTCATAGACGACATCCTGATCTACTCTAGGACGGAGGAGGAGCACACTCGGCATCTGGCACTGACCTTGGAGAGGTTACGGGAGCATCGCCTTTATGCAAAATTCAGCAAGTGTCAGTTCTGGTTGAAGGAGGTGGCCTTCCTAGGCCACATCATCAGCGGAGCCGGGTTAGCAGTAGATCCAGCAAAGATTCGGGCAGTTCGCGATTGGCCGCAGCTGAGGACAGCCACCGATGTACGCAGTTTCTTGGGACTTGCCGGTTACTACCGGAAGTTCGTGGAGGGGTTCTCTCGGATTGCCCTCCCCCTCACATCTTTGACAAAGAAGGAGGCACCTTTTGTTTGGACCCCGCAGTGCCAGGAGGCTTTCTAGGAGCTGAAGGACCGACTCATCTCGGCCCCTATTCTGGCCCTTCCATCCGGAAAGGAAGGATTCCAGGTGTATACCGACGCATCATACCAAGGGATGGGAGCGGTGCTGATGCAGAACGGACATATCATAGCATATGCCTCCCGCCAGCTGAAGACCCATGAGAGGAACTACCCGGTGCACGACCTCGAGATGGGAGCGGTCGTTTTTGCTCTGAAGGTCTGGCACCATTATCTTTATGGAGTCCACTACGATATCTTCTCTGATCACAAGAACCTGAAATACGTGTACACGCAGAAGGAGCTGAATATCAGGCATAGGCGTTGGGTGGAGTTCTTAGCAGATTATCAGTATGAGATGCACTACCATCCAGGGAAGGCAAACGTGGTGGCCGACGCGTTGAGCCGGAGAGCTGCCACTTCCGAAGCTGGGCCCCAGGTTATGTCCATGGAGCTTGTCCAGTCATTCAGAGATATGCAGATATCCCTAGTGTCCGAGGATGACCCAGTTCTGTATAGGGAGTATCTGGCATCGATAGTGGCCATTGACGATATTCGGGATCGCATTCGGGACGGACAGAGGACAGATGCGTGGGCGGAGCCGATGTTCCGAGATTTGGAGGAAGGTTCGACAGGAGATTATTCCCTGAGAGATGGTTTGCTCCACTTCAGAGGCAGAGTGTATATACCCGCAGGAGGCCAGATCCGAGAGGATATTATGATGGAGGCGCATTGCAGCCGGTACTCGGTACACCCTTGGGATCACGAAGATGACCGCTGATTTGAAGAGGACGATGTTTTGGCCGGGCATGAAGAAGGACATTACGTACTTCGTGACCCATTGCGAGGCATGTCAGTTGGTGAAGGCGGAGTGCAGGAACCCCGCAGGATTGTTACAGCCACTCCCGGTGCCGGAGTGGAAGTTTGACGATATAGCGATGGATTTTATACATGGTCTTCCCCGGTCTCGGACAGGGAACGACTCGATTTGGGTGATTGTCGATCGGTTGACGAAGGTGGCCCGCTTTGTACCGATCAAGAAGGATGACCCGGTGGGAGTGCTGGTACGGAAGTTTGTGGAGCAGTATGTCCGATATCATGGCGTGCCCCGGACGATAGTGTCGGACCGCAATGGACGGTTTACATCCAGGGAGTGGCGGTCAGTGCAGGCATATTTGGGCACCCGGTTGACTTTTAGCACGGCCTTCCACCCTCAGACGGACGGGCAGACAGAACGCACCAACAGGACCTTGGAGGATTTACTACGACTGTGTGTACTGGACCGAGGGGAGCCGTGGGAGAAGATGTTACCGTTGGTCGAGTTCTCCTACAATAATAGCTACCAGTCCAGCATCAGAATGGCGCCTTATGAAGTCTTGTATGGACGAAAATGTAGGACCCCGCTTTCTTGGGTTCAGGACGAGGATCCGAAGCTGCTGGGATCGGATTTCGTTGAAGACACCGAGGCTCAGGTGAGACTGATCAGAGATAGGATGTTGGAGGCGCAAAGCAGACAGGCTAAATACTATGATGCCCGGCATCGTCAGGTGGAGTTTCGGGTAGGGGATCGAGTGTTCTTGAAGATCCGGCCCATGCACGGAGTCTCACGGGTGCGCGGTCGGAGGAAGAAACTCAGCCCTAGGTATATGGGCCCTTACCGGATCCTGGAGCGGATCGGACCCCTAGCCTACAGGCTAGAGTTGCCACCAGAGCTGGCAGCTCTACACGACGTCTTCCACATCTCTTCACTGAGAAGGGCTCTACTACGCCCGGAGCAGCGGATTTTGACCACCGAAGGGCCGGTAGCTTCAGACCGATCGGTTCACTTGGAGCCGGTTCGGATCGACGACAAAGGAGTGCGGATCTTGCGCCGCAAGAAGATCCCCTTAGTCAAGGTTCTGTGGAGAAATCACGGTCAGGAGGAGCACACCTGGGAACCACAGGATCTGATGAGGCAAAGATACCCGGAGTTGTTCAGTCAGGTACATCTCACCACCTCTCGGTATACTATAGATTGCCTTCTTGTTTTGGAATGTTAAGACTAGATACGGAAAATCCAGGACCTAGGCATGCGCACTTAATCAGAAAGGTAGGGGCTAATCTTTTGTTTATTTGGGAGATTGTCTTCGTTATCAAACGAACAGTCGCCTGAACCCAATAGAAAGATCGTATGGGATGTTACAAGTTTAATTTATTCCGATAGAAATCCCCGTAGGCTCAACCTCAATTTCGGGGACGAAATTTTTGTTTTGTTTATTGGGATTTGTAACATCCCATTTCCGGCTAGACCCCTAGGAGTCGGTTAGTTGCGACGGAACCCCAGGAAACACATAAAATTGAAATAAAGCGATCAATATTTCGGGTCACGGGTTGGTCACGCCCGTGACCGACCCGTCACGCCCATGACCTGGGCGTGACTACTTCGACGATCGTCGATCTCCACGAGACGATCGTCGAACGTGCTGTCTGGGCATGTCACGCCCGTGACCAAGGTGTCACGCCCGTGACTATGGGCGTGACCCCATCGACGATCGTCGATCGCCGTGAGACGATCGTCGACCTTGCGGCCCGGGCATGTCACGCCCGTGACATGAGTGTCACGCCCGTGACCTAGGGCGTGACCAGCCTTCGACGATCGTCGATCTCAATTCGACAATCGTCGGCCTCGAAATTTGCCGTTCGGACCTGTCACGCCCGTGACCTAGAGGTCATGCCCGTGACCTAGGGCGTGACCAGCCTTCGACGATCGTCGAACTCAATTCGACGATCGTCGACCCAAAATCTGCCGTTCGGGCCTATCACGCCCGTGACCCAAGGTGTCACGCCCGTGACCATCCATCGACGATCGTCGATCTCAGTTCGAAGATCGTCGAACCCAGAATTGGCTATTCGGGCCTGTCACGCCCATGACCTGTGTGTCACGCCCGTGACATTGGCCGAAACGACGGTTCAGGCCCGAAATTATTCTAACACGCGTGGTAATAAATGCTGGTGTGGGAAGTTACACCAGGAGTAATTTCAGGCCGTTTTCCTTCTGTAATTATATAATAAATGAGGAAGATATGGTCCAATAGGAAGCCGCCAGCTGGACACACCTGTTCAGTTTCCACCATTTCTTATCCCTTCACTGTAACCGAAACGTTAAGGGGAGAACCGTCATGGCCATTAAGGCTTTACCCATTCACCTTCCCACTTTCTGACTTATAAAAGCCCACCTGGAACCAGAGGAGAAGGTTACACGCTCAAGCAAACGGATCAGACCTTTGTTCTTGCTGTAGGAGAAGTTCAGCAACGCCACCACCGCGCCATGGCACCCCGTCGTTCTTCTCGCCTTCAAACCGCGAACAAGGTCCTCCTCTGCTCCTTCTCTTTCATGGGTAGATCTTAGGATTCTTAGAAAGGAAGTTCGCGCTCAGCGGAGCCGGACTCATCTCTCGTTTTCATGGAAAACCATGAAAAAGATATTTCTGAGTTCGCCGGAAACCGCCACCTCTGGCGGCCAAACCACCGCCGACCGATAGCCGCCGCCTCAACGGAGGTGGTGGTGGTGGTGGCTGGCCAGGGAAGTGACCGGACGGCCGGCGATGGATCACGGAAATGTTACAGGAAAAATGGCTTCCTATGTTCTAGTTTTCGGGTTCTGTAGAAGATGAACAGTAAAAATGGTTTATAATATATAACTTATGTAAATACTTTTATAAGGAAAAATATACTTGGATTAGTATATTTTGAGGCTGCAAAACGAGGCACTTAGAGGCCGAATTAGGAAAAATGACCAGTCACAAAAGTTATAGCCCTCTGGGTCTACTTTAAGATAAAATTGATTTTATTCAATTTGGGTGAGTGGTTTGACCACAGCACTCATTTTGGTGGGATCAAGACCTAGGCTAACCAGAAATTTAAATGGTTGCCCACGGTTCATAACATGTCCAAATGACTTGAAATTTGGGCTGGAGGTCTATAATATGTATATCGAGAGGCTGTCCAAAAATGGGAATTTTTGGAGATACTTTGCCTAAAGTTTTTGTTTTAATTTAATAAACTTAGAGGAATTTATTTAGATGGTCAAATGACCTCCAAACCCTCCCAAATTTTGGTGAGTGGTCCCTGGCTATAAAACCTAGGTCTGTGTAAAATTCCAATTGATTTGGAGGAGTTTTGGGTGAGAAATCTTCTACCCTTAACTAGGCGTAGGTGAGACACCTTTTAATAAAAAGTGCACTAAGAATTTGGAAAGGTCAAATCGCCTCAACAGAGGCTGATTTTCTGATCTCTGACTTAGAATGGTGTTATAACCTGCGTGGAGAAAAATGGAGTGGTTTAGGGTTGGTTTACCCTAGGATCCAAACCCAAATCTTAAATGAAGGGTTTTGAGGTTTGTAAAGGACATAGGAGCAAAAGCTCTTGAATGCCCTTGAAATTTGGAGGAGAGCGACATGATATGCTGAAAACCCTCTGGTTGAAATAGTGAAGGAATTGGAGGTAATTGGGTACCTCGGAAGTTGAGAGTTGAATTAGGATAGAAATGTAATTTAGTTATTTTAAGCACTAAATCTAATCCAAAAATCATGAAACTCGGAAGGAGGGGGTTTTAGAATGTTTTAGACTTACGGTAATTTTCCTGGAATTTTATGATTAATAAATGTTATACTTCATGTGTTAAAGGATTATTTGCCTGATTTATTGTTTCAATTATTTGGAGGTTTTAAATTAATTATAACCAGTTGAAATTCTGGATTTAGATCTTGATTAGTAGCACATTGATCACTGGATTTTTATAGAATTTTATGTTGAGTAAATCTAGTACTTTATTCACAAATGATAGAAAGGGCTATTATGTTTAAAAAATTAATTATGGATAAAATACTTGCTGGAAAATTATGAAACTTGGCCAGTACTAATGTTAGGCCTTTATTTGCATGGCATAAATTATTTATAATTTTTGGAAGAATATTTTCTGTACTTGATTCATAAACAACAGAAGTTAGAGATTATTTCTAAAATAGTTTTCATGCCCTTTTAATGATAGAAAAATTATGATACTTAGGATTTAACTTATTGATATAACCTAGTATTTATCATAAATTTGTTGGACATCTTGCATGAGAACTTAGGGTAGTTCATGTTCAAACCGGTAGTCCTTGGGATTTTCGAGGAATTTAATTAAATGCCAAATAAATTAGGAAAATTTCCATTTTCTGGACTTAGGTCATTTATATCATGGTAAGTCTCCAGTAAATAATTTAGGACATTTGGATGAGTAATGGATCATTGCATAACCGGTTCGACATGTAGCCTAGGTCGGTCTGCATATAGCAATTGCGAATTGAAATAAGACATGATCTGAGGAAGACATTGGAGTTAAATAATTCATTTTGTTTGGGTGGGCAATAGTGGAGGAAATTGCATTAGGAAGATATAAAGAGTAGTGAGTAGTGGTGATAGCTAGAGTTAAGAGGTGCTCGGGTTCGACGAAAGATCGTCTTCCCCGAAGAGTGGAAGGTTTAAAAATCACCCTAGGATAGTCTATCGTAATGTGAGAAGGGAATGGGTTAAGGGAAATAAACCAATAATATTAAGTGCCTTGCGAAAGGGAACTTCGGGTCGTAATGCCGCCGTCTTGGTTCCTAGTGCCCCTTGAGAGCCCTTCACGGGGTATACCGGGGGCAGTCCTGGGCTAACGTAAACTGTAATAATAAACTGGAAAGAGTAACTTAGTAACTAGGATTGCACTTTTCACAAACACTGTTGGCACAGGAATATTGATGAGAGCTTCGGCTCGGGTGATTTGGAAACGGACGTTTGGGTCCGGGGAGCCTCGGCTCGGTTGGTTAAGAGACGGACGGGATGGTCCGGGGAGCTTCGGCTCGGTTGGTTGGAGACGGACGTTTGGTCCGGGGAGCTTCGGCTCGGTTTCGTGTGTTTACGAATAACTTGCATGTGCATAAGATAGGAAAAGTTAAGGTGGTGGGTTTTTCGATATCGGGGAGTTCGATTGCACCGACACCGATATCGTTGACTCGGCGAGGTGGTTAGCACTTTGCCAACAGAAGTCCGGTGCGCCAGCCGGCAAGAGTACGCGGGCATCTGCTTAGTGCAGCAAGCGTTGAGGCGTACGATAGGTCAGACCAGTGGTGCTTTTACTGGTTTTGAGGTGGGCGAGGCCCAACTCACCGCTTCCGTCTACCACTACGGAGGTATCCTGGGAGGTAACGGCTCCGAAAGGGGGAACTAAAGGTCTGTGTGCACAGAGTCGGGTGTGTGAGTTGCACTTGCATGTTTCATCATACCCACTAGCATGTCATAGCATAAACGTTTCATTTAACCCTGACACCTAAAGTATAAGTGGTATGGGACGCTTATACATTAGGACCTGCAAAACGACCCCTTGGTCTATAAGCTTGTGTGGGCAAGTTTATAAATCAAAGGTTAATTTCAATATATAACAACCATTGTTGTTTGATAACCGACACCCCAACGTATAAGTGGTGTGGGACACTCTATACGATGGGAGCCTTGCAAAATATCCCTTTTGCTTATGTGTTCTCGCATAAGTGTAGGTTTAAATTCATATGTTTGCTTTTTCTTACTGCTAGACCTATTATAACAATCATATTAACTGCTCACCGAATACATCTTGCTAGATTAAGTCCATAGTCACCTGTTTCTTGATTTATCTCTACCATCATGTCCTTCCCTTTCTTCCTCCCCGCTCGGTACCTAGGAGCCATGGGGGAAGGGGTAGGGGATGATAGGGCTTAGTCTTTATGACTAACGGTTTTCGAACCGCATCATTTAGGGGATCGTGGAGCACAGCAAGGAGGAGCAGCCCCAGAGATCGGTGCGCCTAGATATGGGGCAGTCTAGCTCCGGAGTTCACACAGCCGGGACCGTGAGTCTCGACCTTGAGTAGTTTCTGTTTCGCTTCCGCATGAGAGACTTGTAGTGAGGACATTTTGTACCGGGCATAAGCCCGTATTTATAGTACTCTGATGATTTCTGTGGACACTCCCTTCGTGGAGATTTTATCTTATTTACATGTGATTTATTATTGTGGACTGTATTGTTCTTACTTCAATAATTGTGCTACTTTTCTGTGATCGAATTGGCCGGCAGAATCGGCGCCTTGTGGTGATGACCCTTCAGGACGTGAAGGAGTCACCGCAAAGCGGCGGTTCTGGGCCTAAGACCCCGGTGGTTGAAAAAGAAATAAAAATGGGGTCTTACAGAAGCCCTTTTCCATTTGTTCATTCCATGCTTTCTTTTCTTTGTTTTAGTTTTTAAAATTAACTGCTTATTTTTCTTTGTTCCTCCTCTAGTTTTAATTTTTCAGTAGGGGGAATTCCTTTTCTTTTATCTGCTAGTGTGTAGTTAATTTTTGCTTAAAAAATTCTGTTGGTGAATTGTTTATGGTTGCACCATGTATTCTTATATGAATATCCGTTGTCAATGGTGCGGGGATTATAGGCATGGTAGTGATGAGTGCCCCACTGATGACTGTGAGCATAATTCTCGTGGTTCTGTATATGGTGCACTGTCTTCTTATGGTACTTCATACACCCTACCCGGGTCTTATGTTGTCTTTTTTTCTACGCCTTCACATTTTTCTTATTCCTATCCGGTCCTACCGGGACCGAGGAGTAATGGAAAATGGTGTTTGTGTTGTCGTAGCACCGACCACATGTTGAAAGATTGGGAAGAATTTCAGCACCAATTGGAGGAGAATGATGACCCGGATATCTGTCTCATTCCATCCACCTCTCAATTGGCTGCCCCTTCTGATTCTGATGATATATTTGCAGTACCACCTTGTCTATGGGGGACTACTGCAGATATTCCCATCAGATATTTTGCTGATCTATGTGATGACATTGTGGCGTCGTCTCTCCCCATGCATTCTTCTCCTCTTTTGAATTCACCAATGGAGGAACCTGTACATTTTTTTGTTGATGTTGTTGTTCCTCTGCCTTCTTTGCAAGAATTATTTATCCCTATTTTTAGTGAGTCGGTTGATGATGTTAGGCTTGATTGTGATTCTGAGCCTGAGGATGTTCCTTTGTGTGACGAAGATATTATTCTCATTAATGGAGAGTATTATGTCTTGGAACGTGAGGACGCACTGAGGTGTGTTGATGAGGAGATCTTTTCTCATGAGGAAGTTTTAACTTCCTTGTTGAGTGAGGAGGTCCAAACCACTACCGAGGACCCTGAGCTCTTGAATTCCCCTCTCCATGACTCACATGACACCGACCATGATCTATGCTTGGATCCTGCTGGGAGTGAGACCGAGACCACTCCCCCTTATTTTTTATTATTTTAGTTTTTCATCTCTTTTATTTCTTGATCCCCCTTCTATATCTGAGCCCGTGCGGGTTGATTTTTCGCAGGTGCTTCAGGAGGACTTGGAGCTTTGAGCTCGAGTCGTCGATGATAGCATCCTCTATCACGAGGAGGTTGATTCCTCCTCTGTTGAGGAAGCTCCATTGATTTATTTTTCCTCATGCCGTCTCCCTGTAGTAGATAATACCTTGCTGGGCAAGGATATATTTTGTGGTGATATGAGTGAGGACCACTGCTCCTCCTCTCCTTACTTCTTATTTCCTTTGCCTGCGAGAAGCAGGTATGATTATTTTGGCAAAGGGTTAACTGTTCTATCTCCGTATCGATAACCGTTACCGAAACAGATAATGGAACAACTACCTGTGCATTTTTATTTTCATAGACCCATTAGCTAGACCTGTATAGAATTGAATAAGTCGTGTTGGGATGACAATAACCCCAGTACTTATCTTTCATTTTCTGCATTTTTATTTTCATGTCTATTTTAGTTTTAGCATTTATACTGTATATTTTTCTTTTGTTTTTGCGGAAGTCACCCCTGTAGGTAATCTTGACAACTTCATATTGGCGGGGTTGTGATTCTTTGTATGGCAAGCCTGCCTCAGTTTTTCAAGCGTCTTCTGGTATGCTCACTAGCTGAGCATTGGGTAATCTATTCCCTTGTCTCTATTTGATTGAAATATCTATATCATATGCTGTGTAGTTTAGTTTTAGTCACGGGGAGAGTCAGTATTGTTACCTTTTACATGCGCACACTAGAAGCTTTTATAATTTTATTTTGATTAGTTCATTGCCTCGTTCACTGCTGCACCCACATGAGCGCGTTCTTAGCTGTTAGCATACTACGAGTTAAAATCATTTGTTTTGTATGAATTGGGAAAGTTATTGTGTTGGCATAGGATTGTGAGATAGAGTAAAATGTTGACTCTTGTAGTGCTCCTAATCGTATGCTTATAGTTTTATATTTTTATTTTTTGCGTAAATACTTTTTATTCTACTAAAAAATTGGTGAATCCAGTGTGAATCGAGCGGTAGTGTAGTAATGTGTGTAGACGCCACTAGCCTGATTTTGCTCGAGTCGGGAAGAAGGATCATCTTTCTCGGTGGCTAAGAACTTTCCCCAAGCTACTCTCGAAGCATTGGTGCATGGTTAGTCAAGCATGAGTGTGATGTAGGTCATCATTTTGGCCTAGTTGAGCTTTGTACCATTCCTAACGTCGTATCCTTGCTAAGCCCCGTTGTGCCTACCCCTCTTTTGATTCAGCTCCACCATTATTTCACCAAAGCCTCACAGCCAATCCTAGTCGCACACCGAAGTCGAGCTTTATTGTTTTACATTTGCATTTTGAGATTTTATGTGGTGGTATTCATGTGAATATGTGGATGTGCTCCAAAGCTTCTATTTGCTGAAATTGTGGAAATAAAGAAAATGATTTAAAAAAAATATATGTGAAAATGGAAAGTAAAAAGAAAAGCGAAAAGAAAAAGTTTGATTGAAAATCCTTTTGGAGATGTGATTATATTTCGAGTAGGCGGTGCACACACCCATATGTTAAAAGTTAAGTCTAGGGGCGTGGTGTACCCGCATATATTTTTTGTTAGTTGTTGGATTCTTTTTATGATAGCTCATTTGGGTTAGGTGCATAGCCTTTCTGTTTATCTTTGTTTATCTCACTGTAACCCAAGTCCCATGATTCTCCTAAAGTCCTACGGATTCACGCTTGAGTCAAACTAGCGTCATAGAGAGAGTGTGAACGGGCAAGCGTATGGTCCCCTACAATGGTGGATTTCTTTGTAGGTAATCCTGAGATCCGATCTTTGGCAAAGCTCACCTTAGTGGCCTTCCTACTTTCTTCCTATGCGTGACTGGTAGATTCACTGTGATTCCATTTTTGAGTTGTAATAAACTTTTGATACGCATTATGAAAAGTATAAACTATTTTACATACTTAAAAATTTCCTCTATTATATTTATATGCGTACGAGCATGCGACTTCGCATGGTATTCCTTATCACAATTTCTATGTTAGCTAAGTCATTTTTTCAGTCTGCATAGATTTAGTTTGTTCGGGACGCGCAAGCAGGTAAGTCCGGGGGTGTGATGAGTCCGATTTATATATGGTTTTTCGGACTCATCTGGGCTAGTTTTAATGCATTTGCACTTCACGTTTAGTATGTTATCATTGATATTTCATTTATTCTGCTTATCACGCTAAGTGCACTATTTTGGCCGAAGGGTGTGCAATTGCGCATTCTTTTGTTGGGGGTAAGCACATGGTGCTCCTCATGGTTCTTTTTATTTATTTTATGTTGTGTGTTGTTGTTGGGAGCTTGTGATCCGACCTTATTTTATTGTTGTGCAGGTAGTCGGGACGTCCCAGATTCATTTTCTAGTTCTGTGTAAAATGCACGGTCGTGCGAATTTGTTGCACACAGTTTCTGTGAAATCGTGCGTTTCACACAGCTATTCTAGGGACTTCTGTTTTTACCTGTGTGTTTTGTTCCCGCACGGTTTCGGCCAAATCGTACGAGAAGCAATCGCATGGTATGTATTATTTTCTCTTGATTCCTGCATTCTGGGGTAAATCGTGCATTTCCTTCACGCACGGGCAAACACGCTCATGCGCGAGTAAATCGCACGGTTCCCCTGTTTTACCCTATTTTTTGTGCTCTGTGTTTACGCGTGAGATTTACTTCACGCACGGGCGGAAGCGCCCGTGCGTGAGTAAAACGCACGGGTCATCACATCTTCTTCCGCGAACCAGATCTGAAAGTTAATAACACACGGTCAGCGCACGGTCGTGCGCGGGACCGTGCGTGACCATTTTCTGATCTTTTCTATTTAAGCGCAGATTTTCAGCCATTGTGATACGACTTCATCTAGCCATTTCCTCCACGATTTTAGGGTGAAATCCGCTGTTCGACCAAGGGAAGAATATCCGGGAAAGCATTCAACACCAAATCCAAGTAGGAGCTTCCTCCCGTCCTCCTCCTTCATCCTTGAGCTTCAAGAAGAGTTTTTACCTAGCCTTCTCCATCATGCTAGGAGAAGTTGTGCCATCCTCCACTGGCTAGTGACACGAAGAAGATGGGTTCATTGGGAGTGAGTGACAGCCTCCTCTACCCCGGATGCAGTTGAGGACCAAGCTAGGATACGGATTGAAAACTCGACGAATGCTACCGTGAATCCTCAGCAAGACATCAGATCCGGTCGATTGAGCACACTTATCTTCTCTTATTGTTAATAGTATAGTTGAACTCTTTATATTTGATGAAGTATGCTTATTGTAATATAAGTTTATGTGTAATTATGTCTATGTGATTGTATGTTTTTGTTATTTGCTTGAGGTGTGCTTATTTCCAACCGCCACCATCCACCCGTGCCGTTCTAGCAATTGCTAGAAGCGTTTGTAGCAAAAAGGTGATTACGACCCTCAAATTCTAGTTCTTACGCTTGCCTACTCGTCCATTCGCCTAGCTATTTGGTGCATAGCGGCCCATGTAGTCTTCCATCCCTCCTGGTGAAGCATTGCATAGCGGCATTGCATAGGAGTAGTTGTTAGACTTTTACTTTATTTTTCCGCAAATATCAAAACCCCCATTAGTTAACTCCGACTTAAGAACTTCATTCTCAAGTCCTCCTCGATATTAACTCCCCCCTTACTGTGTTCTTTGAAGTGATCGATACTTGGGAATGCCACCGATTTTATATTACTTGTGCGACCGGTACACTTGCCGTTCAAACGCATCAGGCCGTTCGAAGTTACGGAACGTATCGGAGAGGCAGCTTACCGGTTGGCATTGTAAACGAAATTGAGTGTGTTACACGATGTCTTCCATGTCTCCGTCTTGAGGAAAGCCTTGGTGGAGGCAAGTGTTGTGGTCTAGTCGGTGGCAGTGTCGAGAGAAGAGGACTTGGGGACGAAAGTCTGCCTAGTGAGCATAGAGGATTCAAAAGTTCTGTAGTTGTGGAACAGAGAGGTTAAGCTCCTAAAGGTACGTTTGGACAACTGCGGGCGAGACGAGTTCTCTTGGGAGCATGAGCAAGTAATGATGGAGGATTCCCAGAACTCTTTGCTTCATGTATGCTTTTTGTTTGTGTACGTACTAAATTTTGAGCACGAAATTCTTCTAAGGGGGGAGGAGTGATAGCACCCCGGTTTTCAAGACCTTGGGTCTCTGGAAGCTACCGCGCGGTGGTAGTAGCTCTCGCCCAACAGTATGCTTGTTTCGTCAGGTGTAGGCAGCTTGATAAAAGCAGTTCATCGATTGCAGAGAGGGCTATCGCTCAGTGGTAGTTAGCTACCGCTCGGCGGTAGTTTGGTGTTGAGTGCATTGAGAGGTAGGCGTTGAGTGGTAGGCATTGAGTGAGCTACCGTGCAGCGTTAGTGTTACCGCTGGCGTTAGAGTGGCCTTATTTTATTGGCTGAACTCTCAGGAAGCTATCGCCCAGCGGTAGGTAGTTACCTCCTAGCGATAGTGCGCGGAAGTAGTTGCATCATTTGGCTTTTTAGCCGTCCGATCTCACTTAGGATATGATCCTAAGGCCCAAGACTCTTCCTCCAGAGTGCTTATATTGGGCTGAGCAGAATTTCTCCCTCATTCCTTCCCTTTTGGAGTTTTCTTATGGTTTGGAGGAGAGAGTGGGAGGAGGAAGAATAGTGCTTTCTTCCGCCACTGACGGAGCTTCGGAGCCCCAATCATTGATCCGAGTCCAGATCTGTGGAGAGGACATGGAGGCGCTTATATTCATCCATGCAAGGAAAGAATTCCAAGGTGAGGAAGACGAGTCATAAGGTAACGACATTTCTCCTCTCGGCTTTGGGATGCGTGCATGACATCTATTCTTTTCTTGCTTTATTTCAAGCATTCTAGGCACCGAATCTCTCAAATGAGAGGGTTTCGGGTTACCTTGGTTCAAGAGGAGCAATCAAGTCGATTTTTTCCATCCCCGACATTATTTTGCACTAGAAATCTGCTTCGTTAGTGTATTAGGCATTTTGGGTGAAGCCGTAGTCCCGACCGTTTATCTGACTCGGTGATGTTATATATCGAGCCTTAAGGACTTTGTTAGAAATCCATTAGCGGCAAGAAGCCGTTTGTGATGTTGTATGTCCCCCTTATTCCGCGCGTGTACGCGTAATCGGAACCGGACAATTTTAGCTCTATTGTGATAGTAGATGGTTTCCTTGGGGGCACATGAATGTTATGGTACGAACGATTGATTTGGGCGGGAAGGCTTGGGATTGTTATGTGCTAAGGCGTGGTTTATCTCTATGGTCGGCTGGCTAGCCCGTGACGTGCAAGTCCTGTGTGGAGAGTGTCCTGCCAAGACAAGTCCCCTTTTGTGAAATTGACGAGGACGCCAAGCTTTGGACAAGCCCCCACGATACCAGCTGGGTTCCGTTGGTTCTCCTTCGGTGGACGTTGTTCCGATATTTGAGTCTGAAAGAAAAGGGATAGATACTACTCTAGAGGGGGGGGGGGTGAATAGAGTAATCAAAAATTGCACTAGCAAAGTTGACTGTCTACTCAACTCCCTTGGAGTTAATTTGCGGAATGAAGGTTATAGATATTTGAGATGAAACCCTAAAGCCTAACACAAGTGTTGTGCACAAAAGGCAGCCAACTGTAATTACAGTTAAGGCTTGGAATCCTAAACAGCAACTAGCAATCCTAGTTAAAATCTAATCACAGCCAATCAGTACAGAGAATTAATTAAACAATCTAAATGACACAAGGAATTTATAGTGGTTCCCCAAACAACTTGGGTATGCCCACTCTTCTACCAACAAGGTAGGAATCCACTCAGATTTTTGATCAGGTGCCCTTCCACCAACAAGATCTGCTTTAGGTAGATCCAGAAACCCTTTAGACTTTTGATCAGGTGTCTAAAAACCAACACAGGTTTCTGATTAGGTGCCCTGCCACCAAGGGATACTTTTGAAGGGAGTAATAACCTTTTACAGGAGGGGGAAAGGAGGTTAAAATGTCTTCTCTATTTTACAATAGATTAGAGAAGAATAAGAACTTGCACTGAGCTAGAAAGCTCTAAAGAGTCAAGGCTCCCCCTAGCTAAAAGAATGTCCAGGTGAAGTCTTGCTTCAGTGCAGAAACACTTCAGAAAAACTGAAGGAAAAAACTACAAGAAGATAAAGAATATGAAATAAAATTTCTTCTTTAGGCAGCTATCTTCTTCTTCTTCTTCTTCTTCTTCAAAAAGCTCTGAGTGAAAATCTTCCTGGAGGCAGGAGAACTCAGGTTGAAGAAGAGTGAAGAGCTAAAACTTCTTCTCAGTTGGATGTGAACGAGCTGAGAGCAGTTATAAACTGTAAGTTCTAAGCTTGAATGCTGCTGTTAGCTTTTTGTATCTTGGAACTAGTTGATTTCTTTCTCCAAAGAATTCTTTATATAGCAGCAGCAGCAACGACTCTTATTTGAGTTTGAATCTTGTCTTCTACTGAAATCTGCAAGCTGGGCTGCAAAAAGCATAAAGCAAAACAAATACCGCAGACAGATATCCTATAAGAGGATAAAGCTTTCTAAGAAGCTGCAAATAACTCTGATGAAATAATACTAGAAAAAGTCACATCAGAAGAGACTCTTTACTGCCAAGGAAGACTTTTGAGTCTAACGGATATAAAGGACAGCCTGGCAGGTAAAGCAGAAATCATATCTCAGCTAATAAGACAAACAACTTTGTCAGAAAAAGATTAGCTCATGCATAAGGAATGGAAAAGATATTGCACGGAAATAATATCATAAATTTATTCAAACAATCTTTTATAAAATATGCCAAAATAAATCACATCAAAGAAGATGACAAAATTACTCAAAACATACAGCAAAACGTCGAACGACCCTCGAAGATCGTCGACCGAAGCACAGAGATCGTCGAACTTTCAGACAGATAGTCGAACGATCCAGATAGTCGAACTATCAAAGAAGATAGTCGAACTACCACAGCAGATAGTCGACCTATCAGAACAGATAGTCGAGCTATCAGATAGTCAATCTATCAAGACATATAGTCGAACTACCAAAGCAAAACAGATAGTCGACCTATCAAACAGATAGTTGAACTATCAAAGAAAACAGATAGTCGACCTATCAACAGATAGTCGAGCTATCAACCAAAACAGATAGTCGACCTATCAACAGATAGTCGAACTATCAGATAGTTGAACTATCCAAGCAGATAGTCGAACTATCAAAGAGAACAGATAGTCGACCTATCAAACAGATAGTCGAACTATCAAAGAAAACAGATAGTCGACCTATCAACAGATAGTCGAACTATCAGATAGTTGAACTATCCAAGCAGATAGTTGAACTATCAAGAAGAGCAGATAGTCGACCTATCAACAGATAGTCGAACTATTAAGGAAGACAGATAGTCGACCTATCAACAGATAGTCGAGCTATCAACCAAGACAGATAGTCGACATATCAACAGATAGTCAAACTATCAGATAGTTGAACTATCCAAGCAGATAGTCGAACTATCAAACACAACAGATATTCGACCTATCAAACAGATAGTCGAACTATCAACGCAGACAGAACGTCGACCAACTGATAGACGATCGTCGATCAGTCGATAGACGATAGTCAAGCGGCGTTCGACCATAGTCGAACGAAAAACAACTTAACCAAAAATACATCTGGAAAAGTGACGCCTCTAAAACTAGAGCAACAAACTAAACAACTAACCTTTGACTATAGATAAATCTTGGGTCAAGAGACAGAAAGAGAAGACTGAACTCAAATCAAAGCCTAGGGTACCAACAATCTCCCCCTATTTGAGTTAAGTCTCTCAACAACTAAAACATACAAAACTAATTACTAAAAGTAAATAAAAAGCATGAAGAGAAATAACTAAGCAGATAACATCAATCAAACAGATAAGCAATTAACTGTCAATCAATGAAATTTAAAGATGCTTCAGAGTTAGGTTTAGGATCAGAAGAGCTAAAAACAAAAGTAATCTTTCTAGAGGGATCTAGAGCTTCTTTTCTCGATAACTTCAGGTCTTGTTCTCCAATGATTTTCAATTCTGTCGCTCTTGGGACAACTGCCTCAGGATGCTTTTCCATGTACTTTGAAGGATCAAATACTTCAGGTCTAACCTGGAATTTAGCGAGCTCCTTCATTCTGAATTTTGATATTGTGGTCAATCTTGCTGTGTCTTTTCCTTCTGCTTTAGCTTTCTTAATTTGAGCTGCTCCAACAAGTTCAAGAAAACGAGCCATCCTAAAATTAGGATCAAGCTCTGAGCTTTCATACACATTCTCAGAAGATGTATCAACTGGTTCTTTATCCTGAATAACTTTTGAAACATCCTTCATAGAATGATCTGGCTTAGGAGAGGTTGAGCTTTTGAGTTCTTTAGAAGGAGGAGGAGAAAAAGTTGGTCTTTGATACACCACCTCCTTTACTTGTTCCTTAACAGCATCAAGCCTTTGAAAGCCAGTTTGAGTTTTACCTTGATATCCTTGTGAACTTCTCCTTTGAAATGACTGAGATGGATTGAACCTTTCAGACTGAGCAGCATGGTTTGCAGATAAGTTTCCTGAGGCTCCTGCACTGGGAGGTGGAGGAGGAGGACCTCTAGGAGTCCATCTTGAAACAGGACTGTCATACCTCTTTGACTTCTTCCTTTGCTTCTGCTGATTTTTAGAGAAAGCCATCCAGTGCTGGAAATCTTTTGATTTAGGATCAATTCCTTTCAGGATATAGTAAGGAGTATCATTATCTGGATTTGGAGGAGGAGGAGCCACAGCTTTCCTTTTCTTTTTAGCAGATCTTTTTCTTTTAGACTCATCAGATTCATCAGAATCAATTTCATCCTCAGAATTAGAAGAAATGGGCAGATCATATGGATCAATTGCATCTAGCATAGCTCTTTCCTTTTCCTTTAGAGCAGCTTTTTCTAATTCTTCTTCCATGGCATCCTGTGCCAGGAGAGTATCTAAATCCAATCCAGGGGAATCATCCCATACAGTAGACTTTTCAATTGGAGCATCTGCAGCCTTTTATTGTTGATCAGAAACTGTCATGGGGACCAATTCTGCTTGCACTGCTAGCTGAGCAACCTCAGAAAATTTAACACCTAGTTCTGGTTGAACTTCTGGAGCTGGTTGGATAACAGGCTCTTGAACATCTAGTACTTCTTCCATATTATCTGTAGTATTATGAATAAATTTTTGCTAAATGACATCTAATCATCCCTTCCAGGTATTCCCATACAAGCATATCAGTTATCAAGTCTAAAAAGTAAGTAAAAGGGATACCTTCAGAATTGACCATTGCGTGTCCTAACTCCCATAATTCATCTAGAAAGGAAGTGATAACTCCTTCTAGGTACAGGGCGACCAGGGGAGTAGAACATTCTTCCAGGCATACTTTGACAATAAATTTAGACTTCAATAAGGCATCAGAAATTTCTTTTTCAGATAAAGGAGGAGGAGCTGAATCTTTTATTTCTTTCTCTTCCACTACAAGAGGATCTGCTGGAGGGGAGGCCAAAGGCAGCTCAGAGACATCTTCATTAAGCATCTCCCCCTGCCTGATTTCAGTAGATACTGAAATCAGGCCCCTAGAGGAAGAGGGCTCAGCAGACTTTGAGAGTGCCTGAATAGCAGCAGTCAAAGAGGAGATGGAAGAAGCAAGGGGAGCAATTGCCTCTTCAATCATGATTTTGATTGAGGGGGTAATTAACTCCAAAATGCTATAGATAAATGCTGGAGTGATTTCAAAGGATGATGATGAAGGGGGAATCTCAGAGGATGGATGATAAGCAGGAATGGTGTATTCTTGATGATCTGGAGAATGAACTGGAGATAGAGAGTGAGCTGGAGTTGGATGAGAGGATGCAGGGTGATCAATGTGATCAGAAGAAGGAATTGGAGAATGAGGAGGAGTAGAAATCTCAGAGACCAACAAATCAAAACTAGGATGAGATATCCTAGCAAGATGAGAGGGTAGAGGAGATGCAGGATGTGATGCAAGGTGAGAAGCAGAAGGTCGTACTTCAATTGAAGTTGATGGAACTTCAACTGAAGTAGACGACAATGCAGATGAAGAAGATGGAAGGGAGAGGTTTGCTGAGCCAGCTTCTTGTAGGGGAGGAGTGACTGAGGCAGTCCTGGTGCTCTCATATGTAGCTGGAGCAACCCCTCGGGGAGCGGGCTTCAGAAAAGTCCTTTTCCACTTGGCGAACAGGGTCGGATCCATCTTCTTGCTGGCGTTGATGGAGGTAGCAGCTGAAACTAACAGATGGGGATATTACTCCTTCAGAAAAATCCCAACTACCCTACCTAGGGTAACTTCTTTCTTGCTATTCTTTTTCTTGATCAAATCAAATAGAACTCCTGCCCAATTAATCTGTTTCTTATTCACAATTGCACACATCAGTGCAAAATGCTACCTTGTAATATTGTCATGGGCAGAGTGCTTTCCCAGTAGCACTTTTCCGACGAGTTCAGCAAGGAACTTAATCTTAAACGGAAAATTCACCTTAAGCAGCTTAGAGGGAATGCCTTCGACATGTCCCAGCTCTGTCAGCATTCTCCCAAACTCTGGGGTATCTTGCTCGTAATCTTCTTCCCCATTTATCAATCCAAATATTTCAGTTAAAATGACGAGAGTTAAAGTTACCTCTTCTCCGCCAATGGTTTCGGTCATTGAATCATCATTTGAAGACGAAGTAAATGCCCATTTTTTAATCTCTTGAATATTTATCTTTATCCTGGAGGACATGAGCTTTTCCAAACCTTGATCTTTGCACAGATTAAGAATTTCCACAATTCCGGATTCGCAGCAACTGAAAGACTCAAAATCCACACTGAAGCCTGCATCGAACTTCACTACTGTCAAGAGAGCTGGATAAATCGCCATCGAAAGGTCTAGAGAAGACGAGGGTGAGACGGTGAGGACGAAGCGGCGGAAATCGCAAGACAAAGAGCAAGCGGGAAGACGGAATGCGAAAAGACGCTCTCCGTCGACGATAAAAAAACGATCTCTTAACCTAGGTCGACCATCGACTTTTTATTAAAACAACGATCGTCGATCTATTTAAAAGATATTGGAGACGATGGTCAAATGGTCGTTCGACGATCGGTCCTGAAGTAGAGTAGTCGATCAATCGTTCGACTATTTCTGTCTTCACAAACAACAAGCTGTTGTCAACCATAGATCGACGATAGGCTCGACCTGTTTGATTATCTTCGAACGCCGGTCGACGATCTTCAAGTAGATAAGCTATCTTCAACCATAGGTCGACGATAGGCTTGATCCAATCGACTATCTTCGAACGTCGTTCGGCGATCTTCAAACAGGTTTCAACAAGGAAGACGTCACACTTAGTCTCTTCCATTAATCATGCCTAGTTGAACCAAAAAGAACAGATGCTTCTGTTCATCTAAGGGCTTGGTGAATATATCACCTCTCTGAAGGTCTGTGGATATGAACTCAAGGCTGATCTTGTTCTTTTCCACACAATCTCTCAGGAAATGGTGCCGGATCTCAATGTGTTTCGTTCTAGAGTGCTGCACTGGATTTTGTGCAATAGAGATAGCACTGGTACCATCACACATGATTTATGTGTTCTTGTGTGAGTACCCATAATCCAAAAGCTGATTTTGTATCCACAGGATCTGTGAACAACAACTAGTAGCTGCTATATATTCAGCCTCTGCAGTTGAAGTTGAGACAGAAGCCTGCTTCTTACAGAACCAAGAGACCAATCTCTCTCCCAGGAACTGACAAGTTCCTGAGGTACTTTTCCTATCAACTCTACAGCCAGCATAATAAGAATCAGAGTATCCAATTAATTCAAATTCTGATTCAGCTGGGTACCAAAGTCCTAGATTTAGACATCCCTTCAGGTATCTCAAAATTCTCTTGAGAAGAATCAGATGAGATTCCTTGGGGTTGACCTGGAATCTAGCACAAAGGCATGCAGCAAACATTATGTCTGGCCTACTTGCAGTTAAATAAAATAGGGAACCATCAATGGCCCTATAATTCTTTTGATCAACAGGCTTCCCCTGATCATCAGAATCAATAACTACATTAGTAGCCATAGGTGTATGCATTGCTGAAGCATCAGCTATCCCAAACTTCTTTACCAATTCCTTGGCATATTTGGATTGGGAGATGAAGATGCCATCAGCATCTTGCTTTACTTGGAGACCAAGAAAGTAAGACAGCTCACCCATACTACTCATCTCAAACTTAGAATGCATCAAGTTAGAGAACTTTTTGCACAGTTTGGGATCAGTGGAACCAAAAATAATGTCATCCACATACACTTGAACTAACAGATTGTGTACTTGTGGTGCTTGACGAAAAGGGTTCTATCAACTACTCCCCTAACAAAGTTGTGCTCTAACAGGAAACTAGCTAGAGTCTCATATCAGGCTCTTGGTGCTTGTTTGAGTCCATAAAGAGCTTTTTGCAACTTGAATACATGTGAGGGCTGAGTTGAAGAAACTAACCTAGGTGGTTGTTCAACAAATACCTCTTCCTTTAGCTCACCATTTAGAAAGGCACTTTTGACATCCATCTGAAAAACTTTAAACTTCATATAGGCTGCATAGGCTAAGAAGATCCTTATTGCCTCTAGCCTTGCAACAGGAGCAAAGGTTTGGTCATAATCTATACCTTCCTCCTGTCTGTAGCCCTGAGCTACAAGCCTAGCTTTGTTCCTTAAAATGATTCAATTTACATCCAACTTGTTTCTATACACCCACTTGGTGTCTATTATCAGTTGGCATTTAGGTCTTGGAACCAAAGTCTATACTTTACATCTCTCAAACTGATTGAGATCCTCTTGCATAGTAATGATCCAGTGGGGATCTATCTCAGCATATTTAATGGAGAGGGGCTCAATCTGTGAAAGGAAACAAGCATGCATCACATCCTGTCTTAACTGATGTCTTGTTTGAACACCAGCTGATAAGTCTCCAATCACTTGAGATGTAGGATGATCTCTATGTGTGACAACATCAGCAGGTGGGATGTGATCTTCAGCAATAGTTGGGATTAATTCCTCGGGAGGAATTTGATCTACTATTGGTGGAACAACAATAACTTCTGCACGGTCTTCATCACTGTCTGATTCAGTGATATGAAGTGTTGAAAGATGGAGAATCTCTTGAGTGACATCTTTGCTAGATTCTTGTACCTGTAGTGAACTTGAGAAGGGGAAGTTTCCTTCTCCTTGTAAAACATTTGAGATTCATCAAAGGACACATGAACAGACTCTTCAATTTTAGAAGAAGATTTATTAAAAACCCTATAAGCTTTGCATACTAGGGAATATCCAAGAAAAATTCCCATTGAAACTTTTGCTTCAAATTTTCTAAGATATTCTTTATTATTATTATGAATATAAACTATACAGCCAAAAACTCTAAAATAATTTATTTTAGGTTTCTTTCCTTTAAGCAACTCATAAGGAGTTTTACACTTAAGTTTGTGTATCAGACTTCTATTCAAGATATAGTTGGCTGTACTAACAGCTTCTGCCTAATAGGAAAGAGGCATATTAGCATCTGCCAACAATGTGCCAGCAGCTTCAATCAGGGTTCGATTCTTCCTTTCAACTACACCATTTTGTTGGGGAGTTATAGGAGCTGAGAAGCTATGTTTGATACCTTCTCTCTCACAGAATTCTTGCATGAGAAGAGAGTCAAACTCAGTACCATGATCACTTCTGATCAAGGCCACATGAGCAGAGTACTTAGTCTGCATACATAATAGAAAATCTATAAGGGCTTTGAAGTTATCAGCCTTAGTTCTCAAAAAGAACACCCAACTGAACCTAGAGAAGTTATCTACAATGACTAGGGTGTAATACTTCCCTACTAAACTCTGTACATTTATTGGGCCAAATAGGTCCAAATGTAATAAATACAGGATTCTAGGAGAATCACTTTTATTTACTGATTTAAATGAATTCTTGGTTTGCTTGCCTGATTGACAAGCCATGCATAGGCTCTCCTTCTTATAGGGGCAAGAAGGTAAACCTCTAACAAGGTTGTGTTTAGATAACCTAGATTTATTCTTGAGGTTAACATGGCTAAGCCTTTTATGCCATAATGTATTGTTATTTGTTACTTCATTAAATAAGCAGATTTCAGTGTGAGTTGAGTTAAAATCTACTAAGTAAATATTACCTTGTCTAATACCTACTAACACAACATTATTATTTAAAGTAATATTACAAAGAGAGTTAGAAAAAGATACCTGGTAACCAGCATCACATAACTGACTTACTGAAATTAATGATGCTTCAGTCCAGTTACATAAGCAACTCTCTTGAATGTTACAGCTCCAAGTGTCATCCTGCCATAGCCTTCAGTTTGACCACAGCTTGAATCTCCGAAGATCACCTTTGGGCCAAACTTTGCCTTGAACCTTGACAGATGTTCTTTATTTCCTGTCATAGGCTTGGAGCAATCACTATCCAAATACCACTTATTTTGAGTGATAGGATAGGTCTTCACCTGCAAATAAATCTATTAAATATTGTGGACCCAGGTAACCTTGGGTCCCTTGTTTTTCACATAAGAAAAACTGGAAATAAATGAATAAGCAGGTTGAGGGTGATAACCTAATTGGTAAGATCTCCTAGATGGGATTCTCCATGCAGATGATGGGTCAATGAACCTAGGGTTTCTATTTTAATTCTGGTTTCTAAAGTTCTGGTTGAAGTTTTGAAATTCATATTGAAAACATCGATCAGCGTTCGACGATGGGTGCCCAGATCGTTAATCTCCTTTCGACCATTGGGCCTGCGATCGTCGAGTAGCGTTCGACGCTCTTTGTATTTCCTTAAATTTTTGTTTTCTTTTCTCTCTCTTAGCTTTATTTAAAGCTTTATTAACTTGATTAACTTGCTCATTGTTCTTTATTCCACTAGATGAAATAAAATTCACTGGAGTTGAAAGTTGGTTTTTAAGAATGATTGGGGGTTCACTAGAAGATGCTCCTAAGCCTAATTTGTTATTACCTGACCTAGTGTTAGACATGTTGGTTATTTCAAGCAACTTAAGGCTTCGACCATTCAGAGATTCTTCTAACCTTTTGGACTTAGCTAATTCATTCTTAAGGAATTTTATTTCGTCACTAGAATTAGTGAGTTCTGCTGTTAACCTAATGTTTTCATTAGAAATTAATTCAGATTCAGCTAGTTTATTTCTAAGCTCTTTTATTTCCTTTTCAGAACTAATTAAATCAAAACATAAAGATTTAAAATCTGATTTAAATTCATCAGATGTAAAATCGTAAGAAGACAATACCTCATCTTCTGTTGGCATTTCTTCATCAGAATCTGAACTCTCTGCAGCTGAGTGATTGCTGCAGGCATCAATTGCCATCAGGCAAACTTCCTTTGCCTTCTTTTCTTCCTCATCCTCATTGGAGCTTGAGGAGGAAGAATCCTCATCAGAATCGCTCCAGGTTTCAGCAACAAAACCTCTCTCCTTCTTTTTGTTCTTGTAGGAGGATGGCTTGGAATGCTTCCTGTGCTGATCCTTGTCTTTCCTTTTCTCTTTATTCTTTTCCTCTGGACAATCTGGAAGAATATGTCCAGGCTTCCTGCAACCATAGCAAATTATTTATTTAGTAGGGGTGCGATCATACCTTGGTTTTTCTTTATATTTTGAAGACTTCTTTCTGAATTCTTTTCTTCCCATCTTGAGAAACCTTTTGGCAAATAATGTCATCAGTTCCTCATTGGACTGGCTTCCTTCAGAAGTATCAGTAGCTTTGAGAGCAAGGGTTTGCTCTTTTCTTGTAGGAGTTGGGGTCTTTGCTTCAGCCTCAGCTTCCCTGGACTTCAGCACTTGCTCAAAAGACTTGAGCTTGCCGAGAAGGGCTTCTGTTGAAATTTCTGTTGTGCTTCTGGCCTCCTTGATAGGCCAGATCCTCAGATCCCATGTGCTAGGGAAGCACATAAGAATCTTATCATTGACCTCTGTCAATGAAATATCCTTATCAAGAGTCCTCAGCTCATTGATGATTGAGCTGAGCCTTGTGTACATTGCTTCAACTGATTCAGCATCAGTTTTCTTGAAATTCTCATACTGGGAGATAAGGTTGGACCTTCTGTCCTTCCTTTCATCAGCTGAACCAACTACAATCTGGTTTAGTGTATCCCACATTGCTTTTGCTGAGGAGCAGTCAGCAACCTTCTAGAATACTTCATCAGACATTGTCTGAGCTAGAATGTTTATTGCCTTAGCATCTGCTATCTTTGCCTTTTTGTATTCATCATTGTAATCTGGAGGAGGCACTGCACTCATATCAGTTGATAATGAAGCAGTAGCTGCAGCAGGTGCTCTTGGTGGTCCTGTCTAAATAGGAGCAAAAATACTCTCATCAATAGAGTTCATATATAATTTAATCCTTGCTTTCCTGATGCTGAACATGGCTAAGTTGTATGCTGGATGTCTGGTGCTAGAGTAATCCTTGAACTTGGCCATGATAGTGAAAGTGAATATCTATAAACTTTGGTATCTATCAGGATCTTGTGACTTAGGTGTTAGCCTATTCAGTCAGACAACCTCCCTCTGATACTAATTGAAAGAAAAGGGATAGATACTACTCTAGAGGGGGGGTGAATAGAGTAATCAAAAATTGCACTAGTAAAGTTGACTGTCTACTCAAATCCCTTGGAGTTAATTTGCAGAATGAAGGTTATAGATATTTGAGATGAAACCCTAAAGCCTAACACAAGTGTTGTGCACAAAAGACAGCCAACTGTAATTACAGTTAAGGCTTGGAATCCTAAACAGCAACTAGCAATCCTAGTTAAAATCTAATCACAGCCAATCAGCACAGAGAATTAATTAAACAATCCAGACGACACAAGGAATTTATAGTGCTTCCCCAAACAACTTGGGTACGTCCACTCTTCTACCAACAAGGTAGGAATCCACTCAGGTTTTTGATCAGGTGCCCTGCCATCAACAAGATCTCCTTCAGGTAGATCCAGAAACCCTTTAGACTTTTGATCAGGTGTCTAAAAACCAACAGAGGTTTTTGATCAGGTGCCCTGCCACCAAGGGATACTTTTGAAGGGAGTAATAACCCTTTATAGGAGGGGGGAAAGGAGGTTAAAATGTGTTCTCTATTTTACAATAGATTAGAGAAGCACAAGAACTTGCACTGAACTAGAAAGCTCTAAAGAGTCAAGGCTCCCCCTGGCTAAAAGAATGTCCAGGTGAAGTCTCGCTTCAGTGCAGAAATACTTCAGAAAAACTGAAGGAAAAAGCTACAAGAAGATAAAGAATATGAAATAAAATTTCTTCTTTAGGCAGCAATCTTCTTCTTCTTCTTCTTCAAAAAGCTCTGAGTGAAAATCTTCCTGGAGGCAGGAGAACTCAGGTTGAAGAAGAGTGAAGAGCTAAAACTTCTTCTTAGTTGGATGTGAACGAGCTGAGAGCAGTTGTAAACTATAAGTTCTAAGCTTCAATGTTGCTGTTAGCTTTTTGTATCTTGGAACTAGTTAATTTCTTTCTCCAAAGAAATCTTTATATAGCAGCAGCAGCAACGACTCTTATTTGAGTTTGAATCTTGTCTTCTACTGAAATCTGCAAGCTGGGCTACAAAAAGCATAAAGCAAAACAAATACTGCAGACAGATATCCTATAAGAAGATAAAGCTTTCTAAAAAGCTGCAAATAACTCTGATGAAATAATACTAGAAAAAGTCACATCAGAAGAGACTCTTTACTGCCAAGGAAGACTTTTTGAGTCTAACGGCTATAAAGGACAACCTGGCAGATAAAGCAGAAATCATATCTCAGCTAATAAGACAAACAACTTTGTCAGAAAAAGATTAGCTCATGCATAAGGAATGGAACAGATATTGCATGGAAATAATATCATAAATTTATTCAAATAATCTTTTATAAAATATGCCAAAATAAATCACATCAAAGAAGATGACAAAATTACTCAAAACATACAGCAAAACGTCGAACGACCCTCAGAGATCGTCGACCGAAGCACAGAGATCGTCGACCTATCAGACAAATAGTCGAACGATCCAGATAGTCGAACTATCAAAGAAGATAGTCGAACTACCACAGCAGATAGTCGACCTATCAGAACAGATAGTCGAGCTATCAGATAGTCGATCTATCAAGATAGATAGTCGAACTACCAAAGCAAAACAGATAGTCGACCAATCAAATAGATAGTCGAACTATCAAAGAAAACAGATAGTCGACCTATCAACAGATAGTCGAGCTATCAACCAAAACAGATAGTCGACCTATCAACAGATAGTCGAACTATCAGATAGTTGAACTATCCAAGCAGATAGTCGAACTATCAAAGAGAACAGATAGTCGACCTATCAAACAGATAGTCGAACTATCAAAGAAAACAGATAGTCGACCTATCAACAGATAGTCGAACTATCAGATAGTTGAACTATCGAAGCAGATAGTTGAACTATCAAGAAGAGCAGATAGTTGACCTATCAACAGATAATCGAACTATCAAGGAAGATAGATAATCGACCTATCAACAGATAGTCGAGCTATCAACCAAGACAGATAGTCGACCTATCAACAGATAGTCAAACTATCAGATAGTTGAAATATCCAAGCAAATAGTGGAACTATCAAACACAACAGATAGTCGACCTATCAAACAGATAGTAGAACTATCAACGCAGACAGAATGTCGACCAACTGATAGACGATCGTCGATCAGTCGATAGACGATAGTCGAGCGGCGTTCGACCATAGTCGAACGAAAAACAACTTAACCAAAAATACATCTAGAAAAGTGACGCCTCTAAAACTAGAGCAACAAACTAAACAACTAACCTTTGACCATAGATAAATCTTGGGTCAAGAGACAGAAAGAGAAGACTGAACTCAAATAAAAACCTAGGGTACCAACAGAGTCGAGCCTGGGTCATCGCGAACGGGTGGGGTCTAGCAAGGGTTCTTAGTATCGGTTGTTTTGTGTGTATGGAGGAATCCTGACGTGAGAAGTCAATGCTTGTAGGCAAGCCCTGGTTTTGAGACCCACAAGCAGGTGGTGCCGAGGCAAGAGTTTCGTATGGCAGCTTGTATGCTGTTAGGGGAAATTGTAAGTGCCCTTATATTTGTGGATTCAATGTCGATCGGGAAACTGGAAGTGCTCGATTGGATGATGTGTTAGAAGCATATGCTCTAGGGTGCCTTGGGTGAAGCCCAGGTGTGCATACATGTTGCATAGTAGGCCCCTTTTATTTCATGCTTAACATAGAAACATGTTTGTTGTATGAGACATCTAAACCTATTTTTCAACTTTCAATATACTTGTATATTTGCATAAGAAGTGCTATCCTGCAGGGTGTTAGAGTTTCCCGGCGTCTGCTAGGGACGACCGGGAGGAGATGTGTTGATTACACAATTGAGGTCATCCTTTGATGACCCATGTTACAACCAATTTTTACAGGGCAAGGATCGCAAGCAGGAGTTATTTCGTAGGCCAAAAAGGCCTAAGCCTCATGAAGTGATTTGTGTTGTGTAATAGCTCCGTTTTGTGGGATTTTATGCTTGTAGCACTAGCGCCACGTGATAGGTTCTAGAGTGCCCATTCAAATTAAATTTAGTCTAGCGCTCAGCGGTAGCCCTAGCGCAGCAGTAGGTCACATATTTGAGTTCATCGCCTCTTTTGTACCTGTAAACCTGCACACTATGTAACGTCCAAATTCGCGCTAGGCCCCCTCGCAAGATTTCCGAGTCAAGAGACTTGACTCGGGCTCGGGGCGCACTGGCAAAAGGTGTTAAGTGTGTTGAACTGAGTGATGGGTTGAGTGATATCCGATGAATTTGTCGAGAATGCCCGGATATACCCACCGATCGTCGAGAATGATGACCGATCGTCGAGTATCGTTGACTGATACTCAACACACTCAACGCCAGGATTTTCGATAAACTGGTTAAGCGAAATTCATCGGGAATCATTGTTGATACCCGACGAATTCGTCGAGAATGCCCGGATATACTCACTGATCGTCGAGAATGATGACCGATCATCGAGTATCGTTGACTGATACTCAACGCACTCAACGCCAGGATTTCTGATAAACTAGTTAAGGGAAATTCATCGGGAATAATTGTTGATAGCTGACAAATTCATCGAGAATGCCCGGATATACCCACCGATCGTCGAGAATGATGACCGATTGTCGAGTATCATTGACTGATACTCAATGCACTCAATGCCAGGATTTCCGATAAACTGGTTAAGGGAAATTCGTCGGGAATCATTGTTGATACCCGACGAATTCGTCGAGAATACCTGGCTATACTCGCCGATCGTAGATAATGGAAGTTGATTCCCACCGAATTTGACTTGTGTGTTTTTCCGCCCAGGCAGATTCACTGGCTTGTACAGGCGGACTGAACCGGACTTCGTGATTCGTGCTGGACGATCCTTTGGACCGGTCATTTCAAATAAGACAAAATTTGGGCGGTCCAATCAGAGGTTGACACATGGCGAAGTGACATAACCCTAATGAGCTAATATAAATAAGAAGAAAACTAAACCCTAGCCATCACTTCGATTATTGCCGAGCCTCTACCAGAGCAAAACAATCGGGAGAGAAGCCAATCGTCGGAGTCGGAGATCTGGAGTAGAAGAGGCTTGCATGAGCCAGCCAAACTTTGGAAGAGGAGAAATGTCATCGCCGTTAGGGAGTAAATGATGCCGCGGAGGAGGATGACTAGATCCATGGCCGGGAATGATTGTACGGCTAGAAATGAGGTGAGCTTCCTCCCCTCTCCCTTGGTGCTAGATCTGTAGATATCTAGGTGAGATGTCAACTCAAGAGAAACTAGACATGGGAGATGGTGATTTCTCTAGGAAAGTCCTTGCTAGAACGTTGGTTCTCATGACTAGTCATCTTCAACCTCCCCCTCTTTAAAGTGATGATGGGGGTGGCTTCGTGAAGAGGAACGGCCTCGAGAGGGAGAATAAGGGTGGAGGAACTGCTGGTTGCGATTTGGGGAAAATCGCTTAAGGAGGAAGACGAACGGATGCCGTTCACTCCGCTTCAAGATGCTTGTAGAATCTGTGTTCTGTACGCAGCAACCTTCTTGGCTGTTTTCAAGAAAGAATAGCTTAGATCTGGGCTTTCTACTAAACACAAAATTTGTAGCCCTTAAAATTATCTTTCCAACGAGTGGTTACACGAACTCGCCAGATTTCTATAGCCACCGGAATCCTAGGTCGAACTTGCTGCCCGGTTTAATGCAACACCTAAATTCGGGGTTGTGTAAAGTGGAATTCGATTTGGTGGAATTTAAGGTTGCGATCCAACTCGAGGTTTGGGTGAAATCTTTTGACATAATCATCATTGTGCTATGATAAGTTGATGTTATAAATCTGAATTCGTATAACGAGTTGTGGACAAGCTTAATTTAAGGAAAGAGCCTGATATAAATTTGTAGATATATATTGACGCCCATTATCTATATCATGTTGAATTCATTTGAAAGGACACATAAATGATTTAACTATGACCACGATGTATGCTGAATGGATAGAAGAGAATTAGTAATCCAATTCTTAGAGTGTTGTCTCCCTACGGGTAGCACTGTCGAAGCTAATAAGTGCGGTGTTGACCGTTTCTAGTTGGAATGAGGTTGAGATGAGTAAAGTTGGACGGTTAGGCTTGGTCCTCGGTGTTCATGTCCTGAGGCTCCTTCCGTATTTGATGGATGGTTGGGCATGGTTCTCAGTGTTCACGTATAGAGGCTCCTTCCATGCCACAGTATTGTGGAATTGCATGTCGTGTGAGTCGATACGCAGTGTCGTAATCCCGGGTTAAGGATAGTGTGGCAGGTCTACGCGCTCGCCAATCATCACACCGATGGGAGTTGATAGTTAGACCTTTGGCAGTTGGGCTTGGTCCTCGGTGTTCAAGTCCCGAGGCTCCTTCCGTGCACGGTGAACGGTTGGGCTTGGTCCTCGTGCTCATTTCCGGGGCTCCTTCCGTGTCATACCTTAGGCCAGTTCGGTGCTAGGATCTTGGTGCACATTTACCCAAGAGAACCCGCTGAGCATTAGTACGCATGTATGCTCCGCTGTTATGTTCATAGTGTTGAGGCGTATGGAGGCCTAGGCCAGGTAGTGTGGAGACCAACCTAGTAGTGGAGATGCCCGCTCTACTATCATCGTTTGGCCATGACGGTTGACGCCTGAGAGGTTAGCTACCTGCTCGAATAGTGGGAACTATAAGTCTGTGTCGACATAGCGATTGCATGTGCTTGATCATGGCTGTGTCATTGCATTGCATACATAGCATTGCACTTCATTACATACACAATACCCTCATCGTATAAGTTTGTATGGGCACTCTTATATGATGAGTTACTTACTGCTGAACAACCCTCAACTTATATGCTTGTATGTGCATCCATATAAGTTGAGTTACTTACTGTTATAACATTAAACTCTCTTGCTGTTGCGTTCTTAGCGTTGAGGCATACGGAGGCCTAGGCCAGGTAGTGTGGAGACCAGCCTTCTAGTGGAGATGCCCGCTCTACTGTCACTGTTTGGCCATGACGGTTGACGCCTGAGAGGTTAGCTACCTGCTCGAATAGTGGGAACTATAAGTCTGTGTCGACATAGCGATTGCATGTGCTTGATCATGAGTGTGTCATTGCATTGCATACATAACATTGCACTTCATTACATACACAAGACCCTCATCGTATAAGTTTGTATGGGCACTCCTATACGATGAGTTACTTACTGCTGAACGACCCTCAACTTATATGCTTGTATGGGCATCCATATAAGTTGAGTTACTTACTGTTATAACATTACACTCTCTTGCTGTGGTAGATGGTAGAATTATAGAATAAGAGGTTGCTCATTTATACACTACTTCTATTGCTTCTTATGACTTGTATACTTACTTAACCTGCTTGTACTACTTTTTTATATAACGTACCTGTTACTTTCTCCACCCGATGCCGAGGAGTCGACGAGAGAGCGGATGTGAAGCTACTTAGTCTTTATGACTAACGGTTGCTACGTCTTCCTTTTTAGGAGGAACCCCGCAGGTGGAGCAGCAGGTCATGCAGCTTGACAGCAAGGCCAGGACGACAGGGCCTGAGGGGATGGTATCGTCTCTACCGTCGGTTACAGATGTGAGTGAGAGAGATTTTATTATAGCCCTTCGGGGCAATTCTATTTACGTACTCTGATTATGTAGAAGCTTGGTTAGCTTCTCTTTGCTGTACTTATGGACTTATGCTTAGTGTGGATTGACTTCTTTATATTATTATGGATGGGTTTGCATTTAAATGTTGATATTGGTTGTAGCCGGCAGAATAGGAGTCTTGTGGTACAGGCTAGCCAGTGTGTTAGTGTTACCGCAAGGCGGCTGTTCTGGGCATAAGACGCCTCTCGTGCCGTGTTTTGTGTTATGGGAGGTGGGTCTTACAAATGGTATTAACTTGCTACAATCCTCCAAGGAGAAAGTCACTTAACAATGGTGCCACCCCCGTTTGATTAGTCAGTTTGGGGACAAACTTACTTAGCGGAAGCAGTGGTGTGCCCATTTGTAATTCACACTAAGTTTGTCCATCTTTGGCCTTAGATTAGCCAACCTAACCTTAGGTTTGTACACTATGTGTAGATCCTAGTACATGCTGAGCCAGTGAGGGGCACCCCCGCCCTGCCCGTACCTACACAATTCCAACAATCAGAGCTGGGGCAGACGCTCACAGCTATTTTTGACGCCTTTAAGTCCCAATCTCAGCAGGCACCTATACAACAACAGGGTCCGGGATCTTGTTGGTTAAGCATTTTTCGAGCTCTCGCCCCTCCCGCTTATATTAGGACAGAGTAGGTGGTGCGTACGTAAGAGTGCCTCGACAATGTACAAGAGTTATTGGAAGGAATAAGATGCCCAAACAACATGGCGGTGACCCTTGTGGTGACACTCTTAGATCTGCATGCCAAAAGGTTGTGGAAGTCCCTCATGTGCTCCACTTTTCATGGAAGGGTGTACACGGACATTAGTTGGAGCGAATTCTCTGAAGCCTTCTTAGAGCATTTCATCCCCTCGGCCACTCGAGATGATCTTGAAGAGAGATTTTTGCAACTAAAGCAAGGGTCCAAGTCGGTGATAGAGTACCAACGGGAGTTTCAGCACTTGGCTAGATTAGCTGACTCCTATGAGTTGGATGATAGAGGGTACGCCAAATGATTCTACAAAGTCTTTCGAGATCCCCTAAGGCAAGCCCTTTTGTTTATAACAGACTCTAGTCTGGAGGAGATTATCGATATGGAGAAGAGATTGGAAGCGGACCACTTGGGAAGTGGTAAGAGGCCAGCGGAGGGCGTGATTGAAGCCGGCCCCAGCAACAGAAGGATATTTGACAATAGAAGAGGAAGAGGATATCGGAGAGGTGGCGGGCGTTTCCCCCAGAATTTTAGAGAGGAGCGCCTGGTTCCGCAACCGCCAGCATTACCTCCACCTCAACAATTTCAGCAACACGGCGGAAGGCAGGAACTGGTGTGCTTTGAATGCAACCAACCGGGCCACATTCGACGCTACTGTCCGCAACTGTTTGGAGATGCGCCTTTTGCATTCCCTCCAGCAGCCCCTCGGGAGCGAGGGTATGTGCGTGGTCGAGGACGTAGACCACGAGGAAGAAACCCCGGACACGCTCGTGATCCAATGTATGCCTTGGATATGACTCAAGAGCGGAATCCTCAGGAGATGATTGCAGGTACGATTTTAATTAGCAATTTTGCTTCCATCAATATCCTCTAGTGGCTTAAGATATATTAGACGTCTAGCTTGAGTATTATTAATGACACTTAGGCATCGTGATGGTCGGAGGGAAACCGGCTTATACGTTATTTTACACCAGTGCCTCACATTCTTTCGTGTCTGAAGACTTCATCAAGGACATACACGGAGTGCAATATTTCACTGGTATTGCTCGAAGAGTACACCTCCCAGATAGAACTGAGATGACTAGAACCACGAAGTGTGAGTTGGAGATAACCATTGGGGGAAAGACCTTTGATACCCCCGCTACAATTTTGAGAATGCTCGAATTCGACCTCATTCTGGGCATGGCATGGCTGGATTGGCACTATGCAAGAATCGACTGTGCGGAGAAGCAAATCTATTTGAGACATGGAGATACTGATGTAATCTTCCAAGGTATAAATCGCACCACGATTATTGTTATCCTCAATCCAGACCTTGAAAGCTCATATGAGAGGGGATGAAGTATACATGGTATGTTTCGAACTGAAGGAGGTGATGGTAGATGTGAAGGATGTGCGGGTAGCACGGGATTTCCCTGAGGTATTTCCTGAGAAATTACCAGGATTTTCAAATTAAGCTTGTATCAGGAGCTAAGCCTGTTTCCAGGACCCCTTATCGAATGGCCCCAAAAGAACTCGCAGAGTTTAGAGTTCAACTGCAGGAGTTGGTAGAATCAGGGTTTGTTCGCCCCAGCTCATCACCTTGGGGAGCCCCTATTCTTTTCGTTAAGAAGAAAGATGGAACCCTGCATTTGTGTATAGACTATCGGGAGCTCAACCGACTAACGGTATGGAACACCTATCCGTTACCTCGGATCGAAGAGTTGTTCGATCAACTGGTGGGAGCGCATTGGTTCTCCAAGATGGATTTGCGCTCGGGGTATTATCAATTGAGAATACAAGAGGATTATATCCAGAAAACGACTTTATGCTCAAGGTATGGCTTATATGAGTTTATGGTGATGCCGTTTGGGCTTACAAATGCCCCATCAGCTTTCATGAGCTTGATGAATAAAGTGTTTGAGGCCTATCTAGATGTCTTCGTCATTGTGTTTATTGATGACATCTTAGTCTACTCTAAGACGGAGGAAGAGCATGTCGTACATCTGGACTTAGTTCTGGACAAGTAAAAAGAGCACGCCCTGTTTGCCAAGTTTAGCAAGTGTGAATTCTGTCTTAGGGAAGTGGCTTTCTTGGGTCATGTGATAAGTGGGGCTAGACTAGTTGTGGATCCGGCCAAGGTGTGTGCCATGAAGGAGTGGTCGCCCTTGAAGTCGGCGGCGGATGTGAGGAGTTTTCTTGGACTTGCCGGATACTACCGCAAGTTCGTAAAAGGATTCTCCAAGATTGCCCTCCCGCTTACTTCTTTGACAAAGAAAGGTGTGCCATTTGAGTGGACACCCCAATGTGAAGCTGCATTCCAGGAATTGAAGGATAGACTCACCTCCGACCCCATCCTTGTCCTGCCGTCTGGGAAGGACGGATTTAAATTTTACACGGACGCATCTTATCAGGGGGTGGGAGCGGTGTTGATGCAGCACGGGCACGTGATTGCTTATGCTTTAAGACAATTAAAGAAGCATGAAATCAATTACCCGGTGCATGATTTGGAGCTAGGAGCAGTGGTGTTTGCCTTGAAGGTATGGAGGCATTATCTATACGGCATCCACTACGAAATCTTCTCGGATCATAAAAACTTGAAGTACGTTTATACCTAGAAGGAGTTGAACAAAAGACAACGGCGGTGGTTAGAGTTTCGATGTGATTATGAGTTCACCTTGAACTACCACCCCGGAAAAGCAAACTCTGTAGCCGATGCGTTGAGCAGGAAAGTACCCGGCTCGAGCCCAAAGTCTTGGTTGATGAGCATGGATTTGGCATGGATGATTGAGGAGATGGATATTACATTGATATTTAAGGCTCCTTCGGCAGAATATACGGAGTACTTGTCCAGCATGAGCATAGTTTGTGATATCCTGGACCGGATCCGAGTGGAGCAAGGATTGGATGCGGCTCTGGCCCCGGCACTCAAGTTTATCGAAGACGGGGCTACCGACGAGTACACACTAAAGGACGGCCTCGTTTACTTTCGCGGCCTGCTCTACATTCCCAAAGGCTGTAAAACCTGAGAGGATATCTTGAGAGAAGCACATTGCTCTCAATATTCAGTGCATTCGGGAATTTCAAAGTTGTATGCCGGCTTACGGAAGACAATGTGTTGGCAAGGAATGAAGAAGGATGTCCGATACTTTGTTACGTATTGTGAAGCCTGCCAAAGAGTGAAGGCGGAGTACAGGAGTCCCGGTGGCCTGTTGCAGTCGTTGCCAATCCCCGAATGGAAGTTCGAGGATATTTCCATGGACTTCGTACATGGGCTACCTCGCTCCCGCTAAGGAAATGATTTAGTATGGGTGATCGTTGATCGCCTGACGAAAGTTTCCCGGTTCATTCCTATGAAGAAGGAGGCTCATGTGGATGTCTTTGTACGCCTTTTCGTGGAGCAGTTTGTACGGTATCACGGCGTACCTAAGACGATAGTTTCAGAACGTGATGTTCGCTTTACCTCCAAGGAGTGGAAGGCGGTACATGCGTATTTAGGCTCGCGCCTTACCTTCAGCACCGCATTTCATCCTCAGACGGACGGGCAGTCTGAGCGGACCATCCGAACATTGGAGGATCTGTTGAGGTTGTGTGTGATAGATAGGGAAGAGCTGTGGGAAAGACTCTTGCCCTTAGTGGAATTCTCCTACAACAACAACCATCAAGCTAGCATTGGCATGGCGCCCCATGAAGCCCTATATGGAAGGAGGTGTAGGACCCCCTTGTCTTGGGTACAAGATGAAGACCCGAAGACTTTGGGTGTTGGATATATAGATGACACAGATGCGGTGTTCAGGTTGATACAGGATCATATGTTAGAGGCTCAAAGTCGGCAGGTGAAGTATTATAACGCAAGGCACCGTATGGTGGAATTTCAAGTCGGTGATAAAGTGTTCCTAAAAATCCGGCCGATGCATGGAGTGTCACGGGTACGGGGAGTGAAGAAGCTCAGCCAACGATATGTTGGGCCCTATGTCATATTGGAAAGGATTGGCCCTTTGGCCTATCGGCTGTAGCTACCGCCCGATCTAGAGAATCTCCACGATGTGTTCCATGTATCGTCGCTTCGGAAGGCGCTGTTGCGGCCCGAACAATACATCCCCACAACTGATGGTACTGTGGCGTCTGACAGATCTGTGCGACTAGAGCCGGTGCGGATTGTTAATAATAATATAATAGCCTTGTGCCGCAAAAGTGTTCCCTTGGTAAAAGTTCTATAATCTAATCATGGGAAGGAGGAATTCACATGGGAGCCGATTGATTTGATGCAAGGACGCTACCCGGAGTTGTTTGCTTAGGTAGTTTTATTTAAAAGCATATGTTATTTTTGTATGCTTTACTCCCATAGCCTCAGCCTTATTTCGGGGACGAAATCTTTTATTTTGTTAATAGGATTTGTAACGTCCCAATTGGCGCTAGGCCCCCTCGCACGAGTTCTGAGTCAAGAGACTTGACTCGGGCTTGGGGCGCACTAGCAAAAGGTGTCAAGTGTGTTGAATAGAGTGATGGGTTGAGTGATATCCGACGAATTTGTCGAGAATGCTCGGATATACCCACCGATCGCCGAGAATGATGACCGATCGTCGAGTATCGCTGACTGATACTCAACGCACTCAACGCCAGGATTTCAGATAAACTGGTTAAGGGAAATTCGTCGGGAATCATTGTTGATACCCGACGAATTCGTCGAGAATGCCCGGATATACCCACCGATCGTCGAGAATGATGACCGATCGTCGAGTATCGTTGACTGATACTCAACGCACTCTACTTCAGGATTTCCGATAAACTGGTTAAGGGAAATTCGTCAGGAATCATTGTTAATACCCGACGAATTCGTCGAGAATGCCCGGATATACCCACCGATCGTCGTGAATGATGACCGATCATCGAGTATCGTTCACTGATACTAAACGCACTCAACGCCAGGATTCCCGATAAACTAGTTAAGGGAAATTTGTCGAGAATCTTTGTTGATACCCGACGAATTCATCGAGAATACCCGGCTATACTCGCCGATCGTCGAGAATGGAAGTTGATTCCCGCCGAATTTGACTTGTGCGTTTTTCCGCCCAGGCAGATTCGCTGGCTTGTATAGGCGGACTGAAACGGACTTCGGGATTCGTGTTGGACGATCCCTTGGACCGGTCCTTTCAAATAAGACCTAATTTGGGTGGTCCAATCAGAGGTTGATACATGGCGAAGTGACATAACCCTAATGAGCTAATATAAATAAGAAGAAAACTAAACCCTAGCCGTCACTTCGATCATTGCCAAGCCGCTACCCGCGCAAAACAATCGGGAGAGAAGCCGATCGTCGCAGTCGGAGCTCTAGAGGAGGAGAGGCTTGCTGGAGCCAGCCAAACTTTGGAAGAGGATAAACGTCATCGCCGTCAAGGAGGAAATGATGCCACAGAGGAGGATGACTAGATCCATGGTCGGGAATGATGGTAACTCTAGAAATGAGGTGAGCTTCCTCCCCTCTCCCTTGGTGCTAGATCTGTAGATATCTAGGTGAGATGTCGACTCAAGAGAGTCTAGACATGGGAGATTGTGATTTCTCTAGGAAAGGCCTTGCTAGAACGTTGGTTCTAATGACTAGTAATCTTCAACCTCCCCCTCTTCAAAGTGATGATGGCGGTGGCTTCGTGAAGAGGAATGGCCTCGAGAGGGAGAATAAAGGTGGAGGAACTGCTGGTTGCAATTTGGGGAAAATCGCTTGAGGAGGAAGACGAACAGATGTCGTTCACTCCGCTTCAAGATGCGTGCAGAATCTATGTTCTGCACGCAGCGACCTTCTTGGCTGTTTTGAAGCAAGAAGGGTTCAGATCTGGGCTTTCGACTAAACACGAAAGTTGTAGCCCTTGAAATTATCTTTCCAACGAGTGGTTACACGCACTCGCCGGTTTTTGTAGCCCCGGGAATCCTTGGTCGAAGTTGTTGCCCGGATTAATGCTGCACCTAAATTTGGGGCTGTGTAAAGTGGTATTCGATTTGGTGAAATTTAATGTTGCGATCCAACTCGACGTTTGGGTGAACTCTTTTGACATAATCATCATAGTGATATGATAAGTTGATGTTATAAATCTGAATTCGTATAACGAGTTGTGGACAAGCTTAATTTAAGGAAAGAGCCTGATATAAATTGGTAGATATATATTGACGCCCATTATCTATATCATGTTGAATTCATTTGGAAGGATATATAAATGATTTAACTATGGACACGATGTATGCTGAATGGATAGAAGGGAATTAGTAATCCAATGCTTAGATTGTCGTCTCCCTACGGGTAGCACTGTTGAAGCTAACAAGTGCGGTGTTGACCGTCACTAATTGGAATGAGGTTGAGATGAGTAAAGTTGGACGGTTGGGCTTAGTCCTCGGTGTTCACGTCCGAAGGCTCCTTCCGTATTTGATGGATGGTTGGGCTTGGTTCTCGGTGTTCACATCCCTAGGCTACTTCCATGCCACAGTATTGTGGAATTACATGTGGTGTGAGTCGACACGCGATGTCGTAATCTCGAGTTTAGGATAGTGTGGCAGGTCTACGGGCTCGCCAATCGTCACATCGATGGGAGTTAACAGTTAGACCTTGGGCGGTTGGGCTTGGTCCTCGGTGTTCATGTCCTGAGGCTCCTTTCGTGCCAAGTGAATGGTTGGGCTTGGTCCTCATGCTCATTTTTGGGGCTCCTTCCGTGTCATACCTTAGGCCAGTTCGGGGCTAGGATCATGGTGCACATTTACCCAAGAGAACCCGCTGAGCCGTCGTACGCATGTGAGCTCCGCTATTGTGTTCTTAGCGTTAAGGCATATGGAGGCCTAGGCTAGGTAGTGTGGAGACCAGCCTAGTAGTGGAGATGCCCACTCTACTGTCACCGTTTGGCCACGATGGTTGATGTCTGAGAGGTTAGCTTCCTGCTCGAATAGTGGGAACTATAAGTATGTGTCGACATAGTGATTGCATCTGCTTGATCATGGGTGTGTCATTGTATTGCATACATAGCATTGCACTTCATTACATACACAAGACCCTCATCATATAAGTTTGTATGGGCACTCCTATACGATGAGTTACTTACTGCTGAACGACCCTCAACTTATATGCTTGTATGGGCATCCATATAAGTTAAGTTACTTACTGTTATAACATTACACTCTCTTGCTGCTGTAGATGGTAGAATTATAGAATAAGAGGTTGCTCATTTATACACTACTTATATTGCTTCTTATGACATGTATACTTACTTCACTTGCTTGTACTACTGTTTTATATATTGTACCTGTTCCTTTCTCCGCCCGGTACCGAGGAGTCGCCGGGCGAGCGGATGTGAAGCCACTTAGTCTTTATGACTAACGGTTGCTACATCTTCCTTTTTAGGAGGAAACCCCGCAGGTGGAGCAGCAGGTCATGCAGCTGGACAGCCAGGACAGGACGACCGGGCCTGAGGGGATGGTACCGTCGCTACCATCGGTTACAGATTTGAGTGAGAGAGATTTTATTGTATCCCTTCGGGGCAATTCTATTTACGTACTCTGATTATTTAGAAGCTTGGTTAGCTTCTCTTTGCTGTACTTATAGACTTATGCTTAGTGTGGATTGACTTCTTTATATTATTATGGTTGGGTTGGCATTTATACGTTGATATTGGTTGTAGCCGGCAGAATGGGCATCTTGTGGTACAGGCTAGCACGAGTCTTAGTGTTACCGCAAGGCAACTGTTCTGGGCATAAGACACCTCTTGTGCCGTGTTTTGTGTTTCGGGAGGGGGGTCTTACACACTATACCAATCACAAGTGTGATCAATTACAATATGGGATTTGATATTGTCAAACTGAGGATATGTGAATCGTAGCCTCCAATAAATATCCCCCTTTTGATATTATTAAATCCTGTTCATAAGATATAATAGTTGAGATGCATGATATATTGCAAATACTAAATAATCTTTAAATAGTTACGTCTCATGTTACTTATGACTCACCCTACAAATGCGCTCCCCCAATTTATGTGCCCTACACGCTCCCCCTATCTACATGCACACAGTTCAACAAGCTCCCCCTACATGTGATCTTCCCTAACTCATGACTCATGAACATTCTATTCTCCCCCTTTTGATATTACCTAAAATGGTGCGCAAGATCGAAAAAAGACTATACACATGTACGGGAAAGAAAATGCAGTCTAAAGAAGTGTGTTAAATAGCTAACAATACACGTTATAAAGTGAATCAAGAAGCAAACACAATAGGGTTGACCAAAAGTAAATCAGAGAATATAATGTGTACGGGTCAAACATATGAGCGGCGTATACAGAAGTAAATCATATGAGTTTTCATAGTAAAAAGAATTGAACAGTACAGGTGATACTAAATACACAACGATTTGGAGTACAATGCTAAGAGATTTATAGAGTTAACACATTATAACGTTATAAAAGTCAAGAATAGAAATCGTGTACTAGTACCTATGTGTTATAGACATATAATGCAGTGTCACTTCAATTCTTATGCAAGGAAGCGTTAGAAGCAATGACATGTATATGTGTAGCATCAAAAGAAAAACATCAAGTATAAATAACATTTAGTACATTTTTATCTCAATAATTCAATATGCTATCACAAGAGAATTAAAGTGAAAAACCACGTCACATTTCTATCTACGTTAGACCAAGACTATAATAAGGGGCACTAAACTTAAGTTTTTGTCTTTGCAAAAGATCAAAACAATTCTCTTGACCAAGATGCTCATCCTCACAATGCCCATGAAGACTTATCCGGAGGAGTATGTAATGCTTGGGAGGTATCCTTGACAAATGATTTGATAATATGCATAGCCTTTTTTTGAATTTATTTTCTTACTATCATTTTTTTAACATTTATTTCAAGGACCCTAAATCAATCAAAATCTACCCACATAGATAGATGCACTTTAACTTGTATACAAATGACATGATCACTAAGGATTTGGCATAAAGTTCTAACCTTTATATAAGAACAAGTATATCATGACATTGATTATTCATGTTATTTCTATTGTGTTAGACACAATATCACGAGTTATAACATATAAGCATAGAATTTCTACATGAGTGCTTTGTCTTGGGATGTGTGAACAGTGTAAATTCATTACGCTACCTAAATCCTCACACATACCTAGAGGCATATTCAACATATAGTATCATGTCTAGTCGCACTAAGTAGCTAAGCACCTATAGATTCAACACATCATGATAAAAGTAGACAATGTTCACAAAGATTAGCAATCCTAAATCAAACATTATACGTAATCGTTATGCTTTAGGTTCTACTCATGTGTGTCCTAAGAAAGAACGATCCACAAATTTTTTTTTTTTTTGGGGGGGGGGGGTTATATAATTAATTAAAGAAAGCAAACAAAGAAAAAAAAACCAAAAAAACAGGAAAACTCGATAGATTATTATGCATGATATTGACATATAGAAATTTCTTTGTGCCAAATTAATCAAACTACTATTCTTACTGTAGGATCCTTTTAGATTTGAGCTGTAGGGCCATTGGCCTGAGGTAGGGCAAATTTGCCTGAGGTGTTGGACAGTTTTACCCTCTGAGTGTAGGATCTAGTTTAGATCTGAGGTAGGATTCTGTAGAGAATCAGAGAGTAGGGCCTTGGCCTGAATTGTAGGATTCATTTGTGAATCTGAGGTTGAGATTAACAGCTTGAGGTAGGTGAGTAATTCTCACTGAGTTGTAGGGAACTTGTGCATGAGCTGTAGGATCCTTTGGATCTGAGGTAGGGCTTAACAGCCTGAAGTAGGAGAGTAATTCTCTTTGAGGTAGGATCCTTAGTGGATCTGAGGAAGGGCTGCCTTCCCAGCCTGAGTTATAGGGCCTTTGGCCTGAGGTAGGTGATCTGCTGATCACTGAGTTGTAGGACACTTGTGCATGAGTTTTAAGTCTTGGAGGAGACTGAGAGATCGTAAGGGATCTGAGGTATAAAATCTTTGAGCTGAGTTTTGGATAAGTGCCTTGTCTAACTAAAAGTTAGAAAGGTGGAAGGAGAGTGGATGTACCCAAAATCTGGAGAACCACTATAAATTTCGGTGTGTGCTTTTCTGTGTGGTTTTCTTTGTGCAGGTTATTGAAAGCTAATCAACTGCCAACACACTAAGTTCTAATGGAAGAAATTAAAAGTTAGTCACAAGATTTAAACAAATCTATTCGCCCCCCTCTAGGTTGCAAGCTACCCTTGAATTAAAGACTTTCAGGTACATTGAGAGGAACACTGGAAGAAGGAGTAGGAGGAAAGGCAAGGCCCCTTTTCAACCTACTTTCTCTTTTTAGAAAGTTATGCTTCCATCCAACAGGTATGACTAAGAAAGCTTATATGGTCACTAGCTAAATGGAAAATCCACCAGTGTGAAGAAAAATGTTCACAACTATAGTGGATGGAAGGGTTTGGGTTTGAGTACCTTTAAGGCTCCCCATGAGGAAATTCAGATTTGCCATTTTGTACCATTTGTTCTTGGTGCACCAGCCCCCACTCTCAAGAGTAAGGATGTGGCCAATAGTCTAGCTCCTCCAGCAAAGACTCAGACCAAAAGTAAGTCATCCAGCAAGCATAACTTGGCTATCTCTGGTGTAATCAACAGCTTATCTTCTACTAAGAAGACTGCTTCAAGTGGCATTCACTATAAGCCAAGTACTTCTACTAGATGACTCACTTTCAGTCAGATCCTTGCTAAAAGGAATATAAAGAGGGCTGCTGCTCTCCCTTTTGAACAGTCAGCTGGTTTCAGCTTTTCTATAAGAAAAGGAGATATAATATTCATGATTGTTGGTGTTCTGGCAAAGTGGGAAATTTTTCCATAAATTGTTGGCACAACCCCAATGTGCCTAGTGCAAGGGCAAGTCTTCCTGTCAGAAATGCTACAGGTAGATAGGCTAATTTTTAAACTAATAAGAACCTAGGACCCAAACTCTTTTGGGGTCCTAAGGTAAACTGAATTGTGGTTGCAGGACATTCCAAGTACCCTTGCACCAATATGGTACGTGGACAGTGGATTTTCCAGGCACATGACTGGAATAAGAAGCCAATTAAAGGAATACACTCCTATGAAGAATGGGCCTAAGGTGATCTTTGGAGGCTATGACAAAGGGGTCACTAAGGGTATGATATTATCACCAATGGCATAGTCACAATCACAAAAGTGGCTTATATTGAAGGGTTACAACACAACCTGATAAGCATATACCAACTCTTTGATCTGGGCTATTTCATTGCCTTCCACAAGGATGAGTGTCTTATCAAAAGGTCAATTGACCAAAATGTCATGTTGACAGGCACTAGGAGTGGACTTTGTGTGTCTAAGTTCTGACACCCATGTGTGTCTAGTTGCTAATGAGAAAGTCTCATACTATATACAATGGCACAAGAGGTTAGCCCACTTGAACTACAAGTCCATTAACAAACTCTTAAGTGAAGAGCTATTCAGAAATGGTCCCAACATCAAATGCACTAAGGAGGGCATTTGCTCTGCATGTCAAATGGGCAAGCAGACCAAAGCATCCTTTAAGAGCAGTGGGGCTAAAGATTCTGTGAGGTTCTTGTACCTCGTGCATATAGATTTGTTTGGTCCTATGCAAGATTATAGTCTTGGTAGGAAAGTTTATACACTTGTGATATTTCATGACTTCTCTGGGTTTGCTTGGGTGTTCTTCTTGAAGAAAAAGTAAGAAACTCTTGACACTTTTGTGAACTTTATTAGGCAAGTTCAGAATGAAAAACGGAGCTCTGTTGTCAAAATCAGAAGTGGTCATGGTACACAATTTCAGTCTGAAGGCATGATAAAGTTCTGTGAAGATCAAGGGATTCACCAGGAATTTTCTTCACCCAGAACTCCCAAGTAAAATGGGATAGCTGAGAGGAAAAATATAACTCTCATAGAGGCTGGCAGGACCCTTCTCAATGATGCTTCTCTCCTAGAATATTTCTGGGCTGAGGCACTGAACATTGCATGTCATGTCCTAAATAGGGCCTCTACAACAAATACCACAAGAAGACTCCATATGAGATTACGAAGGGCAGAAAACCTAATCTAGCCTATCTTAGGATGTTTGGTAGTAAATTCTTTGTGCTCAATAATGGAAAGTATCATTTGACTAAGTTTCCTGCAAAATCCTATGAAGGGATATTTGTTGGGTATAATAATCAAAGCAAAGCCTATAGAGTCTATAACTTGAAAAATCAAGTTGTAGAAGAGTCTATTAATGTAGTCTTTGATGAGTCATCAATGATTAATCGTGTGCTGCCCAGATCCTCAAGATCTATCGGTGTAGAGATAAAAATGGACAAACTAACAATCAAGGACAATCCTACAACTACCCTAGTAGAAGATGATGGAGTATGCATTCCAGAAGGAGATCAAAGTGCATCTAACATGGATGACGATAAGCAAGATCCAACTAATGATGTTCTTGATGCTTTAGTGAGAATGCCTCTAGCTGTCAAGCACTTAAGGAATCATCCCAGAGATTAGATAATTCGAGATGCTAGCCAAGGGGTTACAATAAGGAGCAGAAGCCTGAACATTGTAATGTACTCCTGCTTCCTGTCTCAGGGGGAACCCAAAAGGTTTGAAGATGCCAATATTGATCCATTTTGGATTGTGGCTATGCAAGAGGAACTGAACCTGTTCAAGTGATACAAGTTCTGGAAGCTGGTTCCTGGACCACAAGGACATTACATCATTAGAACTAAGTGGATCTACATGAATAAGCTTGATGAAAATGGTATTATAGTAAGAATAAAGCTAGACTGGTATCCAAAGGATATAGACAAGAAAAAGGTATTGATTTTGATCAAACCTTTGCTCTAGTAACTAAATTGGAAGTCATTAGACTATTCCTTGCATATGATACTCACAAGGAATTTAAGGTCTACAAAATGAATGTCAAGTCATATTTCCTCAATGGTGACCTAAGGGAAGAGGTCTATGTTGAGCAACCCTCAGGTTTTGCCAATTTTAACTCACCTGATTATGTTTATAAGCTTAGGAAAGCACTATATGGGTTGAAGAAAGCCCCTAGGGCATGGTATGAGACCCTGTCTAGCTTTCTCATTGAGAATAAATTCTCAAGGACAAAGATAAACAAGACACTATTCTTAAGGGAAGTCAAGAGCATGATCACCAGATTTATGTAGATGACATAATTTTTGTGTCTATTGATGATAACCTCTACAAGAAGTTTGCTAAATATATGCAAGGGAAATTTGAAATGAGTTGTATGGGTGAGCTTAAGTACTTCTTGGGCCTCCATATAAGGTAGCTTGAGGATGAATTATCCATTTCTCAGTCTAAGTTCACTAAGAAGTTAATAATAAAATTTGGAATGGAGAGTGCCTCCATAATGTAAACTCCTATGGGGTCAAGTGTGCCAATAAATAAGAATGAGAAAAAAAACCTTTTTATGAAACCCTGTATAGAGGCATAATTGGCTCCCTCCTCTATCTTACTGCTAGTAAGCCAGACATCATGTATGCTACATATGTCTGTGCTAGATACCTGGCTTGCCCTAAGGTTTCTCTTTATTCTGTAACTAAAAGAATTCTGAGATATCTGAAGGGCACACCTGGTCTTGGCCTATGGTACCGTAGGAATAGTGATTTTGAACTAACTGGGTATTCAGATGTAGACTTTGTTGGTTGCAGATAAGACAGGAAAAGTACATCTGGCTACTGTCAATTTCTGGGAAGAAGACTTGTGTCTTGGAGCAGCAAAAAGCAATCCAGTATTACAATCTCAACTATAGAGTCAAAAAACATATCTGCTGGAAGTTTTTGTGCACAGTTGCTGTTGATCTAGTATCATCTCAAGGACTATATTCTTAAGATAAGTAGAACTCCTATGTTCTGTGATTCTACTAGTGTAATCTCAATTTTTAGGAATCCTGTGTCTCATAATAGGAGTAAACACATAGAGATTAGGTATCACAATATAGAGCACGTGAATGTGAAGACATCATTCTTGAATTTGTCCCTACATACAAGCAAGTAGCTGAAATCTTCACTAAGCCACTAGATGAAGCCAAGTTCAACAACTTCAAATTTGAGCTGGGTATGTTGAAATTACTCTAGCTTTAGTAATAATTTAATATTCCTATTGTAGGTAGTGTTACTCCTTGAAGGATAACAAAGAATAAATGGACTAAGTGTCCAGGCGTCGAGTGCGCTGAGTCTAAGTACTCAGGCGTCGAGTGTGTCGAGATAACAATTAGCGTCCAGAGCATTGAGTGCGCCGAGTCCACTAAACACATACTCCCAGGATCATCTATTTGTGACTAACTATAGGGATTAATCACAGTCGTTGATCACTTCTTGATCATAAAAAAAGGCATGTGCCTCTTTACATTCTCTACTTAGAGGCAAGTAAAAATAGACCTATGTGTGCTTAGAATAAGAAAAACTATTCCTGTCCCTTTGCGAATAACTATCTCTCTGCGACAAAAGATCGTTAATTCTTTAGAAACTCAGCAAATAAATTGCTCCAAAATGATTGGATTTCTTATTTGGGGCATCTGAGGTGGTTCGAAATGGCTTCAAGGATGCTCTTGAGAAAGTCATGCAGGTTCTGCACTTCTTAATGGTCGCTGACCTAAACTTTGTCCTGTCTGAGCCTGTCCTGATTTGGAAACGAGAAGTTTTGGAATTGTATTCAAATGCTAAAGTGAACTCATCCTCATCCAAAATCAAATCCTCAATCACCGTCTCGATAATATGGCCTCCGAGATGAACATGCAATCCTTCCTGAGCGAGTCCTGAAGTCCTCTATAAAATTTCTTTGCATAGTCCTTCTTAATCAGAGGACTAGCGAATCCTGCCATGTGTGAAAATTCCTGCTGGCACTCCAACACTGACCGGTTTCCCTGCCTGAGGTAGAGAAACTGATTCTCTAGCGCATTTCTATCTGCCGGGGATACAAAATGCTCCAACAAGGCCTCTCCTAACTAGTTCCAGCTGATCTAGGAATACTTATAATAAGAAATGGTAGAGTCCATGAGGGACTTCCACCATCTCTTGGCATGGACTGCTAGTGTCGTACCTGTCAAGGTTATTACCTGGTTGCTCGGGCAAAGGATCCCACACCCATCTCCTGGATAATGTCAAGCCACTACTCTGTCTTGTCTATCATCTCTATCACATAGTAAGTCAAAGGGGAGAGGCCTCAGAAGGTAGTCATCCAATTTGATCTCAGGTTCGGCCGCGGTGCCGGAACCTGCTGAGCTCTATAGGAATCCAAGATGGCCGTGAGAGTCTGGCCCAACACTGACTGCTTAAAAGGTACAACAACTAGCAAAGGGTGAACTGTAGCCTACAGATTGAAACACTTCAATTGTTAAATAAGGTTGGCTTCAACTCATTTATGTTGACAAAAGATGTGATTTTCTAACATGGGCACCCCATAGCTTCTACTCCATAGTTTGTCTACAAACTAAAGCTCGAGTTGGGTGACCTAGTAGTTTGTGGAGTTATTTTGCTCGTGGTAACATGATACCAACTGTAAAATCCCTCCTCCCAGGAATTTGGCACGGCCGAGTAGAGATTTTATGCCCAGGACCGTCGCCTTATAATGACACCAACTATGAGTGAGTTGCACCATAAGACAATGACCCTGCTAGCAAGCACGATCATACATACAACCAACAAAAGAAGAAATGAACAAGTCCACACATCACAGTATAGATATATAAATAACTAAATAGTTGTCCACATGAGATAAATGAAAGTACAAGAAATAGGTCTTATGCCCAATACATTCCTAATATAAATATATCTCTCTCTCAACTAACAATATGGATGATAAACCATATGACTATAAACCTTATGACGGGTAGTAGTAGTGCGCGTCTCTGACTCCTTTGATCCAGGTTTCTTAATCCTTTGCTCCACCCGATCAAACTACGGCAGAGTCTCCATTTGTTCCTAAAAAGATGTGGTCAAACGACCGTCAGTCAAACTAGACTCAGCTGCTTCGTCCCTGCATCAGCCCCATGACTATTAGGCACTGTAGTAGGAGGATGAAATCAAAGGACCAATAGTAACAGAATGTACAAGAAGGTGACAGTGGTTAATATATATAATTCTCTAGCAGTTCTATATCAGTATTAGTAGTAAAGAAGAACAACATCTAGCATAGTATAAATGTACAGTGAGAGGAGGTAAGTAAAACTAGTAAAGTATAGTAACTACACTACCATTACAGAAGCGTATACGAACTTATATGAATGCACATACCAACATGTTAAGATTTAATAAATATTAACTCATCATATAAAATAACCCATACTTATTTATATGATGAGGATCTGCAAGTGCGTATGTTATGCAATGCTACGCAATGTAATGATTATATAACTCATACACAAGACTCTGTGTATAGACCTTTTATGCATCCCCACTTTTTGAAGGTTCCTAGACCTCTTGTATGTCTCAATGCAAAGAAGACAACAGCGGAGCCCCTGCGTACTCTTGCTGGGAACTACCAGTCTTCTATGGTCGGGTGTGCTCATAGGAGATATAGTGCTCCAAACCTTAGAATAAACATCCCACCAGTCTCCCCAAAGATCTACACTCTGCTTTAGAGTCATCATACTTCCATCGGTGTTCCTATTGGACCAGTACCGAGTGACCTACCAAATAAACACAAACTAGGTATAGCAATGCCCTCCCGAGCCTCCAACTCGTAGGAGAAACCCATCCTGATATCGACCAACAACCCGAGCCACCAGCTCGTAGGACCAATAAGCCCTATATCACTCCAATCCACACATTAGTGAGATCTCTATAACATTCCTTAATCCTATCAGACTACTCTTTTCAAACTTTCGGATTACTTAGCTATTTATGGTTAACCTTGGACTTCCTGAGGTCTATGGTGTGAAGGGCTCGTGGCGGTGCTAGGAACTATGATGGGCTAAAACCCATCATTCTCTTTCTCAAGGCACTTAATAATGTTATGCTACCCTTAAACAAATTAACTCTCAGGGTTACAAAGTGTGTGACCTCTCCAACACATCCACTACTGAAACACTTATTTTCCAAAATTGCTGAATACAAACCATATGATCTTGTATGTGTGTATGAATAGGAATCCTCCAAACACATGACCCTAGGCTCTAATATTATTTCCTGAGACCTATCATGATATCTTAGACCTAATTCCAGAGATTTATAATTTTCCTAAAATAATCAGTAATTATTATAAATTTCCCAAATTATTGCTACATGTGATTTTGAACATAAATTATCACTTTCTATTATTAAACCAGAAAGATAAAATTATCCTAACATCATTCTGAATAATAATGTCTTTGGACCAAATTTCACATCATTCCAATAATATTTTTTTTATTAAATTTCTAATTACAAAAATCCGATCTACTAGGTCATATTACACATGAAGTACTATAAATATTCATCAAATAATTCCAAAAAAATTACTGGAGGTTACAAATGCTAAATAATTATTTATTCCAAAAATGTATAATTTTATAACTCAATTTGAGCACAATTATCTAAAAAATATAGAAGGGATAAAAAATGTAATTATAACTGCAACCCTAAGATTCTAACTTTTAACAATTTCAATTGATTTATCCAATGTTTATCATACTAAATAATTGCTATTGGCAAGGTTTAATAATTTTTGCAACTAATTTAGTCACCCTAATTCACTAATACATTTGCGTAATAAAATACTAATTAATTCATTTGCTAAGCAAATAAACTCCAATTGTTCTAAAACTTCATGAGAAGGTGTACTTTCACTAAATAATTGTATGTATAAAATTTTACTGGATTTGACCAAGCCAATCTTACTAAATTCACAAGATACACCTTTTGGCTACATGCACACCACATCACACACAACATGACAACTTGCAAGTGGGATTCACAAACCTATAAGAGTCCAAAAGACCTGAAATATTTACCAGGGCCTTTTAACTCCCTAATGAACCTCTCATAAAATAATTATTTTTAAGCAAACTATTTCAGTTTTTTGAAAAATCACATTTTTCATAAAACCATAGAAAAATGTTGTACAAAAATTCCTATTTTTGGAATGTAGGTGTACCTATGGTATATGATTACATGCCCCAAATTTCCTGTCAATACCCTTACCTAAATAATATTTATTAATGAAATATTGCATGACCTACCTTAAGAACTAGTCCCACAACAATTGCCGTACAGGGAGCTATAGTACTACAAATGACCAGATTTTAATTTTTAATTAAAGTGGACTCAAAGGGATACTGTTTTACTGTTGGGCACTTTTCATGTTTTGGCCCCTAAGGGCCTTCTTTTTTAGTTTCAAAAATACATATTAAAGGGGACAAAATATATAAAAATTAATATAAATCCAAATGATCAACGACGGTGATTTCGTCTTCCTCCTATAGCCAAGGGACGGGATCCACCTGACCTGTAGATTTTCTACAGCCATTTACCGGCCATTTAAGCACTTTCTCGGACGACCACCGCCATCACCACCTCCGTTAAGGTGGTGGCTATCACCCGGTGATGGTTTGGCCGCAGGAAGTGATGGTTTCTGGTGAACCCGCCACCATAGAATTTTCCAAAAATCTCCATTTTTCTCACATTGGATCAGGATCTTTTGAGACTTATTTCTTTCCTATTGGATCTAGGATACTAAAACAAGGAGAGAGGAGGAGAAACATGCCTGATTTTGGGATTGGATACGGCTACTCCGGTGGGTGGCCATGGTTTTTGGCATTTTCTGGCGAACCTCTCACAATCTCAATTCTCCACCATTTGTAGCAATCCAAGAGTATATTTCAACTGCTTGAGGCCTTCTGAAGGTAATGAAAGGATCAAATTGAGCTTTGAGGGCCCCTATATAGGAGATCCACGTTTTGGGTGTTATGTTCACGGCCATTAAAGGCCCTCCCTATTGGTGGCCAACCTATAACTATTTGAAACCTCCTCCTCTTCAATAGGGAAGATGAAAGGAGGTGTTGGGGAAGAAGAAGCGAGTGCCACTTGGCCTCCCTCCATTATTTCCCCTCCAAATGAAACTTCCCTCCTAATTACCCTCATTAAATCACCTTATTTAAATAATAAATTAGATTAAATAAATAAGCAAATTTAGAGGGCCTTAGGATGGTCCTTGGTCAAGGCCTTAGCCCACTTTAATTTGCTTGGGCTCTCATTTAGCCTTTGAAGTTAATTTGACCATGGTTGACCTTCGTAATGACTTGTGCACATTGGGGGTACACATAGCGGTTTCCCTAAGTTCAAGCTGAGATAGGGTCACACTAGAGCCTCCATGCACCACTCAAGCCCTAACCCTAACTTTAGGGGGACTAGAAGTGTGGGATATGTTACAAATTATAATAAACATAATGACAAATTTCAAACTCAAAATTCAAGCTCGGGTCTACGGATTTTCACTAGTGAAGAAAAGATCAACTTGTAGGAGGTTTAAATTGTACCTGAGGTGAAGAGCTCATGGTGTTTCTTCTGTATGAGGTCCAAGGGCTCCCAAGTGTGCTCCTCCTGCCCACGATTAGACCACAACACCTTGACCAAAGCAATGCTCATCTTCACCAAACCTTAGACTGATGTATCGTCGGTCCGGATTGGCTCCAAATGAACTAACCAATCAAATGCAACCGGGCCCGAGGTAGAAGTAATATGCTGCTCCTGGCGAAGTAATGCTTTCCAAAGTGAGGAGACATGGAAGACATCGTGCAAGTTCACCAACTTTGGCGGTAGCTCCAGCATGTATGCCAAGGGGCCGATCCGCACCAGAATCGTATACGGCCCCATATATATAGGGATGAGCTTCTTGTGTCTACGCACCTGCGAAACACTATGCATCAGGAGTATCTTCAAAAACACCTTGTACCCCACCTAGAACTCTACCTTGCGATGCCTTGCATCGTAATACTTCGAATGCCGACTCTGAGCCTCTACCATCCTGTCTCTGATCAGCCTAATGAGCATGTCCGTGTCCTCGATGTAATCTAACCTAAGCGCCTTCGGGTCCTCATCCTGAACCCAAGATAGCGGTGTCCGCCACTTCCTCCCATAAAGCGCCTCATAAGGAGCCATGCCAATGCTGGCCTGATGGCTATTATTATAAGATAACTCAATCAATGGAAACAACTGCTCCCATGGCTTCCACGTATCAAGTATGCATAACTACAACAGATACTCCATGTTCCTGTTGGTCCGCTCTATCTGCCCATCAGTCTGTACATGAAAGGATGTGTTAAATGTGAGCTGGGAACCTAAGTACTCCTGCTTCGCCCTCCATTCTCTGGAAGTAAATCGATCGTCTCGATCCTATATAATCATCTTGGGTAAGCTATACCTCATAAACTACTCCACAAACAACCTCACCAATACACCAACTGGAGCGACCTTCCAGATCGGGATGATCCTGGCCACCTTGTTCAATTGGCCTACGATGACCCATATAGAATCATGCCCGGAGTGAGAGCGAGACAACCTGTTGGAACCCTAGTTTTGATTTGGTCTAGGATTACTATTAGGATGTTTAGATTGACCCAACATGTATACTCTAGGGTCATAGGTTTCTCCAGGGTTGTTGCCTTAAAAGATTTCCAGAGTTCAGAAATTCAGTTCGAAGAAAGTTGAGCGCAGTTTGAAGAATGCCGAGCTCAGCTCGAGAAACTAAGAGTTCTAACTATGAGTTGAGCTCGACGAAAGCTTTGCTCCGGTCGACGAACTCTCTTCTCTACTCAGAAAATCAGCTCTATGATAGTCAGCATCAGCTTGACAAAAGTCAAGCTCAGCTCGACGAACTCTGATCTCTGGTCAACGAATATGAAGAATCAGTTTGACGAACTACAGGCTCAGGTCAACGAAATGTATGTTGAGTTTGATGATTTCTAAGAAGTGTGTTAGGCAGTTTTCTTTACAGTTGGAAGAACAATTTTAGTCTTAATTACAGGCAGTTGTGACTCTGATATTTAATGTTAAGTATTTTATCGAATATAGTCGTTTAGAGGCAGCATTAAATGTGGATTTATCACAGAGTTTATTGCAAATTAAATCCCAAGGCAGTTACATTCTCGGGAATTCTCCAGTAGTTTCAGGGTTAATGAATTTCAATATTTGAATCATTCCAGATATATGTTCAGAAGTTTTCTTGCTTTAGATAGAGACAATTACAATTTTGAGATACATCTTGTTTTAGAGATTTCATACTCTATTAGAGTTACAAAGAATAAGCTTTCTGCTACAAGCTTTTCTTCCAGCATTAGATCTTAAATCTGAAATAAAAGTTCACATCTCTCAGAAATATTTACTGGAAGAAGAAAATTTCAAAGAAGGCCTACACCCTGAAGAAAGGACTCCCTCACCTAATCATAAACTCTACTCAAATCAGGTGTAGCTTTTTTCTTCAACAATCCACTAGTATTCTCAGAGATTATTGATAAAGAAGAACATCATCACCTTTTTGTTTATTCCATAAACTGCATACAGGGTTTTTAATCCCTTTTAAAGTTAGATCTTTGGTTCATAAGTCACCGATCAAATGACTTAGGTTTGGTTTTTGGGCACCTGATCAAAAGCACTAAGGGTTGCTAGATCTCCCTGAGAAAAATTGATCTTGTGGTGGAAGGTCACCTGAGCAAAAACCTGTGGTGGCAGGGCACCTGAGCAAAATCTTGTAGTAGATTCCTACCACGGTGGTAGAAGAGTGGATGTACCCAAATTTATTGGGGAACCACTATAATCGTTGTGTCGTCTGTACTGATTCCTTTCTCTGTTTGTGTGTTGTGATCTTCTTTATATATATATATCACTATCTTTTAATCCACTATAAAAATAAGTTAATAATTTTAAATATTTTATTCACACCCCCCTCTAGAGTAAACATAAAATCTATCCCTCACTCTCAATTGGTATCAGAGGGTTGTTCTTTGGTTTTATAGGCTAATACCTGAACCAAACGATCTGATCGATTTTAGTTTACCTAGAAATTTATCATGGCACAAAACAAAGAGTTTTAAATCACTAGACCTCCAGTGTGCAATCTAAATAAGTTTGCACTATGGAAGGCAAGGATTAGGCTTTATATGAATTCTATTAATGAAGAAATTTATAACTCTACTTTGACAGGTCCCCCTACCCAATCTACAACAATAAGTACAAGTGTTGTACCACCTCCTGAATGGAAAGAAGCATAGAAGAAAGCAATGATTGCTGATGCCAAAGCTATGAACATATTAGCCCAAATACTGTCAGATGACATTTTCCAAAAAGTTGTTGAATGCACTTCTGCCAAGGACATCTTGGATTCCTTAAATGGAATGGTTACTGGCTCTACAGATGAAAGAAGGGACATAAGATCCAACTTTATATCTCAATATGAGAACTTCAAGAAGGTTGAAACTGAATCAGTGGCGGACATGTACACTATACTCAGTCTCATCATTAATGAGTTGAAAACCCTTGAGAAGGATATCACATTGATAAAAGTCAATGATAAGATCCTCATGTGTTTCTTTAGCACATGGGATTCCAGAATTTGGCCAATTAAAGAAGCTAGAAGTGTCACTAAGATATCTACTGAGGCCATGTTGGGCTTGCTCAAATCTCATGAGCAGCTCATCATAACTAGGGAAGCTGGGCAAAATGCTTCACCTTCAGTAAGGAAAGAAAAGTGCATTGTTTTCCAAGCAACAGATGAAGCAGAAGTTCTTCCAGAGAATGAAGACCTTCCGAGTCTACTGGCTAAGAGATTCTACAAAAGGTCCAAAAAAGACTTCAGGAGAAGTCCTTCCAGAGACCAAGACAAACCAAGGTATGACAAAACTCCTACTAAAGAAATGGTTTGTTATGGATGCTGGAAACAAGGACATATCCTTCCAGAATGTCCTGAGAATAAGAAGAAGGAAAAGAAGAAGGAGATAGAATCCAGGAAGCATTCACACAAGCCCTCTTCCAGTAAATATACGAAGAAGGAAAGAGGATTTAATGCTGAGACTTGGAGTGAATCAGACTCTGAGTCTTCATCTAGTTCCAGTGAAGATGAAGAAGAAGAAGCAAAAGCAAAAGAAATCTGTCTGATGGCAATCAATGCATCATGCAGTAATTCTGAGGAAAAGTCTGAACCAAAATCAGAAGAAGATCAGGTAATCTATAACTTTGATTTTAACTCAGAAAAATTTAAAACTGATTTTAAATTAATATGTAATGACCTGATTCAGTTTGAGAAGGAAATAAAACATCTTAGAGAGAATTAGTGGAATTAGAATATTTTTCTTTTGAAAACATAAAACTTAAAGAAGATTTAAAAACTGCTAATGATCAAATATTTTCTTTAGAAAATAAATTAAAAGAAGCCAAGCTATTTCAAGAATCCCTTAATGGGTCAAGTATCAAATTGATGGATATCACAAGCACAGCTAATGCTAGATTAAAAGGCAAACTGGGCTTGGAAGCTTCATTTAGTCAGCCTCATATTTTGTAGAAAAATATTCTATCAACTCCTATAAATTTTGTATCTGCTAAAGGAAAAGAAGTATTATAAGTTATAAATAAAGATACCGAAGTTTTTCAAAAGAATAAACCAAAGAAATTAAAAGTTCTCAGAAAAATTATGTTCCACAAAATTCGTCGAACCAAGATCGATGAAATCAGTACCATTCATCGAACGACGATCAACAAACTCTAAACCCATAGTTTGGGTACAACTACCCAACTACGGGAGCTCGACAAAATTAATATGATTTGTCAAACAGAGATCGATGAATGTGGAACATGGATAATGAATTCTATCATTCTGTGAACTGATATCGACGAAATCGATACTTTTCGTCGAACGAAGCTCGATGAAATCAACTTAATTCGTCAAACCCAGTATTTCAAAATAGAAAGTCCAATTATTTTCAAAATAATAATCAATCACAAAAAAAATTTAACCTTTTACTCAGTGGATTATTCCTCCTAGGAGATTTCATCCACTAGGTTATAAGGATCAACCAGATTGTTCTTATATTTCTAGTTATCATTATGTGAGTAAATAAGGACCCAAGGTAACCTATGTCAAGGACAACTAATCTATTTTTATACAGGTAAAGAACTATCCTACCATAGAGGAACAATGGTACTTGGATAGTGGGTATTCAAAACACATGATAGGATCAAAAGCAAACCTGAGTGATTTCAAAGAATAGCTTGGACCTAAAGTGATATTTGGAGACTCCAACTGTGGGTATACAGAAGACTATGACAATGTCAATGTTGGAGCATCAGTTACCTTCAAGAAGTTAGCCTATATGAATGGTCTCAAGCATAACCTCATCTCCATCAGCCAATTATGTGATGAAGGTTATCAGGGAGCATTTAATAAGTCTTTATGTTCAATTACTTTTGGTAGAAACAAAATTGTTTTAACTGGAATTAGACAAGGAAATATTTATCTAGTTAATTTAAACTAAGCAAAATCAGAAATTTGTTTGTTTAATCAGATTAGTAAAACTAGTGAACTGTGGCATAAGAGATTAGGACATGTAAGTATTAGGACTATAGCTAAATTATCTAAGGAAAACCTTGTCAGAGGACTACCTTCTAGTTCCTATAAGAAAGAAGGACTTTGTAGGGTTTGTCAATTAAGCAAGCAAACTAAAAATAGTTTTAAATCCATCTCTAGAATTGATTCACCCAGAATCTTCTACTTGCTATATATGGATCTGTTTGGACCCATTATAATATAGAGCTTGGGAGGGAAGTCATATACCTTAGTTATTATTGATGATTTCTCTAGATTCACTTGGGTTTTCTTTCTGAAAAACAAGTCAGATAACTTTAAAGTTACAGATTTTCTTAAGAGCATCAAGATTGAGTACTCTACTCAGATTGCATTGATCATAAGTGATCATGACCCTGAGTTTGAATCTCTTCTAATGTAAGAATTCTATGAGAAGGAAGGTATCAGACTTTGTTTTTCTGCATCTTGAACTCCTCAACAAAATGGGGTAGCTTAAAGGAAAAAAATAGAACTCTTATTGAATCTGCTGGGACATAACTTGCAGATGCTCACGTGCCCCTATACTTTTGGGCAGAGGTAGTAGGCACAACAAATTATGTTCTGAGTAGAAGTCTAATTCATAAGATAAAGGGTAAGACCCCCTATGAATTACTTAAATCTATGAAACCTAAAGTAAATTATTTTAAATTTTTTGGCTGTAAATGTTACATTCATAACAATGATAAGAAATACTTAAAGAAATTTGAAACCAAAGATAAAGAGGGAATTTTTCTTTGATATTCTTAAGTTAGTAAGGCTTATAGGGTTTATAATAAATCAACTCTTAAAATGGAAGAATCCATACATGTGTCATTTGATGAGACTAACATGTTTTTCAAGGAGAAAGAAATTTTTACCATAGACTCTTTTCAGGTACCAAATCTGTGTGAAAAATTGGATGATTTAATCTTAACACTAGAGGATATATCACATCCTTCTCAATAGATTGCTGATGATGGCAGTGATGAAGAAATTCAGGAAATTAATGCTGAAAATATGGTGTCTAATGAAATTCCAACAAAGGAATTATTACCACAAGTAGCTGAAGAACCAACTCTACCCACTGATTTTGCCGCAATAAGGGATCACCCTAGATCTCAAGTGATTGGGGACATATCAGCTGCTATGCAAATAAGACATCAATTAAACCAAGATCAGATGCATTCCTGTTTTATTTCTCAGATTGAACCTCAATCCATAAGAGATGCAGAACAAGATACCGACGGGATCATTGCAGTGCAATAGGAACTCAATCAATTTAAGAGATGTAGAGTTTGGTATTTAGTTCCAAGACCCAAAGACCATCCAGTCATTGGAACCAAATGGGTCTTTAGGAACAAGTTGGATGATCAAGGAGTAATTTTAAGGATAAAGCAAGATTGGTAGCTCAAGTATACTCACAGGAGGAAGGCGTAGATTATTAGCAGACTTTTGCCCCTATTACAAGGTTAGAGGCTATCAGAATATTTCTTGCATATGCAGTATTCAAGAACTTCACAGTATATCAGATGGATATTAAGAGTGCTTTTCAAAATCGAGAACTCAAACAGGAAGTTTATGTTCAATAACCTCCAGGTTTCTATCACTCCAACTCACTCTTCTTATGTATTTAAACTTAACAAAGATCCTTATGGTCTTAAACAAGCTCCAAGAGCTTGGTATGAGACTCTTGCTAGTTTTTTGTTAGAAAATAAGTTTAGCAGAGGCTTAGTAGATAGGACATTATTTGTTAGACATCATAAATCTAAGATCTTTTTAGTTCAAATATATGTAGATGATATAATATTTGTTTCTACTTATTCCAAACTTTACAAAAGGTTTTCTGACCTGATGCATTCAAAGTGTAAAATGAGTAGTATGGGTGAACTATCCTACTTCCTTAATCTCCAAGTGAATCAATCACCTGATGGTATTTTCATATCCCAATCTAAATATATTAAGGAGCTTATTAAAAGATTTGGGATGTTAGATGCCTCAGCGATGAAAACACCCATGCCCTGAAATACTATAGTTGATAATGATGAATAGGGCAAGCCTGTTGATCAGAAAATATATAGAGCCATCATTGGGTCTCTATTATATTTAATAATAAGTAGAACAGACATTATGTTTGCTACCTGTATTTGTGCTAAATTCCAAATAAATCCTAAAGAATCTCATCTAATTTTAGTAAAAAGAATTTTGAGATATATAAAGGGTTGTCCCAATCTAGGACTATGGTATCCTACAGAGTCAGAATTTGAATTATCTGGATTCTCAGATGCTGACTATACTGGATGCAGAGTTGATAGAAAAAGCACATCAAGAACTTGTCAGTTTTTTGGTGATAGGCTTTTGTCATGGTTTTACAAGAAGTAAACATCTGTGTCTACTTTAACTGTTGAAGCTGAATACATGGCAGCTGGTAGTTGTTGCTTACAGATTTTGTGGATTCAAAATTAGCTTCTAGATTATGGTTTCAACTTAAATAATTCAACTATATTTTGTGATAATACTAGTGGAATTTCTATTGCACAAAATCCAGTTCTGCATAGTAGGACAAAACATATAGAAATTAGACATCATTTTCTTAGAGATAATGTAGACAAAAATAAAATTAATCTTATCTTCATTTCTACTAATTTACAAAGAGCTGATATTTTCACTAAACCCTTAGATGATAAAAAACATATTTTCTTCTTAAATCAGCTAGGAATAATAAATATCGGGTCATTAGTTTAATTTTTTGTTGTGAGATCGACGAACTGGACACCTTTCGTCGAACGGAGATCGACAAACTGTCAACCTTTCTTGGAATTTTCATCAAACGGAAATCGACGAACCTTCTTTGTGAAACTTTCATCGAACGGAGATCGATGAATTTGTTTCAAATTCTTTTCGTTGAACGGAGATCGACAAAATCTAATTCTTGTCACAAATCTTTTGTCGATCGGAGATCGACGAGTCCTATTTCTTTTCAGATTTTTCATCGAACAAAGTTCCATATTTTATTTTTTAGTCGGACGGAGTTTGCCTTTTCATCTTCTGAATACTTATATCTAGGTTTTCATCGAACTCCATCCCATGCTTTCTCTATTTTCCTTTGCACTTGATCTCTTGTTTTTGCAGAGCAATGGCAATTTCTCCAGCACTCCTATCAAAAATGAAGTTTGACGCTGGGTTCGATATAGACCTTGAATCTTTGAGTTATTCCGACCAAATATTCAAGGATATCTTACAATTATTTGATGTTCAGAATCTGCGAACCTTTATGACTACCAGGATAAAACTACTAATGGCAAAGATAAAAGAATGGATGCATACTGCAAAGTCTAAGGATACTACAGTTATAGTATGTCAGTAGTTATCCAGTTTATGAGAATGAGCTTGCTAAAGCTATAGTATGTCATACTACTCCAGTAGATTTTTCAGTTTTTGAAGAGATTAGATCTAGTTTCAGTAATATTCCTACTAGTATCTCTTCAGTCTCTGAGAGTATAACAGTTGAGAATATAATAAATATCATAGAACAAGGTTTTTCCCCTCCCACTTATATGTTGGATGAAACTCCAATGATAAATATTGTTGACATTATGTTTACTGATATACTAGAAGATGATTATATGCAAACTCAAGCTGTTACAGAGATTATGAATGTACAGCCAGAAGTGCAAGTAAAGGATAATGCTGATTTAATTAAATAGATAGATGATTTATATGATTATCCTCAGGAAGAATCTGATGATGATGATGTTGAATCAGATGATTTAGAAGAATTTGGCTCAAAGAAAAGGAAAGCCAAGAAAAAGGCTCCTGTTAAGGTTGCTACTCAACCTTTTTCTACGGCTGACATTACCTACTACATTCTGCATAGGATTACTCTCACTCCATACCTTCCACTATGGATGAGATATTCCAAAAATGAGCAGAAAAGGAGAAAGAAAATGAAGAGATACAATTCTCCTCCTCAGAAGATTTGGAAAGGAATTCCTCCTCCTCCTCAAGCAGCAGGAGCAGTAGGAAGTGTTTCTCAGTCACATAAGTCTTCATATCACTCTCATCATCAGTCAAGTACATCTAAGAGAAGCAACCAGCAGCATTCAAGGTCATATTCTCAAGGCAGCCAACAACAAAAATCAAGTCAGTGCAGCTCATAGCAAAAGCATATAACTCAAAGCAGCTCACAGCAATAGCAGACAAATCAAGGAAATCAGCAGGATAAATCAAGTCCAGAGAGGCCACCTTCACTAACTTATGATCAAAAATTGGATCCCAACCTCAGAATGACAAGGTTTAATGAGCTTATTGCTCTATCCTAAATTAATAAAGCCAAGGCAGAAGGGAAGGACTCATCTCAATTTTCAACTATGTCATCCTACAAAAAGAAAGAGTTGGATAAGTACCAGGTAAAGAACCAATTTAATGTTGATAAATATATGAGTTTACACCCAGAGGCAGTTGTGCCTAGAGCTACTTCCTTGAAGATTATTGGCTCTCAAGATCTGAAGATGACTCAACAGGAAGCTATAGATCGAAAAGTGGAAAGTTCTCAACCAAAATCACCTAGAGGGGGGTGAATAGGTGAATCGTGAGTCTATTTGCGGAATAAAATTTTTAATGAACTTGCACAAGTAATCAAGCAATCACAGAAAGACAAGAAGATTTATAGTGGTTCCCTAATCTTGGGTACGTCCACTTTACCTCAACGATCTAGCAAATCACTAGTCTCGGCTACTCCACTATCTCAGATTGAAAACAATCCTATGCCTCGGAACCAAGTTCCTACAAACTCGATCCAAAAGGATCTACACTCGAAAGATAAAAAATTCCTACAAACTCGGAGAACAACGCTCCTACACTCGGAGAAAATCTCCTACAATAATAGTAAAGAAATTTTTAATTACAAATAGAATAAATTTCTCAGATCTGCAAAAGTGAATATCTGAATTTTCTTCTTGAACTTTGTGGCTCTTTAGAAAATGTTGAAGAAGATGAGTAGATCTGATCCGAGAAAGCTTTGACCAACTCGATCAAGGAGAAGATGAGAATCCTTGAACAACAAGTCTTCTTGATCGACAACAGAATAATCGATCTGATCGTGAGCGGCGGCTGCGGCTTCAGAGATCTGAAATTAGAGATGGCTGACGAGAAGGATTTCGAGTGAATGGATAGCCGCTTCTTGCAAAAGATAATTAGTAGGGTTAGGTATTAATGAAAAGACCTTATATAGGATTACTCCTAACGGTTAGAAAAGACATTAATGACGACACGTGTCAAGTCATTTCAGAAAATCTGGCCGATCGGAACTTAAACAAATTTCAAAAAAAAATTTAGTCTGCAGTTCTCGAGAAGTAGCATTAGCTCTCGAGAACTGATTGAATTTCTCGAGAACTAAACTGTCTGGAATTGAACTTAGTTTTCGAGACTTCAGGATCAGTACTTCTCGAATACAATATGTACTTCTCGAGAACTATAGCCTGACTTCTCGAGAACTATGAAGCTGAGTTTCTCGAGAACTGGGGACTTCTCGAGAACTAATCTGGACTTCTCAAGAAATATGAATTAGAAAAATTTATTGAAACTTTCTGAACTTCTCGAGAACTACTCTGGGACTTCTCGAGAACTAAGAGCTGAGCTTCTCGAGAACTGATAGGACTTCTCGAGAACTAAGAGTCGAGCTTCTAGAGAACTGAAAGGACTTCTCGAGAATTAAGATCTGATCTTCTCGAGAATTAAAAGGACTTCTTGAGAACTAAGAGATACTTCTCGATAATCATACTTAGAAAATTTTTCTGAACTGAAACAGCTAAACTTCTCGAGAACTAAACTCCTGTTTCTCGAGAACTTCTAACTCTACTTCTCGAGAAATGAAAGGACTTCTCGAGAAGTGGACTTAGAAAAATTTTGAACTTTTTAGAAAAAACTTTTTCTTCTCTTCAAGAGTCCAATCTTCATTCCATGGTCCAAGTGTTTGAGTTTGAAGTGTATCCCAATATAGAGGCTACACATGAGTCAACACCTTGGATCACACAGTGAGGGATTACACTGTATGGTCCTGTGTTCATGACCCACTATAGACTGACATTTGTCTATACATTATAATGATGATCTGCAAACACACAACTTAAGCAAGATATCAAATACAACTTAATTCATCTTAGTTCAAGGGTGACTTCATGCAAATCTGGGTTATTGTGGATGCAATGTGTAACGCCCCCGATTTTTCTGCGTTTATTTTTATTCTCGTTTTGCGTTACGGAGACACGTTTCCGTGGCTTGTGCCATTTGTGGAGTGTGGTTTAGCTCCTTAGAACTGAGTGCCCTATTCTGTAGCCTATTGGCAAGATCTCCCTAGCAAGCCGAGTCGTTTTGGGTGACCCGGTGTGGCCTCTCGGGGGGATGTTGGTGTTTGGCTTTATTTGGGTATAACTCGAGTTCTGTTCGTCGAAAATTAATTTCGACTTCGCCGTTGTGTTCGTAGCGTGGGTATTTAGCTACGGTGCGAATTTCGTCGAATTCCGAGGTAGTTCGGTTTTCGCGTCGTTTTGGTGCTTTATGTAATTTTGTAATAAAATATATTATTATATATTAATATATATATATATATAGAAATAGAAAGCCCCACTTCATCTTCTTCACGTGAGAACCGCCGCCCCTGTACGAGAGAAACGGAGAAACCGCCGAGCCCTTGCCTTCCACCGCCGATTCCCGGAGCGTTTGTGGACGGAATTCGATTCCGAGAGTGGATTCGGATTGCTCTCGTCAAGACCTTCATTCCTACGGTAAGATTTCCAAGTTTCGTGGCCTTGCTTGTGGTTTTGAATTTCGGGTTTTGACTTGTTTTCCGCCGGTAATGTCCAGATTTTTGGCCTTGTGCTTCGTTGCCGGATTCGTGCGTGAAGAGGAGGAAAAGCCGACCATGCTTCGCCAGAAATCGAGGCAAGTGGCGTTCTCGCCCTTGCCAAGTTGTTTTTTTCTTTAGATTCATGCATCCTACTCGTTTCTACCATTTTTGTCTCCGGTTTCCGTTTCGAACGATTTGGCATAGTTTTGTGGTGGTGGTGAACGAGTAGAATAGGTAGAAATTATGTTAGGTGTGCTGTAGGCCGTTTTCGATGTGTCGTAGTTGTGGTTCGCAGTGTCGGGAGAATGTGATGCGCGTTCCGGTGTCGTTCGGGAAATCCCAAATGGAACAGGTTACCCCCGCACAGTCATCAAACGTTAGGGCGCACGACCACTGGTCATGTGCCACTATTCGTGCGCGGCTGCCTGTTCATTTCTCCAAAGTTCTGTCTCGGCTATCGCACGAGCGCTGGCAACAGTGCGCACGACCACTAGTCGTGCGACACTGATCGTGCGCTTATGCTAAGTTTTCTGTCAGGCTTCAAGTTTCCCAGGTTCACTTCGCACGATCATCAGCCGATGAGTGCGCACGACCACTGGTCGTGCGACACTGATCGTGCGCTCTGAATATTTCCTTTTTTGCACCCGTATTTAGCTGGCATCGATACGCGGGTTAGGTGGGCATGAGAGTTTTGTGTAGTGTTAAGGTAGTAATGTAAGAGTTATTGTTGTGATAGTTCGCTTTGCGTGGCACGTTGAGTGAGTGAAGCTCACTCAATGCGGTGTCGAGAGGACCCAGCGCCACGTCGTGTTGAGTCATTTTAACACTTTCTTTTTCTCTTTCCTCGATTTACGTTCCCGAGTGAATTCCTTATTTATATTTGTAATTTCCTTGTCGGCCATGTTTCTCTTTCCTAATGGCCGAATCGTGGGTCGTGGGTAGTAGTGGTGGGTTGTAGCTCTTTATGGGGGTGGAGTTGTGTATTTTAGCCAAGGCCACTCATGTTTTTCTTGCTCTAGGTGGGCTGGGCATGTGGGTGGAAGGTCCCTTGTGCTTTCACATGTAGACCCTCGAGCTTGTTGACTTGGATATGGTGGATGGGGGGACTGAGTTTGCCTCCAATCCGGTTCCTCGTTGTTTGTTTTTGCTACTACCACCTCCCACAGTTTAGGGTGTTAGAAGTTTCTTCCTTGGTAGTTTGCAACACTTTGGGCTCTTGGTAGCCTAGTACGCCCGGCAGGATGTTGTTCCTGGGCTGGGTTGTTGCTGTTTCCTCGCACGTAGTGCTTTTCTTGTTGCCCTGTTTTGGACAGTTGTGACTCTTTCTACTGCATGTTTTTCGGTTACTTTTCCCCTTTTGTTGACTCTTTCATGCAGTTTTTACTTTGTTTAGCTTGCTGAGGTATTCTGTTTTCTTTTGGAATACCCCAGGTTCTGAGCCGTAGCCAGTTGGGTTGCTAGTTTGCAGTGGTGGTGTTGGTGGTCTCTTGGACTTTGGAGTTCCGTTTGCCGTATTGGTGAGGTAGTTTTTCAGTACTTTCTTACAGACATACATGTGTGTCAGTGGGTTCGTGTCAGGTTGTTGGCGCCCACTGGTAGTTGTTACCTTTGTACTGGATATATTTACTTATGCTGTTACCGTTTTCTGGAGATAGTCTACTTGCCCTGAGAAGGTTTTATGCTAGGTTGCTAGTTATTTTTAAACTATAATTATTATTATAAATAGAGCTCATGATCAGCATGTTTTATAAAACGTAATCACTATTTTCCAAATCACGTATAAAGACCGTTTTCTTATATATTATATAAATTAAAGGTAGGGTCTTGCATAGCATGAGTGGTTCTCTTGGGACCCTTATGCGCTCCTTAGGATGTCAAACCTGATAAAGTATTTTCTTTCCGCAGCATTTAAATATTGTTTTCTTTTGTGGACTAGGTGATCCACTAAGCTGGGGGATACGACCTCTAAAATATAACTGATTTTCTAATCATTAATCACATGATTTTCCTTCATTAAGTTGGTAGGTGGTTTTGCCTGAGCGTCAGCAGTTATCCCCTGCTTGATGTGGCATCATGACGCGTGTTTTCTCTTACTCTGATAATTCTTAATTCGGAGAAAATGCGGGTTATGACAGTTGGTATCAGAGGGAGGTTGCTTGAAAAGTTAGTTGAGCAACCTTCCTTTGTTTGCTTTTTAATAGTTCAGCATCATGTAATTCACACACCGATATGTCATCAGCACGTCTTGGCAAAAGCACGAACACTACACTCATAGCATAACATGAAGTATACGGGGCATATTATGTAGTATGGGATGCATAATATGTGTTCGTATATGGATCCACCATAGGGGCAATATGTGAGGGTTATGTAGTATGGGATGCATAACCTCACCACATAGCTGCGACTAGCACGTTTTCTTTTTCATTGCATGAGAATGTTATGTAGTATGGGATGCATAACATTTTCATGTGTACGCCGCTCATAACATGCATTAGGGCCTTTTTAGAATGCATAACACAAACATGCATATCATAACATTGCATTAGCACAACGTGCCATGCTAATGACTGGCAGGATGACATATGTACACACATAAGTTTTCAAATTAATATAAAAGTCATGCATTCCCGATCTAGGCACAAGAGTTAGTAAGGTGGTGGTTAACCATCCTAGGTTAGGGCATAACATCTAAATTTTGTTAAAAAGATAAACTCTCAGAGCAAGTTTAACAGCTTTAAGTCTATATCTATATATGTATTGTCTGTACTTGTATTTGGTTCTAGACGTTGTAGTAGGGTCTAATTTATGTTGTTATGATTTTAGAATGGCAAGGCGTCCTGCGACTCGATCGACTCCCCTGTCTGAGGGTGAGTCATCTGGGGCTCAGAACGATGTGGTGATCGAGAGTCTGCGTCAGAGTAACGTTTCCATGGGCAGACAGTTGGAGGAGGTGCGAGCCCAGATTCAGTCTTTGGTGGCGGTCGTGGCAGGTCAACTCAGGGTGTGTAAGTCCCAGCGGGGGGGGGGGGGGGGGGTTAGCTGTTCCTCCTCCTTCTGCACCCTTGAGACCTCCAGTGGTGGTGCCAGCAGAGATGGCCTTCATCTCGCAGTTTCAGAGGTTGAGCCCTCCCACTTATGATGGGAAGGCAGATTTCATGGTGATAGATGACTAGCTGATCTCCATGGAGGAGATGTTCTCATACTCAGGGATTGCAGATGATCAGAGGGTGATGATAGCCGCCTATCAGCTTAAAGGTTTGGCTAAGAGTTGGTGGCTGAGAGAGAAGGAGAGCTTGGTAGCTGGATGCTCTTGGGAGGTGTTCAAGGAGATGCTGTAGAGGAAGTTCTTACCCTCGGTCGAGCGTGACCGCCTCATGAACGACTTCCTCCATCTGAAGCAAAGGCAACTCACGGTGGGTGAGTATGAGATAGAGTTCAGCAAGTTGAGCCGTTTTGCCCCTGGATTGGTCAGCGTTTAGGCTGATCGAGTTAAGAGATTTCTCGGTGGTTTGAGGAGCGAGGTGCAGCAGTTGACCAGTGCTTATGGGTCAGAGACTTATGCAGGTGTAGTAGAGGCTGCTCTGAAGGTGGAGGCTATTGAGACCGCGAAGAGCAGAGGCCAGCAAATGAGGTTGGACAAGAGAAAGTCGGTGGAGGAGAAGAAACCCCAGGTAGCCGGTGCGGCTCCGGGAAAGAGGGGCAAGGTGGAGTGCAGCTTCTGTGGCCGGTCAGGCCACCCTGTCGAGAAATGTTTCAAGAAGGCAGCAGCTCAGAGGAAGGAGCAGGTTCATGCGATTCAGGGTGCTCCTAGGAGAGATGTCTCCTGTTCCGTTTGCAAGCGATCCGGCCATGATGCGGCCCAGTGTTGGACCAAGGATAAAGTCTGCATTCAGTGTGGGCAGAAGGGTCACATCAAGTAGTGGTGTCCTCAGTTTTAGCCAGCTCTTCCTGCAGTTCCATTGCAGGCTTTACCTCCACCTCAGCGTGTGGACAAGGGAAAGGGGAAGCTGAACGTGATCTCTTCCGAGGAGGCTCAGGCTTCGACCCAGGTCATCTCAGGTTAGTTGTTTGTTGTTTTTCCAGCCTGGTAGTTCTATTTGCTAGAATGTTTGCAGTATTGTTGTGGTAGTTCCTTAGTTTTCTATGCTCCTATAGGGAAATTTAAGGTAAAGAACCGCTGGGCGCGGGTTCTGTTTGACTCCAGCACTACCCACTCGTTCGTGGCTAGAGACTTTGTGGAGCGACATCGGTTGACCTTAGATCGTGTTCGGGATTCCTTCCGTGTCAAGTTTCCCTCTGGTGAATCTGTGTTGTCAGATTTGGGCATTTTGGATTGCCCTATTTTGTTGGGGAACTTTCTTGCGAAGGCGGACCTGAAGATGATTGATCTGGAGGACATCGATGTTATTCTGGGCATGGACTGGCTCTCTAGGTATGATGTAGTCATTCAGTGCAAAGGAAAGCGCTTGGACTTCATCAGGGACGACGGTCAGTCCGGCATCGTGTATGCTGATCCGTGTCAGGATTCTCCTGTCATCTCTGCGGTATGTGCTCAGAGGTTGTTTCTTTCTGGTTGTTGTGCTTGTTTAGTCTCGGCGGTTGAAACCGCTGTTAGCGTACCACGCTTGGAGGAGATTCCTATTGTTTGTGGTTTCGCCGATGTTTTTCCTGATGACCTTCCTGGTCTTCCTCCCGAGCGGGATGTTGAGTTTGTGATCGATTTGGAGCCGGGTACGCGTCCTATTGCTAAGGCGCCGTACCGGATGGCCCCTCGTGAGTTAGAGGAGTTGCGAGGTCAGTTGGATGAGCTGTTGGCTAAAGGTTTTATCAGGCAGAGTTCGTCGCCTTGGGGTGCTCCTGTTTTGTTTGTAAAGAAGAAAGATGGGTCGATGCGGCTTTGCATCGACTATAGAGAATTGAACAAGGTCACTATTAAGAACAGGTACCCTCTGCCGAGGATCGATGATTTAATTGACTAGTTGCGCGGTAGCATGGTGTTCTCCAAGATCGATCTTCGTTCTGGTTATCATCAACTCAGGATCCGTGAGGCGGATATTCCACGGACTGCGTTTAGATCGTGGCATGGACACTTTGAGTTTTTGGTGATGTCGTTTGGTCTGACCAATGCACCATCAGCCTTCATGGATATGATGAACAGGGTGTTAAAGGATTTCCTCGACAAGTTTGTTGTGGTCTTCATTGATGACGTGTTAGTTTATTCTCGTAGTGCTGAGGAGCAAGAGCAGCATTTGTGTTTGGTCCTATCAGAGTTGAGGAACCACAAGTTATTCGCCAAGTTGAGCAAGTGCGAATTTTGGTTGCCTCAGGTTTCTTTTCTAGGCCACGTGGTGAGCAAGGAAGGGATCTCGGTTGATCCAGAAAAGATTGCAGCAGTGATGGATTGGAGTAGGCTGAGTACGCCTAAGGAGATCAGGAGTTTCTTAGGGTTGGCTGGATATTACAGAAGATTTGTGGAGGGTTTCTCTTCCCTAGCTGCACCGTTGACCAAGCTGACTCAGAAGAATGTGGCATTTGTTTGGAGCGAAAAGTGCGAGGAGGCTTTTCTGGAGCTAAAGAAGAGATTGTGCACTGCCCCCGTTCTGACCCTGCCTATTGAGGGTGTGGATTATGATGTATATGTGGATGCTTCGCTTGTAGGTCTGGGATGCGTATTAATGCAGGTTGGGAAGGTGATTGCCTATGGGTCAAGGCAACTGAAGACTCATGAGAAGAATTATCCTACACATGACCTTGAGTTCGCAGCGGTTATTTATGCGTTGAAGCTGTGGAGACACCTACTTTATGGGGCTCAGTGCAAGATCTTCACTGACCACAAGAGCCTGAAGTACGTGTTCACGCAGAAGGAGATGAATTTGCGCCAGCGACGGTGGCTAGAGTATGTGGCCGATTATGATGTAGAGATCCAGTATCATCCGGGCAAGGACAATGTGGTGGCTGACGCCTTGAGCCGAAAGACGGGAAAGATCTTTAACCTCTCCGCCGATCGGTTAGTTGAGGAGTTCCTCCTTATGGATATTTCAGTGGGATGCTATGGTTTGCAGAGTAGTTTGTCAGTGGCAGAGCCGTCCTGGATTTCTTTGACCAGACTGCACCAGAAGGACGACCCGGATCTGTTGCACCTATTCATCCGGACAGAGAAGGGAGAGTTGCCAGATTTTGCTATCGATGATGCGGGTACTTTGATGTACCGCGGCAGGTTTTGCATCCCCGCCGTTGGGGATATTAGAGGTATGTTTTGCAGAGAGGCTCATGGATCCAGCGTTGCATATCATCCAGGATCTACGAAGATGTACCGTGACTTAAGGCAAATTGCCTGGTGGTATGGCATGAAAGGTGATATAGCCCGATTTGTTGCTGAGTGCCACACTTGCAAGCGCGTGAAGGCCGACCATGGAAGGCCTGGTGGCAAGTTGACCCCGTTAGAGATCCCGACTTGGAAGTGGGAGAGTATATCTATGGACTTCATTACGGGCTTACCAAAATCTCCGAGGGGATTTGATTCTGTTTGGGTTATAGTGGATAGATTGATGAAGTGTGCTCACTTCGTGCCTTATAAGATTGATTACCCGATGAAGAAGATAGCGGAGTTGTACTTGAATGAAGTCATCCGACTCCACGGTGTGCCGGTTAGCATCATTTCTGATCGAGACTCCCGGTTTACTTCTCATTTTTGGCAGAGTCTGTAGGAGGGTTTGGGTACGGATCTGAGATATTCTACTGCGTACCACCCACAGACCAATGGGCAGACGGAGCGGGTGAATCAGATTGTTGAGGATATGATCCGATGCTATATTTTAGACAACGGCGGAGCGTGGGATGAGCGGCTGCGGCTTATGGAATTTTCTTACAACAACAGTTATCAGGAAAGTTTGCAGATGGCTCCGTTCGAAGCCTTATATGGGAGGCGCTGTAGGACTCCGTTGTTTTGGGCCGAGGCTAGTGAGAGGCCGTTGTTGGGTCCTGATGCGCTGGAGGATATGGAAGTTGCCGTGAAGCTTATTCGGGAGAAGCTTCGTATAGCTCAGGAGAGGTATGAAAAGAACGCCAATCGACGTAGGTCTGCTTTGGAGTTCTCTGTAGGGGACCTTGTATTTCTTAAGGTTTCCCCAATGGTGGGTGTAAAGAGGTTTGGTAAGAATCGGAAATTGGACCCAAGGTATGTGGGCCCGTTCGAGATTTTGGAAAGGATTGGCATGTCAGCTTATAGATTGGGTTTGCCAGCAAACTTCCCAGGAGTTCATAATGTTTTTCATGTTAGCCAATTACGGAAGTGTGTGCGCAGTAGTGGGCAGGTCTTGGACGTTGTGCCCCAGTTGGAGCCCAACCTCTCTTTTGTTGAGGTGCTGGTTCGTATTTTGGATACTCAGGAGCGAGTGCTGCGAAAGAAGTCCATACCGATGGTGAAATTTCTGTGGAAAAATCAGGATTTGGAGAGCGCGACTTGGGAGCTAGAGTCGGCCATGAGGAGGGCTTACCCTCACCTGTTTCCCTGATTTGATCGGTATGTTTCCCTTCTTGTAACTCCTATTGGGTACTTTTCCTTCTTTAGTAGGAGTGTTGTGCGTAAAGTTTCGGGACGAAACTTTCTTTTAGGGGGAGTGACTGTAGCGCCCCCGATTTTTCTGTGTTTATTTTTATTCTCGTTTGGCGTTACGGTGACGCGTTTCCGTGGCTTGTGCCATTTGTGGAGTGTGGTTTAGCTCCTTAGAACTGAGTGCCCTATTCTGTAGCCTGTTGGCAAGATCTCCCTAGCAAGCCGAGTCGTTTTGGGTGACCCGGTGTGGCCTCTCGGGGGGATGTTGGTGTTTGGCTTTATTTGGGTATAACTCGAGTTCTGTTCGTCGAAAATTAATTTCGACTTTGCCGTTGTGTTCGTAGCGTGGTTATTTAGCTACGGTGCGAATTTCGTCAAATTCCGAGGTAGTTCGGTTTTCGCGTCGTTTTGGTGCTTTATGTAATTTTGTAATAAAATATATTATTATATATTAATATATATATATATATATATATAAATAGAAAGCCCCGCTTCATCTTCTTCATGTGAGAACCGCCGCCCCTGTATGAGAGAAACGGAGAAACCGCTGAGCCCTTGCCTTCCACCGCCGATTCCCGGAGCGTTTGTGGACGGAATTCGATTCCGAGAGTGGATTCGGATTGCTCTCGTCAAGACCTTCATTCCTACGGTAAGATTTCCAAGTTTCGTGGCCTTGCTTGTGGTTTTGAATTTCGGGTTTTGACTTGTTTTCCGCCGGCAATGTCCAGATTTTTGGCCTTGTGCTTCGTTGCCGGATTCGTGCGTGAAGAGGAGGAAAAGCCGACCAAGCTTCGCCGGAAATCGAGGCAAGTGGTGTTCTCGCCCTTGCCAAGTTGTTTTTTTCTTTCGATTCATGCATCCTACTCGTTTCTACCATTTCTGTCTCCGGTTTCTGTTTCGAACGATTTCGCATAGTTGTGTGGTGGTGGTGAACGAGTAGAATAGGTAGAAATTATGTTAGGTGTGTCGTAGGCCGTTTTCGGTGTGTCGTAGATGTGGTTCGCATTGTCGGGAGAATGTGATGCGCGTTCCGGTGTTGTTCGGGAAATCCCAAACGGTACAGGTTACCCGCGCACGGTCATCAAACGTTAGGGCGCACGATCACTGGTCGTGTGCCACTGTTTGTACGCGGCTACCTGTTCATTTCTCCAAAGTTCTGTCTCGGCTATCGCACGAGCGCTGGCAACAGTGCGCACGACCACTGGTCGTGCGACACTGATCGTACGCTTATGCTAAGTTTTCTGTCAGGCTTCAAGTTTCCCAGGTTCACTTTGCACGATCATCAGCCGATGAGTGCGCACGACCACTGGTCGTGCGACACTGATCGTGCGCTCTGAATATTTCCTTTTTTGCACCCGTATTTAGATGGCGTCGATACGCGGGTTAGGTGGGCATGAGTGTTTTGTGTAGTGTTAAGGTAGTAATGTAAGAGTTATTGTTGTGATAGTTCGCTTTGCGTGGCACGTTGAGTGAGTGAAGCTCACTCAATGTGGTGTCGAGAGGACCCAGCGCCACGTCGTGTTGAGTCATTTCAACACTTTCTTTTTCTCTTTCCTCGATTTACGTTCCCGAGTGAATTCCTTGTTTATATTTGTAATTTCCTTGTCGGCCATGTTTCGCTTTCCTAATGGCCGAATCGTGGGTCGTGGGTAGTAATGGTGGGTTGTAGCTCTTTATGGGGGTGGAGTTGTGTAATTTAGCCAAGGCCACTCATGTTTTTCTTGCTCCAGGTATGGGCTGGGCATGTGGGTGGAAGGTCCCTTATGCTTTCACGTGTAGACCCTCGAGCTTGTTGACTTGGACATGGTGGATGGGGGGACTGAGTTTGCCTCCAATCCGGTTCCTCGTTGTTTGTTTTTGCTACTACCACCTCCCACAGTTTAGGGTGTTAGAAGTTTCTTCCTTGGTAGTTTGCAGCACTTTGGGCTCTTGGTAGCCTAGTAGGCCCGACAGGATGTTGTTCCTGGGCTGGGTTGTTGTTATTTCCTCGCACGTAGTGCTTTTCTTGTTGCCCTATTTTGGACAGTTGTGACTCTTTCTACTGCATGTTTTTTGGTTACTTTTCACCTTTGGTTGACTCTTTCATGCAGTTTTAACTTTGTTAAGCTTGCTGAGGTATTCTGTTTTCTTTTGGAATACCCCAGGTTCTGAGCCGTAGCCAGTTGGGTGGCTAGTTTGCAGTGGTGGTGTTGGTGGTCTCTTGGACTTTGGAGTTCCGTTTGCCGTGTTAGTGAGGTAGTTTTTCAGTAATTTCTTACAGACATACATGTGTGTCAGTGGGTTCGTGTCAGGTTGTTGGCGCCCACTGGTAGTTGTTACCTTTGTACTGGATATATTTACTTATGCTGCTACCGTTTTATGGAGATAGTCTACTTGCCCTGAGAAGGTTTTATGCTAGGTTGCTAGTTATTTTTAAACTATAATTATTATTATAAATAAAGCTCATGATCAGCATGTTTTATAAAACATAATCACTATTTTCCAAATCACGTATAAAGACCGTTTTCTTATATATTATATAAATTAAAGGTAGGGTCTTGCATAGCATGAGTGGTTCTCTTGGGACCCTTATGCGCTCCTTAGGATGTCAAACCTGATAAAGTATTTTCTTTCCGCAGCGTTTAAATATAGTTTTCTTTTGTGGACTAGGTGATCCACTAAGCCGGGGGATACGGCCTCTAAAATATAACTGATTTTCTAATCATTAATCACATGATTTTCCTTCATTAAGTTGGTAGGTGGTTTTGCCTGAGCGTCAGCAGTTATCCCCTGCTTGACGTGGCATCATGATGCGTGTTTTCTCTTTCTCTGATAATTCTTAATTCGGAGAAAATGCGGGTTGTGACACAATGCCCAACAATCTCCCCCTATTTGTAGAAGTCAGAACCCTCTACACTAAGGTGAATTATGACAATTAAGAAAGAACTTGAAATGAAAATTTAAACTAAGGCATTAAGAGATTAATTTAACACAAATAGGCAAAACTGGAAATTGTATATAAGTAATGTTTTAGATTTCTTAATCAACAACCATTTCATCAAAATTCTCAAAAACACATATATCTACAAAATACTTCTCGTTTCTAGCTTTGTTGCTGTCTGTCAAATTTCTCTTGCTGTCTCTTCTGATAGCTGAAGGGTTTACGATAGTATCTTGGAGGCTTAGGAGGAGCTTTATGATTATTCTTGCCATATTCTCTGTCATAAAGTCTCCTTTTGGTCATGGACTTCTCATATAAATCCCACATAGAGGAGCTATAGTTGAGATTCCTGTTCTTATTGCAGTCCAACAATAATTTGAGTGTGTCAAGAATTAAAGCTTTAGAAGTGGGACTCTAAACTTCAGCAAACTCCTGGGCTTTTCGTTTCTCTGCACCTGGCTGGGGAACAGACTTGCTAGCAAATGGACCTTCTCCATACTTCCTCTTCTTGGGGGTATGAATTTCTGGTAAGCTTTGAGGAATATCATCCTCCTATACCTGGTCATAAGAGGCTGGAGGAGGATTCTGATCTTCTGGACTAGGAGAGAAGCAGGGCATTCGAGGTTATTGCAATTGGGCTAGCATAAGACTGGATTCTCCTTCTGCAAGGGGGTTCAGATGATGAGGAATAATATTGGGATCAGCCTGAAAGTCAGGGAAAATTTGGTTGTGCATCCAAACTGTGGTGTCATAAGTATAGAACTTCACTGACTGGATTTGAGCTAAAACATTCTTATTAATTTTAGAAATTTTCTCAGCCCAGAGAGTGTTTGCATCTGCAGAAAACTTATCCATAAGTTTGATTACATGTTCTTTCACCAGGCTCTCCCCCTTTCTGAATTCTACAAGGAGTTTTTCTATGGCTTCTGCCTTGAAAGTACCAACTTCCTCACAAACCTTCATCACATGTTTTTGAGCATTCTTTTCTAATTCAATCTGATTATTAGCAAGAGTCATAGATTGTTCCATAACCTGACCAACACTAGTAATAGTGTGATATATGGCTTTTCCACCAATCAAAAATAAGCTCTTGAGAGAGTCAGTGTTGTGTTGGATCTCAGCAAATCCTCGACTCATTTCTATCTCCAAAGCAATCACCTTGTCTTGCATCACTTTCAGAGAATCGTCAAAATGTTTCCTTTGATCAGAGAGCATTTGGCATAACTAGATAAGAAGTTCTATGTTGGAAGGGGTAGCAGTAGTAACAACAACATTAAAAAAGATAGAGGGATAGACAGAAGTAGTAATAGTAGCAGGAGGAGGGGCTTTCCATAGAGGTATCTCTTCAAGAATCACTGAGCTTACATCTCTGGTAGTCTGAACAAGAGTAATATCAGCCTGATCAATGAATGTGGGGGGTGGAGAAATCTAACTTCCTCACAGGAAGATCAGCAGGCTCAGGAGAGATTCTGTCTTCATCAGAAAGAAGAACAGTCTCAGGGATATATTGCTTGGCAGAAGGGGATTAAGCAGGAGGAGATTCTGGTAATTTGATAGGAGAAGGAGAAGGAGCTGGAGAAGGATCTTTTGGATGTTCTTCAGCTGGTTTCTTGTAGAGGGGAGGAACATCTGAGGTGAGTTCTTCCACCATTCTATCAAAGGCTTCTGCAGTGTTTTGGAGGGTTTCTAGGACTTGAGCATCTGGAATGGTATCTTCTGGAGAGAGTGCCACTGGGGACTTTGTTGGAGAGCTGACATGGCTTCTGATGGGAGATCTGCTTGCTGATCTTGCTGGAGAGGGAGGAGGAGGTCTGACAACAGGAACAGAGGCTGTAGGCTCCCCCTGAGTTACTGTACTAGATGGTTCAGCAACATGATAATAGGAGGGAGGCGGGGTCCTGACCTCAGAGGCAGAAGCTGCAATTTCATTAGCTAACTTCTTTGGATTTTTCAGCTTGAGTTCCCATCTTTGGATGGAGGCCAATGAGATCTTTTTCAAGTGATGATTTTGAGTACCATTAAAAGATTTGAAAGTGACTGGATCAATCTCACTCAGCAATAAAGAGATTATACTTGCAAACTTAGGAGCTTGAATACTGTCCCTGATCAATTCAAAAACCATCATGCCAAACTGAAATTTCTTCCTGCAGATTACTGCTTTCATAACATCAAAGAGGTCATTTGTTATGAAACTAATCGACCCTGTTTTGCAACACCAGATATTTCCAATTATGTCGACAAGAAGTTTGCTTACATCATTGAATAGATTTCTCCCTAAAGACATGACATCCACAGAAACTCCATAGAAGGAGTAAGTTATGTCTTAATCTTCATGGGTTAGATCATCCTCTTCATCTATAATGGGCATCTTGAGAAGCTGAGAAACTCTGGTTTTGTCCAACTTTATCTTGATCCCTCTTACTTTAGTTTTCAAAATATTACCATTCCTCCTTACCTTTGCATTTTTGAAGAATTCTTCGACATCAGGAAAAGAAATTTTGCAGGGTTCTGACAGGACAAACATCAATCCGGCGGTTTCTAGGAGAAGGAGCATGTTCTTGAAATCATCAGAGATGTCTGAAATCCATGCGAATACAAGTTCACTACCGACTCCTATCTTAAACTCTGATCCATTGAAGCTGACGGCGGCGACGGACGGAGCGCAAGAAGGTGGCTGCGACGAAGCTTCTATCGGCGGAAGGCGAAGAGTTTTCGAGAGGAGTAATGTCGAAATGGCGGTTGATTTGGGATTTCTAAAGCATTATATATATATAATCCTAGTAATGTCAATTAAGTGTCTAATTAATCAAGGATTAGGGCTTAAATCAACGGGTTTTCGAAATAGAAGAAAATAATTAGAAGTAGAAAAGGCAATGAGCATTTCTCAAGAAGTCGGGTATAGTTCTCGAGAACTGCCAGGGGACTTCTCGAGAAGTAATATACTGGTTCTCGAGAACGGAAGATACTTTTGTTGGAGTTACCATGGTGATCTAGAAGTTGTCAAACATGTAATCTCACTGCCAACGCGATATGGGCCTGCAGGCTCGCACATAAGAGCTGTGGAGGAGTTGGAAGATTGACCGTATTGGTAAAGGTTACCAATCACCATTATGTATGGGGTCAGGCAATTGTTGCCAGTAAAGTTCATAGGGCATGGATAGTCGAAAGGTCGTTGAGTTTGACTCGACGACCAAGGCAAATCGTCGAGAATGTCTCGACGACCAAGGCAGATCGTCGAGAATGTCTCGACGACCAAGGCAATGTCGTCGAGAATGTCTCGACGACTATGGGATTTTAGTCGAGAATCAATCTGATAGATTCATCGAGAATCAAAGACTTAGTCGTCGGGACTGTCCATCGATTCTCGCCAAATCTGCCTGTTGATTCTCGCCGATCGACGAGTATCGTCGTGAGTCGTCGAGTATGACTCGACGACTAAAGGCCATTCGTCGAGAATCATCCCTGATTCTCGACGACTTGGCGCTTGATTCTCGGCGAACGCCTTTGCCGATTCTCGACGAATTCTTCCAGGGACCCTATGCTGTGTGGTCTGCGGATAGCCATTCCTTTTGGTCTATTTATACCTTTGGTATAAATAGACACTTAGGGTTTTGAAAATATAGAGGGAAGGAGGACTTGTGCTTTTCTTGCGGCCGATTAGAACCCGACGGAAAGAGTTCCGCCGATCGCTCGTTCCGCCGCATCCCGCACATCGCTGGACGGAAGTGTTCCGCCGCCGTGTCTGCTCCGTTGACCCTCCCATTTCCGGCGATAGTCGCTGTTCTTGCCTCTCCTGGCGCGGACCTAGCATTCCGTGGAGTTGAAAAGGTGCGGCTGTCTTCCTCCCGATTGTTCGTGCGACGAGCAGTTCGGGTTTCTCCTGCTCGTGTGGATTTCTACAGAGACGTGGATATTATTCCACGTACAACTCGCCACCGACAACACTCAATACTTGGAGCATCTTCGTTGAGTTGTGACTCAACGCCACTAAGGTATTTTGCCCTAGTTATTTTGTTTACTTCTTGATACAACGATCATGGCCAGATCCAGTTCTCTTGTGCTATTCTCATCCTTTTCTCTTCCGCTGCATGCATAAAGTGTTGTGCTTACCCTCACGAGACACCCAACAGTGGTATCAAAGTCTCAGTCAGGGTTTGTGTTTTGCCTGAATGGAGGAGCTGTGAGCTGGAAGAGTTCCAAGCAAGAGACAGTTGCTGATTCTACAACGGAAGCCGAGTATATCGCTGCAGCTAATGCAGCGAAGGAGGCTGTATGGATTAGGAAATTCATCGGCGAGCTTGATGTAGTTCCTAACATTGTTGGTCCCGTAGTTCTCTACTTTGATAACAATGGTGCAATTGCACAATCTAAGGAACCTAGATCCCATCAGCGCTCCAAGCACATACTTCGGAGGTTCCATCTTATTCGTGAGATTGTCGAACGAGGAGATGTGAACATTTGCAGAGTGCCGACTGAGGAGAATATTGCAGATCCACTGACAAAGCCTCTCGCGCAGAGAAAGCATGATGGTCATACTAGATCAATGGGTATACGATACCTGAATGATCAAGTCTAGTGGGAGCCTTGTGGGTTGCATGTAAAGATATATTCTGTTGGCTGTTTATTGTTTATTCATATGATGAATTGTGTACCTAGATTTTCTTTTTACAATTAATGGCATATTCCGTTATTATGGTTTTTCTATATGATAGTTAAATGTTAACATAATGAATACCCTTAGAATGTTCGCTTCCATAGGACATCAAGTACGTGACTTGAATGTGAGAGCCTATGATTCATTTGAAGCTTCATTCTTAAAATTCCCTGGTCGTGGTATCATCATAGGATCTAAGGGTAATGATGATACATGAAGACTAGCACGTGCGTTGACTGATGACCAGTTCTCACAGGTCATGATATTGTGATATCAAGTCATCACGTGGGTACTTGTTAGTGAACAAGTTGTACTGGACAGACCCAACCAGAGACAACTTTGTGGATTGTTATCTAATCGTGTCACAAGTAGGTCTCTATTGACAATGGTGTTGTGGTCCTTTGACCTGAAGTCACAGTATTCATCAAGTGAGGAAGAGCATGCTTTGATGCCATCTAAAGTCTTCCTTGAGAAAGGTTGATGATAAGGGTGGTTGTTGGGCACATTACGAATCATTTGGATGTTTGTGTGTGAGCAGATATGGAATTTGTCCTCCTATATGACAGGAGTTGCATCCATGGGACCCTTGATGGAACTGGACTGAGAAATGCATGGCCATGCTTGGTGGAGTCAATATGTGATATTGGCCTCACCATTCTCTGGATGTCCATTCTAGATCAGGAAACTTGGATTGAGTTATTATGAGGGTGACACGGTCCATGCCTCTAGTTCTTTCCGGATGTAAGGGACAAAGGGACAAAGACAACGCTGATAAATTGTTCATGAAGGCTTATGAGTTATAAACTCTTATTGCTTGGGGAGCAATGATGCATTGCTAGATGCCGCTCATTGTTTGTGAGGTTTATGATTTGATACTTCCAAGGTCAAGTGGGAGACTATTGGAGTTACCATGGTGATCTAGAAGTTGTCAAACATGTAATCTCACTGCCAACGCGATATGGGCCTGCAGGGTCGCACATAAGAGCTGTGGAGGAGTTGGAAGATTGACCGTATTGGTAAAGGTTACCAATCACCATTATGTATGGGGTCAGGCAATTGTTGCCAGTAAAGTTCATAGGGCATGGATAGTCGAAAGGTCGTCGAGTTTGACTCGACGACCAAGGCAAATCGTCGAGAATGTCTCGACGACCAAGGCAAATCGTCGAGAATGTCTCGACGACCAAGGCAATGTCGTCGAGAATGTCTCGACGACTATGGGATTTTAGTCGAGAATCAATCTGATAGATTCGTCGAGAATTAAAGACTTAGTCGTCGGGACTGTCCATCGATTCTCGCCGAATCTGCCTGTTGATTCTCGCCGATCGACGAGTATCGTCGTGAGTCATCGAGTATGACTCGACGACTAAAGGCCATTCGTCGAGAATCGTCCCTGATTCTCGACGACTTGGCGCTTGATTCTCGCCGAACGCCTTTGCAGATTCTCGCCGAACGCCTTTGCAGATTCTCGCCGAATTCTTCCAGGGACCCTATGCTGTGTGGTCTGCGGATAGCCATTCCTTTAGGTCTATTTATACCTTTGGTATAAATAGACACTTAGGGTTTTGAAAATAAAGAGGGAAGGAGGACTTGTGCTTTTCTTGCGGCCGATTAGAACCCGACGGAAAGAGTTCCGCCGATCGCTCGTTCCGTCGCATCCCGCACATCGCCGGACGGAAGTGTTCCGCCGCCATGTCTGCTCCGCTGACCCTCCCATTTCCGGCGATAGTCGTTGTTCTTGCCTCTCCTAGCGTGGACCTAGCAGTCCGTGGAGTTGTAAAGGTGCGGCTGTCTTCCTCTCGATTATTCGTGCGACGAGCAGTTCGGGTTTCTCCTGCCCGTGTGGATTTCTGCAGAGACATGGATATTATTCCACGTACAACTCGCCACCGACAACACTCAATACTTGGAGCATCTTCGTTGAGTTGTGACTCAACGCCACTAAGGTATTTTGCCCTAGTTATTTTGTTTACTTCTTGATACAATGATCATGGCCAGATCCAGTTCTCTTGGGCTATTCTCGTCCTTTTCTTTTCCGCTGCGTGCACAAAGTGTTGTGCTTACCCTCACGAGACACCCGACAACTTTTCGAGAGACAGTTCAAAGTTCTCGAGAACTGAGAAAACTTTTCGAGAGATAAGTCAAGTTCTCGAGAAGGAGTCTGAGTTTTTGATAATGAATATGTTACTTTTCGAGAAGTAGACAGAGTTCTCAAGAACTACCTTCCTCTTAAGAAATTTTTGACCTGTTTGAAGTATCCTCGATTCTTGAGCTTTGAACTGATCTCCTATGACTTATCCTTCTTTGTTCAGCATCCCAAGTTCAGTTTTGAAGAAATTTAACTTGGTATCATCCAGCGGCTTCGTGAAAATATCTGCAACTTGCCGATCTGTTGGCACGTACTGTAGGTCTATATCCCTTTGCTCCACGTGCATCCGGATGAAGTGATATCAGAGATCGATGTGCTATGTCCGGCTGTGCGAGACTGGGTTGTTTGCGATTGCGATTGTCCTGGAGGAGTCGCAGAGTAATGGAAAGTCTTTGATCTTCATATTGTAATCCTCTAGCATGTTCTTTAGCCAAAGCAACTGTGCACAACAACTACCGGCAGAAATGTATTCTGACTCGGCCGTTGAGATTGCGACACAGTTTTGTTTTTTGCTGCTCCATTTAATAAGCCTTCTTCCAAGGAACTAACACGTCCCGGAAGTGCTTTTCTTGTCATCTTTGTTACCAACAAAGTCTGCATCTAAGAAACCAATTAGTTCGCTTTCATTACTTCTTGGGTACCATAAGCCAAGATTCGGTGTACCTTTAAGGTATCTCAAGATCCGCTTTGCAGCAGCATAGTAAGATTCCTTACAGTTCACTTGGAATCTAGCACAGATAATTATGGAGAACATTATGTCTGATCTACTGGCAGTAAGGTAGAGCAAGGATCAAACTATGCTTCTGTATTTGGTTTCATCAAAAGGTTTCGCTTTCTCATCCTTGTCTAGAGACATAGCTGAGGCCATTGGAGTCCGCATAGAGGTTGCACTCTTCATTCCGAATTTCTTAATCAACTCCTTGGTGAACTTTGTCTGTGAGATGAAATTTCCATCTTCAGATTGTTTCACCTGAAGTCCTAAGAAATACTTCAGCTCGCCCATACTACTTATTTCAAACTTACCTTGCATAAGTTTAGAGAACTTTTTGTAGAGGTTGTTGTCTGTAGATCCTAAAATAATGTCGTCGACATAGATTTGCACTAACAAAATCTTTCCTTTAATTTCCCTAAGAAATAATGTCTTGTCTATCTTTCCCCTTGTGAACTTGTTCTAGAGGAGAAAGGTAGACATCATTTCATACCAAGCTCGAGGAGCTTGTTTCAAACCGTACAATGCTTTTGATAATAAATAAATATGCTCATGTTAGTTAGGATCAACAAAACCTTGGGGCTGTTCAACATACACCGCTTCCTTTATGTCACCATTCAGGAAGGAGGACTTCACGTCCATTTGGTATACTGTGAAGCCCTTCAGTGCGGCATAAGGCAGGAACAGTCTGATGGCCTCCAGTGTCACAACCCGCATTTTCTCCAAAGAAAATGAATTATCAGAGTAGGAGAAAACACGTGTCATGATGCTACGTCGAGCAGGGGATAACTGCCGATGCTCAGGAAACCCACTATCAACTATACCTTATGAAAATTCATAAGTTATATGATTAGAAAATCAGTTATATTTTTTTTAAAGGCCATATCCCTCGGCTCGGTGGATCACCTAGTCCACAATTTAAAAACTATACTTATACGCTGCAGAAAATACTTTATTCAGGTTTGACATCCTAAAAGAGTGCATAAGTTCCCCTAGAGGACAACTTATACTATGCAAGACCCTACATTTAATTTATACTATATATATAGGAAAATGATCTTTTTATGTTGTTTGAAAAAATAGTGTTTGAGTTTTATAAAATATGTTGATAATGAGTAATACTTATAATAGTGTTTTTAGGTTTAAAAGTAACTAGCAACCTAGCATAAATCAACCCCAGAGAAAGTACACTAACTCCAGAAAGGTAGCAGCAAAAAGATAACATATCTAGTATCAAGGTAAAACTACCGGTGGGCGCCAACAAACTGACACGAACCCACTGGCAAGTATGTATGTCTGTAAGAAAAAATAACACCAAAACTACCTCGCAAAAACAAGGAACTGATCTCATAGCACCAGAGACCACCAGTAACTGCATAGCACAACTAGTCGTCAGAGCGACTACTATCCAGAACCTGAGGCATTCAACGAAGAAAGAATACCTCAGCAAACAAAACTAGAAAACTACTCGAAAGTGTCAATCAGAAGATAAGTAAAAGAGGAAAATAAAGCAGTAACAGTCAAAACTGCCCAAGGTAAGGCAGAAAAAGGATGTGCACTAAGTGCGAGGAAACAACAACAACCCTGCCAAAAAAAAATCCTGTAGAGTTTACCAGGCTACCAAGAGCCCAAACATTGCAAATCTACAAAGGAAGAAACGTCTAACACCCTAAGCTGTGAGAGATGGTAATAACAAAAACAACGCGGATCCGGGTTGGAGGCAAACTCAGTCCCCCAACCACCATTTCCAAGAAACAAAGCTCAGGGGTCTACATGTGAAAGCACTAGGGACCTCCCACCCCCTTGCCCAGCCCGTACCTGAAGCAAGATAAAAGAAAAAGGGTGGCCTTGGCTAAATTACACAAAACCACCCCAATTAAGAGCTTAAAACCACCACTACTAACCACGACCCACGATTCGGCCTTTGGTAAAGAAAAAATAGCCGACAAGGAACATAAAAAAATTCAAGGAATTCTCTCGGGAGTGAAAATCAAGGTAAGGGAAAAGCGTTGAGATGACTCAACACGGCATGGCGTTGAGTGAGCCCCACTCACTCGACGCCTAACCGTACCTCGAAGTTGAGTGAGTTAGCCTCATTCAGTGCCAGAAACAACCATGGAGTTGAGTGAGGTTCACTAACTCAATGCCATCCGCAAGATCAGCTCTAGCGTTGAGTGAGCTAACCTCACTCAATGACAAAAAAGCTACGACATTGAGTGAGGTCCACTCCCTCAACGCCTTCAGCAAAACAGGCAGTGGTGTTGCGTGAGCTAACCTCACTCAACGCCAAAACAGCTACGGCGTTGAGTGAGGTCCACTCACTCAATGCTTTAGAACTTAACCGAAAAACCCAACGGTGGTGTTGAGTGAGTCCACCTCTCTCAATGCCAAAATAGCTTTGGAGTTGAGTGAGGTCAACTCACTCTACGCCAAAGTACTTACCTGCAGGAAAACCCTAAACCAACGCCATCCGGAAGAGGTCGGCGGGAATGCCGATTGATTCTCGCCGAATCGGTGGGAATGCCGATTGAATCTCGCCGAATCGGCGAGAATGCTGATTGATTCTCGCCGAATCGGCGGGAATCACTAATGATACTCGTCGTAGTCGGCGAGAATCACTTTGTGATTCCCGTCGATTTCGACTTAGACGAATTTTCTCACTCAATCGCCTCACTACTTAGCCGCAAAAGAACAGACCAAACTATGGCTTTGAGTGTGTGCACCACACTCAACGCCAAACCCAGGCGGATTTTGGCTTTGAGTGTGTGCACCACACTCAACACTAAATCCTGAGAGCCGACCAAGACGGGTTCTAACCAGAGAACTACCACCAAAATATCCCTCTCTCTCTCTCTCTCTCTATCGGCTCCACCCGCAATAGCACCAAACCAGAAGTAAAAATTCTGGAGTCTAAATGGTGGAAACAACTAGCGGGTTGAGCAAAAACAGCATAAGGGGGGAAGATCAAAACAGAATTTTAGGGTTAACCTAAAACTTCTGCACAGAATTTTAGCAAGCAGAAGAGAAAAACTTGGCTTCTATCCTAAAGATAACTGGGTAGTTAAGAGGGGGAAGATCAAAACAGCAAGTGCAAGAGCCACTTGCCTCGGTTTTTCAGCGAAGCTTCATTCGAGCCCTTCCTCTCCCTCAGCACCAGCAGCAACACCTAGCCAGCACATCCCGAGCTTTAATGGCGGAAAGAGCAAAAACCGAAAATCCAAACCTCATAAAAACCCTACGAAAATCTAATCTCTTACCGTAGAAACAAAGATCTGAGCGAGAGCAATCCAGATCCACTCTTAGAATCGAAATCCATCCACAAACGCTCCCGGAATCGCCGTCCGAAGGGGTAGCAGGTCCGGGGGTTTTCCTCTGTTTTCCGCGAACAGGAGCAGGCGAAGGTTTTCGAGAAGAAGAAGAATGGGCCCGCTAATTTGGCTAAAGGCTTTTAAATAAATCTAAACACGCCTATTCAGCCTTCACCGCTTCCTAAGCCGCCGGTTCAAATCACCTAGCCTAATAGTAATAATTTGCATTTATTATTAGCACACCCAAAACGACGCAAAAACCAAACTACCTCAGAATTCGATGAAATTCGTACCGTAGCTAAATACCCATGCTACGAACACAACAGCGAAGTCGAAATTAACTTTCGATGAATAGAACTCGAGTTATACCTACCCGAATCCAAAACACAAGCATCCCCTGAGAGGCCACACTGGGTCACCCAAAATGACCCGGCTTGCTAGGGAGATCTTGCCAATAGGCTACAAAATAGGCCACCCAGTTCTAAGGAGTTAATACCACACTCCACAGATGGCACAAGACAACAATACACATCGACGTAACGCTAAGCAGGAATTAAATAATCGTAGAAAAATCGGGGGCGTTACATCCAGCCTTGCCACTGGAGCGTATGTTTGGTCGAAGTCGATCCATTCTTCTTGACGATATCCTTTGGCGACAAGTCTGGAGTTGTTCTTTATGATTGTCCCATCCTCGTCAATCTTGTTCCTATAGACCCACTTAGTTCCGATGACATTTTTACCTTTGGGTCTTGGAACAAGTGTCCACAATTTGCAGCGCTTGAACTGATTTAGTTCATCTTCCATGGCCAATATCCACAATGCGTATTAGTTTTCTTCCTCAAACTTCTTTGGTTCAACCTGTGAGAGAAAACTTAAATACAGATTCTCGTTAGTTGTACCTCGACGAGTTCTGACACCGTCCCGGGGATCTCCTGTGATTTTGTCTATTGGGTGATCCTTTAGATGTCTGAGCTCTAGATTTCTGGCATTTGGGACTTCTTCAACCATTGGAGTGACTTCATCAATTTGGACTATGTTTTCATCTTGATCTTCTACCTCTCCAATAGGGGTCAGAGAGGTGATCTTGATGAACTTATCATCTTTACTTTCGGTTTGTTCATCCAAACTGATTTCTTTAAACCTTGTACCTGCATCTTCAACAAGCATACTAGACGATTTACTTTGTAGCAAGCTCGTCTCATTAAATACAACATATATTGATTACTCTACCACCAGAGTTTTTCTACAGAAAATCCTGTATGCCGTACTATGGCTACTATATCCTACAAAAATACCTTCAAAAATTTTCTCACTAAACTTGGTAGTATGATACTTACAATTGTTTAGTACGAAGCATTTACAGCAAAAAATCTTAAAATATGATACAGTCGGTTTCTTGCCTTTTAGAAGTTCATAAGGTGTCTTATCATTATTCTTATTTATGAGGGCTCGATTTTGCACGTGGCATGCAGTATTGAAGGCTTCTGCTCAGAAGTATTCCGGTAGTGAAGCATCACTCAACATGGTCCTGCAGGACTTTATGAGTGTTCTATTCCTTCTCTCAGCTACTCCATATTGTTGTGGAGTGCGAGGAGAGGAAAACTCATGAAAGACCTAGGCTTTAACAAAATTCTTTCATGGCCCAAGACATGAACTCCGTTCCATTGTCACTTCTGATTTTGACTATGGAACAGTTGTATTCATTCTGGAACTGCCTGACAAAATTTGTAAAGATATCGAAGGTATCTTACTTGTGTTTTAGAAGGAACACCCACGTAAAGCTCGAGTAGTCATCAACAATAACCAATGTATAATCCTTACCTCCTAAACTTCTAATTTGTAGTGGACCGAACAAGTCCATTTGAAGTAGGTGTAAACACCTATTAGAGTTTTTGCCTATAATGCTTTTAAAGGTATCCCTTGTTTGCTTGCCTTTTATGCATGCATGACAAGGTCTCTCTTTGACATGCTTGAAATTAGGGGCATCACGTGCTATGTTCTGGGAGAATAATTTATTAATTGTTTTAAAATTAATATGTGATAGCCTCTTGTGCCATTGGTGACCAAGAGACGCACTATCTTTTGCCAAAAGACACACTGGTGTAGAAGAATCTATACAAATGAAATTTAAGCAAAATATATTCCTGGTTCGAGTGCCTGATAGAATTGTTTCCATATTGTTAACAGACTTTATCATGCAGTTGTCAGCGTGGAATTCAACTATGTATCCTTTGTCGCACAGTTGAATTATGCTTATGAGATTTTGTTCCAATCCCTCCACATAAGCTGCATCCGAAAAGGATACACTACGGTTAGTGATCATACCGTAGCCTTTAGTTATCCCTCGGTCTGAACCTCCAAAGATGACCTTTGGTCCATTGCAGACTGAAGTGAAATTCTTGAGTATGATTCTTATCTCGGTCATGTGCCGAGAGCATCCACTGTCCAAGTACTAGATTGGCATTTTGGTGGCCTTTGGACATACCTGCATTCATGATCACTTTGCATTAGGAACCCAAACGTGTTTGGGTCCTTGGTCTCGGGTTAGAATGCTCCCCCTACGAAGACTAGCATTCTGAGTGGTCAGTCTCATATTACCAACTTGAGGAGTGGCAACCTTCCTGGTATTGAACCAACAATCGATGGCAAAATGGCCAATTTTGCCACAGAACCAAGAGTCGAACCTGTTGTATCTCTGCCTTGTGTACTCTTGCTTGACCTTCTAAAGTGATGGTCTAGCAGGGGTGGCATTTTTGGAGGAAGAAGCTTCAGGGTGATGGCAGTCACATGATTTCTTCTCCTTTTGAGGTATTTCCAAAACGGGCTTTACTTTCGGTGCTTTCTTGAAGTTGTGGCCATGATTATAAGGACCATAGCCCTGAAGAGTCACTTCTTCATAAGGTACCTTAAAAACACTCTCACTAAAGTTCCGAGGGTGATTCCATCCTTGGTACTGAGACTTTGGCTTTACATAGGTAGTCCTGGTCAAGTGACGGTAGGATGAGTCCAGTTCAAACTTATTTGTTGGAAAGATGACATTCTTAAATACAGTCTGATCTAGATGGGCTTTCCCCTTTTCTTTGGCCAAGGCCTTCTTGGCGGCCTTATTCTTCTGTTGAGCTTTGTTTCTCCTAGATGATTTACTAAGAGCGGCAACATGGCCTAGTCCAGCTCCTTGGGCCTTAGCTGAGAATTCATCAACAAGTGGAAGAACTATCTTAGGCTTAGAGAAACTTTCAACAAGTTTCTTCTCTACCTCGATTTGTTATTTCAACTCTTGGATGATTTCCTCTTTAAGGTCGAGGTGCTTAAGAGCTTGAATATATTCTTCAATAGCAAGATTGAATTTCTCTTGAAGAGAGTCAGTCTTAGTGACTTCTTCTCTCAAGCTGCTCTCAATGGCTTTTAGAGACTTAATCTCTTTAGCCTGAGTTTTCACGACTCGGCGACATTTGTTGTAAGTCATGATCAACTCCTTGTACTGGGCCATAAGTTCTGACTCATCGTCAGAAGATCTGTCCTCATGATCATGCTCAGAACTTTCAGATTCAGAGAGAGGAGTGTGAGATTTTACCTCCCCAGTAAATTGGGGCTCTTGTTCGTCATCTGATTGACCCATGAGCCCAAAGTAGGCTTCCTCTTCTTCACTCGACTCAGATGAGTCAGAGTAACTGAGAGTCTTTCCCTTCTTGGCCAACAGGATCTTCTCTGTCTTGTTCTTGTGGCACGAGGACTTCTTTTCCTCTCTTCTGCCACCATCCTTCTTCTTGTGGGGGGCAGTCAGCTATGACGTGACCTGGTTTGTTACAGCAGTAGCAAACAATGTCATTAGAAATCTATATGTTCTGTTTAGAGGTATACCTGTCATGGCTACTTGAGACTTTCTTTCGCTGATCACCGTCAGGTCGTGATCTTCTGAATGAGCCATCCTTGCCTCTCCACTGCTTCTTCTTGTTCAAGAATTTCTTGAACTACTGAGAGAGCAATGAGAACTCTCCTTCAGATAGTTCTTAGCCTGAGGTGCTTGGCTTAGAGCTTTCCTCTTCACTTACTTCTAGAGCAGGTGCTGGTGAGGCAGCTTTGCCCTTCCTTGAACTGTCAGCCTTTAATGCGACAGACTTCTCTTTTAAAGATAAGCGAGTTTTCTCTTCTTCAGCTTTCCTGGAATTTATCTGAAGTTCATAGGACATCAGCTTTCCAAATAGATTTTGGGGGTCTGTCTCAGCTAGTCTGCCAAACTCCCGGATGGCACAGATTTTGTTGTCCCATTTTTTTGTGAGAGACCTCAGAAACTTATCATTCAGCTCCCCATTAGCGAAGACTCGGCCGTTCACTCTTAGGCCATTTACTATATTGAAGAAATTCTCAAAGGTATCTGCAATGGTCTCCTTTGGCTCTTGCTTGAAGGCTTCATATTTGTGGTTCAGTAGGGACCTTCTATCATCCCTCACATCTTCAATACCATCCATTATAATTCTAGAGACTGCCAAATCTCCTTAGACGATTGGTTGTGAATCAGATTCTGCTGCATCGAGTCATCGACTGTACTAGCTATAATATTTTTGGCTTTCTTATCCAAGGAGACAAGTGCAATCTCATCCTTATCTAGATCCATCAACTTCTTAGGAACTTTCATGGTTGGATCTATAGTGGAGATAGTCATAGGAATGTAGGGACCTTCTTCAACAATCATGAAGATCCGGGGATCCACAGCTTTCATGAAAAATTTGATTCTCTCTTTCCACATGGGAATGTTATTCTTTGTGCACAAAGGAAGCTTGGCGAAATCTTTGACCTTGTCCATTGCTTGAATATCCATGTGACAACTTTCAAGATGAAATTGATAAAGGTGTTAACCTTTTAACGACCAACCTCCCTCTGATACCAATTGAAAGTGGAAAGTTGTCAACCTAAATCACCTAGAGGTGGGTGAATAGGTGAATTGTGCGTCTATTTGCGGAATAAAAATTTTAATGAACTTGTACAAATAATCAAGCAGTCACAGAAAGACAAGAAGATTTATAGTGGTTCCCCAATCTTGGGTACGCCCACTTTACCTCACCGATCTAGCAAATCACTAGACTAAGCTACTCCATTATCTCGGATTGAAAACAATCCTACGCCTCGGAACCAAGTTCCTACAAACTCGATCAAAAAGGATCTACACTCAGAAGATAAAAACTTCCTACAAACTCGGAGAACAATGCTCCTACACTCGGAGAAAATCTCCTACAATAATAGTAAAGAAATTTTGAATTACAAACATAATAACATTTCAGATCTGGAAAAGTGAATATCAGAATCTTCTTCTTGACCTTTGCGTCTCTTTCAGAAATGTTAAAGAAGATGTGTAGATCTAATCCAAGAAAACTTTGACCAACTCGATCAAGGAGAAGATGAGAATCCTTGAGCAGCAAGTCTTCTTGATCGACAACAGAATAATCGATCTGATCGTGAGCGGTGGCGGCGGCTTCAGAGATTTGAAATTAGAGATGGCCGACGAGAAGGATTTCGAGTGAACAGACAGCCGCTTCTTGCAAAAGATAATTATTAGGGTTAGGTCTTAATGAAAAGACCTTATATAGGATTACTCCTAACGGTTAGAAAAGACATTAATGACGACACGTGTCAAGACATTTCAAAAAATCTGGCCGATCGGGACTTAAACAAATTTCAGAAAAAAAAATTTAGTCTGCAGTTCTCGAGAAGTAACATTAGCTCTCGAGAACTGATTGAATTTCTCGAGAACTAAACTGTCTGGAATTGAACATAGTTTTCGAGACTTTAGGATCAATACTTCTCGAAAACAATATGGACTTCTCGAGAACTATAGCCTAACTTCTCGAGAACTATGATGCTGAGTTTCTCGAGAACTGAGGACTTCTCGAGAACTAATCTAGACTTCTCAAGAAATAGGACTTAGAAAAATTTCTTGAAACTTTCTGAACTTCTCGAGAACTACTCTGGGACTTTTCGAGAACTAAGAGCCGAGCTTCTCGAGAACTGAAAGGACTTCTCGAGAACTAAGAGCCGAGCTTCAAGAGAACTGAAAGGACTTCTCCAGAATTAAGAGCTGAGCTTCTCGAGAGTTGAAAGGACTTCTCGATAACTAAGAAATACTTCTCGAGAGTCATACTTAGAAAATTTTTCTGAACTGAAACAGCTAAACTTCTCGAGAACTAAACTCTTGTCTCTCGAGAACTTCTAACTCTACTTCTCGAGAACTGAAAGGACTTCTCGAGAAATGGACTTAGAAAATTTTTGAACTTTTTAGAAAAAACTTTTTCTTCTCTTCAAGAGTCCAATATTCATTCAATGGTCCAAGTGTTTGAATATGAAGTGTATCCCAATAGAGAGGCTACACATGAGTCAACACCTTGGATCACATAGTGAGGGATTACACTGTATGGTCCTGTATTCATGACCCACTGTACACTGACATTGATCTACACTTAGTAATGATGATCTGCAAACACACAACTTAAACAAGATATCAAAAACAACTTAATTAATCTTTTTTCAAGGGTGACTTCATGCAAATCTGGGTTATTGTGGATGCAATGCCCAACAAGATCCTAGCAAGAAGTTGATCTTTACCAAACCCTCTTTAGATTCTCCTTCAGATGCACCTAAAAAGGATTCTTAGTTTTCTGCTTTTAGTATGAACTTTGTTGTTATTATTTTTGAACTCTCATCGCACTATATCATATATCTGCTGAAAATTTTAATTCTGCTAGATATACTTTCTATGTGTTTTTTGTAAATAGTATCTGAAAGTATCTCGTGTCGACAAAGTCCACATAGGGGGGGGGGGGAATAAGTGTCGTATATAGTATTTGCGGGAATTAAATTACCTACACAATTAAACAAACACAGCACAAAAAACACACAAAAGTTATATTGTTCCCGATTTGGGTACGTCCACTTTCCCCCTTCGACCTATCTCCCACCAAGGGATGACTCGACCACTTCTCCAAACAGATTGAAATCAAATACTCACACTACGGAAGGAACCCTTCCAACCAAAGAGTCACCACTCCACCACCATGGGTTGCACCCAACCCTTACAACTAGGAATCAAAATTCCTTTATAATAAACTAAAATTGAATGTCAAGAAAATACAAACAAACTTTTGGAGATTCCGATGTCCTTCTTCGTTCGATGAAGCTTTCTTGAAAGATACGAAGAGTCCACTACCAGAGTTATCTCTTGGAGACTATCTCTTCAAGATCGGCGGCGGCAAGTGATTGCGGCGGCGATGCTTTGTAGATCCACACTTCTTGACGAAGCAAGCAAGGTCTACGAACGATCTCAGTCGGATCAGTCATCTCAATTGATTCGGAATGGAGAACTAACCTCGTTCAACGAATCGAGAGACAAGAGATCTCAAGAGAGATGAGTGAGACGCACTGCTAGCCTCGGTACTATTGTCGGAAGATCAAAGAAGCTCTGAGATCTGCGGTGACGACGAGCTTATGAGCGGCGTCAGCAATCGGCGATTTTCCGCGATCTGCTAGGTCACGCTCGGCCTCCTTTCGTTTTTTGAGAATGGATTACTTGTCATGTTAAAAATACACGACTATATATACCAGAGCCAACCCTAATGACCGTTGTGGGACCCACAAGGAGAAACCCTAGCCCCGACCGAAAACAGCGTACGGCCTCTTGGTTCGGTCAAGCGAACAGACGAAAATTGCCTAAGGTAAAATCGGCGAGAATCGTTGGTTATTCCTGTCAAAGTCGGCGGGAATGACTCACGATTCCCGTCGATTCTGCCTTGGTAAAATTCCAGTTGAAAACCTTGTCATCCGGTGGGAATCGGCTAGAATGCAAACTGATTCTCGTCGAATCGGCGGGAATCAGAACGATTCCCCTCGAAGTCAGCGAGAATCACTTGGTGATTCCCGTCGATTCTGTCTTAGCAGAATTTCTGTAGGAAAATAGTCATCCGAAAGAGGTCGACGGGAATGCAGATTGATTCACGCCGAATCGGCGGGAATCACTACGATTCTCATCGAAGTCGGCGAGAATCACTAGTGATTCCCGTCGATTTTGACTTAGAAGAATTTTATCTTCCTTCCTTTGATGACGTGGTCTTTGACCCATCTTTGCTCCTTCTTCTGCTCATGATCTGCCTTAATCCTGTACTTGAAAATAAGTACACTCAATAGAGAGAGCACACGTGAGTCAACACACTGATCTGCTCAACGAGGATTACGTTGCGCAGACCCGTGTATATTGACCCACTGTACCCTGACATGGTATGTACTTAGCATGAAATAGCTGCAGCACAACTTAATAGAAGATTGTCAAATACATTGTGAATCCATCTTAGCTTGACTGGAGGCTTCTTCAAATCCAGGGAATTGTGGATACAATACCCAACAATCTCCCCTTATTTGAAGAAGCCAAAATCCAACTAGCTAAGATGAATTACACCAACCAAAAAGATATACATAAAAGTATGTGAGTCAATAAGTCAGAATAATAAAATTTCACGCATTCAGAACAATAATTGAATCAGCATGTGATCATATATATATATATATATATATATATATATCCAAAGAGTTGTTCATTTATAATTACAAGAATAGACGTACACGCATATTAAAAAATAAACAGTTTAGATTTAAGGTCTATCCCTCCTTGCCTCAGCATCTCTTAGTTGTTTAGACAGGTACTTCTTGCTTTGCCTTTCAAATAATTCCTTTGGCTTCGGGTAGTAACGTGAGGGAGGAGCTTTATGTTCCATAGTGTTAGTCCTGAAGAATAAGTTTCTTTTGGCCTCATACTCTTTGTGCATCTCCCACTAATACTTACTATATACTTCATTTCTATTAAGCTCTCCCCGCTGTTGTAGCATGAATGTATCCAGTATGATGCTTAACTTCACTTTCCTTCAGTCTTAATTTCCTCTCAGCGGAGTTTCTTTGTAAGTTCCTTCTTGAAGTTATCTTTTCCCTTTTGCAATGGCCACTTTATCAAACATAGCACTGTGAGGCTTTGGCAGCGACCCTAGCAGCCTTTCTGGCATCAGCTTCACTCAAAGGAACCTCCTCAGCACTTGCAACCTAATCAGCAGTAGCAGTAGTAACCTCATCATAGGAGCAACCAAAATTTGTGTACTAGATGCTTGCTGAACTAGCCAGCGACAGCTTTAAAAAACATACTAATTTGACTGCTTGAAGTTGTCGACCATGATTTGCTCTAACCCTGCCATCTTAGCTGTATATTCCTCCTTCCACTTTTTGGCTTCTTTAGCAATTGAGTTTGCATAAGAATGCAGTGACTCAACTATATGCTTGACATTTCGAGTAATATCGTCCAGCAGGGATTTCTGATTCGTGTTAAGTGTGACCATGTTGGCATCAAACAATTTGATGTTATTGGCCACAACATGTGCATTTTGATTTACTACTGCCAGACCAGCTGTGTTTTTCTGTACCCCTTGCATCAGAATATTGACGGTAGTGCCGACCTCAGCATACTTAGCATCAAATCTTTGTTCCATCGTATCCAGCTTGTGATTTATCTCCATAACATTCTTTAGCATCAGATCCTCTGATTGCTTAATTTATTTAAGTACCTTGTTGTGAGATCGTTCAAATGAGGCCTTCAGTTCATCCACTATACCTTGAATGATATTTACCGTGTGATTTGCCAGGCTAGGTCCTAGCGGATGAACCTGATGAATGGCCTGGTCGTGCTCTTGGGGAATAGGACTCAGTGAGTCAGGATTCTCTTCTTCAGATACACTAGAGGAGCTTGAAAGATTCATGGTCTCCTGTGGGGGGATAGAGGCAGCATCTGCCAAGTTTCCATGTATACTCATCACCCCCTTCAGCAAAGTATCAGGTTGTTCCTGAGGCTGGAATGGCTCCCCCTCAACTGTTGCATCAGTCACATCAGGAACCCTTGCCTGAATTTGTTCCTCAGAAGGGAGTTCAACATCAATCTCCCTCATGGCCATATCCTTTCCATCTTGTTCATCATTAACGTCCTCAGCAACCTGCTGTTCAGGGGAATCCACATCATCTCAACTAGCAGCAGTATTCTCCACACCATCCGCTTCTTCCTCCTCGTCAGTTTGATCGGTCGCGAGAGTCTCCACTGCCTCCTTAGCGATGAGGGTGATGTCAGTAACTGAGGCTTCCATCCTGATGGCAGCAGAAGGACGGGGTAACGACTCCACCTCAGTTCCTGCATGCAGCAGATCAGGAACTTCACTGGGCTCATCCGAAGGATTTCTGAACTCTGGTGCTCTGTGTTCTTCATCAACATATGCTCCAGACGAACCCCCTTGGGCAATTCTTCTTTCCCACCTATCAAATATGCTGCAGTCCATCTTCTTCAGGTAATGAAGGGGAACTTCCTTAGTCATATCAAATCTGTCTCTGTCCATCTGATTCAGATATAGACTGATGATTCTCCCAAAGTTAGGAGTATATAGGGTATCCTTTATCTTCTTAAATAACATGGCCCCCAGTTGAATTTCTTTCTGCACACTATAGCCATCGGGATCTTAAACATGTCACATGATATATGATCATGGGAGCCAGGTTTGCATATCAGAACCTTTCCTATTATATCTGAGAGGAGCTTTCCTTCTTCGTTCATGTCCTTGCATTTGATGGCCTTAGTCCCTCGAGCTAATCAACATAACAGTAGTGTCCTCGCACGATCATTTTCATCTAGGTAGTCCTCTTGTACATGAGCTAGGTAGTGCTGCTGAGTGATAGAGATGAGATGATGATATTTAGTTTTGCAGCAGTCATCTTGATCCTTAGTCCAGCTATCTTACTCTTTATTAGGGTGTCCTCGTGACGTAGCTGGCGGTTGCGTAGAACTCCAGAACTTCCTTGTCTAACACCTTGCACGCGGTGCTCGAGAATAAATGAGAGCCCGGCTTGCTCTTGCATAAGATGATGTTCCTGAATTCATCAGAAGCATGGGCAAAGCCAGTCCTAACCAACTCACATCTTGTGAGGAGCCCGACCATTGTTTGAGGAGACATTATAAACCTAAACAAGTTACACTCAAGGAACTTAACTCTATCAAAATCTATAGTTTGTAGGAACTAAACTAGTACGAACTAGACAAGTTACAAACGAGCAAATGATTCAACGAAGAACGGTCGATACATGTTACTCAAACGGGGGAAGGTAGAAAACTCTAGGTAGGCAGTGAGCGGAGAGAAGCCCTAGTCCAATGAGAGGCTTGTGACGAGCAGATGCCGAAGAAGGGAACACAGAGCCGACGGGGAGAGGACAGCGGGCTACAATCGATGGGAGACACGGGAGTCGACGAAGACAGTTGTGAGAGTCGATGAGCACGACGGATGGTGAGCGACGGGAGGCAGTCTCGATTCCGATGTTCCATAGGGAAGCTGTTTCCGTAAAGTCGACGGGAATATGAAGGGTCGGGAGGTGGAATCGAGCAGTTTCCGCTATTTATTTCCGTTATTTGCCGCTGGTTGAGGAGATTTCCGATATTTCCGCCCGATTATTCAAATCGACGGGAATCCTATTTATTTCACCTAGAATTCCTTTTTCTTCTAAACAAAGGATATCAAGTTTTCATGTTATGATAGCTATATTGAGTTCAAGGAAGGCTAACATTAGAAATAAACCCCGGCTTATCCTTGTTGGATTCAAAATGTAATATTGTAGTTTCAACTATTGATACAAGTCCCTTGAGACTAATAGGACCATTTGACACCCCCTTTCTCACCATATCAAAGTTTTGACAGTTTATCCGTTTCCACAATATGGATCCTACGGATATTAGCTTCCGTGTCCTTCAATTAGGTGTGTGTATATATATATATTTATATCTTGAAAGGGAATCTACATATATGTTTGGATATATATATATATGCATCTATGTAATGCAATTCAATTTTCAAAACTGAATGCGCGTACCTGGGATCATTAGGTTGATCATTCGGATCCAGTATTTGAAGTACAACGGGTATCAAGTTCAAGTAGGACACTGTAGTTAGCATTATCTCTGGTCTCATATACTTGTTCCATAGCAAGCCTGGAACATCTCTTGTCTAGGTCCCATCATGTTCATGGGTACCTAGACTATCCTACAAAAATGAATTACCGTACCTTAGGAACCCAATATGTATTGGGTCCTAGGTTCTTGCCAGCATAAAATACAACATGCCTTCCTACAGTATTTCTGTCAGGAAGGCTATCTCTTGCCAAAGGATGTGGACATACCCTTTCCCTTGGCACAAAAGGATTGTGCCAACAATCTATGGCAAAGTGACCAACTCTGCCACATCACTAACACTCATGAAATTGTATCTCATTTATGACCAGGTCTATTATCGGAGTTAGTAATGACCCTAGGTCTGGAAGAGGCAAAGCTGGAACTGCTCTCAGATTTACCCTTTTCACCGATACTCGAGGGGGGTCTGATGGTGAACATGAGGTGAGTATCATGAGGCATGGGGGATGGTGCTTTCTTTTCAGCAAGCACACATCCGAGGGCACCATTGATGCTTGCTACATGTTTGCCATAACAGCACATAAACTATGGGTGTTTCCACATGAGGGCCGATCATTCTTGCAGTTACCATATTTGTTCTTATGGTCATACCTGAAGGAATGATGTGTCCCCTTCCTACTTGGTGTGGGGGGTCTGAACACAGTTTCCCCATTTCTCCACGATTTTATAATTCGTGAGTTCCACCCATTTTTTCCCTTTCTCTTGATAGAATCTATCTTGGAAAAATTAGATACTATCCTCTTCTCGGTCTCTAGATGAAACTCTAGATCTGAAATCTTTGAGTCCTTCACCTTGATGGATTCTAATTGGAGGTCCATCAGGGTCCTCAACTGAGCAATTTCCTTAGCGTGTTCCTCAACAAGTAAGTTGCTCTTCTGAAGGGCACTACAAAGGGAATCAAGAGTTTTTTCTCTTGATTAAAACTGTCAATTTCGCTTGCATCAATTGATGGACAACCCTCTGAACTTCTCCGGTCTTCAGGAGATACAAAGGGAAAGGAGCATGAAGAGGAAGATGTAACATCCCATGTTACTTCTAGACCCCTTAACTTAGATTGGGTTAGGCATGCTGTGGGTTTTAGGGAAATTGGCTAGGTTTGACCCTAGGTAGTGGGTTGTAGCCATGTGGGGCCCACTATAGGACCAAGTAAAACTAGGTCAAATTAGCCTAAATAAGGACCCTAGCCATACCATGACCCCACCACATTGCCCTTACCATAAAATAATCTAAGTGGACCCTAGGCCATGTCACTAGGTCAACACTTTGACCTCAGTTGACCAAAGTCAACCTTGGGCCTAATTTGGTCAAACCCATACTCATAAGCCCAATTATCCTAAGTAGGGCACCCCCTTAACCCAACTCCAGTTGGGTGGTTCCATTGGGCTCTTGACCAACAAGTGGGGTCAGCCCACACACCATGTTGACTAAGTCAACCCAAAAGTCAACATGTCAACATTTTGACCTAAGGGATTAAAATAGGAGCCCAAGCCATTTCCCTTGGGCCAAGCCCACCAAACTTGGCCCATGACCAGCCCAAGTGGACAAGGACAGCCCCTAACCCCCAAAATGAGTAGAGAGATTACATGCAAAGGGGGTATGTTGGATAAATATCTAAAAGAGGAGAGAGAAATGTGGAGGAGATGAAAGGAGGCCACATGGGCTCATCTCATCAGCCCAAACACTTACTGGCCGACCACCCCACCTCATTTCAGAAGAATTTAGGGCATGGGGCCACTTGGCACAATGGGTGAAGCATCCAAAGCTTCACCCCGAGCTCACCTCGGCCACATCTCCCTATACAATCACTCTAGGCCAAATCCAAGCCCACCATTAGCTTCAGAGAGAGGAGAGGAGTTGAAATCGACTGCTGGAACAAGGAAATTGGTGGATAAATGAGTTTTCAGGCAGGAGATCGCCGGAGCTACTCTTCCATGCCAAACCGCCTCCAAACTCGCCGCCAGCCACCAGCTCAGGTCCGTTTCGCCTCACCTCTACTCGTGCTTGGATTCTAGATCTTCTAAGGGAGATACCGGACTCAACTGAGCCCGATGCAATGAGAGGAATGAGTGAATTTCCGAGTTATTTCACCTTGCTTGGGATCGCCGGAGGAGCCAACTCCCGCAGCCTCACCACCGGGAAACGCTAGCCACCACCTCAGTGAATGTGGTGGCGACATCTGTCGGCGGTGGCGGCGGCTCAGCTGGCCGGGGGGGGGAAAAACGACAGACAAGTCGGCCCAACGCAAAGAAATCCCGGCCATTGGCTGGAGGTAGGAGATGACCAGATGCCATTTAAGATTCGTGCAAATGAAACTATATGAATTAAATTAAATTTATGAATAGTGAATATCTGTCACACATATTCAGTCACTTTGCATGTGACATTTAAGGCCCTTAGAAGCACCACCATAACTTGAACCCTGAATTAAAAATATAGCCCTATTTGTTAAATTTTATTTGACACCTTAATCATCAATTTTAGTTTAGTGGTCTGGCCTGTAGGGCAGTTTTCCTAGGACTGGTCCTAGGCTAGGATAGAAACTAAAACTTAAGACCAGGTCAAACCAGAAGTCCACATAGTCTGAAATTTTGGGTATGTGGCTTATTTGGGCATATCTAGTCTCTGCCAAAAATTGAGAATATTTGGGGACATAATTCCTATAGTTTTGGTCATAATATCAATAATTAAATAAATGGTATAATTGGAGTGTTAAGCCTCCAAATGGCCCCCAATTTTGGTGGCAGGTCCTTGGGGACATTATAAACTAGTGATACAAATTTCACTACATTTGGATCACTGCATGTTGGTTAATTATCTTGCATGTGTGGCTAATTATAGCCTTGGGTTGCAAATAGCAATATTTTAATATTGTGTATTAAGCCTAATTCAGGCATCTAAAAATCATGGATTTGATTCCAGTGGTTCATTAGGGTAAATTTAACCCCTCAGATTATTTATGAGATTTTTGGAATCAAAAATTCCATTATTTTGAATTTTGGAAAATATAGCCCTTATTGAAAAATAAATTGATAAATAGGTTTTGATCATGCAAAAAAATCCTCAAACCTTGCCAAGTTAAAAATAAGGTTATATTTGACTTAGGAAAATTTGATCTTTCTGTTTGAGAACTTCTGGAGTAAAATACCTTAGAATTACCATTTTACCCTTTTTGCAATTATTCATGAATTGGTGGAATTACATATTATAAAATTGTAAAATATGTGGATTTCTATTTTATAATTATATTATTATTATTAGTCTTTTAAATTTATTTCATAATTTTTGGATGCACTGATAATTCTTAAACTAGCATAATGGCATTTTGGTAAATATTTAAGAATTGAATTTGATATGCCATTACACTAGAGAGGTTAATAAAACTCTGCCATTAGTCATTAATTAATGATATAAATGCTCAGTGATTTTCTTGGAATTTTGGCCTATGTATTTCTCATACTTCATTTGGAAAATGGTAAATATGTAGAATTTGTATTAATTATGGGATAAGTATAAATAATAAAAGGAAAATTATGAAACCTTGTGGACAAAAATATTTTACCCATATGTGATAATACGTTTTGTAGCCTAAACTATTATCGTATTTTATATTTTATATTGTACAAATTATGTCTATTATTAGTTTTTTTTTATCCTTTTATGTAAATTTTATTGCCACTAACTTTTTCCTGTCTTTTTGCAGGTTTTCAGAAAAATTGCCAAAATGGCCTGTCACGCCCCCCTGTCACGCCCTCCCTGGGCGTGACCTAGGGCGTGTCACCCGATCCCGAGGACATCTCACGGAAGGGACAGAAAACGGTCAAAACCGCTGTCACGCCCCACTGTCACGCCCTCCCTGGGCGTGTCACCCGGGCGTGACCAGGGGCGTGTCGCCCTCTGCCGCAAAGCTGCCGCCGCATTAAATGCCCTTCCGCCTCAGCACGCAAATAGTACTGTCACGCCCCATGTCACGCCCGAACATGGGCGTGACACCTCCTTTTCGGTGACTGACGGATTTCCGACCAATGATTTGGACATGAATGCCTGTCACGCCCCCCTGTCACGGGCATGACGTAGGGCGTGACCACCGACGTACCGAAGCAATCATCCCTCCTGCCAGAATCAGAGCCCGAGGTCAACATAGTACTGTCACGCCCCCTGACACGCCCCCCCTAGGGCGTGTCAGAGGGCGTGACCGACCCGAGAAAAAATCTATAAATTGAGCCCCCCTCCCCCCATTTCAGCAAGCTTTGGTTGAGTGGGGGAGGTGCTGCCCCTTTGTTTCTTGATCCTTTTTCATGCTTTTTCTCTCTCTCTCTCCCCCTCTCTTTGTACTTTTTGGTTAACCCTAGTTTAATCTTAGTTTGTGCTAGCTTTTAATGTAATTTTCTTCTTGCTTAGTGCTTAATGTAGGGCTAGAATAGGGTTTAATTTTCATGCACTTGTAATTTTATTTTCAATAGTGTAACTTGCCCTTTTTATTAATAAAAGTGTTCTTGTTTAGCTTGTGTTCTTCTTATGCTTTTCTATTCATCTTCCCCCCTCCACTCCATTATGATTAACTAATCCTCCTTGTACTCGATCTTGATGATCCGAGGTTAGAGCGATTATGTTATGATGTTTTAATTAATCTTTTCTTTTTAGGTTAGGGCCTTGAATTACTCTTGATTTATCACGGGTCGGAGGTATATTTTCGATATATACTCTCCGCCTTTGCTTTCATTCTGGGCTAGCCGAGAGGCCGAAAGAATGAAGTGAGCATTCAAGAGTAAAGGGAGTTGTACGCACCCCTCGAGAGAGGCAGACGTCCAAATCTCCCGGATTGGAGTAAAATCCAATAGTGGGGTTCACCGCGTAAAGCGAGTTTTAGGCCTCCGATTTAGACGAGAGTCGGTCGGACCTTCCTAAACTCAGTTGGGCACGACTTCGAGAGAAGCGTGTTCAAGCTTTAGGAACCTCCACGGTCAAGGACCCTTATCCTATTAAGTTTAGATTTTTATCGCATTTTCTTAATCGTCTTTAGCCGAGGTGAATCTCGATCGGGTGCATTTCCATTTCATATTGTTCTACCTTTTGTAGTAATCTCATATATTGTGCTCTTTTATTAACTGCAGTAATTTCCTTTCTAGCTTAGTTGTTTGCTTAATAGCGTAACTTAATTGCGGTAGTTCTCTTTCTAGTTTGCTTTAATTTCTCCATTGCGCTTATATTTTCTAAAACCCTAGTTTTCCGTCGATAAGATAATAGCGTTCGTGTGAGTAAGCTTAGCCAACAGTTCCCGGATTTCAATACGACACTTGTGTCCCCTTGCTACAATTCGATAGGTATACTTGCCTCATCGGGTTGGCTAGTTCGGTTGCGTTTATTTTCTTCGAACCCTAGCGCGCAACAAGTTTTTGGCGCCGTTGCCGGGGAACCACACTTCCGTTTATATTTGAAAACAACGAAAAATAATTTTGAACTTTTTTATCTCCTCTCTTTTCTCATCCTTCTTTAAAGTTTTAAAAAATCAAAAAATTATCACCGCTCTTAATAGAAACTCCAACCCATCACAATTTTTCTACGTCACCTAATTCTCTCGAAAAGGGCAAAAGGCTTTAAGCGCCCACTGTCTTGTCTAGTACCTTGCGAACCCACGGTTCACGGGTAGTCCTGGGAAGTTCGGGAGTTAATTTATAATAAAAAAAAAAATCTATTTCAAAAAGAAAAAAAAAATTTAATTTAATTTTCTAAATCTAGTTTTCTTTCTAGTTTATCCTTTTTTCTCTTTCTCTTCTTCTTTTCTGTTCTTTAGTGCATGACCCGCTGGAGTCCGTCGGTTATTTTGGACTTGGACCACGAAATTGAGTGTACTCTTCGGAGAAGATCGCGATTTCAAGGTCCTACTATCCAAGTGCCGGTTGAGGACTCCGAGTCATTTAATACTTTAAGAATGGAAGAACCCAACGTAGATGAGGCCGTGCAAAGGACTATGTCCTATTATGCAGACCGAAACTCGAGGGAAACAGAATCGAGTATAGTCCGCCGTACACTGTAGCAAATAATAACTTTGAACTTAAAGCCTAGGCATAATTCAAATGGTGCAGGCAATATGTGCAATTTGACGGACTTCAAGATGAAGATCCGAACGCACATATAGCTAGCTTTGCTTGAAATTTGTGACACCTTCAAGATAAATGGTGTCACAAAATGATGCGATCAGGCTAAGACTCTTCCCCTTCTCTCTAAGAACTAAAGTCTAAGCAGTGGCTTAACACACTTCCGAAAAATAGCATAACCACTTGGAATGAATTAACTGAAAAATTTTTGGCGAAGTATTTTCCGCCCGCTAAAAACTGCAAAACTTAGGAACGACATCTCTGCCTTCGGACAATAGACTCTGAAACCCTTTACGAAACTGGGAGAGATTTAAAGAATTATTAAGAACGATGCCCGCATCACGCGCTGGCCTTGTATGGTTACAAGTGCAGACATTTTATAACGGGCTAATCAAAGCACGAAGCAAATGATAGACGCAGCTTCTGGCGGTACTTAAATCATAAGGACCCCGGAAGCCGCTCTTGAGCTTTTTGAGGTATGGCCATGAACACTTATCAGTGGATGTGCCTAGGTCCCGCCGAACAAGCTGCAGGTATTCTATGAAGTGGACAACGTCTCTCCAGCTCGCTCTGCAAGTAGAAATCCTAACAAAAAAATCACGGAGATGACTGCTGCCTCCGCCCCTTCAGGTATGGGAATCTGCAACCCCTACTCCAGAACATTTAGATTATGTTAATAATTTGCCTAGAACTGCTTTTAATAATTTTTCTGCTGCGAATTTTCATCCGCCTGGTTTTAATTTTCCGAATAGTTAAACCCCGCTTTAAGAAACACCCGAACTTTTCATGGAGTAATCCATCGAATGCGATGCGCCCGCCCTCCGCAAAATGATTTTTCTGCACAACCACCACCACCACCACTTCTTCAAAATTACCCAAAACCTCCGAGCTTGGAGGAATTACTTTCTAATATATCACCACAAATGACGCTAACATAAGAACTTTAACCGGAAGCGTAAAAAGTTTAGAAAATCAGGGTAGGACAGCTCGCGAAAATAATTTCTGAGCGACCCGGCAGGTTCTCTCCTTCCAATACCGAACCCAAACCCGAGAGAGCAAAGCGAGAAGCTATAACTCTTCGCGAGTGGGAAGCAAGTCTCCGGTATGGTAAGTGAAGAGCCGAGGCAAGCTCCGCTCCTGCTTTTAAAATCAAAGCTCCGCTCCGCTTTTAAATCAAAGCTCTGCTCCGCTTCCACTCCTCTGCAGAAGTAATCACCACACTTTAGAAAATAAATCTCACTCCACCACCCATCTTCAAAAATAATTCAACTCCTCCATACCCCTCTGAACTTAATAAACAACGTCAAGATGATCAGTAACTCCCGCTTCTTAGAAATCTTCAAACAAATCCACATAATCTTCCCTTCCACGAGGCTATTTCGCAAATGCCGAAATACGCCAAATATCTTAAAGACCTCCTCACAAACAAGAAGAAGTTAGAGAATCTTTCGCACGTCACGCTTAATGCCGAGTGCTCCGCCGTTTTAACAAACGGTTTGCCGAAGAAAATCAGTGACCCGGGTATTTTCTCTATCCCGTGTGTCTTCGGTGATCTCTTTGTTAAACACGCGTTAGCCGACTTAGGCGCAAGTATAAACCTGATGCCCTTTTCGTTGTTCAAAAAGTAGGGATTGGTAGCCTTAACACCCACGCGTATGAGTATCCAGCTAGCCGATAGATCCGTCAAGTATCCGTTAGGAATAGTGGAGGACGTTCTAGTGAAAGTCGACAAGTTCATCTTCCCGGGGACTTTGTCATTTTGGACATCGAAGAAGACGTCGAGGTTCCCCTCTGTCCTTGGCCGACCCTTCCTTGCCACCTCCCGAGCCATCATTGACGTAAGCAATGGTAAGCTCTTTCTTCGAGTAGGCGACGACGAAGTCACATTTCGCGATCACCCCTTCGATGAAGAACACCTTAGCGAACGATGACTCATGTTTTTTCATAGACCCGTGAGTGATGATTCTTCCTACTGCCTCTTCCGACTTTGAAAAAGAATTTTCTACTTTTTGCTCCTCTTCTCTTACAACAGAATCACTGCAAGGAAGTGATGAATCTTCTTATTGTCTTTCTGAGTTTGAAAAAGAGTTTTCTGATTTTTGTTCTTCCTCTTTTCTTACCACTGAATCTGTACAAGAAGCCGTCTTGGCTGCTAGCCCCACCCCTTATTTGTTCCTTATAAAAAAGTTTATGAAGATATTATTTTTGAAAAAGAAAGAATCTCAAAATCCTCTTATGAAGAACCCCTACCCTAGAACTTAAAGAACTTCCCGAACACCTTAAGTATGCTTTCTTAGAAAAAGACTCCAAGTTACCAGTTTATCGTTTCGGCCTACCTCACGGATACGCAGAACGATAAACTTCTTCTAGTTCTACGTAAGCATCGCCGGGCTATTGCTTGGCAAATTTCTGATATCAAGGGCATAAGCCCATCTTTCTGTACACATAAAATTTAAATGGAAGATAATTCGCGTAACTCTATCCAACCTCAGCGCCGTATAAACCGAATATGAAAGAAGTAGTTAAGGGCGAGGTTATGAAACTATTAGACGCAGGAATTATCTACCCTGATATCGGACAGTAAGTGGGTTAGCCCCGTTCAGGTAGTTCCAAAAAAGGGAGGGATAACCGTAGTTAGTAATGAGAATAATGAATTAATCCCGACACGACGGACGGTGACGGTTGGCGTATGTGCATAGATTACCGTAAGTTAAATGACGCCACCCGTAAGGACCACTTTCCTCTACCGTTTATCGACCAGATTTTAGAACGTCTCTCCGGCCATAGCTTTTATTGTTTTCTCGATGGCCTCTCGGGTACTTTCAAATACCCATCTCTCCCGAGGACCAAAAAAACTACGTTTACTTGTCCCTTCGGCACCTTCGCGTACCGAAGAATGCCGTTTGGATTATGCAATGCGCCGGCTACATTCCAACGATGTATGCTCGCAATATTTGACAAGTACGTAGAAAGCATTATGGAGTATTCATGGACATTTCTCCGGAGTTGATTTTTCGGCGATACCTTCGATAGATGTTTAGAAAACCTCGAAAAAGTCTTAGAACGTGCGAAGAAACTAACCTTGCCCTAAATTGGGAAAAATGCCATTTTATGGTGAGGGAAGGGTTAGTTTTGGGTCATAAAATTTCTGCTAAAGGTATTGAGGTAGACGTTGCCAAGATAAAGTTATTGAGAAGTTGCCGCCACCTACAAACATAAAAGCTATAAGAAGTTTCCTAGGCCACGCTGGTTTTTATCGTCGTTTTATAAAGGACTTCTCCAAGATCACTAAGCCCCTCACCCATCTCTTAGAAAAAGACGCTCCATTTATTTTTGATGACTCTTGTATTTCTGCCTTTGAATTAATTAAAGAAAAGTTAATTAACGCGCCGATTATGATAGCTCCGGTGTGGGACCTTCCTTTCGAGATTATGTGCGATGCGAGTAGTTTTGCGGTGGGAGCCGTATTGGGTCAACGCATATCTAAGAACTTCCACCCCATCTATTACGCTAGTAAAACCCTCACATCTGCACAAGAAAATTACACCACAACCGAGAAGGAGCTCTTAGCTGTAGTATTTGCGTTTGATAAATTTCGCCCTTACATTACACTTTCAAAAATCATTGTTTTTACGGACCACTCGGCCCTCAAGTACCTTCTTGCCAAAACGGATGCCAAGCCTCGCTTGATTCGCTGGGTCTTACTCCTCCAGGAGTTTGACTTAGAGATCCGTGATAAGCGAGGAGCCGAGAACTTGGCCGCCGACCATCTATCCAGATTAGATAACCCCTTTATAGAAAAATTAAATGAAAAATCTTTTAATGACTATTTTCCTGATGAGAAGCTGCTTTTAGTTAATACATCTACTTCTCCTTGGTTCGCGCACATCGCCAACTATCTAGTGGCCCGGGTGCTCCCAAAAGAGTTCTCCTCTCAACAGAAGAAGAAATTCTTTTCTGAGCTAAAGAACTACTTTTGGGAAGACCCGCATCTTTTCAAAATTTGTGCGGATCAAGTGATAAGGAGATGTGTTTCTTTTGATGAAGGAATTGATATTCTAAAACATTTGCATGAAGGTCCGACAGGTGGGCACTATCAAGCTGCTCGCACCGCTCATAAGGTGCTTTGCGCGGGGTTTTTACTGGCCTAGCCTGTTTAAAGACGCGCAAGCCTTTGTGAGCAGGTGTGATAGTTGCCAACGGTCGGGCAATATTTCTAATAAAAATGAAATGCCGCAAAATTATTTCTTAGAGTGCGAAATTTTCGACCTCTGGGGAATTGATTTTGTTGGCCCCCTTCCTTCTAGCTTCGGAAACAAATATATTTTAGTTGCTGTTGATTATGTTTCACGATGGGTTGAGGCCCAAGCTCTTCCTACGAACGACTCCCGAGTTGTAGTCACGTTTTTAAAAAAATTATTTTCTAGATTCGGTACGCCACGCGCAATCGTTAGCGATAGGGGTTCCCATTTCTGTAACGCGCAATTTTTCAAAATCCTTACTAAATACGGCGTTACGCATAAACTGTCCACTGCCTACCACCCCCAAACTAACGGTCAAGTCGAAGTAGTTAATAGAGAAATAAAAAGAATATTAGAAAAGACTGTTTCAACTTCTAGAAAAGACTGGTCAGCCAAACTTGACGATGCTCTATGGGCCTACCGAATAGCGTACAAAACCGCCCTCGGATGTACGCCGTATCGGCTGGTCTATGGAAAATCGTGCCATCTGCCCGTAGAGTTAGAACACCGCGCCTTTTGGGCCTTAAAATTTTTAAACTTCGATCCCCACTCAGTCGGTGACCTTCGAAAATTCAACTAAATGAACTCGATGAGTGGCGCTCTTATGCTTATGAAAATAATAAACTTTATAAAGAGCGGACGAAGCGTTTACACGATAAACACTTAAGGCACCCTAAAAACATTAAGCCGGGCGACCAAGTCCTTTTATATACAGTCGTTTACGTTTATTTCCGGGCAAATTAAAATCTCGCTGGTCTGGCCCATTTTCTGTTTTAGAAGTATTTCCTTATGGAACTGTTTTAATTTCTCACCCTGATAAGGGTAATTTCAAAGTGAATGGTCAGCGTCTTAAACTGTATTTCTCTGGTGATGATGATGTCAGTCCAAACACTATTAAGTTTTTGCTTCACGAACTCTAACTTTGAACTTTTTATTTTTTTTGCTAAAAACAATTTTATTTCGGGACAACAATATTTTTTGGACAATATTATTTTTGATGCGTCGAGCTCAACGACGCTTTAACCAAAGGGCGCTCTTGGGAGGCAACCCAAGTTATCTTTTTCTGTTTTCTTTATTTTACAATTTTTGCCTCGGACGGCTCCGACAAGCTGAAGCTTTTGCGATCGCCTGCTCCAACATTGCTGAATCCATCACGAAGTCCAAAGAAGACATTCGGGGAGCGGCATCACTCAGTTTTCGCAGCAAATAAATCCGGGGAAGTACCTGTATTTCAATTCTGTCTTTTCATTTCTGCACTTTATTTTCTCTCCTTCTCCAATCCCTTCTTTAGCCATTGAGGACAATGTCTGTTTTAAGCTTGGGGGAGGATTTCCTCCTTCATTTTTGCTTAGTGTAAATAATTTCCTTTTTGTAAATAGTTCCATAAATAAAAAAAAAAAAAATGAATATCTTAAAATTCCAAAAAAGAGAAAAATTTTCCAAAATCCAAAAAAAGAGAATATTTCTCAAAATAAAAAAATATATATATATGTTTTTTGAATAGTTTAGACATTTTGGTATTTCAATAGTACCCTAGTTTTTAGTTTTGTTTTACTCAAAATCTCCTATAAACAACTTAGTTAATTATAATATTTCTAATCGTCCTTTTTAATTATGTTTCACAAGTAAAATGTTGGCCATGCTGTGTTTCTAATTCGCGGTAGCATGTTAAGGTGAAATATTTTTCTAAAACTCGCATTTCTATTATGGTTTTTTGTTTTTTTATTTCCTTTACTCTCTCAAAAATTCATCATCCACTATTTTCTTTTTCGTTTTTGAATAATTTTTGTAAAGTCAACTTTTGAATAACGTAGTAGATGTGAACGATCCAAGCCACCTATTATTTCTATTTTCAAGTTAATTTCATCAATCTTCTTTTATTATCTAGGACTCGCTTTTTGAAAATTTTCAAACCTTTGTTTTAAATAAATTCAAAAGCGTGAAAATGATTTAGGCCATTTTTGTTTTCGTTTGAGCTTTCCTGCCAACCTAAAAAATTTTACCACTAGTTAGCCGTTTTTGAGCCTTTTTCCGATTTCATTTGATAGCTCCTCTCTTCATTTCAGTTTCACCAGAGCCAAAATTTCCAACCTATCGAATCGCACTAGCCTTTTTGAGTTTCATAAATTATTTTGACGATTTTTGATAGGTATTTTCTGATTTTTGTGGAGAAAGGTTTTCGAAAAAAAAGGAAGTATGTTCAAAAGTGATGTTTATTTTTGTTTGGCCAACTCAAAAAGGAAAATAAAAATATTTATGGCCTTTGTTTTGAAAAAAGAAAAAAAAAATGAAAAAGAAAAAGAAAAAGAAAAAAAATGTGTACATATTTTTATGAAAGTTTTTGAAACTCTTTGCTTTGGTTTAGTGTGATTTTAAACCTTCACGTTTATCTTTGAATTCCACTCCTAATCATTTTCCTAAACCAAACGTTTCTGTCCTATTTAAGTCCTTTTGATTCACGCTTTTTGTTTTTTATTTAACAACTAAGAAAAGAAAAATAGTAAATCAGTTTTAGTTTTGGATTTAAACCTAGATTTTTGATAATTAAATGATATAATTATAATACGTTGCTTGGATCTAGTAACAACTCAATGCGTGTTTTTCATTTTCGTTGCTTTACTTAAGTCCATTTAAAAAAATCTCGTTAAAATTTTGGATGATTTGTTTTTATTAAGTAAAGTTTTTAAAAGTTTTACCATACCTAAATAATTGTTTTAGACTTACATTTCACCTTTTCCCTACTAAGAATTTCGCATAGTACTTGTGTAGGCATAATTAGAACTTTTTGATTAGTCCTTTTTATAAATATCTAGTTTTTATATTTTTGCTTGGGGACAAGCAAAGCTTAAGCATGGGGGAATTTGATAATACGTTTTGTAGCCTAAACTATTATCGTATTTTATATTTTATATTGTACAAATTATGTCTATTATTAGTTTATTTTTATCCTTTTTATGTAAATTTTATTGCCACTAACTTTTTCCTGTCTTTTTGCAGGTTTTCAGAAAATTGCCAAAATGGCCTGTCACGCCCCCCTGTCACGCCCTCCCTGGGCGTGACCTAGGGCGTGTCACCCGATCCCGAGGACATCTGACGGAAGGGACAGAAAACGGTCAAAACCACTGTCACGCCCCCCTGTCACGCCCTCCCTGGGCGTGTCACCGGGCGTGACCAGGGGCGTGTCGCCCTCTGCCGCAAAGCTGCCGCCGCATTAAATGCCCTTCCGCCTCAGCACGCAAATAGTACTGTCACGCCCCATGTCACGCCCGTGACATGGGCGTGACACCTTCCTTTTTCGGTGACTGACGGATTTCCGACCAATGATTTGGACATGACATGCCTGTCACGCCCCCCTGTCACGGGCGTGACGTAGGGCGTGACCACCGACGTACCGAAGCAATCATCCCTCCTGCCAGAATCCAGAGCCCGAGGTCAACATAGTACTGTCACGCCCCCCTGACACGTCCCCCTAGGGCGTGTCAGAGGGCGTGACCGACCCGAGAAAAAATCTATAAATTGAACCCCCCTCCCCCCCATTTCAGCAAGCTTTGGTTGAGTGGGGGAGGTGCTGCCCCTTTGTTTCTTGATCCTTTTTCATGCTTTTTCTCTCTCTCTCTCCCCCTCTCTTTGTACTTTTTGGTTAACCCTAGTTTAATCTTAGTTTGTGCTAGCTTTTAATGTAATTTTCTTCTTGCTTAGTGCTTAATGTAGGGCTAGAATAGGGTTTAATTTTCATGCACTTGTAATTTTATTTTCAATAGTGTAACTTGCCTTTTTATTAATAAAAGTGTTCTTGTTTAGCTTGTGTTCTTCTTATGCTTTTCTATTCATCTTCCCCCCTCCACTCCATTATGATTAACTAATCCTCCTTGTACTCGATCTTGATGATCCGAGGTTAGAGCGATTATGTTATGATGTTTTAATTAATCTTTTCTTTTTAGGTTAGGGCCTTGAATTACTCTTGATTTATCACAGGTCGGAGGTATATTTTCGATATATACTCTCCGCCTTTGCTTTCATTCTGGGCAAGCCGAGAGGCCGAAAGAATGAAGTGAGCATTCAAGAGTAAAGGGAGTTGTACGCACCCCTCGAGAGAGGCAGACGTCCAAATCTCCCGGATTGGAGTAAAATCCAATAGTGGGGTTCACCGCGTAAAGCGAGTTTTAGGCCTCCGATTTAGTCGAGAGTCGGTCGGACCTTCCTAAACTCAGTTGGGCACGACTTCGAGAGAAGCGTGTTCAAGCTTTAGGAACCTCCACGGTCAAGGACCCTTATCCTATTAAGTTTAGATTTTTATCGCATTTTCTTAATCGTCTTTAGCCGAGGTGAATCTCGATCGGGTGCATTTCCATTTCATATTGTTCTACCTTTTGTAGTAATCTCATATATTGTGCTCTTTTATTAACTGCAGTAATTTCCTTTCTAGCTTAGTTGTTTGCTTAATAGCGTAACTTAATTGCGGTAGTTCTCTTTCTAGTTTGCTTTAATTTCTCCATTGCGCTTAGATTTTCTAAAACCCTAGTTTTCCGTCGATAAGATAATAGCGTTCGTGTGAGTAAGCTTAGCCAACAGTTCCCGGATTTCAATACGACACTTGTGTCCCCTTGCTACAATTCGATAGGTATACTTGCCTCATCGGGTTGCTAGTTCGGTTGCGTTTATTTTCTTCGAACCCTAGCGCGCAACAATATGCAACTCAGGAAAATTCCCTTAGGTAAGTAGATTTTAAATGGTATCACTTCATGTGCAAAATGACCTAGGGAATAATTTAAATGATTTAATTAGAGGCCTTAATGACCTAGGAAATTATGAAAATCAATACACTTATTTCATTAGTCCATACCATCCTAGCATAAATATTTGGGGCCTGGTGGCCCAAGGAATTAGAAGTTCGATTTCAGGGTGGTATTAGGTCATGGGCTGCGCATAGTAAAGGTACGTTATACTATAGGCCACCGGGAGATTGATCTACAACGGAAACAGGGGATTACAATTGGAAGTATAACCATGGTGGTTAGTGTTGTCTTAGTGACGAGAGTAAAAGTGCAAGTCTTTGGGTAATCACTAGAGTGGAGGCCGGCGGAAGACCGTCGCCCTTCCAATAATAATACCTTAAGTCATTAGGATAGTTCTAAAGTAACAATAAAAGTTGGTTGTGGATCATGGGTAGACATCAACTAAAAGTAATTGTCCTTGCGAAAGGGAACTTTGGGCTTGTCATCCCATCTTAGTTCCTAGTGCCTTCGAGACCACTTCAATGGGCATACCTTGGGCAGTCTTGGGATTAACCCTAAGTCACTAAGTATAATAACCGGTAGACAAGAGTAGCCTAATAGGCTAGGTAAAACTGTACTTGTTCTTATCACGGTACCGGGTTTGAGGGACTTGGAGTCTGTTGACTACTTGCTCACCCATGCCGGATTGAAAGGAATTGATGTAATATATCTCACCCGTACCGGGTTGGAGGGACTTGGAATCTATAAACTACTTGCTCACCCGTACCGTATTGAAAGGAATTGATGTGGTATATCTCACCCGTGCCTGGTTGGAAGTACTTGGAGTCTATTGACTACTTGCTCACCCGGGAAGGGTTGGAGGAATCAGGACAGGTTTGTCCTAAGAGTTGGAGGCTCGTGATGTAATACTTGCATGTGCATAAATTAGTGGTGGGTCATGCGGTACTGGGCCAGTCGTCACACCGACGGTAGTACGGTGACTCGGGTGAGGTGTACGGGTGGAAGGGCCAGTATGTTATTTAATACTGCGGTCAGGCAGACAATCCCCGAAGATGTATACCCGACCTAAAGGACTAGCAGGTAGCTAGCAATAGTACGCAGAGACTCTAAAGTGCACTTGTCGGTGTACAGAGCCGTACAGGAGAGGTCTTGGCCTTGTAGTGTGTATACCCGCCTAGAAAGCGGAAGCGCCCGTTCCGCTGCTGCCGTAGCCACAACAGCGGTACCTGAGAGTGATGCTAGCTCTCGAAAAGTGGGATCTAAAGGTCTGTGATCACGGAGTCGTTGTGTGTGAGTTGCACTTGCCTGCTACACAAATTGCATCATAACATTCATTCATATTAGGGCATACGCTTCATAGATCCTTATCATATAAATTAGTATGGGCTCTTTTATATGATAAGTTACAATTCCTGGAAACCTTAATTTATAAATTTGTATGGGCATTTTTATAAGTTAAGGTACGTCTGTGATGATAGATAGCTTTACATTTCAGCTTACTTTATTTCCTACTCTTACTTTTAGTTGGTTTCTTTTACTAGTACTGTTCTTACTTACTTGTACTACATACTTAGAACTGTTAGAGTAGGATAACAATACCTATTATAACCGCTAGTTAACTCTTGTCACCTACTTCCACCTTGCTACCCCTTACTGTCCTCCGCTTCGTCCTCCCGCTCGGTGCCTAGGAGTTGCGGGGCGAGGTGCGGAGGAAACGACTTAGTCTTTTTGACTAATGGTCGGTGACCATATCAATTTAGGAGCTCGAGGAGATGGACCAACACGTCAAGGAGGCAGGACTTGAGGAGAAGATGCCAACACTTACTACTACTACAGCGCGTCCTCTGGGAGGACGAGATATCCGTGATAGTTTAGACTTCCGCTCTTTGCTTTGTGAGGAGAGATTTAGTGATATAATGTAATTGGCATAAGCCCTTGTCTCTCTTTTATTGTTGTATTCATTGTGGACTATGTTTCTGTACTTTCATTTACTTATATGATATGTACCATATGGCTATGGACTATAGTTGTTTCTTCTTACTGCTATATATTACTTCTATTTCTCATATTGGCCGAACAGGTTTATGATCGTACTAGCCGACAGGATCGGCGTCTTGCGGTGCCATCTAACCCGTGAGTTAGTGCCACCGTAAGGCGGCGGTTTTTGGCATAAAATCAGGAGCTCCTTGGTAAGGGGGAGGATCTTATAGAAGATACCTGATCCTGATTGGGCTGATTAGGGTTAGAGTTATGGTCTGCAGAGACTGATCTATCAGCTTCATCACAACTGCATTCCTCAATCTCTTCTTCAGTCTCTGATAGAGAAACGGGAGCCCTGATATTGACAGGTTGTTCTTGACTTTCTTCTTCAGAGATGAGGACCCCCACATATGCTTCATCTTCTTGCTGGCATATATTCCAGGCAGTCTTCTTTCCCTCCATGAGATCAGAGATAGTTTGCCAGATGGACTTTGCAGTCTTACTCTTGTCCAATCTAGTAAGAGATGATCCTGACCAAATATCAGAGATGATCTGTCGTACCAGCTTGTCCAAGTTGAATAGTGAAAGCTCAGTTTCAAACATCTCTGCGGTACTCTTAGGGATTTGGTGATCTTCTCTAGAGTCAGAAGCCTTCATGGGAATTAAGGGACCCTCTTCCACAATGAATAAAGCACGGGGGTCAATGGCTTCCTGATAAAACTGAACCCTCATTTTCCAGATGGGATAATATTCTTTTGTGCATGCAGGAAGTCTAAGGGGAGAGACATCAGTGTACAGCTCCATGCTTGAGTCTTGTTCTTTTCTTGACACTAGAGACAGGATCTTACTCAAGGTGTTAACCTTATTGATGAGTAACCTCTCTCTAATACTACTTGAAAGTATCTAGTGTCGACTAAGTCCACCTATGGGGGGGAGAATAGGTGTCGTGTAGTCTTTTGCGGAATTAAATTTACCTGCACAATTAAACAAACACAGCACATAAAAACACACAGAAAGTTATAATGGTTCCCCGATTTGGGTACGTCCACTTTCCCCCTTCGACCTATCTCCCACTAAGGGACGACTTAGACACTTCTCAAAACGAATTGAAATCCAATCCTCACACTACGGAAGGAAGCCTTCCAACCAAAAGAGTCACCACTCCACCACCACGGGTTACACCCAACCCTTATAACTAGAAATCAAAATTCCCTTACAATAAACTAAAATTGAATGTAAAGAAAATACAAACAAACTTTTGGAGATTTCGATGTCCTTCTTTGTTTGATGAAGCTTTCATGAAAGATATGAAGAGTCCACTACCGGTGTTCTCTCTTGGAGAGGATCTTTTCAAGATCAGTAGCGGCAAGTGATTGCAGAGGCGATGCATTATGGACCCACACTTCTTGACGAAGCAAGCAAGGTCTACGAACGATCTCAGTCGGATCAGTCGTCTCAATCGATTCAGAATGAAGAACTAACCTCATTCAATGAATCGAGAGACAAGAGATCTGAAGAGAGATGCGTGAGACGCACTGCTAGCCTCTGCACTATCATCGGAAGATAAAAGAAGCTCTGAGATCTGCGGCGCCGACGAGCTTGCGAGCGACGTCAGCGATTAGCGATTTTCCGCGATCTGCTAGGTCACGCTCGGCCTCCTTTCATTTTACGAGAATGGATTACTTGTCATGTTCAAAATACGTGACTATATATACCAAAGCCAACCCTAATTACCATTGTGGGACCCACAAAGAGAAACCCTAGCCCCGGCCGAAAACAGCGTACGACCTCTTGGTTCGGTCCAGCAAACAGACGAAAATTGCCTAAGGCAAAATCGGCGAGAATCGTTGGTGATTCCCGTCGAAGTCGGCGGGAATGACTCACGATTCCCGTCGATTCTGCCTTTACCGAATTCTAATTGTAAACCTTGTCAGCCGGTGGGAATCGGCGGAAATGCAAACTGATTCTCATCGAATCGGCGGGAATCAGAATGATTCCCGTCGAAGTCGGCGAGAATCACTTGGTGATTCCCGTCGATTCTGCCTTAGCTGAATTTTGGAAGAAAACAGTCATTCGGAAGAGGTCGGTGGGAATGCAGATTAATTCTCGCCGAATCAGCGGGAATCACTAACGATTCTCGTCGAAGTCGGCGAGAATCACATAGTGATTCCTGTCGATTTTGACTTAGAAGAATTTTCTCTTCCTTCCTTTGATGACGTGGTCTTTGACCCATCTTTGCTCCTTCTTCTGCTCATGATCTGCCTTAATCCTATACTTGAAAATAAGTACACTCCAATAGAGAGAGCACACGTGAGTTAACACACTGATCAACTCAACGAGGGATTACGTTACGCAGACCTGTGTATATTGACCCGCGGCACCCTGACATTGGTGTGTACTTAGCATAGAATAGCTACAAGCACAACTTAATAGAAGATTGCCAAATACATTGTGAATCCATATTAGCTTGACTAGAGGCTTCTTCAAATCCAGGTAATTTTAAATACAATACCCAACAGTATCCACACCCAAATAGGGGGAGATTGTTGGAACCCCAGTTTTGATTTGGGCTAGGATTACTATTAGGATGATTAGATTGACCCAATATATATAGTGTAGGGTCATAGGTTTCTCCAGGGTTATTTCCTTAGAAGATTTCTAGAGTTCAGAAATTCAGTTTGACGAAAGTTGAGCGCAGTTCATCGAACGTCAAGCTCAGCTCGCCAAACTCAGAGTTCTAACTCTGAGTTGAGCTCGACAAATGATAAGCTCCGGTCAATAAACTCTCATCTCTACTCAGAAACTCAGCTCAATAATAGCCAACATCAGCTTGACGAAAATCATGCTCAGCTCGACGACCTCTGATCTTAGGTTGTCCAATATGAAGAATCAGTTCGGTGAACTCCGGGCTCAGGTCAACGAAATGTATGCAAAGTTTTTACGATTTCTAAGTAGTGTGTTGGGAAGTTTTCTTTGCAGTTGGCAAAACAATTTTAGGCTTAATTAAAGGCAGTTGTGACTCTGACATTTAATGCTAAATATACTTTCGAATATAGCCGTTTAGAGGTAGCATTAAATGTGGATTTATCACAGAGTTTATTGCTAATTAATTCTCATGGGTGTTACCTTCTTGGGAATTCTCTAGTCAATTCAGGGTTAATGAATTCAAATATTTAAATCATTCCAGATATATGTTCAGAATTTTTCTTCTTCAGATAGAGACAGTTATAGTTTTGAGATACGTCTTGTTTTACTGATTTCATACTCTGTTAGGGTTACAGAGCATAAGCTTTCTACTTCAAGCTTTTCTTCCAACAACATATCTTCAATTTGATACAAAAGTTCATATCTCTCTGAAACATTTACTGGAAGATGAAGTTTTTAAAGAAGGACTACACCCTGATGTTAGGACTCCCACACCTAATCATAAACTCAATTCAAATCAGGGGTAGCTTTCTGCTTCAACAATCCACTACTCTTCTCATGGATTACTGACAGAGAAGAACATCATCACCTTTTTATTTATTCCATAAATTGTGTACAGGGTTTTAACTCCCTTAAAAAGTTAGATCTTTGGTTCATAAGTCACCTGATCAAGAGGCTTAGGATTGGTTTTTGGGCACCTGATCAAAAGCTCAAAGGGTTGCTAGATCCCCCTTAGAAAAATTTATCTTGTGGTGGCAAGGCACCTGAGCAAAAACCTGTGGTGGAAGGGCACCTAATAAAAAACCTATAGTGGATTCCTACCAGGGTTGTAGAAGAGTAGATGTACCCAGATTTATTAGGGAACCAGTATAATTCTTGTGTCGTTGATGAGTTGTAAATATACCTACTTTTATAGTATTTTTATTAAGTCATTTTACTTTATTTTTACCTTTTTTGTTTGCTTTGTTTAATAAATATGCTTCTTTTTGTAAAAAACAATTATAACTTAGTTTTTTTCCTGAAAAATTTAAGAAAAAGTCAAAATTTGACCTGTCACGCCCGTGACCATGCCCGACATGCCCGTGACAGGCACTTAACGCATTCAGCCAGTCGACACTCAATGATTTTATTGTTCAACACTCAACGACATCCAGTCATGCCCGTGTCTAGCTCGTCACGCCCGTGTCGATGCCGACACTCAACACTTTGCAACAATCAACGCTGTTGACATCAGATCTTCCAGCTGTCCATGTCACCCCCCCCCCCCCCCCCCCCACGTCATTCCCGTGACCAAGCCGGTCACGCCCGTGACCGCCACGTGTTCCTTCAAGAAGCTTCCAGATCGTCAATCGGCGCTCGAAGATCGTCGACCACTGCACGACACGCCCTCTTTTACGCCCATGACCATGCCTATCATGCCCGTGACATCAACGTGTCACTCCCCGACATTCCAGAATTACGCCAGCTCGCCGAGTTTGCCAAGTCAAACACGTAACTGACCGACACGCCCCCTGTCACGCCCGTGATTGGGGCGTGTCAAACCCAAACTTTTTGTCTATAAATAAAAAATTTCTGTGAGGTCCAAGGGTTCACTTTTTTGAGCCAACTTTAGTGTGTTTTGTGGGCTGCCCTTGTGGACTATATTGCCATGTAAGGAGAACTTTCTCCCCCCTCCCTTTTATGTTTGCTTTAGCTTTATGTTTAGCTTTGTATTAGCTTTGTAATAGATATTTTCAATCAATAAAATATATTAGCTTTTCTCTTCTTATTTGGCTTTGGAATGAACTTGTGTGCCCACTTTCTTCTCCTTTTTATCCTTTTGTTTTACCCTGTCTACCTCTTCATAAATTAGTGTAACTTGTAATTTTTCATGTTTTTAAGTGGTTGTAATGTTCATCTTTTTTCATTCTCATATTCTCTTTAGTTGTCATGAAAGGTTTTATTAAAGGTTTTTATCAAAAAATGAGCCGTTATAATGGCAAAATTTAGTTTAAGTCTTCTTTTTAAAAAATCAAAGTTGTATTGAAAACCTTTTAAAAGGCTTATATTTTCATTCCTATGAAATTGTAAAAGAGGTTTTAAAGTGTTTTGTTTTTTTTTACTTAGCTTTGTTTTAGGAATGTAAAACTTTTTTGTTCCTTTAATTTTTATTTTCACTTTTTCATTACTTTAATGAAATCCTAAGGATGAAAATGTAAACGTTTTAATTTTTCAACAACTTTGATTTCTACTTTGTTTTCAAAAACTTTTGCTTCTTTAATTTTTATTTCATCTTTTTATTTGTTTTTGGCAAGTTTTAATAGTAGAAATGTTGTAGTTTTAATTGTTAGGTAACTTTCATTTTGTTTTATTTATATGTGAGTGTGAGTGTATGAGGATAGTTTTATTGCTTTCATTCTCCCGCCCACTCATTTGAGCCGGGACTCGCAATTTTATCGCTTAATTCATTTACGTAGAGTGTGTGAGTTTCGGTGATAACTTTTCATGCTTTGTTTATTGCTTTTTTAATTTATGTAGAGTACGTGCGTGTGCGCGTTTACTTCCGCCTACTCGTTAAGAGTTAAACAGCGCTCTGCTTTAATTTTCCGCCCACTCATTTGAGTGGGACTTGTAATTTTCATTTTTTGTAACTTAGTTTCCTTTTATTTATGCATTTATTTTCACCTACTTGTTAAGAGTTAAATGGCGCATTGCTTTAATTTACCGCCTACTCAGTTTTGAGTAGGACTTGTCATTTACCGCCTACTCAGTTTTGAGTAGTACTTGTCATTTCCTGCCTACTCAGTTTTGAGTAGGACTTGTACTTGCATTTATTTCCTGCATACTCATTCGAGTAGGACTTATTTTACTTAATTTCTTTACGGTTTTGAAGTGTGCGTGAGTGCCTGAATCAATGAGCTTTCTTTCAATTTTATCTAAACGCCCTGTTATTTCTATGTTTTCTCTTATAACTATTTAGTACTTAATTTCAAACTCACGTTTCACTAAAAACCATAAAGCCGTCCCAATACCGATGAATGGCTAATCTCTATTAGCCTTCGGCATCGAAGAGCATTGGGACATGTAAAATTATTTGAAATAATTAAAGAACTTTATTTTTATTTTTAATTTAAGGACTTAAGGTTTGCCCCGGGTTAACGACGCATAGGACCACATAATCGATTTGTGGGCTCAATTTCCGTTATCCATACGCAATGCCGAGAGGCCGCAAGTTTGGACCGATCCCACTTGGGTAAATATAATTGCGTATATTCCCTCGAAAGAGTACGAGCGTAGTTCTACCGAATTGGGTTCCCCACCCAATAACGGGGTTCTTAGCGTAAAGCAGGCATTAAGAGGAATCCTTCGTCGGTCTAACGATCGGTTGAATAGTCTTAATGTTCAGGTGATCTATATTCCTAGAGATAAGTGCGCTTATATTTATGGAACCTCAACGGCCAAGTGCCTTTTATTAATTTAAAAACTATGTTCAATAATTATTAAGAATTATTTTAGTCTTAATCCGGTTCGATGCCGAGCATTTACCCGTCATCGAATTAATCTAAGTAAAATTCTGCTCTCTTTTCTTTCCGTTTCAATTTAACTAAAAATCCCACCTTACTGTTAGTAAGATAATAGTCTTCCTGGAAGAGTAAATATAATCAACGTGCCCCCGAGAACAATATGACCTCGGTATTCTCCCGAATACCGAGTACTACGCGATAGGTGCACTTGCCTCCTCTCATTAGAAAACTCGATCTTCTAACTCGGCCCACGGAATAAGACCATTTCGAACCACCCACAGTCGGTCTCTATTCTGCGTCAATCAGTCGTCTGTGCAGATTGCTTTTTCTATTTGTGTTCTGAAAGTGTAAAGTTGTCAACCTAAATCACCTAGAGGGGGGTGAATAGGTGAATCGTGCGTCTATTTGCTGAATAAATATTTTAGCGATCTAGCACAAGAAATCAAGCAATCACAGAAAGAAAAGAAGATTTATAGTGGTTCCCCAATCTTGGGTAGGTCCACTTTACCTCACCCATCTAGCAAATCACTAGACTCGGCTACTCAACTATCTCGGATTGAAAACAATCCTACATCTCGAAACCAAGTTCCTATAATCTCGATCCCCAACACGGATCTACACTCGGAAGATTAAACTTCCTACAACTCCGAGACAAAAGAAAATGCTCCTACACTCGGAGAGAAATCTCCTACAAGATATAAGAAAAGATTTGTAGAAATACAAACAATGATTTCTCAGATCTGGAAAATCTCGGCCAAAATCTTCTTTCTTTGAACTTGTGGCTTTATCAGAAATAGTTGAAGAAGAGACTCGACAATATCTAGATCTGAATTTTTTTTGACTCGCACGATCTGAGAGATGATGAGGAGTTGAAAAACCTTCTCGATCTGTAAGTCTACCTTGATCTGGATCTTCTTGAACACAAGCCCTAGGCGATTTGCATGATGAAGAACAGTGACGGCATCCGTTTTTGGAAAGAGAAAATCGATTCAGAGACTTAGAATATTATTTGACAGCTTGTTAGGGTTAGTCGGTTTGAGAAGACCTTATATAGGATTACTTCTAACGGTTAGAAAATACATTAATGATGACACGTGGACCAATCACGTCAAGTAATTAAGAAATCCGGTCGATCTTGACTTAAACAAATTTCAGAAAAATATTAGTCTACAGTTCTCGAGAAGTAGCATTAGCTCTCGAGAACTAATTGAATTTCTCGAGAACTAAACTATCTGGAATTGAACTTAGTTTTTGAGACTTCAGGATAAGTACTTCTCGAAAACAATATGGACTTCACGAGAACTATAGCCTGACTTCTCGAGAACTATGAAGCTAAGTTTCTCGAGAACTAAGAACTTCTTGAGAACTAATCTGGACTTCTCGAGAACTATAGCCTGACTTCTCGAGAACTAAGTGTAACGTCCCAATTCGCGCTAGGCCCCTCGCACGAGTTTTGATTCAAGAGACTAGGCTCGGGCTCGGGGTGCGCTGACGCGAAGTGTCAGGTGCGTCGGATGGACTGTTGGGTTGAGTGATGACTAACGAATCGAAAGGAAATCAACCAAGTGGAAATCGACGAGAATGGAGGTTGATGCACGTCGATCGACGGGTATCGGGAATGATACTCACCGATTCGACAGGTATCGGTGGTCGATACCCTCCGGACACAGAGCTGCAAGTAGACTAAGGGAAATTCGGCGAGAATGCTCGGCGATTCTCGTCGATCGTCGAGAATACCCGGTGATACCCACCGACCGTCGAGTATCGCCAACTGATACTCAACGCACACAATGACAGGATGTCCGATAAAACGGCTAAGGGAAAATCGTCGAGTATCATTGTTGATACTCGATGAATTCGTCTAGAATGACCCGCTAATACTCGTCGATCGACGGGAATCACTGGCTAATTCCCGCCGAATTTGACTTGTGCGTTTTCTGCGCCCCGGCAGATTCACCGGCTTGTACAGGCGGACCGAACCGAACTTCGGGATTCGTGCTGAATGATCCTTGGACCGGTCACTTCAAATGAAACCTAATTTGGGCGGTCCTATTATAGAGTGACACGTGGCGGAAGGGACTTAACCTACCATGTAATATAAAAAGTAGTAAACAAAACCCTAGCCATCGCACCCGATCGTTCTTGCCGAGCCGTCACCGTGCAAAACCGACGGGAGCGGTAGAGGAGAATATCGCAGATCGCCGGAGGAGAGCTTGCTGGTGTGAGCTTTGGAGGCGAACTTCTCTCTCTCCTTCCTTTACCGTGAAGAACAACTGCACCAAGGATGCCGCAACGAAAAGTAACGCGATCCATGGCCGGCAACGGAGGAAACGCCGGAAATGAGGTGAGTTTCCTCCCCTCTCCCTTGGTGCTAGATCTGTAGCTATTCTTAGGTGAGACATGGACTCAAAAGAGCCTTGATGTGTGAGATGAAGCTTTCTAGGAAGGCCATGCAAGAACTTGTGTTCTAAAGCTTAGTCATCTTCAACCTCTCCTCGCTTCAATGTGATGATAGGGGTGGTTTCGTGAAGAGGAAATGGCCTCAGAGGGAGAATAAGGGTGGAGGAACTTCTGGTTGTGATTTGGGGAAAATCGCTTGAGGAGGAAGATGAACGGATGCCGTTCACTTCGCTTCAAGATGCGTGCAAAATCTGTATTCTACACGCAGCGACCTTCTTGGCTACTTTTAAGCAAGAATGGGTCGGATCTGGGCTTTCGACTAAACAAGAAAGTCGTAGCCCTTGAAATCACCTTTCCAACAAGTGGTTGCACATTTCCAGGCGATACCTGTAGCCACGGGAAAGTCCGTTTGAATCCGCTGCGGTTGGGAGTTAATGCCCAGGAAATCTATGTCCTGTACGCAGCAGACTTCGAGTTGGATTTCTGGTATGATGTGACCAGATTTGGGCTTTCGACTAAACAGGAAAGTCGTAGCCCTTGAAATTATCTTTCCAACGAGTGGTTGCACATGTTCAGGCGATACCTGTAGCCAAGGGAATCCTCGGTCAAAGTTGCTGACCAGATTACATATAATTCTAGGTGATTACAATATAAACTTGGATTCGATGGAATAGATGTTGCAATCCATCTCGAGGTTGGGTGAATTCTTTTGTGTTAATCACCGAGGTAATGTGAAGGTTGATGTTTGAGGACTTGAATTCCTATGCCGAGATGTGAATCAAGCCTAAGTGAATGAAAGGCTTTGTTATATTTGGTAGATCACCTTTATGCGCATTATTTATAATATGTTGAATTCATGTGGAAGGATTTGTAAATGATTAAACTATGTCCCTGATGTATAATGAGTTGATGGAAGGGAATGGATAGTCCAATGCTTAGAGTATCGTCTCCCTACCGGTAGCATTGTGGAAGTTAACAAGTGCAGTGTTGACCGTCACTAATGGGAATGAGGTTAAGTGGGATAAAATGGGACGGTTGGGCTTGGTCCTCGGTGTTCACGTCCCGGGGCTCCTTCCGTGCCAAGTGAACGGTTGGGCTTGGTCCTCGGTGTTCACGTCCCGAGGCTCCATCCGTATTTGTTGGATGGTTGGGCTTGGTCCTCGTGCTTTCTCCGAGGCTCCTTCCATGCCATGAATTGTGGAATTGCATGCGGTGTGAGTCGACACGCGGTGTCGTAATCCCGGGTTAAGGATAGTGTGGCAGGTCTACGGGCTCGCCAATCGTCACACCGATGGGAGTTGACAGTTAGACCTTGGGCGGTTGGGCTTGGTCCTCGGTGTTCACGTCCCGAGGCTCCTTCCGTGCCAAGTGAACGGTTGGGCTTGGTCCTCGTGCTCATTTCCGAGGCTCCTTCCGTGTCATACCATAGGCCAGTCGGGGCTAGGATCTTGGTGCATATTTACCCGAGAGAACCCGCTGAGCCGTAGTACGCATATGAGCTCCACTGTGGTGTTCTTAGCGTTGAGGCGTACGGAGGCCTAGGCCAGGTAGTGTGGAGACCAGCCTAATATTGGAGATGCCCGCTCTACTGTCACCGTTTGGCCACGACGGTTGATGCCTGAGAGGTTAGCTACCTGCTCGAATAGTGGGAACTATAAGTCTGTGTCGGCATAGCGATTGCATGTGCTTGATCATGGGTGTGTCATTGCATTGCATACATAGCAATGCACTTCATTATATACACAAGACCCTCATCGTATAAGTTTGTATGGGCACTCCTATACGATGAGTTACTTTCTGCTGAACGACCCTCAACTTATATGCTTGTATGGGCACCCATATAAGTTGAGTTACTTACTATTCTAGATATATACTCTCTTACTGCTGTAGATTGTAGATTTGTAAAAAAGACCTTGTTCATTTGTATACTGTTTCTATTGCTATTTATGATATGTACACATACTTCACCTGCTTGTACTACTGTTATATATTTATTGTACTTGTTCCTTTCTCCGCCCGGTGCCGAGGAGTCGCCGGGGGAGCGGATGTGAAACCTCTTAGTCTTTTTGACTAACGGTTTCTACGTCTTCCTTTTTAGGAGGAAACCCCGCAGGTGGAGCAGCAGGCCATGCAGACGGATAGCCAGGCCAGGGTGACAGGGCCTGAAGGGACGGTACCGTCGCTACCGTCGGTTACAGATGTGAGTGAGAGAGAGATTTTGTTGTAGCCCTTCGGGGCAATTTTGTTTACATACTCTGATTTTGTAGAAGCTTGTTTCAGCTTCTCTTTTGATGTATTTATGGACATATGCTTGGTGTGGATTTGACTTTCTAATTATTTTGGTTGGGTTGGCATTTATCTGTTGATATTGTTGGTAACCGGCAGAATAGGCGTCTTGCGGTACAGGCTAGCCTGAGTGCTAGTGTTACCGCAAGGCGGCTGTTCTGGGCATAAGACCCCTCTCGTGTCGTGTTTTGTGTTTCGGGAGGGGGGTCTTACACTAAGACTAAGATAGAATTTCTTGAAACATTCTGAACTTCCCGAGAACTGCTCTAGGACTTCTCAAGAACTAAGAGCCGAGCTTCTCGAGAACTTAAGGACTTCTAGAGAACTAAGAGATACTTCTCGATATTCATACTTAGAAGATTTTTTTCTGACCTTAAACAGCTAAACTTCTCGAGAACTAAACTCCTGTTTCTCGAGAACATCTAACTCTACTTCTCGAGAACTAAAAGGACTTCTCGAGAAGTGGACTTAGAAAATTTTTGAACTTTTTAGAAAGAAACTTTTTCTTCTCTTCAAGGGTCCAATCTTCATTCCATGGTCTAAGTGTTTGAATATGAAGTGTATCCCAATAGAGATGCTACACATGAGTCAACACCTTGGATCATATAGTGAGGGATTACACTGAATGGTCCTGTGTTCATGACCCACTGTAGACTGACATTGGTCTACACTGATTAATTGTGACTTGCAAACACACAACTTGAACAAGATATCAAATACAACTTAATTCATCTTAGTTTAAGGGTGACTTCATGCAAATCCGGGTTATTATCGATGAAATGCCTAAAAATCTCCCCCTATTTGTAGAAGTCAGAACCCTCTACACTAATGTGAATTATGACAATTAATAAAGAATTGGAAATGATAATTTAAACTAAGGCAGAAGAGATTAATTGAACACAATTAGGCAAAACTGGAAATTGTATATAAGTAATGTTTTAGATTTCTTAATCAACAACCATTTCAACAAAATTCTCAAGAATAACTCAACAAAGGTACATTCTTTGCTCTGAGGTTGTCTGTCTTGCTTTTCCTGCTGCCTTCTCTGATAGTTGAATGGTTTGGGATAATATCATGGGGGCTTCGGAGGAGTTTTAGGATTATTTTTTCCATATTCCCTATCATATATCCTCTCTTTGTTATGGACTTTTCATATAATTCCCACTCAACTGAGCTGTAGTGAAGATTTCTATTCTCATTATAGTCCATTACCAACTTAAGAGTATCAAGAATTAAGCTCTTAGAAGTGGGGCTCGAAACTTCAGCAAATTCCTTTGCTTTCCTTTTATCTGAATCAACTTTGGGAATGCTTCTGCTGGAAGATGGCCCTTCTCCATATTTCCTCTTCTTAGAAGTGTTGATAGCTGGTAAATCCTGAGGAATAATTTCATCCCAAACCTGGTCATAAGAGGCTGGAGGAGGATCTTGATCTTCTGGTCTTGGAGAGAAGTAGGGCATTTGAGGTTATTGCATTTTAGCGAGCACCTGACTGGGCTGTCCTTCAACCAGAGGATTCAGATGATGAGGAATAATATTGGGATCAGCCTGAAAGTCAGGGAAAATCTGATTGTGCATCCAAACTGTGGTGTCATAAGTATAGAACTTCACTGACTGGATTTGAGCTAAAACATTCTTATTGATTTCAGAAATTTTTTCAGCCTAAAGAATGTTTGCATCTGTTGAAAACTTATCCCCAAGTTTGATTACATGTTCTTTCACCAAGCTCTCCCCCTTTCTGAACTCTACAAGGAGTTTTTTATGGCTTCTTCCTTGAAAGTACCAACTTCCTCAGAAACCTTCATCACATGTTTTTGAGCATTCTTTTCTAATTCAATCTGATTATTAGCAAGAGTCAGAGATTGTTCCATAACTTGACCAACACTAGTAATAGTGTGATCTATGGCTTTGCGACCAATCTTAAATAAGGTCTTGAGAGATTCTGTGTTGTGTTGGATCTCAGCAAATCCTCGACTCATTTCTGTTTCCAAGGCAGTCACCTTATTTCGCATCCATTTCAGAGAATTGTCAAAGTGTTTCCTTTGATCAGAGAGCATTTGGCCTATCTGGATAAGAAGTTCTGAGTTGGAAGGGGTAGCAGTAGTAGCAGCAGCATTAGAAGAGGTAGAAGCAGAGGTATAAGCAGAAATAGTAGCAGGAGGAGGGGCTTTCCATAGAGGTATCTCTTCAAGAATTACTGAGCTTACAACTCTGGTAGTCTGAACAGGGGTAATATCAGCTTGATCAATGAATGAGGGGATGGAGAAATCTAACTTCCTCAAGGGAATATCAGCAGGCTCAGGAGATATTCTGTCTTCATTAGAAAGAAGAATAGTCTCAAGGATATCTTGCTTGGCAGAAGGAGATTGAGCAGGAGGAGATTCTAGTAATCTGATAGGAGAAGGAGAGGGAGCTGGAGAAGGATTTTTTGGATGTTCTTCAGCTAGTTCCTTGAAGAGGGGAAGAACATCTGAGGTGAGTTCTTCCACCATTCTGTCAATGGCTTCTGCAGTGTTTTGGAGTGTTTCTTGGAATTGAGCATCTGAAAGGGTATATTCTGGAGAGAGTGCCACTGGGGACTTTGCTGGAGAGCTGTCATGACTTCTGATGGGATATTTGCTTGTTAATCTTGCTGGAGAGGGAGGAGGAGATCTGACAACAGAAACAGAGGTTGCAGGCTCCCCTTGAGTTACTAATCCAGATGGTTCAGCAACATGATGATAGGAGGGAGATGGGGTCCTGACCTCAGAGGCAGAAGCTGCAATTTCTTTAGCTAACTGCTTTGGATTTTTCTGCTTGAGTTCCCATCTTTGGATGGAAGCCAAAGAGATCTTTTTTAGGTGGTGAACTGGAGTGCTTTTGGAAAGTTTAAAAGTGACTTGATCAATCTCACTCAGCAATAAAGAGATTATCCTTGTAAATTAGGGATCCTGAATGCTGTCCCTGATCATCTCAAATACCATCATGCCAAACTGAAATTTCTTTCTACAGATAACAACTATCATTACTCCAAATAAATCATTTGTTATGAAACTAATCGACCCTGTTTTGCACCATAAGATTTTTCCAATTACATCTGTTAGAAGTTTTCCTACATCATTGAAAAGATGTCTCCCTAAGGAGTTGAATTCCTTAGAAACTCCACAGAAGGAGTAAGTCCTGTCATAATCTTCTGGAGTAAGGTCATCTTCTTCTTTTACAATAGGCATCTTCAGAAGCTTTGAAACTATGTTTTTATCTAACTTGATTTTGATCACTTTCACTGTAGTTTTCAAAGTCTTACCAATCCTCCTTACCTTTGCATTTATGAAGAATTCTTCGACATCTGGAAAAACAATCATGCAGGGTTCTTATAGAACGAACATCAGTCCGGCCGTGTCCAGGAGTAGAAGCAAGTTCTAAAAATCATCTGAAATGTCTGCAATTCCTTTGACGAATAGTTCACTACCAGTTCCTATCTTCGAACTGTGCGCTATAGATGCTATCGGCGGCGACGGACGGAGTGCGGGACGATGGCTGCGATGACGATGTATGTCGGCGGAAGACAAAGAGTTTTTGAGAATAGGAAATTTGAAATGTCGGTTGATTTGGGATTTATAAAGTATTATATATATATAATCCCTGTAATGTCAATTAAGTGTCTAATTAATCTAGGTTTAGTGCTTAAGTCATCGGGTTTTCGAAATAGAAGAAATTAATTAGAAGTAGAAAAGGCAATGAGCATTTCTCGAGAAGTCGGGTATAGTTCTCGAGAACTTCCAAGGGACTTCTTGAGAAGTAATTAAATAGTTCTCGAGAATGGAAGAGACTTTTCGAGAGACAATTCAAAGTTCTCGAGAACTGATAAAACTTTTCGAGAGATAAGTCGTAGTTCTCGAGAAGGAGATTGAGTTTTCGAGAAATAAGTAAAGTTCTTGAGGAGTCTGAGTTTTCGAGAATAAATATGTTACATTTCGAGAAGTAGACAGAGTTCTCGAGAACTACCTTCCTCTTGAGAAATTTCTTACCTATTTGAAGTATCCTCAATTCTTGAGCTTTAAACTGATCTCCTGTGACTTATCCTTCTTTGTTCAGCATCCCAAGTTTAGTTTTTAAGAAATTAAACTTGGTCTCATCTAGCGGCTTCATGAAAATATCTGCAACTTGTCGATCTGTTGGCACGTACTATAGATATATATCCCTTTGCTCCACGTGCTCCTGGATGAAGTGATATTTGAGCTCGATGTGCTTTGTCCGGCTGTGCGAGACTGGGTTGTTTGTGATTGCGATTGCGCTGGAGGAGTCGCAGAACAATGGAATTTCTTTGATCTTCATATTTTAATCCTCTAGCTGGTTCTTTAGCCAAAACAACTGTGCACAACAACTACCGGCAAAAATGTATTCTGTCTCGGCCGTTTAGATTGCGACACTGTTTTGCTTTTTGCTGCTCTATGAAATAAGCCTTCTTCCAAGGAACTGACACGTCCCGGAAGTGCTTTTCCTATCATCTTTGCTACCTGCAAAGTCTGCATCTGAGAAGCCAATTAGTTCCCAGTCATTACTTCTTGGGTACCATAAGCCAAGGTTCGGTGTACCTTTAAGGTATCTCAAGATATGCTTTGCAGCAGCATAGCGAGATTCCTTACAGTTTACTTGGAATCTAGCATAGACACATGTGGAGAACATTATGTCTGGTCTACTGGCAATAAGGTAGAGCAAGGATCCAACTATGCTTCTGTATTTGGTTTCATCAAAAGGTTTCCCTTTCTCATCCTTGTCCAGAGACATAGCTGAGGCCATTGGAGTCCTCATAGAGGTTTCACTCTCCTCATAGAGGTTGCACTCTCCATTCCGAATTTCTTAGTCAACTCCTCAGTGAACTTCGTCTGTGAGATGAAAATTTCATCTTCAGATTGTTTCACCTGAAGTCCTAAGAAATACTTCAGCTCTCCCATATTGCTCATTTCAAACTTACCTTGCATAAGTTTAGAGAACTTTCTGCAGAGGTTGTCGTTTGTAGAGCCAAAAATAATGTCGTCGACATAGATTTGCACTAGCAAGATCTTGCCTTTAATTTCCCTAAGAAATAATGTCTTGTTTACCTTTCCCCTTATGAACTTGTTCTCGAGGAGAAAGCTAGACAACGTTTCATACCAAGATCGAGGAGCTTGTTTCAAACCGTACAACACTTTTGATAATAAATAAAGATGCTCAAGATAGTTAGGATCAACAAAACCTGGGGGCTGTTCCACATACACCTCTTCCATTATGTCACCATTCAGGAAAGCAGACTTCACGTCCATTTGGTAGACAGTGAATCCCTTCAGTGCAGTATAAGCCAGGAACAGTCTGATGGCCTCCAGTCTTTCCACTGGAGCATATGTCTGGTCAAAGTCGATCCCTTCTTCTTGATGATATCCTTTGGCGACGAGTCTGGCCTTGTTCTTGATGATTATCCCATTCTCGTCCAACTTGTTCCTGTAGACCCATTTTGTTCCGAAGATATTCTTACCTTTGGGTCTTGGAACAAGAGTCCCAACTTTACAGCGCTTGAACTAATTCAATTCTTCTTCCAGGGCCAAGATCCATGAAGCGTCTGAGTTTGCTTCCTCAAACATCTTTGGTTCAACCTGCGAGAGAAAACATAGATAGAGATTCTCGTTAGTAGTACCTCGACGAGTTCTGACACCATCCCGGGGATCTCCTATGATTTGGTTCATTGGGTGATCCTTCAAGTGTCTGAGCTCTAGGTTCCTCGCATCTGGAACTTCTTCGGCCACTGGAGTGACTTCATCAACTTGGACAGTATTTTCATCTTGATCCTCTACCTCTCCAATAGGGGTTGGAGAGGTGATCTTGATGAACATTTCATCTTTACCTTCGGTCGATTCATCAAAGCTGATCTCTTTAAGCCTTGTACCTGCATCTTTAACAAGCACACTAGACGATTTTCTTTGCAGCAAGCTCGTCTCATCAAATACAACATGTATGGATTCCTATACAACCAGAGTTTTTCTATTGAAAACCATATATGCCTTACTATGGCTACTATATCCTACAAAAATACCTTCAAAACCTTTCTCACTAAACTTAGTCGTATGATACTTACCATTGTTATGTACGAAGCATTTGCATCCAAAAATTCTAAAATAAGAAACTGTTGGTTTCTTGCCTTTTAGTAGTTCATAAGGTGTCTCATCATGATTCTTGTTTATGAGGGCTTCATTTTGCACGTGGCAAGCAGTGTTGACGTCTTTAGCCAAGAAGAACTCCGGCAGTGAAGCATCACTCAACATGGTCCGGCAAGCCTCTATCAGTGTTCTATTCCTTCTCTCAGCTACTCCATTTTGCTGTGGAGTACGAGGAAAGGAAAACTCATGAAAGATACCTAGGCTTTCACAAAGTTCTGTCATGGCCCCAGATTTGAACGCCGTTCCATTTTCACTTCTGATTTTGACTACGGAACAGGTGTATTCATTCTGGACCTGCCTGATAAAATTTTGTAAAGATATCAAAGGTATCTGACTTGTGTTTCGGAAAGAACACCCACGCAAAATGCGAGTAGTCATCAACAATTACCAACGTATAAACCTTACCTCCTAATCTTCTAACTTGCAGTGGACCGAACAAATCCAAATGAAGTACGTGTAAACACCTATTAGAGTTTTTGCCTATAATACTTTTAAAGGTAGCCCTTGTTTGCTTGCCTTTTACGCATATATGACAAGGTATCTCTTTGACATGCTTGACATTTGGGGCATCACGTAATAAGTTCTGGGAGAATAATTTATTAATAGTTTTAAAATTAATATACGCTAGCCTCTTGTGCCATTGGTCACCAAGAGACGCACTACCTTTTGCCAAAAGACACACTGGTGTAGAAGAATATATACAAATGAAATTTAAACAAAATATGTTCCTGCTTCGAGTTCCTGATAGAATTGTTTCCATATTATCAACAGACTTTATCAAGCACTTGTCAGCGTGGAACTCAACTATGTATCCTTTGTCGCATAGTTGACTTATGCTTAGGAGATTGTGTTCCAATCCCTCCACATAAGATATATTCGAAAAGGATACATTACCGTTAGTGATCATACCGTAGCATTTAGTTATCCCTCGGTCTGAACCTCCAAAGATGACCTTTGGTCCATTGCAGACTGGAGTGAAATTCTGGAGTATGCTTCTTGTCCCGATCATGTGTCGAGAGCATCCACTGTCCAAGTACCAGATTGGCATTTTGGTGGCCTTTGGACATACCTGCATTCATGATCACTTTGCCTTAGGAACCCAAACATGGTTGGGTCCCTGGTCTCGAGTTAGAACACTCCCCCTACGAAGATTAGCATTCTAAATGGTCAATCTCATGTTGCCAACTTGAGGAGTAGTAACTTTCCTGGTATTAAACCAACAATCGATGGAAAAATGACCAATTTTTCCCCAGCACCAACAGTCAAACATGTTTTATCTTGGCATTACGTACTCCTGCTTGACCTCTTGAGATGGTGGTCTAGCAGGGGTAGCACTCTTGGAGGAGGAGGTTTCATGATGATGACAATCACATGACTTTCCTCAACGGGCTTAACTTTAGGTGCATTCTTGAAGTTGTGGCCATGATTATAAGGACCATTGCCCTGAAGAATCACTTCTTCATAAGTTGCCTTAAAGACACTCTCACTAAAGTTCCGAGGGCGAGTCCATCCTTGGTACCGAGACTTTGGCACTACGTAAGTAGGCCTAGTCAAGTGACCATAGGACGAGTCAAGATTAAAATTATTTGTTGGAAAGATGACTTTCTTAAATATAGTCTGATCTAGAAGGGGCTTTCCCCTTTTCTTTCGCCAAGGCCTTCTTGGCTGCCTTATTCTTCCATTGAGCCTTGTTTCTCCTAGAAGATTTACTAGGAGCGGCAACATGGCCTAGTCCAGCTCCTTTGGACTTAGCTGAGAATTCAGCAACAAGTGGAAGAACTGTCTTAGGCTTAGAGAAACATTCAACAAGTTTCTTCTCAGCCTCGAGTTGTTTTTCCAACTCTTTGATGATTTCATCTTTAAGGTCGAGGTGCTTAAGAGCTTGATTGTGTTCTTCCATAACAAAATTGAAGTTCTCTTGAAGAGAGTCAGTCTTAGCGACTTCTTTTCTCAAGCTGCTCTCAATGGCCTTTAGAGACTTAATCACTTTAGCCTGACTTTTCACGACTCGGTGACATTTGTCGTAAGTTATGATCAGCTCCTTATACTAGGCCATAAGCTCTGACTCAATGTCAGAAGAGCTGTCCTCACGATCATGCTTAGAACTTTCATATTCAGAGAGAGAAGTGTAATATTTTACCTCCCAAGTAAACTGGGGCTCTTATTCGTCATCTGATTGAGCTATGAGCCCAAAGTAGGCTTCCTCTCCTTCACTCGATTCAGATGAGTCGGAGTCGCTGAGAGTTTTGCCCTTCTTGGCCAACAGGCTCTTCTCTGTCCTCTTCTTGTGGTATGAGGACTTCTTTTCCTCTCTTCTGCCACACTCCTTCTTCTTGTGGGGGCAGTCAGCTATGACGTGACCTAGTTTGTTACAACAGTAGCAAACGATGTCAGCAGAAATCTGTTTGTTCTTTTTAGAGTTATACCTGTCATGACTACCCGAGCCTTTCTTTTGCTGATCACCGTCATGTCATGATCTTCTGTTTGAGGCATCCTTGCCTCACCACTGCTTCTTCTTGTTCAAGATTTTCTTGAATTACCGAGAGAGCAATGAGAACTCTCCTTCAGATAGTTCTGAGCCTGAGGTGCTTGGCTCAGAGCTTTCTTCTTCACTTTCTTCTTGAGTTGGTGCTGGTGCGGCAGCTTTGCCCTTCCTTGAACTATCAGCCTTTAATGCAACCGACTTCTCTTTTGAGGAGAAGCGACTTTTCACTTCTTCAGCTTTTCTGGAATCTATCTGCAGTTCATAGGACATCAGCTTGCCAAATAGATTTTGTGGGTCTATCTAAGCTAGTATCGGATGACACAGACTTTGTTATCCCATTCTTTTGTGAGAGACCTCAAAAACTTATCATTCAGCTCCCCACTGGTGAAGACTCTGCCATACTCTCTTAGGCCATTCACTATCTTGAATAAATTATCAAAGGTATCTACAATGGATTCCTTTGACCCTTGCCTGAAGGCTTCATATTTCTGGTTCAGTAGGGACCTCTTATCATCCCTCACTTCTTCAGTACCTTCCATCAAAGTAACTAGAGACTGCCACATCTCCTTAGCCGATTGGCAGTGAATCAGATTCTACAGCATCGAGTCATCGACTGCACTTGCTATGATATTTTTAGCTTTCTTGTCCAACGAGACAAGTGCAATCTCGTCCTTATCCAGATCCATCAATTTCTTAGGAACTTTCTTGGTTGGATCTATAGTGGAGAGAGTCATAGGAACGTAGAGACCTACTTCAACAATCATGACGATCCGGGGATCCACAGCTTCCATGAAAAATTTAATTCTCTCTTTCCACATGAGAAATTTATTCTTTGCGCACAAAGGAAGCTTGGACAAATCTTTCACCTTGTCCATTGCTTGAATAACCAAATGACAACTTTCGAGAGGAAACTGATCAAGGTGTTAACCTTTTAACGACCAACCTCCCTCTGATACCAATTGAAAGTGTTTAGTTGTCAACCTAAATAACCTAGAGAGGGGTGAATAGGTGAATCGTGCGTCTATTTGCGGAATAAAAATTTTAGCGATCTAGCACAAGAATTCAAGCAATCACAGAAAGACAGGAAGATTTATAGTGGTTCCCCAATCTTAGGTACGTCCACTTTACCTCACCGATCTAGCAAATCACTAGACTCGGCTACTCCACTATCTCGGATTGAAAACAATCCTATGCCTCGGAACCAAGTTCCTACAATCTCGATCCCCAACACGGATCTACACTCGGAAGATTAAACTTCCTACAACTCGAAGACAAAAGAAAATGCTCCTACACTCGGAGAGAAATCTCCTACAAGATATAAGAAAAGATTTGTAGAAACATAAACAATGATTTCTCAGATCTGTAAAATCTCGACCAAAATTTTCTTTCTTTGAACTTGTGGCTTTATCGGAAATAGTTGAAGAAGAGACTCGACAATATCTGGATCTGAAATTTCTTTAACCCACACGATCTGAGAGATGAAGAGGAGTTGAAAAACCATCTCGATCTGTAAGTCTACTTTGATCTGAATCTTTTTGAACGCAAGCCCTAGGAGAATTGCACGATGAAGATCGGCGATGGCTTCCGTTTTTGGAAAGAGAAAATCGATTTAGAGACTTAGAATATTATTTGATAGCTTGTTAGGGTTAGTCGGTTTCACAAGAACTTATATAGGATTACTCCTAACGGTTAGAAAAGACATTAATGATGACACGTGCACCAATCACGTCAAGTCATTAAGAACTCCGACCGATCTTGACATAAACAAATTTCTGAAAAAAATTAGTCTGCAGTTCTCGAGAAGTAGCATTAGCTCTCGAGAACTGGTTGGATTTCTCGAGAACTAAACTGTCGAGAATTGAACTTGTTTTTCGAGACTTCAGGATCAATACTTCTCGAAAACAATATGGAATTCTCGAGAACTATATCCTGACTTCTCGACAACTCTGAAGCTGAGTTTCTCGAGAACTAAGAACTACTCGAGAACTAATATGGACTTCTCGAGAACTATAGCCTGACTTCTCGAGAACTAAGACTTAGAAAGAATTTCTTGGAACTTTCTGAACTTCCTGAGAACTGTTCTGGGACTTCTCGAGAACTAAGAGCCAAGCTTCTAGAGAACTGAAAGGACTTCTCGAGAACTAAGAGATACTTCTTGAGAGTCATACTTAGAAGATTTTTTTCTGAACTGAAATAGCTAAACTTCTCGAGAACTAAACTCCTGTTTCTCGAGAACTTCTAACTCTACTTCTCGAGAACTGAAAAGACTTCTCGAGAAGTGGACTTAGAAAATATTTGAACTTTTTAGAAAGAAACTTTTTCTTCTCTTCAAGGTTCCAATCTTCATTCCATGGTCCAAGTGTTTGAATATAAAGTGTATCCCAATAGAGAGGCTACACATGAGTCAACACCTTGGATCACATAGTGAGGGATTACACTGTATGGTCCTGTATTCATGACCCACTGTAGATTGACATTGGTCTATACTTAGTAATTGTGATCTGCAAACACACAACTTGAACAAGATATCAAATACAACTTAATTCATCTTAGTTCAAGGGTGACTTCATGCAAATCTGGGTTATTGTGGATGCAATGCCCAACATGTTCCGTGATCTTCTTTATATACATATATATATATATATCACTATCTTTTAATCCGCTATAAAAATAAGTTAATAATTTTTAATACTTTATTCACCCCACGCCCTCTAGAGTAAATATAAAATCTATCCCTCACTTTCACAGCCTGTGTATAAAATCCATCGAAATATCCTCGAACTTCCAATCCGACACTAGTAGTGGATGTAGTAATCCTCTAGGGCTCTTGCTCTCAGCCTTCACATGCTATCATGCCACGCAGTATGTCAAAAAATCGATGATATCCTTCTTCATTCTTGGTCAATACATGCTCTTCCGCAGATCCGCCGTCATCTTGGTGATCCTGGGGTGCATTGAATAATGTGTGTAGTGTGCCTCCCTGAGTATGTTTCCACAGATCCAACCACCTGCGGGTATATAAATACGGTCCTTAAAATGACTGAATTCACCATGTAGTGAATACTCCTCTGACTTGTCCTCTTCTAGGGATCTAAATATAGGCTCTAGTGCTGCATCTCGCCTCTGCACTGCCCTAATGCAGTCTCTGATATCGCACTCCATGCTGAGAGCTGCCAAGTACTTTGCATAAACATCTAGATCACCCTCGACACCATAGTTATCTGCATGTTTTCCATCATCTGAACTTACTCCATGGCCATCACTCGGGACTCTAGTATAGTTGTTCCGGCTCTCCTGCTCAAAGAATACGCTACGGTGTTTGCCTTCACTGGGTGATAGTTCATAGTATAATCCTAGTCGTAAAGGAACTCTAACCACCTCTACTGGTGTAGATTCGGGTGCTTCTGTGTGTTAATATAATTGATCTTCTTATGATCTGAGAAGATCTCACAATGAACCCCATACAGGTAGTGCCTCTAGGCCTTTAAGGCAAAGACTACAATCCCGAGCTCTAAATCGTTCACTGGGTAGTTGTTCTCGTGATTTTTAGCTGCCATGAAGCATACGCTATAACGTGCCAGTGCTGTATTATTACAATACCCATGCCCAGGTATGACGCATCCGTATACATCTGGTATCCTTCCTTTCCCGAAGGAAGGGAAAAGATGGGAGCCGAGGTGAGTCTACCCTTCAGCTCCTAGAATGCGGACTCGCACTGCTCTGTCCAAGTGAACATCGCGTCCTTCTTCATCAAAGATGTGAGGGGAAGTGTTATCTTTAAAACCCCTGCACAAACTTGTGGTAATAACACGCAAGTCCAAGGAAGCTACGAATATCTGAAGACGACTTTAGCTACAGCCAATCCCTTACATCCTGCACCTTGGTCTGGTCTACTACCAAACCAGCTCTACTGATAATGTGTCCGAGGAATGCCACCTCTTGCCGCCAAAATTGGCACTTCAAAAACTTTGCTTATAGCTGGTGCTCCCGCAACTTCCCCAAGACTAATGCCAAGTGACGTGTATGGTCCTCCTTAGTCCTGGGGTAGACCAAGATATCGTCTATAAAAACTACGAAAAACTTGTCCAAGAACGGCTCAAACACCTGGTTCATCAAACTCATGAATGCGGAGGGGGAATTCCTGAGTCTGAAGGGTATCACTATGAACTCAAACAAGCTATAACCTAAGCTGAATGCCGTCTTGGGTATATACTCCTCCTGAATCTTCAACTAATAGAAGCCTGACCCTAGGTTAAGCATTGAGAACCAGTGTGCTCCCTATAGCAGATCAAATAGCTCATCCATCCTTGGTAACAGAAAAGTGTTCCTCATCATCAATCGGTTGAGCTCCCGATAATCGATGCAAAGTCGGAGCAATTTGTCCTTCTTCTTCACGAACAAGACCGGAGCTCCCCATGGTAAAGAACTCAATCTAACAAATCCTGCCTCCACCAGCTCCTGTAGCTGAGTCCAGAACTCCACAAGCCCCTTCGGTTCAATCTAGTAAGGTGTCCTAGAGACGGGCCTCGCACCTGGTACAAGCTGTATATGGAAGTCTACTCCTCTATATGGGGGTAGTCTGGGCAACTTCTCAGAAATTATGTCACGGAAATTCCAAACCACTGGAATATCACCAAGGGAGGCCTCCGCCTCCGCCATCTCAAAATAGATCATGTATACCTCGTATCCCTGTTCACGGTCCTTAACAGCCTGTACAGATGATAATAATAAACAGGAGATAGACATAATACCTTGGAAGACCACCTTTTGACGGAGCCGACTCTCTCCATCCCGCGGCCGTTGATGTTGAAGAGCTAACGGATGATACGCCACCACTACAAAGCAAAGATCTACGGCAAAATAAAGACGTGGGAGCGCGGCACCGCACCTCTCACCGCTACAATCTTCGTTCGCGAGATAACGCCATCAAGTGACATTGTTGTCATAAAAACTGCCGGGTTGCGGATAACAATTTTTATGCATATTTTTGTTTAATTGGTGGCCTGCATTTAACCTCCAATAGCTCTTAAAATCTGAATATATTATGTATGAACTTTATTTAGAGTGGGCCATATATAAGGCATCCACTCCCTTGGTTTTAAGTAGAAAAAAGAGAAACCCTAAAACTTTAATTTCATCTTTTTGGAGAACTCTCCCCTTGCCGCCGCCCCTCCCATTCCTCCTCCTTCTTGAGGATTTCGGCCAAGTGAAGGCCCTCCTCTTCCGGCATTGGAACTTCGCGGTGTGACTCCGTTGAAGGTGGACGTGCAAAGCTTCTTACGGTGTGACTCCGGCGGAATCGTGGTTGAGAGATTCTCCACGTACAACTAGCTACGAGTTGGGGTAACGATTCCTCTTCTCTATCTTGTGTGTTTTCTTCTACATCAATCGCATATTTCTTGTGAGAAAGTTTTGGTGTGAAATATGAAATCTTAATCATCGAAGTATTTCCATTTGGTTTCGTATTTTATTTCTCTAAGTTTCTCGCATTCGAAGAAGGGTGGTGACCTTTGGTTTTTCTTAGTCGGGGGAGATCAACCTCTTTCCAAATCATTTCTTTGGTGGATCTCCTTGGTACGACTTCACTCGACCGAACCATGTGGGTTCATTTCGCCGGAAAGGAAAGTGGCCTCTAGTCACTATTTGATCCTAAGGGGGTTAGCGACACTCAAGTCGTTGTGTGATGATAAACATTCATCTAAAACGTGGCTGCGCTTGCGTGTAGTGTTACTAAAATTAGAATGTGTGCAGGTAGATTTAGTCGCTAGAATGTGCCGGACAATTCGCCCCGGTAGCCTACATCAATTTGGTATCAGAGGGAGGTTCGTGCCGGTTCCTAAATTGGCGCAATCCTTCTCCGCTTGAGTAGGCTTTGTTTTCGCAAAACAAATTCAGCAAAAAAAATCACTATTTTTGGTATGCCAATAGCGGGCTAAAATCTGAATTTTTCTTCGAACTCAAATTTTTTTTTCTGGTACGCTCTCTTCACCTTAGGAAGAATTAAATTTTAAAAAAATTCAGTTTGGTCCATCAATCGGGCGGGAAAAAAAATATTTCTTATAAAATTCTTGCCAGTTAGGGTGTTTAGGCCTCTTTTAGTGAAAAAAAAATCTGCATGCGCACAAGGCACGACACCGAGTACACACCCTCTTCTTCCAATATGGGGGACGAGCGGCGTGGAGGTCAAGAACCGACTCCCCTCGAGGCTCTTCGACAGGAGTTTAATGAGCACATCATGAATCAAGAGCGTCGCATGAATGAGTTAAGGGACATAATCGCTCAACTTACGCCTGCTAGAGCGGCTCCACCAGTCCCTCCTAATCCACCGCTACCAATTAATTCTCACCACCCGAACCACCACCAGCCCCGTTATCCTCATCGATTTGAGGAGGACTACGATGACCTTGCACCACGTGGTCCACACTATTATAATCGAGCTCCGCAAGAGTTCAACATCACGAAAGCCATCCATATAGAAGCCCCTACTTACGACGGAATGGGGCAGCCCCAAATCTTTCTGAATTGGATAATGGATATCGAGTGCTACTTTGAGTGGCACAACTTAACCGATAGGCAAAAGGTCCAAGTTGCTAGGCTAAAGTTGCTACACCGGGCCAAGGTGTATTGGCTCAACAAGGAGAGACGCATGGGAGCACTTGAGGGTTTGCCACCAATTGGTTGGCAGGTTATGAAAGCGATACTGTCGGATCAATACATCCCCACATACTACCGTACACAACTGTTTGACGACTTAGCCTCTCTTAATCAAGGGAGTTAGTCGGTGTCTGATTACATGGGTAAACTTAAGGATATGCTAGTACGCTGCGACGTTAAGGAGATGCCCGAAGTGACTATCTCGAGGTTTCAGAAGGGGTTGGATCTGGATATTCAGCACAAGCTTTTGCGTTATGGACATACGGATATTAACACCACGTACAACGCGGCCTTGGCCATTGAAAAAAATATCGCTCTCAAGTCTAAAGAAAAATATTTCCAAAAGGGAAAGTCCACGTATAAGGACAAAGAAAAGTTTAAGGCTACCGACACAAATTCGATAGTCATCACCGCCAGGAATTCGAAGAATCCAACCGGAGAGCGAGTGCCAATCGGGAGAGTTTACAAGACGAATGCCACATGCTACACTTGTGGAGTTCAATGGCATTATGCGAGCGAATGCCCCACCAAGCCTAAGGCCTTAGCATTATTGGAGGCTCCTAACGACCCTACCAAAATAATTTATGAAGCCGACGAGGAGTCCGATGTTGAGGGAGTCCCGAGTGATTTGGAGGATGAACATAACCTCATGGTTATGCGTTGTATCTTGACGGATCCCTGAACGCCAAACGATTTGAATAGGACGACCCTCTTTTTGATGATCTTTAAGAGCGGAGAGAAGTTATGTAAGCTTATCATCGATTGTGGGAGCTGTATGAACGTCATTTCGGAGAGTGCGGTTGCGAGGATGTCATTATTTGTCCGAACCCGACCCCAACCTTATCAAGTAGCTTGGGTAAATAAGACTTCTCTTCCTATCACGAAGCGTTGTCTAGTTCCCCTTAACATCAAATCTTATTCCGAACAAGTGTGGTGTGATGTCATCCCCATGGATGCATTTCACGTCCTTCTCGGACGGCCTTGGATATATGACCATGACGTGACTCACTTCGGTAGGGCTAATACTTATGAGTTTAAGTTAAAGGGAAAATTATTACCCTTAAACCAACTCAACCGAAGGATCCGACTATTCCGTCCAAGGATACCGTTGTACCCGTGGAGAAGAAAACCTTGAGCTTAATAGGAAGAAAAGAGTTCACCCGCGACCCATTTCTAGATGGAGTGATCTATGCATTAGTGCTCATGAGTAGTAAGGGGGATGGTGATAAATTAGATGATATTCTAGAGGAATTAAAACAATTGTTGGATGAGTATTAAGATGTATATCCGTCCGAGTTACCCCCCATCTTACCACCACTACATGACATCCAACACGCCATAGATCTCGTCCCGGGTTCATCACTCCAAAATCAGCCCCATTATAGGCTCTACCCGACGGCACACCAAGTGCTTCAAACTAAAATATCAGAACTCTTAACTAAAGGGTTCATCCGCCATAGTTTGAGCCCATATGACGTGCCAGCCCCATTAGCCCCAAAAAAAGACGGCACTTATAGAATGTGTGTCGATAGTAGGGAGATTAATAAAATCACTATTAAATATAGGTGCCCTATTCCCCGATTGGATGATCTTTTGGATATGCTTGTCGGAGCCACGATCATTTCCAAGTTAGATCTTAGGAGTGGTTACCATCAAATTAGAATTCGGGAAGGGGACGAATGGATGACGACGTTTAAAACTAATGATGGTTTATATGAGTGTCTTGTCATGCCATTCGGGCTTTCTAATGCACCAAGCACATTCTCTCAGATGATGACTCAAATATTCCAACCCTTCATGGGAAAATTCGTGGTAGTGTATTTTGACAACATCTTGGTGTTTAGCTTGACGTCCTCCGAACATACAAATCACTTGAGGACCGTCTTAACTACTTTAAGTAATGAAAAACTATTTTTAAATTTGAAGAAATGTACGTTCCTTGTCTGTGAGGTTGAGTTCTTAGGATATATTGTTGGAGTGGATGACATTAGAGTCGACCCGAAAAAGGTGCAAGTTATTAGAGAGTGGCCGGAGCCCAAGTCCATCCGTGAATTTAGAAGTTTCCATCGACTCGCTACTTTTTATCAGCGTTTTATTAGGAATTTTAGTAGCATCATGGCTCCCTTAACGGAGTGCATGAAGAAGGATGATTTCAAATGGACTAAATCCGCCACTCATGCCTTCCAAGTGATCAAAACTCTTATGAAGGAAGCACCCCTCCTACGCTTACCAGATTTATCCAAGGTGTTTGAATTAGCATATGATGCGTCCGGGGTTGGGATTGGATGAGTATTAAGTCAAGAGTGTCACCCCATTTGTTATTTTAGTGAGAAGTTGTCCGGGGCTAAATTAAACTACTCATATTACGATAGGGAATTTTATGTGGTGGTCTGAAGTTTGCACTATTGGAGACACTATCTCCTTTCCAAGGAATTTGTGCTTCTTTCGGATCATGAAGCCTTACGTTTTATTAATTCCCAACATAAAATCAGCCCCCGGCACGCTAAGTGGGTGTCATTCCTCTAAGAGTACACGTTCACTCTTAAGCATCTTAAGGGGACCAACAATCGTGTGGCCAACGCCCTTAGACGACTCTCGTTATTATTGTCCACCATGCAAGATAAGGTGATTGGTTTTGAGCGTGTTAAGGACGAATACGCGTTATGTCCGGACTTTAAGGACATCTACTTTGCCACCCAAGAGCAGTCTCCCTCACTATTTCGGCATTCTACATCCGGGATGGTTACTTATTTAAGCACACGAAGTTGTGTATCCCACAAACTTCCCTCCGCCATCACATCATTTGGGAGCTTCATGGTGGGGGCCTTGGTGGCCATTTTGGTCGGGATAAGACACTAGCTTTAGTAGAGGAGAAATTTTATTGGCCTGGTCTGAAATCTCTTGTTGGTAAAATCGTTAGTAGTTGTCGTACTTGTCAACTAGCGAAAGGTAGTAAAACAAACGTCGGTCTCTACACCCCTCTACCCATCCCTTCTATCCCTTGGGAGGATATTAGTATGGACTTCATTTTAGGCCTCCCGACCACCTTCCGACGAAATGACTCTATTTTGGTAGTTGTTGACCGGTTCTCGAAGATGGCGTACTTTATTCCGTGTAGCAAACTAGTGACGCCTCGCACATGGCAAAAATTTATTTTAAGGAAGTTGTCGGGCACCGCGGCATTCCGAAAACAATCGTTTGTTATAGGGACGTCAAATTCACTAGTTATTTTTGGAAGACGCTTTGGAAACTTATGGGAACTAAACTTTTATTTTCGTCCGCCTATCATCCACAAACGGATAGCCAAATGGAGGTCGTAAATAGGAGCGTGGGCAATCTTTTACGATGTCTTGTTGGAGAGCACAAAGGCACCTGGGATCTCATTCTCCCTCACGCACAACTCGCTTATAATAATTCTAAGAATAGGTCTACCGGGTTGTCGCCGAATGAGATTGTGCACGGTTATAAGGCGCCCGTGCCACTTGACTTGATTCCCCTACCGCCCACTAAATAAATAAAGTCACTTCGCATAGGAATTTGCCCAACACATTCAAAATTTACATGAACACATACAAGAAGTGTTAGCCACGCAATATGCATCCGATAAGTCACACACGAATTTGCACCGTCGAGCCGTCCATTTTAATGTTGGTGATTTGGTCTTGGTTCGTCTCATTCCCGAGCGGATGCCTACGGGTACCGTCAAAAAGTTGTCCAATCGGAGAGCCGGCCTATTTTGAGTTGCTATGAAATTAGGAAACAATGCGTATCTTTTGGATTTACCATCCGATTGGGGTATATCCCCTATTTTTAATGTTTTCGATTTAACACCTTATACTTCTCCGCCGCTAGAAATATGCAACTCTCCTTTTTCTTCTTCCTCTCGATCTTCTCTTGGGCTTGGGGGGAAAGGTCTCATGAATCGCCTTTTACTACGGATTCCATTGGAGGAACGTTGGTTGATGATTTTGTTTCGGTCTTACCTTTTTCGACTAATGCTTTTCCTAGTTTTCCCAAGACTTCTTTCTTACTAGACAGGATACTTGCCGATGATGTTCTCCCGTCCCCGCATGGTACCTCTCGCCGCTATTTGGTCCACTAGCGTGATAGCCCATCCTCCGATGATTCAAGGGTTCCCGAATATGAAGTGGCTCGCTTGGATGATGCTCTCCTTCGCCACTGCAAAGACGCCAACTCCTCGGTGATGAGTCCTTTTGAGAGGGGGAGGATTGACGGAGCCGACCCTCTCCATCCCACAGCCATTGATGTTGAAGCGCTAACGGATGACACGCCACCACTACAAAGCAAAGATCTACGGCAAAATAAAGACGTGGGAGCACGGCACCGCACCTCTCACCGCAACAATCTTCGTTCGCGAGATAACGCCATCAAGTGACGTTGTTGTAATAAAAACTGTCGGGCTGTAGATAACAATTTTTATGCTTATTTTTGTTTAATTGGTGGCCTACATTTAGCCTCCAATAGCTCTTAAAATCTGAATATTTTATGTATGAACTTTATTTAGAGTGGGCCATATATAAGGCATCCACTCCCTTGGTTTTATGTAGAAAAAGAGAAAACCAAAAACTTTAATTTCAGCTTTTTGGAGAACTCTCTCCTTGCCGCCGCCCCTCCCATTCCTCCTCCTTCTTGAGGATTTCGGCAAAGTGAAGGCCCTCCTCTTCCGGCGTTGAAACTTTGCGGTGTGACTCCGTTGAAGGTGGACGTGCAAAGCTTCTTCCGGTGTGACTCCGGCGGAACCGTGGTTGAGCGATTCTCCACGTGCAACTAGCTACGAGTTGGGGTAACTATTCCTCTTCTCTATCTTGTGTGTTTTCTTCTACATCCATCGCATATTTCTTGTGCGAAAGTTTTGGTGTGAAATCTGAAATCTTAATCATCAAAATATTTCCATTTGGTTTCGTATTTGATTTCTCTAAGTTTCTCACATTCGAAGAAGGGTGGTGACCTTTGGTGTTTCTTAGTCGAGGGAGATCAACCTCTTTTCGAATCATTTCTTTGGTGGATCTTGTTGGGTCCGGCGTTCCTTAACTTGACCCGTGGCGCTCTACTACTTATATAAAAAATTAAGTAGCGCCCTCTCCAATAGTCCGGGCTTTTGGTGCAGTTGGGTATGCGCTTGATCCTTCAATTGGTATCAGAGGAGGTCACTGGTTCAAGACCGGGGGGCGCTATTAAATCCTGATTTTTCCCTTCTACCTGTGTGGGTCCGGTGGGTCAGGCAACCGTGGACATGTGGTAACCCCACCTCTGAGCCGTGTGGGCCATGTGGTAACCCCACCTCTGAGCCGACGGGTTGTGCTGGACGCCGGGGGGGGGGGATTGTGGTACGACTTCACTCGACCAAACCGTGTGGGTTCATTTCGCCGGAAAGGATAGTGGCCTCTAGTCACTATTTGATCCTAAGGGGGTTAGCGACCCTCAAGTCGTTGTGTGACGATAAACATTCATCTAAAACATGGTTGCGCTTGCATGTAGTGTTACTAAAATTAGAACGTGTGTGGGTAGATTTAGTCGCTAGAACATGCCGGACAATTCGCCCCGGTAGCCTACATCACCTTTGAGTTTCCGTGTTTCAATGTGATCCTCCTAGATAGGCAGTCAATCTTGGCAAGGTTCAAGTGTATCCATGTAAAGCCCAGAATCAGATCATAGTCGGGTAGTGGTAAAATCATCGATGGCGTGTCAATCAGCTTCCCTCTAATGTCTACGTACATATTGTACTTAGGAGTGGACTGCACCTCAGATCCATCTAGAAGTCATACTATCCTGAGGAGTCCGGGGAAACTTTAACATCCATCAAAATCCTTCGCAAAAACTTTCGAGACGAAAGAGTGTGATGCTCCGGTGTCAAATAGGGTGAGGGCGGGCTTACCGCACATATGTACTATGCTTGAGGTTGTTTGTTTTGATTTTTATCAACTATCTATATAAAGGGTTACTAAGGTACTATATAAAAAATACAAAGTACAAAATTGTAAAGTACATATATTGACCTCCTCAGTTCCTAGGCTGGGGAAGATCCAGTGCATTCATCTGCTCTGGCCTTCGTACGCCACCGTGAGGTCCTCGTCCATGATCTCATCCTTGACCTCTACCCCGCTGTGTCGGAGGGGCAGTTGGAGGTGGAGGAGGTGGAGAGAAATGCTCAGGTTAGTGGGCTCTGATGTGCCACGGCTGGTGGCATCCAAAGCATACCACTGAAGAGCATCCTTTATCATCAAATCTTTGTGGCTCCTGGATGTGTGGTGGTGGGGCTGGCACAGTAGGAGGTTGCTGCTCTGGCCTGACACCAGGATGGGGAAGTCCTCTACCTCCCTTATTCCTCATGAACCTTCCCCTCTACGACACTATATTGCTCTCACCATGATACATCCACTCAGTCGGTGACTTCCCTTTGCCCTGTACCATAAGATGATCCGCCTACCAATTCTTCACTGTCTCGATAATCTTTGCCATACTAGCCTTCAAGATGTACAGAAGATCCTTTCTAAGCGAGTTGTGAAGTCCTCAACAAAATTTCTTTGCATAGTCCTTCTCACTCAGAGGACTAGTGAATCCTTCCAAGTGTGAAAACTCCCGCTAGTACTCCAACACCGACATTTTTCCCTTCCTGAGGTATAGAAACCGATTCTCCACCGCATCTTTATCCATCGGGGATACAAATGCACCAACAAGGCCTCTTTAAACAGGTTCCAGCTGATTTGGGAATAATCATAATAAGAAAAGGTAGAGTCCATGTGGGACTTCTACCATCTCTTGGCATGGCCTGCCAGTGACGTAACTGTTAAGGCTACTGTCTTGTTTCCCAGCAAAAGGATGCCTGCAAGCGCCTCCTGGATAGTGTCCATCCACTCCTTTGTCTTGTCTGCCATCTCTATCCCATAGTAAGTCAGAGGGGAGAGGCCTCGTAAGGTAGTCAGCCAGGTTGAGCTCGGGTTCGGCTGCAGTGCGGTACCTGCTGAGCTCTAAAGGTATACAGGATGGCCGTGAGAGTCTGGCCCAACTCTGACAGCTACAAAAGCAACAATAATTGACATAGGGGGAACCGTAGCATGCAGTTTGAAACAATAAAATAGTTCAATAATGTTGGCCTCATCTCATTTATGTGGACAAAACATGTGATTTTCTCACATGGGCACACCATAGCTTCCGCTGCTGAATTTGTCTGCAAACTCAAGCTCGAGCGGGGTGACCCAATAGTTTGTGGACTTCATTCTCTTATGATCGTGGTATGGTGATACCAACTATAAAATCCCTCCTTCCGAGAATTGAGCACGACCGAGGAGAGATTTTATGTCGAGGACCGTCGCCTTACAAAGACACTAACAAAGAGTTAGTTGCCACCACAAAACAGCAACCCTACCGGCAAGCACGATCATACACATAGCCAATGAAAGAATAAATGAACAAGTACACACATCATAATATAGTTATATAAATAACTAAATAAAGGTTCACATGAGATAAATGAAAGTATACGAAATATGTCTTATGTCCAGTACATAGCCATCATAAATATATATCTCTCTCAAATAACAATACGGAAGATAAACCATATGACCATCAACCTGAAGATAGGTAGTAGTAGTAGTGTGCAACTCCGGCACCTCTGATCCTGGTTGAAAGATCTTATTTTCAAGGTAGCTAGCAACCTAGAGAGGGGGGGGGGGGTGAATAGGCCAGCTTAAGTCTTTTGATAGTCTTTTTAAATCACTTGATTGTTTCTTTTATCTTTCAGCTTATGGTGATCTAGAGCTTGTCCTTAGCACCTATAATTAAGAAAATAAAAGAAAACACAAAAAAACACACATGTATTTTATAGTGGTTCCCCAAAATTATTGGTACATCCACTCTCCTCCCATCTTGCTAACTTCCGGTTAGTCAAGGAACTTCTCCAAACCAATGATCTAAGGATATTACATCTAAGATTCCTAAGAATCTCTCAGTCTCCTCCAAGACTTGCACCTTAGCCCAAAAGGCCTACACTCAGTGATAAAAGTATCACCTACCTCAGGCACTTAAGCCCTATCACTCAGGCTATGGAGGATAGCCCTACATCATAGCAAGCTTTCTCCTACCACTCAGAGAGATACACTCTCCTATAGTTCCATCAAAACTGCCCTACTACTCAGTGAGTAAAACTCACCTACCTCAGAGAGCAGCACTCTCTTACAGCTCAGGAAAATTTACCCTACCTCAGACCCAAAGGTCCTATAGCTTAGATCTAGAAGGATCCTACAAAAAGAAATAATTTAATTAACTTTGACACAGAGAAATTTCTCTGTGTCAACCACTTGAGCAAAAAACTTTCTTCTCCAACTCTTCTAACAGCAGGGAAAGGATTTGCTGGTGGAACTCAGAAGATAACTCCTGAACTTGCTACTGAAGGCTAAGGATCTTTTGATCTTGAGCCTTCAAACAGCTCACTGAACCTGTCAAAGGATGACGGTTTTTCTTTCTTTAGAACAAATTCTGAATATGCTTTGTTAGATAGAGACTTGCACAGCTTACTGAACTTTTCTTGCTGGAGAGCTTCAAGCTTTTCACAGGCAGCAATGGTGAAGAAGAAGATGATGGTCGATTGCTCTTTTTGAATAATGTATGCCCTAAAAGTTATCTTTGTCTTGACCCTATCTCTTCCTTTTGTAGTTTGCCGATCAACGGCTCTCAAAAATCAGTGGGCCCCACCTACAACTTCCAGCTGTGCCTTGATTTAACGGAAGAAGACTTATAGTATCTAAACGACAAGTTTTGTCATGTAGTGTAGCTTCCTTGTATCTGATTTCACCTTAGTTAACTTTGTTGATTATAATGATGTAAACACCTATATACTTAGCCAAAATCAAGAATCAGAGAATAGGCGTTGAGTGAGTAAGCATAACTCAATGCTAAAACACTTAGATAGATTCACTGTATCTTGGTGTTGAGTGAGTAACCTTCACTCAACGCCAAACTACTTAGAATATGAGGACTGATCCGAGGCGTTGAGTGATTCAGCTCCACTCAATGTTCATCTAGCTTTATCAGCTTTTAGCTGCTTGGCGTTTAGTGAGTAAGCATCACTCAACGCCAAACTCCTTAGATAAAATTCTGTCTACACTAGGCGTTGACAGCATTGAGTCAGTTACATCCACTCAATGTTTTTTTCCTTAACAAAATTTCTGCTTAGTGTCCAGGCATTAAGTGAGTTGACTTCACTCAACGCCTGTGGACTGGTGAAAGCTAAGCTTCGAAGAAATTAAAAGCAACCGAACTAGCAATCCAATGAGGCAAGTATACCTATCGAACTGTAGCTAGGGGACACAAGTGTCGTATTGAAATCCGGGAACTGTTGAGTACATTTACTCACACGAAGACTATTATTTTATCGACGAAAAATCTAGGGTTTAGAGAAACTAATTGCAATTAAGGAAATAAAACTATGCTAGAAAGAGAACTACTACAGTTAATTAAAGAGCTATTAAAAGCAATTACAACGAAGTGCTTAAACATTGAAATGGAAATTCACTCGATCAAGAATCACCTCGGCTAAAGTTGACTAAGAAATGCGATAAAAACCTAAACTTAATAGGGTAATTGTCCTTGACCGTGGAGGTTCCTAAAGCTTGAACATGCTTCTCTCGAAGTCGTGCCCAACTGTGTTTAGGAAGGTCCGTCCGAATCTCGTCTAAATCGAAGGCCTAAAACTCTTTTTAAGCGGTGAACCCCATTATTGGATTTTACTCTAATCCAGGAGATTTGGACGTCTGCCTCTCTCGAGGGGTGCGTACAACTCCCTTTACTCTTGAGTGATCACTTCAAACTATCGGCCTCTTGGCTAGCCAAGAATGAAAGCAAAGGTGGAGAATATATATCGATGATATATCTCCAACCCAAACGTTAAACAAGAGTAATTCAAGGCTAAAACCCTAAAAAGAAAAGATAAATCAAAGCATCATAGCTTAATCACACGAACCTCGGATCATCAAGATAGAGTACAAGGAGTATTAGTTACTCATGATGAAGTGGGGGAGGGGGGATGAGTACTAAAGCATAATAAGAACACAAGGTAAACAAGGAGAGAAGAAAAAAACACTTTTATTAATATTTAAAGAGGGCTACACTTAGGAAAATAAAATTACAAGTACATTGAAATTTAAATCTTATACTAGCTCCTACATTAAGCAACTAGAGCTAGTGCAAAAATTACACAAAAATCTAAAAAAAGCAAGTACTAAGCAAGAGTTAAGGAAATTACAAAATAAGAAAGAGAGAGAGAGGGAGGGAAGAACACTAAAAAAAAGACAAGAAATAAAGGGCAGCACCTCCCCCTCTCAACCCAAGCTCTCGTAAAATTAAGAGGGGGAGGGGTCAATTTATAGAAAAACCTAAGGGGGGTGATACGGCCATCGACACGGTCGTGTTGTTGGCCATGTCATGTGCAGTTGACCTCGAGCAGCGGTTCTTGCGGGGGTGATCATGGCATCGTTGAAATTTTGGGTTCTCCTCTATCGACACGACTATCGACACGGCCGTGTTAGTGGCCGTGTCGACTGCAGTTGATTGACTTTGACACAGGATGCATTTATGGCGGACAACAGGCTTCGATGTGATGGCGACACGCCTGACGACATAGCCGTGTGAGTGGTCGTGTCCTGCTCGGGAGGGTCTTCGTCTTCTGGCAACACGGCGGCAACACAACCGTGTTTATTGGTCTTGTACTTCTCTGGAGAGTCTTCATCTTCTGGCAATACGGCGACAAAACGGCCAGGTTGACATGCCCAGCAACACTACTCGAGACACGGCCGTGTGAGCTAGCCGTGTCCTTCTTTGGAACGTCTCTAGAATTTTCCTCTAGTGACACGCCATGTTGAGACGGCAAGGGTGACACGCCCTATGATACGGCCATGTCAGTGGCCGTGTTAGGTCATTTTTTTTTTCCAAAATTCAGGAAACCTACAAAAACAGAAATTAACATTAGTGGCAAAAATATTTATATAATGAAGATAAAAATTTGCTATAATACAAAATAAACGCGATTAAAATAAGGAAAAATACCCTAGTAGTTTAAACTACAAAACGTACTATCAAAATCCCCCAAGCTTAAGCTTTGCTTGTCCCCAAGCAAAGATATAATAACTAGATAATCATAAAAAGGTGACTAATCATAAGATTCTAATTATGCCTACAAAAGTACTATGCGAAATTCTAAGAAGGAAAAAGGTGAAACGTAAATCTAAAACAATTATTTAGGCATGGTTAAACTTTTATAAACTTAACTTAACAAAAATAAATCATCCAAAATTTTAACCAAAATTCTTTAAATAGATTTAAGCAAAGAAATGAAAATGAAAAACACATTGAGTTGTTACCAGATCCTAAGAGTCATTTTATACCCAACTTAAATAAAGAACAACAATCTAAATTTAAATCCAAGACGTAACTAGTCTACTATTTTTCTTTACCTTGCTTAAAGAAAACTTAGGAGCATGAATCAACAGGACTTAATAGGACTTAAACGTATTTTTAGGCATATAATAAGGAATAGAATTCAAAGATAAACATGAAGGCTTACAATCACGCTAAACAAAAAATAAAGAGCTTCCAAAATCTTCATAAAAACATATATATATATATATTTTTTTTTCATTTCTTTTTCAATTTTTTTTATTTTATTTTCAAAACAAAGGTCATCAACATTTTGAAATTGGCCACAAAAAGAAGCAAAACTTTTGGGCATCCTTTTTCAAAATATTTTCAAAAAAATTTAAAGCAAACCAATCACATCATGAAATTTTTGAAACTCAAAAATTTATTCGTGATAAGAAGGGTTGGAAAAACTTGCTTTGGTGAATATGGTATGAAAAGTGGAGTCATCAAATGAAATTGGAAAAAGGCTCAAAAGTGGCTAACTAGGGGGATAATTTTAGGGTTGGCAAGAAGGCTCAAAGAAAAACAAAAATGGCATATATCATTTTCATGCTCCTAAAGTTTGCCTAAAGCATTAGTTTGAAAAATTTCAAAAATTAGGTCCTAGATATTAAATAGAGATTAATGAACTTGGTTTAAAAATTAGGATAATATAAGTCTAGAATCGTTCACATCTACTACACTAATCAAAAGTTGACTTTACAAAAATTATCTGAAAACGAAAAGGAAAATAGTGGATGATGAATTTTTTAGAAAGTAAAGAAAATAAAGAAGGAAACCATAATGGAAATGCGAGTTTTAGAAAAATATTTCTCCTTAACATGCTACCGTGAAATAGAAACACAGTATGGCCAACATTTTACTTGTGAAACATAATAAAAAAGGACGATTAGAAAAATTATAATTAATTAAGTTATTTATATCATATTTTAAGAAAAATAAAACAAAAGCTAGGGGTACTATTGAAATACCAAAACGTCTAAACTATTAAAGTGAAAACAAAAATCATATATATATTTTTTGAAATATTCTCTTTTTTTGGATTTTGGAATTATTTTTTTTCTTGGGATTTTAAGATATTCATTTTTTTTGGGTTTGTTTTTTTGAAAAAAATATGCACAAAAAGTAAAATATTTACACCAAGCAAAAACAAGGAGGAAGTTCTCCCCCAAGCTTAAAATGGGCATTGTCCTTAATGGCAAAAGAAGGGGATTGGAGAAGGAGAGAAAATGAAAATACAGAATTGAAAAATAGGTACTTCCCCAGATTTATTTACTGCGAAAGCTGATTGATGTCGCTCCCCCAAAGGTCTTCTTTGGACTTTGTGATGGATTCAACAATGTTGGAGCATGCGATCGCAGAAGCTTCAGCTTGTCGGAGCTGTTTGGGGCAAAAATTATAAAATAAAAAAAAACAAAAAAAGATAACTTTGGTTGCCTCACAAGAGTGCCCTTTGTTTAAAGCATCGTTTGAGCTCGACGAATCAAAATTATATTGTCCAAAAATATTGTTGTCCAGAATAAAAATTAAAGTTTTTAACAAAAAATAAAAGTTCAAAGTTAGAGTTCGTGCAACAGATACTTAACAATGTTTGGACTGACATCATCATCAGCAGAGAAATAAAGTTTAAGACGCTGACCATTCACTTTGAAATTACCCTTATCAGGGTGAGAAATCAAAACAGATCCATAAGGATAAACTTATAAAACAGTAAAGGGCCCTGACCAACGTGATTTTAATTTTCCAGTAAATAAACATAATCGAGAATTATACAAAAGAACTTGGTCGCCCGGCTTAAAGGTTTTAGGGTGTCTTAAGTGTTTATCTTGAAAATGCTTTGTCTGCTCTTTATAAAGTTTATTATTCTCGTATGCGTAAGAGCGCCACTCGTCGAGTTCGTTGAGTTGAAATTTTCTAAGGTCACCAACAGAGTAGGGATCGAAGTTTAAAAATCTTAAGGCCCAAAATGCGCGGTGTTCTAATTCTATGGGTAAATGGCACGATTTTCCATAGACCATCCGATACGGCGTACATCCGAGGGAGGTGTTGTACATTGTTCGGTAGGCCCATACAGCATCGTCTAATTTGGTTGAATAGTCTTTCCTAGAATTTGAAACAGTCTTTTCTAATATTCTTTTCATTTCTCTATTCACTACTTCGACTAGTCCGTTAGATTGGGGGTGGTAGGCGGTTGAAAGTTTATGTGTAATGTCGTATTTAGTAAGAATTTTAGAAAATTGTGCGTAACAGAAATGAGAACTTGTAGGGTACATTGGAAAATGTGTACCTGATTGAAGAAGCCCAACTTAGCTCAATGATATACATCAAGGTGTATTTGATGTTGTTTTGAGTTGACATGTGAAGGTGAAGAAGTATTAAAGAATGCAGAAATATATTCTAAGTCCACATGTCGACACCTGAAGAAATTGTGTCGACACTTCAGAATATTTGTGTCGACACTTCAGAATATTTGTGTCGACACTTCAGAAAATCAGTGTCGACACAGAGAATGATAGTCGACCACATTTATGTCGACACTGGGAAGCAGTGTCGACACATAAAGAAAATCGTCGACCTCAGCACTGGGAATCGGTGTCGACACCGTGAAAGATAGTCGACACCGTGAAAGATAGTCGACCAGAGAAGGTTAGTCGACACCGTGAAAGATAGTCGACTAGTGAAAGATAGTCGACCAGAGAAAGATAGTCGACTCACAGAAGAAGATAGTCGACCACAACTGTGTCGACACTGGGTGGATGTGTCGACACCAGAAGACTGTGTCGACACATATTGGCAGAAGTCGACTATGCTTGTGTCGACACTAGAAGACTGAGTCGACACATTTTGGCAGGATTGAAGATTGCTGTTTCGTCACCTGAAGGCTGAGTCGACACATGCTGAGTTCTGAATCTACAACAACTGTGTCGACACACAGGACTTGTGTCGACACACTGCAGAGTCTAGACCAAGTTATTTTCTGAAGAAGCTGTGTCGACTTAAAGGCAACTTAGTCGACATCATCAAAGACTGTGTCGACACCAAAGTCACTTGTGTCGACATAGATAGACAGATTGGTCTCGACACTTTCTAACTGACTGTCTCGACATTTTGCTGTCCAAGGCTAAGGTACAAGAACTGTTTGAAGACTTGACAGCTGTGGGTTGCCACCGTTTAACTGAAGCTGTCAGACCTGTCAGAAAACAGTTAGAAAACGGATCAGCCGGTTACCATGAAGAAAGTCTATAAATAGACACATTCAGAAGGAATTAAAGAGCAGCTAAGCTAAGGAAAAATTATAGAAGAAGATCTAAGAAGAAGAAACAGAAGGATTACGATCCTGTTGAAGTTTCAATTCAAGAAAGTGAAAAAGAAGATCTTCTTCAGAAGGTCTAAGAAGAAGAAGTCTGAAGTATCAAAAGAGGTGTTGGATAGAGGGAGATCCATTCATCATGAAGAAGAAGAAGGAAGCCATCAGTGGTTTCTCAAGAAGCTGTTTGGAAATCAACTCAGCTAAGTTCAGATTCAAGAAGCTTTGAAGAAAGCTCAGATTCAGTTGATTTCATCAGCTGATCAAGAAGTGTCTTGTCCTCTTCTCTCTCAACAAAGGCAATACATCAAAATACCTTTTTCTAAATTTCTGTAGGATCTGTTTACACAGATCTGAGTTGTAAGCCTGTGTTATAAAGGCTGAGTGTAGGAGAGGTGATCTCTGAGTGGTAGGGCTATTTGCTGAGTGTAGGAGAAAGTTATTCTCTGAGTGGTAGGCCTTGAGGCAAGGCTGAGGTAGGGCTGTTGAGCCTGAGTTATAGGAACCTATCCTGGTTCTGAGCTGTAGGATCTGAGGATCTGAGTATAGTTGAAGTTTGGCCGAATCTAGCATATTGCTAGATAGGTGAAGGGGGGAAGTGGATGTACCCAGACCTTGGGGAACCACTATAAAACATTGTGCAATCTGTGATGCTTAGTTGTTTGTGAATGCTGTGCTAGATGTTTTAAATTGTAATTGAATTCTGCCTAGATTTAAGGACAATAAATTAGAACCTATTCACCCCCCCTATAGGTGTTTAGGTTGTCTTGAAATGAAAACTATCAAGTGGTATCAGAGGGAGGTTCCTCAGAAAGGACTTAACAGTCTGAGGTAGATCTGATAGGCAGAATCAAGATTCAAAAAGATGGGTTCTGGTGAGAATCATAAGGAGCTAGGGTCTATGAAATTACCCATATGCAAGAAAGAAATTTTTGGAATTTGGAAAGAAAGAGTCAGACTGTTTATGGAAGCATCTGACCCAAGAATTTACATCACAGTACAGGAAGGCCTCTTCATTCCAATGAAGGTATCAGTTCTTGATGCAAATATCCAAACTCCAAAGAGTTATTCAGAAATGACCAAGGATGAAATCATCTTGGCAACCATGGATAAAAGAGCTCAGAACATTATTGTTAGTGCCATAGATGATTCAACATTTCAGAATCTGATTCACTGCAAGACCTCCAAAGAGATGTGGGACACATTGATTGTCTACATGGAGGGATTTGAAGAAGTGAGGCAGGACAGGAAATCTATGCTCAATCAGGAGTATGAAAGTTTTAGACAAGGAAAATCTGATAGCATAACTGAGTGCTATAAGAAATTCTATAGAATTGTGAATGAGCTTATGTCCTATGGAAGAGTCTTCAGTACTTATGAACTGAATGACAAATTCTTGAGATCCTTAACAAAGGATTGGGACACAAAGATCTGTGCCATAAGAGAAGTGGCTAAATTGGCAGAGATATCTCCTCCCACCTTGTTTGGAAAGTTGCTATCCTATGAAATGCAACTTATGGTGAGGAAGGAGGAGGAAAAGAATTCAAGAGGAGAGCATAGAGAAAAGACTGTGGCATTCAATGCAGAAGCCACTAGAAAGAATAGGTGGAAATCACCATCTCCTCCTAAGGAAGTTGCAGAAGATAGTTCTGAGAATTCAGATAAGGGTTCAGAAAGCTGTGATTCAGATGCAGACTTTGCTGCATTCACAAGGCAATTCCAAAGGTTCTTGAAAAAGAAGCAATGGAAGTCTAGGCCTTCCACATCACAGCAAGTTGATGACTATTATCAGAAGAAAAGGTCATCAAGGAAAGAGAAGAGCAGATCAAAGCCCAGCAAAGCCACTACTTCAAAGATTGTCTGCTATTGTTGCAATAGGCCTGGACATGTAGTGGCTGACTGTCCTGATAAGAGAAAGGAATCTTCAGACAAAAAGAAGACTTATCAGAAAGGCAAGAAGGAGAAATCCTTTGTTGCAAAGAAAGATAAGAGTCTAACAGACCAGTCAACTTCAGAGTCAGAATCTGAAGCTGAAGCATATATTGGACTATATGCTGCATCTGAAGAAGAGGAGTTTCTGCAGTTGCTAGACTCCATCAATGAACAAAAGGATCATCAGTGTATGGGGCTGATGGCAGGATCAGAAGAGGACATATGCCAGAATCAGTCTGGTCATAATAAGGTACAATGTCCTTCTATTACATCTGTTTGTTGTACAAGTGAAGAATCAGCTACATCTGCATCAACAGATGTAGATGCATTTGAATCTGAAGGAGATGTCTATCAATTGATAGACAAGTATGGGGACCTATTGCAGGCCCTTAAGAAAAGCAAGAACCTGGTTAAATCTCAGGCTCAGGAAATTGCTGAACTAAGGGTTGCTACAATTGAGTTAGAAAAAGTTATTGATCAAAAATTAAATGAAATTGCCAAGCTGAAGAATATAACTATTATTCAGATGGGCACAATTAATTATACTAATGATCAAGTGAAGAGTCTGGAGGCCAGACTTAGAATTGAAAGGGATTTAGTGGCTAGTTACTCTAAGCCAAAATCTGTCTTACCCTTGATAGATGAATTTGTCACTCAAAAGGGTAAGGCTGGATTAGGATTTAAAGGTAACTCCAGGGCTGGCAGATTCAAGAGGAAAGGCAAAGCTCCTGTTCAGCCACTAAACCTTTCAGTCCCCATAAAGTTTAGTAAGGTGAAAGTGCCTTCTAACAAATATGATCATGAAGACATTCAAGGTCATATTAAGACTAATGTTTTAAAGAACAAGGGTGTAAATGCAAGCAGGCCTACCTATGGTCATAAACCCATTGGTTTTAAGAAATCAGTAGGTGAAGTTGCTACAGCACCAGCAATGAACAGAAATTCTTCTGACAAGGATGTATCTAGATCTAGATACAATAAGTTTGAATGTTGGTGTTGTGGCAAGAGAGGCCATTTTGCATTAGACTGCTGGTATAACACAAGTGTTATAAAGAATAATAGTCTACCTGTTAGAAGAGGTTATGATAGCTTTATTAATGCTAACCTGAACCAAGGACCCAAGACTTACTTGGGTTCTAAGGGTAAGTAATTCTGTGTTGCAGGTGAATCCAAGTAACCATACCCCTATATGGTACTTGGATAGTGGTTGTTCCAGGCACATGACTGGAACAAAGGGGCTGCTGAAGGAGTATTCATCTGTCAAAGATGGACCTAAAGTGATCTTTGGTGGATCTGAAAAAGGAGTCATCAAAGGGTTTGGTAACATTTCTTCTAACCTAATTACTATCACTCAAGTGGCTTATGAAAAAGGTTTGAAACATAATCTAATAAGCATAAGCCAACTAAGTGATTTAGGATATGACATTTCATTTGTTAAAGATGGATGTCATATCAAGAGGTCAAGTGATCAAAATATCATATTGACTGGGTATAGGAAGAGAAATGTATATTGTCTTAATTTTGAATATGAGAATAAGGCTTCTCCCATCTGTCTTGTAGCTGATGACAATGCTTCTCATTGTGTTAAGTGACACAAGAGATTGGCTCATCTAAACTATAAGACAATTGGCCAACTCTTTAGCAAAGAGCTAGTGAGGAATGGACCTCAAATTAAGTGTATAAAGGAAGGGATATGCTCAGCTTGTCAAAAGGGAAAGCAGACAAAATCCTCCTTTCAAAGCCTTGAAAACAAGGATTCTGTGAGGTGCTTATACCTCTTGCATATGGATCTTTTTGGTCCTATGCCAGTTCATAGTCTAGGTAGGAAGGTCTACACTTTTGTGGTTGTAGATGACTATTCTAGATTTACATGGGTGTTCTTTCTGAGACAAAAATCTGAAACCCCAAGTGTATTACTTAATTTTGTAAAGCAAATTCAGAATGAACTGAATAATACAGTGGTCAAAATCAGAAGTGACCATGGTACTGAGTTTCAATCTGAAAGCATAACAAACTTGTGTAAAGACTTTGGGATTTTCCAAGAGTTCTCCTCACCTAGAACACCTCAGCAAAATGGTATTGCTGAAAGAAAGAATAGAACATTAATTGAAGCTGGTAGAACTCTATTGAGTGACACCTCTCTCCCAGAATATTTTTGGGCTGAGGCAGTTAACACTGCTTGTCATGTAATCAATAGGGCTACTATCACCAAAAGCCACAAAATGACTCCCTATGAGATTGTGAAAGGCAGAAAACCAAATCTATCTTACTTTAGGATCTTTGGTTGCAAGTGTTATATACTTAACAATGGCAAGTCATATTTGACTAAGTTTGCTGCCAAATCCCAAGATGAGATATTTGTTGGGTACAGCACAAATAGTAAGGCCTATAGAGTCTTCAACTTGACCACTCAAGTTGTTGAAGAATCTGTGCATGTTGTGTTTGATGAAACAAGATTAATCAACTGTGAGTTGTCTTGTAGATCAAATGACTCAATAGGTATAAGCAAAAGTATGGACAAGCTTTCCATTACTGAAGTATCAAAGGAAGATGGGGCATTTGAAAATGAAGGCTTCAGTCCAGGGGGAGAATAAGACACTATAGAAGCTGATGAAAATCAAGAGAATCAGTTAAATGAAGGAGCTGGAGATGTTCAACCAGAAGGAAATCTTCCTCCACCTACAAGACATTTAAGAGATCATCCAGCTGATCAGATAATAGGTGATCCAAGACAAGGGGTGCAAACTAGAAGCAGAAATCAAAACACAGTTCTACATTTAAGTTTCCTGTCACAATTGGAGCCTAAGAAGTTTGAAGAAGCTATCCAAGACCAGCACTGGATTGATGCTATGCAAGAGGAGCTGAATCAATTCAGAAGGTGCAATGTCTGGGAGCTTGTTCCTAAACCAAGAGGCCACAACATAATTGGCACAAAATGGATCTATAGGAACAAGCTAGATGAAAGTGGAATAATAGTAAAGAATAAAGCAAGATTGGTTGCAAAAGGATACAGGCAGGAAGAAGGAATTGACTTTGATCAAACCTTTGCTCCAGTAGCAAGGCTGGAGGCAATCAGAATATTCCTTGCCTATGCAGCCTATCAAGACTTCAAAGTATACCAGATGGATGTGAAGTCAGCATTTCTGAATGGTGATCTTAAAGAAGAAGTATATGTAGAGCAGCCATCAGGTTTTGTAGATCCTCTTAAACCTGATTTTGTTTATAAGCTTAGGAAAGCTTTGTATGGGTTAAAGCAAGCCCCAAGGGCTTGGTATGAAACCCTGTCTACTTTCCTTATTGAGAATAAATTCTCAAGAGGAAAAATTGACAAAACTCTATTCCTTAGGGAATCCAAAGGCAAGATCATCTTAGTTCAGATCTATGTTGATGACATAATCTTTGGATCTACTGAAAACAACCTTTGTAAAAAGTTTGCCAAACTTATGCAAGGGAAGTTTGAGATGAGCAGTATGGGGGAACTGAAATTCTTCTTGGGACTCCAAGTAAGACAGACTGATGATGGCTTGTACATAACCCAGTCTAAGTTCACCAAAGAATTGATTAAGAAATATGGTATGGAGTCATCCTCCACCATGAGAACTCCTATGGGAACAAGTATGCCTATATGCAAAGATGATGCAGGTAAACCTGTTAATGAGACTTTATATAGAGGAATAGTTGGCTCACTACTATATCTCACTGCTAGTAGACCAGATATTATGTATGCTACATGTGTCTGTGCTAGGTACCAAGCCTGTCCTAAAGAATCTCATTATACTGCAGTCAAAAGGATTCTGAGATATCTTAAGGGCACACCTAATCTAGGTCTTTGGTACCCTAGGAATAGAGATTTTCAACTAACAGGCTATTCAGATGCAAATTTTGCAGGATGTAGAGAGGATAGAAAGAGTACTACAGGTACTTGTCAATTCCTGGGAGGAAGACTAATATCATGGAGTAGTAAGAAGCAGACTAGTGTGGCAATTTCCACAGCTGAGTCAGAGTATGTTGCTGCTGGAAGCTGCTGTGCACAGCTATTATGGATGCAGCATCAGCTAAAGGATTATGGTATTCAAGTAAGTAGAACATCTCTTTTGTGTGATTCTAAGAGTGCAATTTCTATTGCTAATAATCCAGTTTCTCATAGTAGAACTAAGCATATAGAAATAAAATACCATTTTCTTAGAGAACATGTAGAAAAAGAAGACATCTCATTGGAATTTGTGAAAACAGATTATCAAATAGCAGATGTGTTTACTAAGCCCCTAGATGAGACAAAATTCAATAAATTCAAAATTGAATTAGGTATGTTAACCATTGATTAGTGTAATCACAAAATCATCAACAATAAAGTTGAAGTGGTAACAAGACATTCAAGTGATATTAAGACACATTGAAGTAGTATAAAGTACTTTGTTGTACTTATAAGTTGTGATGAACAATCAGAAATTAGCTAAGTAAGATGGTGTCGACACATTCAGTAATTATGTGTCGACTCAGGGTAGTAATGTCGACAAGTCAGAGATATTGTGTCGACACAGAAAATATGTGTCGACACTTGAGAATCTTATTGTCGACTTATCCAGGAATGTAGTGTCGACTTTACCAGGATAGTGGTGTCGACACCTACAGATTTTGTGTCGACACTTATACTAAGAGTCGACACAGAATTTCTGATGCTCTACTATATATCCCTAGTGTCGACATAACCGCAAATTGGTGTCGCCACATAGTAGACGAACTTGTAGTCGAGACAATAGAAGCTTGTGTCGACACAATCCATCTGTGTCGACACTTATAGTCTGTTTTTGGCGACTTTTGATCTTCTTTAAACAGAAGGTATAAATAGGTCAAAAACTCATTCTGTCGACACGCTTACAAGGTTTTCGAAACCCTGTGTCTACATTCTCTCTCTCTCTCTTTCTTTCATCTTTCAAGCTTTCTCGACTGATCAATGGCGCCGAAGATTGAAGATAATGTGAATGAAGGATATGAGTTGGTGCGCCAGGCCTTTGCAGCTGCCACTCTAGATGTTCTTGGGGTTATCTCTCTCCTCTCCGACTCTGGTTTAGAATTTCTGGTCTTCGAACCTTCAAAGATATGGAAGAAGGAGGTGCATGAGTTCTTTACCTCTGCCTCTGTAAACTCTGAAAGTCATGAAATAAAATCCACAGTTCATGGGTCACCTGTGGAGATTACACCGAGTAAGATAAGAACAATTCTGCAATTATCTACAATTAAGAATGAAGAGGATGTCCCTGCTTCTAAATCTAGGGAGGCTCTTCAATGGTGTGGATTGGAATCCACCATGAAAATTGGAGCTGCGTTCAATCGGAAAGGAATGAATCAACAAGGCAAGTTCCTGTCAGAAGTAGTAGGAAAGGTTATTCTGTGCAAGTCAGGTGGACATGATAGGATTTCTGCCTATATGTTCAGCCTAATGACCAGGATTGTGTTTACAATTCCAACGGATTGGTCATCTGTAATTTTTGAAAAGATTAAGGAAGGGATCAAGAAGCCAAATCTGGCTAGGATAATGAGTATATATCTAAGTAAGGAGATTCCTGAGGTTATGCAACAACAACCTGGAACTAAAATTAATCACATGAGAAGGATGGACATGAGATTGTTCTCTAGATGGGATAGGGTGCTGACCAAAGAGATGCCTGAAGTGGAAAGGCAGGATTCCCCTGAGAAATCCCCAGGTCATGCTACCAGTACTGGGCATCCACAAGAAGAGCAAGTAAGACTGGAGGTTGAAGATCAGCCTGCATCTATACAAGTTCAGGATGCCACAATACCTGCAGTTCAAGAAGAAGAAGTAAGTATACCAGCTCAGCAAGTTTATTCACCTACACAAACTGTATCTACTCATGACCAGGTACAGGTGCAGGGGGAGCTGGTGTATTTTCCTACAAAAGAGATTTCTAATATTTCTATTTCTGCACAGGTCCAGGGGGAGCAAGTGCTAGAAGATGCTCCAATTTATCAATCTCCAAATTTGAATACTGCAAATGAACAAGCCCAGAAGGAATATACTCTAGAGGAGTTATTTCCAAATGATGAAATAATTACTGATAGTCTGGAAGTGGAGCAAGAAATTGAGGGGGAGCCAGTGCATGTTGAGACTGTACAACATGGCACTGAAGTAGCTGTTTCTCCTCCTCCCAAAGAAAGAGTTCAAATTGATAGCACTTCTGATTCAGAGACTGAAGAAGCCAGGGTGGCTAAAAAGAGAAAACTTATGGTCTTTCAGAGAAGGAGTAAGAGCTATAAGCAGGCTCTACAGTCTACAGCACATCACACTCCTTCTGCCTTTGATTATAACAAGTTCTTGATAGATTTGCAAGTGAAATTGGATGAACACAGGGTAGCCATTGAAAAATATGTTGATGAGAACAACAAGACTATGCAGTTTGACTTAGCTCAAGATATAAAATCAATTAGGTTTGAGGTCAATATGCATAAGAAGGAAATGACAGAATGCTTTCATAAGGGAGGTAATGCTGTGGTATATCTGGCAAAATAACAACAGACTATCATCCCTAAGGTGGATGACATTGCTTTAAAGCAAAGCTATGTCTTGGAAAATCAGTTAAGAATGAATGATAATTTAACTGAATCTCATCATGAGATAATAGAGGAATTGAAAAAGATTGTTCCAGGCCTGCCTGCAGATAGAACAAAAGAAATGGAAGAATTTGATAAGAACTTTCAAGCTGCTATTGCTTCTGTTAAGACTGCAATCACTACCTCTCAAAAAGAAATATCTGAAAAGCTTCAAAAGTTAAAACCATTTTTTAAAGAGGGTGTCAATTATCTGGATGGCCAAATCAGATTTCAAAAGGAAGATCTCAGAGATCATGTTTCTAGAGAAGCCATAAAGGGGGAGAGGATGCTAGTTCATGCAGGCTCAGAGCACTCCAAATGGGCGACCAATAGTATTCGAGCCACATTAGGATATCCCCCATTGTGTGATGATGCTATGGTGGCTGAGTCAGGAATACAAACAAGTCTACTTGAAGGCAATCAACCTGAGGTTGCCCAAGTCATTTACCCCCCTCTAGATTTTTATATGATTGATCAGCAGGTTCAAGGGATGTATTGTCCTCCAAAGGAGGTTACTAATATTGTTATTGGGAAGGTTGATAAGCCTGAGGCTACTTTGAAAGACCAGCAAGATGCTCTTCTATCTAAGAAAAGGTTTAGAGAGCAGGCTGAACTTAAGCCAGACTTTGAGCAGTGGAGTCCTACTTCCAGAAATATAATACTCACTGCATGGAAGGCTGTCAAAGACCAAGTGCAGGAACGAGGCAAGTGGTACAATGAGATGGAATGGCAGAAGTATGAAGCCAGGCAAGAGGCCATTGTACAGTTTAGAAGAAAAGCCAAGCTGGGTAGGCTGCCTACAGATGCTCAGGAGCCAAGCAAATATTTCCCAAAGCCCTTTCATTATTTTGAAAGGCAAAAGCTCAAGGAAGAAGCAAAGCAGAAGGCTGATCTAAAAGGCAAGAAGCCAGCTGAAGATTCTAAAGCTCCTGTGAAGGCTCAAGTTCTATCTGGCAAAGGGATTGTCATTAAAGAGCCTGATCAGTCTTAGTTTTTTAGTTCTTTCAAAGTATTTTGTAATGTTTTGATTAAATCATTAAATGTAATTCTCTGTATTCAAACATTATCAAGTTATAAACAAAATGTTGTTTGGCATCATATAATGTTTATTCTGTGATGGATTGTTTTTATGTTTTGTTTATATTAAGTATTCCTGTTATGTCATATATCATCAGTTTATACTTTTTATAAATGGTGTATATCTTTGGCTATAGGGTTATGACTTCTACAAATAGGGGGAGATTGTTGGGTACATTGGAAAATGTGTACCTGATTTGAAGAAGCCCAACTTAGCTCAATGATATACATCAAGGTGTATTTGATGTTGTTTTGAGTTGACATGTGCATGTGAAGAAGTATTAAAGAATGCAAAAAGATATTCTAAGTCCACATGTCGACACCTGAAGAAATTGTGTCGACACTTCAGAATATTTGTGTCGACACTTCAGAATATTTGTGTCGACACTTCAGAAAATTAGTGTCGACACAGAGAATGATAGTCGACCACATTTATGTCGACACTGGGAAGCAGTGTCGACACATAAAGAAAATCGTCGACCTCAGTACTGGGAAGCGGTGTCGACACCGTGAAAGATAGTCGACACTGTGAAAGATAGTCGACCAGAGAAGGTTAGTCGACACCGTGAAAGATAGTCGACTAGTGAAAGATAGTCGACCAGAGAAAGATAGTCGACTCACAGAAGAAGATAGTCGACCACAACTGTGTCGACACTGGGTGGATGTGTCAACACCAGAAGACTGTGTCGACACATATTGGCAGAAGTCGACTATGCTTGTGTCGACACCAGAAGACTGAGTCGACACATTTTGGCAGGATTGAAGATTGCTGTGTCGACACCTGAAGGTTGAGTCGACACATGCTGAGTTCTGAATCTACAACAACTGTGTCGACACACAGGACTTGTGTCGACACACTGCAGAGTCTAGACCAAGTTATTTTCTGAAGAAGCTGTGTCGACTTAAAGGCAACTTAGTCGACATCATCAAAGACTGTGTCGACACCAAAGTCACTTGTGTCGACACAGATAGACAGATTGGTCTCGACACTTTCTAACTGACTGTCTCGACATTTTGCTGTCCAAGGCTAAGGTACAAGAACTGTTTGAAGACTTGACAGCTGTGGGTTGCCACCGTTTAACTGAAGCTGTCAGACCTGTCAGAAAACAGTTAGAAAACGGATCAGCCGGTTACCATGAAGAAAGTCTATAAATAGACACATTCAGAAGGAATTAAAGAGCAGCTAAGCTAAGAAAAAATTATAGAAGAAGATCTAAGAAGAAGAAACAGAAGGATTACGATCCTGTTGAAGTTTCAATTCAAGAAAGTGAAAAAGAAGATCTTCTTCAGAAGGTCTAAGAAGAAGAAGTCTGAAGTATCAAAAGAGGTGTTGGATAGAGGGAGATCCAGTCATCTTGAAGAAGAAGAAGGAAGCCATCAGTGGTTTCTCAAGAAGCTATTTGGAAATCAACTCAGCTAAGTTCAGATTCAAGAAGCTTTAAAGAAAGCTCAGATTCAGTTGATTTCATCAGCTGATCAAGAAGTGTCTTGTCCTCTTCTCTCTCAACAAAGGCAAGACATCAAAATACCTTTTTCTAAATTTTTGTAGGATCTGTTTACACAGATCTGAGTTGTAAGCCTGTGTTATAAAGGCTGAGTGTAGGAGAGGTGATCTCTGAGTGGTAGGGCTATTTGCCTGAGTGTAAGAGAAAGTTATTCTCTGAATGGTAGGCCTTGAGGCAAGGCTGAGGTAGGGCTGTTAAGCCTGAGTTGTAGGAACCTATCCTGGTTCTGAGCTGTAGGATCTGAGGATCTGAGTATAGTGGAAGTTTGGCTGAATCTAGCATATTGCTAGATAGGTGAAGGGGGAAAGTGGATGTACCCAGACCTTGGGGAACCACTATAAAACATTGTGCAATCTGTGATGCTTAGTTGTCTGTGAATGCTGTGCTAGATGTTTTAAATTGTAATTGAATTCTGCCTCGATTTATAGACAATAAATTAGAACCTATTCACCCCCCCCCCCTCTAGGTGTTTAGGTTGTCTTGAAAGTAAAACTATCAGAACCCCTGTCACTAACGATGGCTCGCGGCGTACCGAATCTAGAAAATATTTTTTAAAAAAACGTAACTACAACTCGAGAGTCGCTCGTAGGAAGATCCTGGACTTCAGCCCATCGAGAAACATAATCAACGACAACTAAAATATACTTATTTCCGATGCTAGAAGGAAGGGGGCCAACAAAATCGATCCCCCGGAGGTCAAAAATTTCGCACTCAAGGAAATAATTTTGTGGCATCTCATTTTTATTAGAAATGTTGCCCGGCCGTTGGAAACTATCACACCTACTCACAAAGGCTTGCGCATCTTTAAACAGGCTAGGCCAGTAAAAACCCGAGCAAAGTACCTTTGAGCGGTACGAGCAGCTTGATAGTGCCCTCCTGTCGGACCTTCATGTAAGTGTTTTAAAATATCAACTCCTTCTTCATAAGAAACACATCTCCTTATCACTTGGTCCGCAGAGATTCTGAAAAGATGCGAGTCTTCCCAAAAATAGTTCTTCAGCTCAAAAAAGAATTTCTCCTTTTGCTGAGACGAGAACTCTTTTGGGAGCACACGGGCCACTAAATAGTTGGCTATGTGTGCGAACCAAGGAGATGTAGATGTGTTAATTAAAAGCAGCTTCTCATCAGGAAAATAATCATTAGAAGATTTTTCATCTAACTTTTCTATAAAAGGGTTATCAAGACGGGAGAGATGGTTGACAGCCAAGTTCTCGGCTCCTCGCTTATAGCGGATCTCTAAGTTAAACTCCTAGAGGAGTAAGACCCAGCAAATCAAGCGTGTCTTGGCATCCATTTTGGAAAGAAGATATTTGAGGGTCGAGTGGTCCGTAAAAACGATAATTTTTGAAAGTGTAATATAAGGACGTAATTTATCAAACGCGAATACTACATCTAGGAGCTCCTTCTCGGTGGTGGTGTAATTTTCCTATACAGATGTAACCGTTTTACTTGCGTAATAGATGGGGTGGAAGTTTTTAGATATGCATTGACCTAATACGGCTCCAACCGCGAAACTACTCTCATCGCACATTATCTAAAATGGAAGGTACTACACCGGAGCTATCATAATAGGTGCGTTAATTAACTTTTCTTTAATTAATTCGAAGGCAGAAAGACAATAGTCATCAAAAATGAATGGGGCGTCTTTTTCTAAGAAATGGGTAAGGGGCTTGGTGATCTTGGAGAAGTCCTTTATGAAGCGGCGGTGGAAGCTAGCATGACCCATGAAACTTTTAATAGCTTTGATGTTTGTAGGCGGCGGCAGCTTCTCGATAACTTCTATCTTCGCAATATCTACCTCAATTCCTCTCGCAGAAATTTTATGACCCAAATCTAACCCTTCCCTCGCCATAAAATTGGCATTTTCCCAATATAAGGCAAGGTTAGTTTCTTCGCATCGTTCTAAGACTTTTTCTAAATTTTCCAAACAACAATAAAAGGAATCGCCGAACACAGAGAAATCGTCCATAAATACCTCCATAATGCTTTCTACGTACTTTTCAAAAATAGTGATCATACATCGCTGGAATATAGCTAGCTCATTGCACAATCCAAATGGCATTCTTCGGTAGGCGAAGGTGTCTAAGGGACAAGTAAACGTAGTTTTCTCTCGGCTCTAGGGAGAGATGGGGATTTGAAAATACCCCGAGAGGCCATCGAGAAAACAATATAAGCTATGGTGCTATAATCATTCTAATATCTTATCGATGAACGACAATGGAAAGTGGTCCTTGCGGGTGGCGTCATTCAACTTCCTATAATCAATACACATCCGTCATCCCGTCACCGTCCGTGTCGGGATTAATTTGTTATTCTCATTACTAACTACTGTTATCCCTCCCTTCTTTGGCACTACCTGAACGGGGCTAAACCACTTACTATCTGATATAGGATAGATAATTGCTGAGTCAAAGAGTTTCATAACCTCTCCCTTAGCAACTTCTTTCATGTTCGGGTTTATACGGCGCTGAGGTTGTGTTGAATTGCGTGAATTATCTTCCATTAAGATTTTGTGTGTGCAGAAAGATGGGCTTATGCCCTTGATATCGGAAATTTTCAAGGAAATAGCTCGACGATGCTTACATAGAACTAAAAGAAGTTTTTTATTTTGGACTTCTGTAGGTAGGCCGAAACTATAACTGGTTGTTTGGAGTCTTTTTATAAGAAGGCGTACTTGAGATTTTAAGGAAGTTCTTTAGTTCTAGGGTAGGTGGTTCTTCATAAGAGGTTTGAGAAATTCTTTCTTTGTCAAATACTATATCTTCGTAGATCTTTTTAGATGGAAATTTAAAAGAGGTGGAGCTGGTGGCCAAGGAGGCTTCTTGTAGCGATTCAGTTGGAAGAGTAGAAGAGGAACAAAAATCAAAAAATTCTTTTTCAAAATCAGATAGAAGATAACAGGATTCTACACTTTCTTCACTTAGGTGTAGAGATTCAATTGGAAGAGAAGAGGAGGAACAAAAATCAGAAAAATCTTTTTAAAATTTAGAAAAGCAGTAGGAGGATTCATCACTTTGGCATCTACGAAAAAATAGGAGTCATCATTTGCTAAGGTGTTTTTCATTGAAGGTGTGACAGAGAAAGTCACTTCGTCGTCGCCTACTCGAAGGAAGAGCTTACCATTTCTTACGTCAATGATGGCTCAGGAGGTGGCAAGGAAGGGTTTGCAAAGGATCTGGGGAACCTCGACGTATTCTTCGATGTCCAAAATGATAAAGTCCACCGGGAAGATTAACTTGTCGACTTTAACAAAGATATCCTCCACGATTCCTAAGGGGTACTTGATGGAACTGTCGGCGAGCTGAATACTCATGCGTGTGGGGTTGATGTTACCAATTTCTAACTATTAAACATCGAGAGGGGCATCAGGTTAATACTCGTACCTAAGTCGGTTAATGCGTCCTTGACAAAAAAGATCACCAAAGACACACAGAATAGAAAAACTACCCGGGTCACTGAATTTGTTTGGTAAGCCATTTGTCAAAACCACAGAGCACTCGACATTTAACATGACGTGCGAAAGGTTCTCTAACTTCTTCTTGTTGGTCATAAGGTCCTTAAGGTACTTGGCGTACTTCGACATCTGGGAAATCGCTTCATGGAAGGGCAGATTTATGTGGATTTGCTTAAACATCTCTAAGAAACAGGAGTATTGATCGTCCTGATGTTGTTTATTAAGTTCGGAAGGGTAAGACGGATTTGGATTATTTTTAAAGATGGGTGGTGGAGTGAGATCTTTTTATAAAACGGGGGTGATAACATCTTCAACAGAGGGTGGAATTTTTAAAATGGGAGCAGACCTTTGATTTTTTAGAGAGGGGCGGAGCTTGCCTCGATATCTTCACTTACCATACCGGGAACTTGCTTCCCACTCCGAAGAGTTATAGCTTTCACTTGCTCTCTCGGGTTGGGCTCGGTATTGGATGTAAGAGACCCCGCGGGCCTCTCAGAAATAAATTTAGCGAGCTGTCCTACTTGATTTTAAAGACTTTTAATGCTTCCAGTTAAGGTTCTTAACATAACGTCATTTGTGGCGATATATTTGGAATGTAACTCCCACAAGCATAATGGTTTTGGAAAGTTTTGAAGAGATGGTTGTGCTGCAGAAAAATCATTTTGTGGTGGCGGGCGCATCGCGTTCTAAGGATTACTCCAAGAAAAATTCGGGTGATTTTTTAAAGCAGGATTATAACTATTCGGAAAATTAAAACGAGGAGGATGAAAATTCGGATCAGAAAAATTATTAAAAGCATTTCTAGGTATATTATTAACAAAATCTAATTTTTTTAGGGTAGGATTTGCAGATTCCCATACCTGAGGGGTGGAGGCAGCAGTCATCTCCGTTATCTTTTTGCTTAATATTTCAACTTATAGAGCGAGATAGGAGACGTTGTCCACTACAAAGATACCTGCAGGTTTGTTTGGGAGGGACCTAGGCATATTCCACTGATAAGTGTTCATGGCCATGTCTTCGAAAAGATCAAGAGCTGCTTCCAGGGTCTTATGGTTTAAAGTACTGCTAGAAGATGTGTCTATCATTTGCTTTGTAATTTGATTTAGCCCCTTATAAAACGTCTGCACTTGTAACCATACAGGCAGTGCGTGATGTGGGCATCATCTTAATAATTCTTTAAATCTTTCCCTGGTTTCGTATAAGGATTCGGAGTCTATTTGCCCAAAAGAGGAAATGTCGTTCCTAAGTTTGCAGTTTTAGCTGTCGGAAAATACTTCGCCAAAAATTTTTCCAGTTAATTCATTCCAGGTTGTTATGCTATTTTTAGGTAGAGTGTTCAGCCACTGCTTAGCCTTAGTTCTTAGAGAGAAAGGAAAGAGTCTTAGCCTAATAACATCATTTGTAACAAAATTTTTTTTGAAGGTGTCACAAATTTCAAGAAAGCTTGCTATATGTGCGTTCGGATCTTCATCTTGAAGTCTGTCAAATTGCACATACTGCTTAACAATTTGAATTATGCTAGGCTTTAATTCGAAGTTATTATTTGCTATAGTAGGGTGAACTACACTTGATTCTGTTCCCTCGAGATTCGGTCGTGTATTATAGGACATAGTCCTTCACAAGGCTTCATCTACGTTGGGTTATTCCATTCTTAGATTAGAGAATGACTCGGAGTCCTCAACCGGCACTTGGATAGTAGGACCTTGAAATCACGATCTTCTCCAAAGTGTATGCTCAATTTCGTGGTCCAAGTCCAAAATAACCGACGGACTCTCGCGGTTCATGCACTAAAAGAAGAGAAGAGAAGAAATAAAAATAAAATAAACTAGAAAGAAAAGCTAGATTTGTTTTTTTTAAATAGAGTTTTTTAATAGATTAACTCCCAAACATCCCAAGGACTACCCGGTGAAGGGTTCACAAGGTACTAGACAAGATAGCGGCACTTAAAGCCGCATTGCCCTTTTCGAGAGAATTAGGTGGCGTAGAAAAAATGTGAAGTGGGTTTCTATTAAGAGTGGTAATAAAAAAAATTTGATTTTAAAATTTTAAGAAAGAGGATGAGAAAGAGAAGAGATAAAATTAATAAGTTCGTTTTTTCAATATATCAACGAAAGTTGCTCCCCGGCAACGGCACCAAAAACTTGGTGACAACTAAGCTTCGAATAAAATAAAAGCAACCGAACTAGCAATCCAATGAGGCAAGTATACCTATCGAACTAAGCTAGGGGACACAAGTGTCGTATTGAAATCTGGGAACTTTTGAGTACACTAACTCACACGAAGACTATTATTTTATCGACATAAAATCTAGGGTTTAGAGAAACTAATTCCAATTAAGGAGATAAAATTATGCTAGAAAGAGAACTACTGCAGTTAATTAAAGAGCTGTTAGAAGCGATTACAACGAAGGGCTGAAATTATGAAATGGAAATGCACTCGATTAAGAATCACCTCAGCAAAAGTCGACTAAGAAATGCGATAAAAATAGAAACTTAATAGGGTAAATGTCCTTGACCATAGAGGTTTCTAAAGCTTGAACATGCTTCTGTCGAAGTTGTGCCCAACTGAGTTTAGGAAGGTTCGACCGAATCTCGTCTTAATTGGAGGCCTAAAACTCGCTTTACGCGGTGAACCCCACTTTTGGATTTTACTCCAATACGGGAGATTTGGACGTCTGCCTCTCTCGAGGGGTGCGTACAAATCCCTTTACTCTTGAGTGCTCACTTCAAACTTTTGGCCTCTCGGCTAGCCAAGAATGAAAGCAAAGGTGGAGAATATATATCAATGATATATCTCCAACCCAAAAGTTAATCAAGAGTAATTCAAGGCTAAAACCTTAAAAAGAAAAGATAAATCAAAGCATCATAACTTAATTACTAGAATCTCGGATCATCAAGATCGAGTACAAGGAGGATTAGTTACTCATGATGAAGTGGAGGAGGGGGGATGAGTAGTAAAGCATAGTAAGAACACAAGGTAAACAAGGAGAGAAGATAAAAACACTTTTATTAATATTTAAAGAGGGTTACACTTAGGAAAAGAAAATTACAATTGCATGGAAATTTAAATCCTATTCTAGCCCTACATTAAGTAACTAGAGCAAGTACAAAATTTACACAAAAAGCTAAAACAAAGCAAGCATTAAGCTAGGGTTAAGGAAATTACAAAATAAGAAAGAGAGAGAGAGAGAGAGGGAAGAACACTAAAAAAAGACAAGAAACAAAGGGGCAGCACCTCCCCCTCTCAACCCAAGCTCTCGTAAAATGAAGAGGGGGAGGACTAAATTTATAGAAAAACCTAAGGGGGGTGTCACGGCCAGCGACACGGCCGTGTTGTTGGCCGTGTCAAGTACAGTTGACCTCAGACAGCGGTTCTGGCAGGGGTGATCATGGCATCATTGAAATTTCAGGTTCTCCTCTTTCGACACGATCGTGTTGGTGGCTATATCGACTGCAATTGATGGACTTTGGCACAGGATGCATATGGTGGGAAGCAAGATTCGATGTGATGGTGACACACCCGGCGACACGACCGTGTGGGTGGTTGTGTCCTTATCGGGAGGGTCTTCGGCTTATGGAAACACGGCGGCGACACGACCGTGTTTATTGGCCGTGTCCTTCTCTGGAGAGTCTTCAGCTTCTTGCAATACGGCGGCGCTACGGCCGGGTTGACAACCCAGCAACATTGCTAGAGACACGGCCGTGTCAGCTGGCCATGTCCTTCTCTGGAACGTCTTGTAAGATCCGACCCCCACACTCCGGGTTAACCCGGATCTTATGCCCGAAACCGCCGCCTTATGGTGACACTAACTCACGGGTTAGTCGACACTGCAAGACGCCGATTTTGCCGGCTAGTACGATCATAAACCTGTTCGGCCAATATGAGAAGTAGAAGTAAACAAGGAGTAAAATCTCATGATCCACAGTCATAGTACTAATCATATACATAAATTAGATGAAAAGTACATCAATAAGCAGTCCCAAAATGAGTACAGTAAAAGGAGAGTAATAAGGGCTTAAGCCCAATACATCAAATCAAATCTCTCTCTCTCTCTCAAAATCCAAGCAGCGGAATCTAATCAACTAAACTCATCCCACCTAAGGACGTGCTCCAGTAGTGGTAGTAGGTGGTATCGGCCTCTGCTCCTATAGTCCTGCCTCCTCAATGTGCTGGTCCATCTCCTCGAGCTCCCAAAATGATATGGTCACTGACCATTAGTCAAAAGACTAAGTCGTTTCCTCCGAACCTCGCCCCGCAACTCCTAGGCACCGAGCGGGAGGACGAAGCGGAGGACAATCAAGGGGTAACAAAGGTGGAAACAGGTGACAGAAGCTAACTAGCAAGTGTATAATATAATTCTACATCTATCAGTTCTAAGTGCAATGTATAGAGAAGTAAAGTGCAGTACAGTAAGTAAAGAACTGAAAGTAAAGTAGAAGGTAAAGCTATACTACTGAACTGAAAGTAAAGCAGAAGGTAAAGTTACATTACCACTACGCTATCATTACAGAGCATACCTTAACTTATAAAAATGCCCATACAAATTTATAAGTTTAGGTTTCGAGGAATTGTAACTTATCATATAAAAGAGCCCATACTAATTTTTATGATAAGGATCAATGAAGCATATGACCTAATGAGTATGAATGTTTATGCTATGGTTATGTAACATGCAAGTGAAACACAAGCACGCGAATCTAAGATCCTAGACCTTTAGTTCCCATAATTTGAGAGCTAGCATCACTCTCAGGTACCACCGTTATGGCTACGGCAGCAGCGGATCGGGCTTCTCCGCTTTCTAGGTGGGTATACACACTACCAGGCCTAGACCTCTCTTGTACGCCTATGTACACGTCCTAGGTGCACTCTAGAGTCCCTACGTACTAATTGCTAGCTTCCTGCTAGAATTTTAGGTCGGGTATACGTCTTCAGGGATTGTCTGTCTGACCGCGGTAATAAACAACATACTGGCCCTTCCACCCGCACACCTCACCCGAGTCACCGTACTGCCATCGGTGTGACGATTGGCAGAGTACTGCATGACCCACCACCATTTTCTTTATGCACATGCAATTATTTCAACTCGAGCCTCCAGCTCGCAAGACCAACCTATCCTGATTCCTCCAACCTTGCCCAGGTGAGCAAGTAAACCAACCACTTATTCCAACTCTGCACGGGTGAGCAAGTAGTCAACAGACTCCAATCCTCCAACCCGCATGAGTGAGCACATGTTCATTTACCTAACCTATAGACTACTCTAACTCTTGCCTACCGATTATTATACTTAGTGGCTTAAGGTTAATCCCAGGACTGCCCAGGGCATGCCCGGTGAAGGGCTCTCGGGGCACTAAAAACTATGATTGGCTGAAGCCCAAAGCTCCCTTTCTCAAGGATGTTTACTTTAGTTATTATCTATCCACAATTCTTTTTGCTCTCATTGTTACTCTTGAGCATTCCTAATGACATAAGAGGTTATTATCGGGAGGGCGATGGTCTTCCGTCGACCTCCACTCCAGTTATTACCCGATGACTTGCACTTTTACCCTCATCACTAATATGACACTACCCACCAGGGTTATACTTCCATTCATAATCTCTAGCTCAATTGTCGATCTATCCCCGGTGGGCCCTTTGATATAACCTATTTTTACTATGCACAACCCATGACCTAACACCACCCCGAAATCGAACTTCTAATTTCTTGGGCCATATGTCTCAAATTATTTAACTTAGGGTGGTATGGACCTATATGATGACCATGATGATTTCCATAATTTTCCAAATTAATTACACCATTAATTTAATTTCTTCAATTAATTCATCGGGTCATTTTACACATGGAGTATAATAAACTATAATCCTACTGATGTAAGAAATTTTCCTGACCTATAATATGGTGCAATATCACTGTCTTCCAAGCATCATAATTTTCCCTTAAGTATTTCTATTTATTCTTTAATCACCAAAAATCAACATAATTATCATTTTCCAAATGAAGTATATGGAATACATAATTCAAAATTCTAAGAAAATTACAGAGCATATATATCATTAATTTAAGACTAATGGCAAAGTTTCATTAACCTCTATAGTGTAATGGCCAATCAAATTCCATTCTTATGTATTTACCAAAATGCCATTATGATAATTTTAAAATTATCAGTAGATCCAAAAATTTTGAGATAAATACACAAGGTTAATCATACAAGTATGCAAAGCTAGAAATAATTCCAAAATTTTCTGATATGTATTTCCATCAATTCATGCATAATTGCAATAAGGGAAAAATGGTAATTTCAATGCATTTTACTCCAAAAGTTCTCAAACAGAAAGATAAAATTTTCCTAAGTCAATTCTAACCTCCCTTTTAACTTGAAAACTTTGGGGATTTTTACTTGAATAAAACCTACTTTTCAAATTTATTTTCTAAAGAGGCCTATATTTTTAAAATTCCAAATAATGGGATTTTTGATCTCAAAAATCCCATAAATAATCTGAGGGGTAAACTTTACCCTAATGAACCTCTGGAATCAATTCTATGATTTTTGCATGCCTCCAATAGGCTGAATGCACATCATTTCATTTATTGCTATTTGCACACCAAGCCTATAACAAGCCAACACATGCAAGTGGATTTACCCAACTTGTCGTGGTCCAAATTGGATGAAATTTTAAACATATACATATAATGTCCCTAAGGACATGCCACCAAAATTTGGGGCCATTTGGAGTCCCATAACTCCAAATATTTCATTTATTTCATTTTGGGCATTTTAGTAAAAACTATAGGAAAAGTTTTCCCAAAAATTCTCAATTTTGTATAGGGGTTAACTAATCCCTAAACATGCATGCACCCAAAATTTGGGCCATTTAGATGACTGGTTTGACTTGGGCATCATTTTGAATTTCTGCCCTAGCTAAGGACCAACCCTAGCAAAATGGTCTTACAGGTCAGACCACTGGACCAAACCTCAAGATAATGGTGGCAAATCAAAGTTAACACAAGGGGCTACATTTTTCATTCAGGGTTTAAGTTGTGATGATGCCTCTATATACCGTAAATATCACATGCAATGTGACTGTATATTTGTGACAGAAATACACTATTCATATTAATTAATTTAAATCATATTAATTCATTTGCACGAATCCTAAAGTAGCCGTGGACGGCATCCGTTCATCGTCCCCAACAGATCAAGGGCTGAGATTTGTTTCTCCTGGACGATGTTTGCTGGCAGTTTCCGGCCAGATGAGCCACCACCACCGCCGGCGGATGTCGCCACCACCTTCACTAAGGTGGGGGCTAGCGTTTCCTGGCGGTGAGGCCGCTAGAGTTGGCTCCTCTGGCGAACCCGAGCAAGAAGAAAAACTCGGCAATTTCGCTCACTGCTCTCATGTCATCGGCTTAATTGAGCCCGATATCTCCCCTATTTTATCTAGACAGCTAGTACTTAGAGAGGGGCGGCAAAACGGACCTGAATGGAGGCTCGATGGCGAGTTCGGTGGCGGTTTGGCATGGCGGCGGTGCTCCGACGATCTCCTTCCCATTTCCTGGATTCTCCAGCAAAAACACTGATCCAGCACTCGAATTCCACACCTATCAACGTTCTGAAACTGTTGGTGGGCTTGGATTTGGCCTGGAGTGATTGTATAGGGAGATATGGCCGAGGTGAGCTTGGTTGGAGCATAGGTTGTATCACCATTGCTGTCATGTGGCCATCCCAGCCTCCTAAACTCTCTGTAATTTCTCTGGGAAGGCAGCCAACAGGTTTTGGGCAGAAGGAGCCAAGGCCAAGTGGCCTCACCTCTCCTATCTTCTTTTCTCTCTCTTCTTTTGGGTCAAATCTCCAAAATACCCCCTTGCATGCACTCTCTCTCCACAACCAGAGGGGTGGTGCTTGTCTTTGGCTCCTTGGGATAATAATGGGCCATGCTTGGTGGGCTTAGCCAAAGGGATGAGGCTTGGGTTCATTTCTCCCTCCTTTAGGCCTCATGTTGACCAAGTTTACTTTTTGAGTTTACTTGGTCAACATGATGAGTGGGCTGACCCCACTTAATGGTCATGAGCCTAGTGGCACCACCCAACTTGGGTTGGATCAAGGGGGTGCCCTACTTAGGCTAATTGGGCCTATGAGTGTGGGTTTTACCACTTTCGGCCCAAGGTTGACTTGGATCAACTAGGGTCAAAGGGTTGACCTAGTGACATGCCCTAGGGTCCACTTAGATTGTTTTTAGGGTTAGGGCAATGTGGTGGGGTCATGGTGTGGCTAGGGTTTCTATTTTGGCTAGTGTGACCTGGCTTGACTTGGCCCTATAGTGGGCCCCACATGGCCACAACCCACTACCTAGGGTCAACCGAGTTAATTTCCCTAACACCCACCCTATGCCTAACCCAATCTAAGTTAAGGGGCCTAGAAGTAATATGGGATGTTACAAATCCTATAAACAAAAAAAATAATTTGGTCCCCGAAATTTAAGTTCGGGTCTACGGAGTTCTACTTGCAAAAATTATAAGAAACTTAAAACATAAATTAAAGTATACCTGAAGTAATAACTCCGTGTGTTATTCCAACATTAGATCCCTCGGCTCCCAAGTGTGCTCCTCCTGTCTATGGTGGGACCACAACACCTTTACAAGGGGAACTTTCTTATTCCGCAACACTCGATCCTCTGTATCGTCAATCCGGATCGGCAGCAATCGAACTGATCGGTCAAGTGTTACCGGGCCTGCTGTAGCGGTAATGTGATTCTCTGGCCGAAGGAGATCTCTCCGCAATGAAAGACGTCGTGCAAGGTCCCCAACTCAGGTGGCAGCTACAGTCTATAAGCCAAGAGACCGATCCGCTCCAGGATCAAGTCTAGCCCCATATATCGTCGACTGAGCTTCTTATGTCTCCATACCCTAGAAACACCATGCATCAGACGTATCTACAAAAATACTTTGTCCCCTACCTCGAACTCCACCTTCCGATGTCGCGCATCGTAATACTTTGCCTGTCTACTCTGAGCCTCCAGCATCCGGTCCCTGATTAGTCAAATCTGAGCCTTTGTATCCTCTATGTACTCTGATCCAAGTGCCCCGGGGATCCACATCCTGAACCCAAGAAAGAGGTGCCCGGCACTTCCTCCTGTGATAAGCCTCATGGCTATTATTATGAGAACCTATTAGAGGTAACAATCCTCTTCCAAATGTACTTTCATTATATTTTGGACTACTCTTATTTCAAATTGTGAGGACTCATTTCCAAGTCCTCCGACATTTTATAATCAAAATATTTCTCAATCACACATTAGATTGTAGTCCCTTACGACCAACGATCATTCAAAATATATAAAATTCAACGATCTTGTAAGTAGAAGTCTCTTCTATTCACGACCCCCTAGATTATTACTTATCCACCAATGTGAACTTATAATCGCCAAAAGGAAATTCAGGCACACTAGACCAACACTATTATGTTTAGTAGCTAACCAATCTTCCGAGATCATGGGGTGATGAAAATTTATCATTTTGCTTTTCCACAAATTCAAGACTCAGCCTACCTTTACCTTATTCAACCATACTTGTTCTATACCTGAAACATTTATTATCAAGGTGAACGTTGATGAGGAGTTTTAGTCATTTTTTTGAGTGCAGTTTAATCCAAAGATTATAAGTGCATATTTTCAAAATTGAAGCAGCTTGATTTCTTCATCTATCGAATCTTAATAAATATTATTTTATTCTCGAGTAAATTTCACCGTACCCGCGATAGCAATCAAAAATAGATCTCTTCACCGTCCTGAATTTTCCTACGGTGATCATGATGTTATCAACATTCGTGTCATGGTTCTTGATGTAGTCACAACAAGGAGATCATACCTATGCGTATGCTTTAGCTAATCCTTATCACGCTTTAATTTGCTGAGTCGTTACATTTTTAGATGTCATTCCTTGACAATTAAACCCTTTACGTGCTTGATGTTTCTATACAGTATGCTCGTAGTAACTCTCCTATACATGTTCATATGGCTATCTTAATAGACTGGCATGGTTGAATACCCATCTAGTATTATCATAGTTATAAGGTTAGCTCAAGTATGTGTGGAATATGCATAAATAACCTATTCGTAATCATGAGTTGATATCGAATCCCCAAACCTTTTGAGGGCGATTATTATTTCATCAAAAACTTTCATTTTGGTTCCTGAGATCATCTGAGTCACACCCACAAGGTCATTCTTAGAGTATACATCTTCCAATTTAGTGTGATTTTTAATTTGATTCTATGTCTGCTGGGGCTACCATACTCTCATTGTTATAGACGTAATCGTTTAGATATTCTAGCATTTTCACTTCATGGACTCTCATCCTATAATAGTTAAGACTTGCGATCACTCCTTCATATTAACATGAAGTTACTCTGTCCTAATACGTATGTTCCCAACCATATAACTTGGGTATGTCAAGTAAGCACGAGTAGAGGCGATCGACTATTATGTTTACTTCTTCCAACATGTGACTGTCAAAATCACTTTCCTAAAGGCCGTAACTATGCAAAACCCCTTTCAGTTAATCTTCTAACTTGAAACGAATCCTCCATTCACATTGATTCTCCCTTGTGATACATCTGAGTTCCTTAATTATGTGTTACATTGATCGGTTCGAGGTGTTAGAGCACCTTGGAACATGCTTGTGGGGGCGATAATCAAACAACCCTTAATTTTGTGTAAATCGGTCTACAACTTATACTAATCCAAATTTAATCTTTTGAACACAATTTCTTCGGTTTCACGTGTATATGTAAATGACTTATTCCGTGTCGGTATTAAGGAAATCACGAGTTCTCATTAGACTGTGGACTAAGTAGTTACTTACTTCCTTAAAACTCGAAATTGGGAAACTTCTTGAAGTCTTAACGGTCTTCCCTAGTTTTAAGGTCATATATACACATAACTAAGCCACTCTTTATATATCTTCAAGAAATTAAACTTACTGTTCCCCTTGTTCACTTACTCATATGGTCTTGGAGTAATTATGAGAGTGAAAAGCCATTCTCGAAACATTCTACTTTCCAATTTCACTCGTGAATTTATTGTGTTAACAAATTGTCGTTGTAGTCTTGCTGCTTAACAATAAATAAAATAGTGTGAATTATTCGAGAGTCCTAACCTTCTAGGAAGGATGAATCATACCGGTCATGTATATACAAACCCTCATCTTTACTTAAGCGATCTTTTAATAAGCCAAATTTTTAGATCACTATGCTTGTGACACATGCTTTATGAGAAAGGCTTAGAGAAATTCGAGTCGCTATCAATTTAGCACTATAAACAAAAGGTTATGCCCCCATATATTTTGATTAATTTCCTTTACATTCAAAATGTAGTCATCCTGTACATGCCTTAATCCTTAGGGCTAACATCTTTGGCATGGATTTCCACTTCAATTGATATGTTATCTACCTTAGGGCTTCAAGGTTACCATACGATAATCTGTTCAAGGTCAACATGTGACCAAACAAGGAAGTGTCTCTTCTAGAATTTGAATTCTTATTCGATCTTTGGTATTTATCACTGTGATTGTCTTGACGTAATCTAGTCATCGGTACTAGGATTAAGCTTACGAGTACCCTACCATTCCACTAATAAACTTATGCACCAACTTCTCCTCGAGGCAGTCCTATCAATTTGAGTATGAATTGGTAATATCACTCGATATGTGGATTAGGGACATCGACGTTTAATCCTTAAGTAGGGACTCTTGCGTTAAGATCTTTCTTTAATCGATTTGGTTATCCTCGTACCTTAACTAATCTTCATCTGAATTCGATCTTTGGCCTAAGGTACAACACAAAATCCTCTTGGTAAGTCAAACTAGGGTGGTTACCTTGTTGGATTGTCCTAACTCATTGCTTAAAATGGACTATTTTATGTGACTTTTTACACATGGGCACAACATTACTTCCGCTGCATAGTTTGTCCGCAAATTAATGCTCGAGCGGGGTGTTCCTGTGTTGTGGACTTCTTTCTCATATGATCATTTGTTCAAGTGATACCAGTTTGTAAGATCCTACACCCACTCTCCGGGTTAACCCGGATCTTATGCCCGAAACCGCTGCCTTACGGTGAAACGAACTCACAGGTTAGTCGACACCGCAAGACGCCGATTTTGCCAGCTAGTACGATCATAAACCTGTTCGGCCAATATGAGAAGTAGAAGAAAACAAGGAGTAAAATCTCATGATCCACAGTCACAGTACTAATCATATACATAAATCAGATGAGAAGTACATCAATAAGAAGTCCCAAAATGAGTACAGTAAAAAGGAGAGTAATAAGGGCTTAAGCCCTGTACATCAAATCAAATCTCTCTCTCTCTCTTTCAAAATCCAAGCAGTGGAATCTAATCAACTAAACTCTTCCCACCTGAGGACGTGCTCCAGTAGTGGTAGTAGGTGGTATCGGCCTCTGCTCCTCAAGTCCTGCCTCCTCGATGTGCTGGTCCATCTCCTCGAGCTCCTAAAATGATATGGTCACTGACTATTAGTCAAAAGACTAAGTCGTTTCCTTCGTACCTCTCCCCGCAACTCCTAGGCACCGAGCGGGAGGATGAAGCAGAGGACAATCAAGGGGTAACAAAGGTGGAAATAGGTGACAGAAGCTAACTAGCAAGTGTATAATATAATTCCACATCTATTAGTTCTAAGCGCAATGTATAGAGAAGTAAAGTGCAGTACAGTAAGTAAAGAACTGAAAGTAAAGCAGAAGGTAAAGCTATACTACCGAACTGAAAGTAAAACAGAAGGTAAAGCTACACTACCACTACGCTATCATCACAGAGCGTACCTTAACTTATAAAAATGCCCATAAAAATTTATAAGTTAAGGTTTCTAGGAATTGTAACTTATCATATAAAAGAGACCATACTAATTTATATGATAAGGATCTATGAAGCGTATGACCTAATGAGTATGAATGTTTATGCTATGGATATGTAACAGGCAAGTGCAACATATGCACGCAACTCTGAGATCCCAGACCTTTAGTTCCCACATTTCGAGAGCTAGCATCACTCTCAGGTACCACCGTTGTGGCTACGACAGCAGCGGATCGGGCTTCTCCGCATTCTAGGAGGGTATACACACTACCAAGCCAAGACCACTCTTGTACGCCTCTGTATACGTCCTAGGTGCACTCTAGAGTCCCTACATACTAATTGCTAGCTGCCTGCTAGACTTTTAGGTCAGGTATACGTCTTCAGGGATTGTCTGTCTGACCGCAGTAATAAACAACACACTGGCCCTTCCACCCGTACACCTCACCTGAGTCACCGTACTGCCATCGGTGTGATGATTGGCCTAGTACCGCATGACCCACCACCATTTTCTTTATGCACATGCAATTATTTCAACTCGAGCCTCCAGCTCGCAGGACCAACCTGTCCTGATTCCTCCAACCCTGCCCGGGTGAGCAAGTAAACTAACCACTTCTTCCAACTCTGCACGGGTATGCAAGTAGTCAACAAACTCCAAGCCCCTCCAACCCGGCACGAGTGAGCACATGTTCAGTTTACCTACCCTATTACACTACTCTTGCCTACCGGTTATTATTATTAGTGACTTAAGGTTAATCCCAGGACTGCCAGGGCATGCCGGTGAAGGGCTCTCGGGGGCACTAGGAACTACGATGGGCTGAAGGCCAAAGCTCCTTTCTCAGGATGTTTACTTTAGTTGTTATCTACCCACAATTCCCTTTGCTCTCATTGTTACTCTTGAGCATTCCTAATGACTTAAGATGTTATTATCGGGAGGGCGACGGTCTTCCGTAGACCTCCACTCCAGTTATTACCCGATGACTTGCACTTTTACCCTCATCACAAATACGACACTACCCACCAGTATTATACTTCCATTCGTAATCTCTAGCTCAATTGTCGATCTATCCCCCAGTGGGCCCTTTGATATAACCTATTTTTACTATGCGCAGCCCATGACCTAACACCACCCCGAAATCGAACTTCTAATTTCTTGGGCCATATGTCTCAAATTATTTACCCTAGGGTGGTATGGACCTATATGATGACCATGATGATTTCCATAATTTTCCAAATTAATTACACCATTAATTTAATTTTTTCAATTAATTCATCGGGTCATTTTACACATGGAGTATAATAAACTATACTTCTACTAATGTAAGAAATTTTTCTGACCTATAATATGGTGCAATATCACTATCTTCCAAGCATCATAATTTTCCCTTAAGTATTTCTATTTATTCTTTAATAAACACAAATCAATATAATTATCATTTTCCAGATGAAGTATATGGAATACATAAGTCAAAATTCCAAGAAAATTACCGAGCATATATATCATTAATTTAAGACTAATGGCAAAGTTTCATTTACCTCTATAGTGTAATGGCCTATCAAATTCCATTCTTATGTATTTACCAAAATGCCATTATGATAATTTAAAAATTATCAGTATATCAAAGAAATTTTAGATAAATACACAAGGTTAATCATACAAGTATGCAAAGCTAGAAATAATTCCAAAATTTTCTGATATGTATTTCAATCAATTCATGCATTATTGCAATAAGGGTAAAATGGTATTCAAGCATTTTACTCCAAAAGTTCCTCAAACAGAAAGATAAAATTTTCCTAAGTCAATTCTAACCTCCTTTTAACTGAAACTTTGGGGATTTTTACTTGAATAAAACCTACTTTTCAAATTTATTTTCTAAAGAGGCCTATATTTTTAAAATTCCAAATAATGGGATTTTTGATCTCAAAAATCCCATAAATAATCTGAGGGGTAAACTTTACCCTAATGAACCTCTGGAATAAATTCCATGATTTTTGCATGCCTCAAATAGGTGATTACACATCATTTCATTTTTGCTATTTGCACACCAAGCCTATAACAAGCCAACACATGCAAGTGGATTTACCCAACATGTAGTGGTCGTCAAATTGGATGAAATTTTAAAAATATAACATATTAATGTCCCTAAGGACATGCCACCAAATTTTGGGGCCCATTTGGAGTCAAACTACTCCCAAATATTTCTTTTTGGGCATTTTAGTAAAAAACTATAAGAAAGTTTTCCAAAAAAATCTCATTTTTGTATAGGGGTTAACTAAGCCCTAAACATGCATGCACCCAAAATTTTGGGCCATTTGGATGACTGGTTTGACTTGGGCATCATTTTGAAATTCTGCCCTTGCTAAGGACCAACCCTAGCAAAATGGTCCTACAGGTCAGACACTGGACCAAACCTCAAGATAATGGTGGCAAATCAAAGTTAACACAAGGGGCTACATTTTTCATTCAAGGTTAAAGTTGTGAAGATGCCCCTATATACCCTAAATATAGCATGCAATGTGACTGTATATTTGTGACAGAAATACACTATTCATTATATTAATTAATTTAAATCATATTAATTCATTGCACGAATCCTAAAGCAGCCGTGGACGACACCGTTCATCGTCCCCAACAGATCAAGGGCTGAGATTTGTTTCTCCTGGACGATGTTTGCTGGCAGTTTCGCGGCAGCTGAGCACCACCACTACGGTGGATGTCGCACCACCTCACTTCACAGGTTGGGGCTAGCGTTTCCCAGCGCTGAGGCTTGCGGAGTTGGCTCCTTGGCGAACCGAGCAAGAAGAAAAACTCGGCAATTTCGCTCTCTGCTTCTTAGGAATCGGGCTCAATTGAGCCCGATATCTCCCCTATTTGATCTATACATCTAGTACGGAGAGAGGGGCGGTGAAAAGGACCTGAATGGAGGCTCGACAGCGAGTTTGGCGGCGGTTTGGCATGGAGGTGGTGCTCCGGCAATCTCCTTCCCGTTTCCTGGATTCTCCAGCAAAAGCACTGATCCAGCATTCAAATTCCACTCCTCTCAACGTTCTGAAACTGTTGGTGGGCTTGGATTTGGCCTGGAGTGATTTTAGAGGGAGATATGGCTGAGGTGTGAGCTCGGTTGGAGCATAGGTTGTATCACACAATTGCTGCCATGTGGCCATCCCAGCCTCCTAAACTCTCTGTAATTTCTCTAGGAAGGCATCCAGCAGATTTTGGGCAGAAGGAGCCAAGCAAAAGTGGCCTCACCTCTCCTCTCTTCTTTTCTCTCTCTTCATTTGGGTCAAATCTCCAAAATGCCCCCTTTCATGCACTCTCTCTCCATAACCAGAGGGGTGGGGCTGGTCTTTGGCTCCTTGGGCTGATAATGGGCCATGCTTATTGGGCTTAGCCCAAGGGATGAGGCTTGGGTTCCTTTCTCCCTCCTTGAGGCCACATGTTGACCAAGTTGACTTTTTGAGTTGACTTGGGCAACATGATGAGTGGGCTGACCCACTTAATGGTCATGAGCCTAGTGGCACACCCAATTGGGTTGGATTCAAGGGGGTGCCCTTCTTAGGCTAATTGGGCCTATGAGTGTGGGTTTGACCACTTTAGGCCCAAGGTTGACTTGGATCAACTAGGATCAAATGGTTGACCTAGTGACATGCCCTAGGGTCCACTTAGATTGTTTTTAGGGTTAAGTCAATGTAGTGGGGTCATGGTGTGGCTCGGGTCCCTATTTAGGCTAGTGTGACCTAGCTTGACTTGGCCCTATAGTGGGCCCCACATGGCCACAACCCACTACCTAGGGTCAACCTAGTAAATTTCCCTAACACCCACCCTATGCCTAACCCAATCTAAGTTAAGGTGCCTAGAAGTAACATGGGATATTACATGTCTCTGGAATTTTCCTCTGGTGGCATGCCATATTGACACGGCAAGGTTGACATGCCCTATGACACGACCGTGTCAGTGGCCGTATCAGGTAATTTTTTGCCAAAATTCAAAAAACCTGTAAAAACAGAAATAAACATTAGCGACAAAAACATTTACATAAGAAAGATAAAAATAAACTAAAATAAAAGATAAACGTGATAAAAATAAGGAAAAGTACCCTAGTAGTTTAGACTACAAAACGTAATATCATGGACTTAGCCACATTTTAGCTCATTCCAACTTCAGGCTTTTACTGCTTTAGCCTATCTCATAGCCTTTTACTGTAAGGCATTGAGTGAGTTGACTTGACTCAACACCTATGGACTTGGCCATTTTCTCAGCTAGCCACTGCCTTGGCTTTGATTGTATAGTCTTCACTCAGCGCTATAAGTCATCATGTGTGGAGTGACTGGTCTTCAGTCAATGCCTATGGACTTAGACATTTTTCTATCATCCCACACCTTAGGTAAGTGTTTACCCGACTTAGCCACTTAGGCTATCTGACTTATTATAGTCATCTACAGACATGTGTATATCATTGATAAGATTGATTTCACTAAAATCCAGAATATTGAGGGCAATGGACCCAACAATCTCCCCATATTTTAAGAAGTCAAAACTCTTGAGCAAAGACAATGACATATACAGAACCATACAACATAAGACATAATAAAAGAAAGCTAAATAATTTAGATGTGATCAATAGTTACCACACTTCCTATCTTGTATAATACAATACTGCATCTGCCATCTGCTTCCCCTGAATTGCTGCTGCCTTAATTATCTAATCATTCTTATCTGATCATCTTATCCTCTCCCCCTTTTTTACTATAGCAAATAGTTGGTAGGATGGATGCACCTAATCAACTGATCATCTTACCACCTGCTCCTCCTCAATTTGACAGGAGTGAAATGTTGAATTGTGCTTGACTTGCTCCCCCTCAATTAAAGAATCTTCATTTCTTTAAAGTACACTCCTATCTGTATAAAAGACAAATAGTTTACAACCAGATGTGGAGCCACTGAAGCTATTCTAAGTTTAACATACCCAACTCAAATATGATGATGTTAAACTTGTCTTCATTTAGTGGCTTAGTGAAGATGTCAGCCACTTGCCTGTCTGTTTGGACATACTTAAGGGTGATGTCTTCACATTCCACATGCTCTCTAATGAAATGATTTCTAATCTCTATGTGCTTAGTCCTGCTATGGGAGACAGTATTCCTAGCAATAGAGATTGTATTAGTAGAATCAAAGAATTAAGGAGATCTACTTATCTTGAGATTGTAGTCTTGAAGCTGGTGCTGGATCCACAACAACTGAGCACTACAACTTCCTGCTGAGATGTACTTTGACTCTGTAGTTGATATTACCACACTTGTTTATTTCTTGTTACTCCAAGATACTAGCCTCCCTCCCAAGAACTGGCAGGTGCCAGATGTGCTCTTCTTGTCCTCTTTGTAGCCTGCAAAATCTGCATCTGAATAGCCAGTTAGTTCAAATTCCCCATTCCTAGGGTACCAAAGGGCAAGATCTGGAGTGCCCTTAAGATATATCAAGATTCTCTTAGCTACAGAGTAGTGAGATTCTTTAGGGAAAGCCTGATACCTAGCACAAACACATGTAGCATACATGATGTATGGCCTACTTGCAGTCATATATAGAAGGGAGCCAATTATCCCTCTATACAAAGTTTCATCTACTGGTTTCCCTGCTTCATCTTTGCCTACATGCTTACTTGACCCCATGGGAGTTCTCATAGTTGACGAATTCTCCATGCCAAACTTCTTGATTAACTCCCTAGTGAACTTAGACTTGGATATGGATAAGCCATCATCAGTCTGTCTTACTTGGAGGCCCAAGAAGAACTTAAGTTCACCCATACTGCTCATCTAAAACTTCCCCTGCATGAGTTTAACAAACTTTTTACAGAGGTTGTCATCAGTAGTTCCAAATATGATGTCATCTATATAGATCTGGACTAGGATGATCTTACCCCTAGATTCCCTTTAGAATAGGGTCTTGCCTATTTCCCCCCTTTTTAATTTGTTCTCAATGAAAAAACTGGACAATGTCTCACATCATGCTCTAGGGGCTTGCTTAATCCCATATAAAGCTTTCCTAACTCTATAAAAAAATCAGGTGAGTTAGGAACTACAAAACCTGGAGGCTGCTTAACATAGACTTCTTCTTTTAAGTCACAATTTAGGAAGGCTAACTTCACATCCATTTGGTAGACCTTGTGTAAGACCCCCTTTTTTTTATCTTTCAACCACCGGGGTCTTAGGCCCAGAATCACCGCTTTGCGATGACACCTTCGCGTCCTGAAGGGTCATTACCACAAGGCGCCGATTCTGCCGACCAATTCGATCACAGAAAGGTAGCACAATAATAGAAGTAAGAGCAATGCAGTCCACAATAAAAAATCACATATATAGAATAAAATCTCCACGAAGGGAGTGTCCACAGAAAACATCAAGTACTATAAATGCGGGCTTATGCCAGATACATCATGTCCTCACTACAATATCACTCATGCGGAAGCGAAAACAGAAACTACTCAGAGTCGAGACTCACGGTCCCGGCTGTATGATCTCCGGAGCTAGACTGCCCCATCTCCAAGCGCACCGATCTTTAAGGCTGCTCCTCCATGCTGGGCTCCACGATCCCCTAAATGATGCGGTTCGAAAACCGTTAGTCATAAAGACTAAGCCCTATCATCCCCTACCCCTTCCCCCATGGCTCCTAGGTACCGAGCGGAGAGGAAGAAAGGGAAGGACATGAAGGTAGAGATTAATCAAGAAACAGATGGCAGTGGAACTAATCTAGCAATTCTATGATAGTATGACAGAAACAGAAAGCAAGAAAAGTAACCTTAACTTATGTGCGAAAACACATAAGCCAAGGGATCTTCTGCAAGACTCCCATCGTATAGAGTGTCCCATACCACCTATACGTTGGGGTGTCGGTTATCAAACAACAGCATATGTTTATATATTGAAATTAACCATTGATTTATAAACTTGCCCACACAAGCTTCTAGACCAAGGGGTCGTTTTGCAGGTCCTAAAGTATAAGCGTCCCATACCACTTATACTTTAGGTGTCAGGGTTAAAGGAATCGATTATGCTATGACATGCAAGTGGGTATGATGAAACATGCAAGTGCAACTCAAACACCCGACTCTGTGCACACAGACCTTTAGTTCCCCCTTTCGGAGCCGTTACCTCCCAGGATACCTCCGTAGTGGCGGACGGAAGCGGTGGGTTGGGCCTCGCCCACCTCAAAACCAGTAAAAGCACCACTGGTCTGACCTATCGTACGCCTCAACGCTTGGTGCACTAAGCGGACGCCTGCGTACTCTTGCCGGCTGGCGCACCGGACTTCTAGTGGCGAAGTGCTAACCACCCCGCCGAGTCAACGATATCGGTGTCGGTGCAATCGAACTCCCCGATATCGAAAAACCCACCACCTTGCCTTTTCCTATTTTATGCACATGCAAGTTTTATCGTAAACACTCAAAACCTAGCCGAAGCTCCCCGGACCAAAACGTTCGTCTCCAAACCAACCGAGCCGAAGCTCCCCGGACCCAAACGTTCGTCTCCAAACCTACCGAGCCGAAGCTCCCCGGACTAAAACGTCCGTCTCCAAACCAACCGAGCCGAAGCTCTCATCAAGCTTCCTATGCCAACAGTGTTTGTGAAAGTGCAGCCCTAGTTACTAAGTTACTCTTGTCGGTTTGTTATTACAGTTTGCGTTAGCCCAGGACTGCCCCCGGTATTCCCCGTGAAGGGCTCTCAAGGGGCACTAGGAACCAAGACGGCGGCATTACGGCCCGAAGTTCCCTTTCGCAAAGCACTTATTGTTATTGGTTTATCTCCCTTAACCCGATTCCCTTCTCATATTACGATAGACTATCCTAGGGTGATTTTTAACCTTCCTCTCTTCGGGAAGGCGATCTTTCGCCGAAACCCGAGCACCTCTTAACTCTAGCTATCACCACTTCTCACTACTCTTTATACCTTCCTATTGTGATTTCCTCCACTATTGCCACCCAACAATATGATTAACTCCAATGCCTTCCTCAGATCATGTCCTATTGCATTTCACAAATTTGTAATATGCAGACCGATCTAGACTATATGTCGACCGGTTATGCTATGATCCACTACTCATCCAAATGCCCTAAATTATTTACTGGAGACTTACCACGATATAAATGACCTAAATCCAAAAAATGGAAATTTTCATAATTTATTTGGCATTAATTAAATTCCTCGAAAATCCCAAGGGCTACCGGTTTGAACATGAACTACCCTAAGTTCTCATGCAAGATGTCCAGCAAATTTATGATAAATAGTGGTTTATCTCAGTAGGTTAATTCAAAGTATCATAATTTTTCTATCATCAAAAGGGCATTAAAACTATTTTTGAAATAATCTCTATCTTCTGTCATTTATGAATCTAGTACAGAAATATTCTTCCAAAATTATAAATAATTTATGACATGCAGATAAAGGCCTAAAATTAGCACTGGCCCAGTTTCATAATTTTCAGTAATAAAATCATCCTAAATAATTTTTCAAGCATAGAACCCTTTTTAACTTTTGTGAAGGAGTACTGGATGTACTCAAATAAAAATTATATAAAAATTCAGGGGTAATCATTCTGTTCTAAAATCTATATTTCCAAATTTCATGAGATTTCAATGAACAGAAATTCTAAATAATTAAATCATCATCTAAGGCCATAACAAGCTTTACAAATGAAGTGCTAGCAATAATCAACATAAAATTCCAGAAAAATTGCTATAAGTTCTACCTGATCCAAAACTCACTCTACCCAAATTTCACGATTTTTAAGTAAGGTTCAGTGACTGATTTTACCTATTTGATATTTTACCCTAAAACTAAGGTTAGGGTTTTAAGGTATCTACTTGTCTCCAATACCCAAGATTACATCCGACCATTCTTATCAATCTTTTGTCAACTCTACAGAGTTTCAAGGCAAAACAAGAGCAATTGCCCCCATGTCCTTCACAACCTCAAAACCCTTTATTTAGGGTTTGAGCTTGGATCCTAGGGTAAATCAATCTTAAACCTCACCATTTTTCTCCAAGCAGGTTATAACACCCTTCTAAGTCAGAGATCAGAAAATCAGCCTCTGTTGAGGTGATTTGACCTTTCCAAACTCTTAGTGCACTTTTTACTAAAAGGTGTCTTACTAATGCCTAGTTAAGGGTAGAAGATTTCCTACCCAAAACTCCTCCAAATCAGTTTAATTTGTACAGACCTAGGTTTTATAGCCAGAGACCACTCACCAATCTTTGGGAGGGTTTGGAGGTCGTTTGACCACTTAAATAAATTCCTCTAAGTTTATTAAATTGAAACAAAAACTTTAGGCAAAGTATCTCCAAAAATTCCCATTTTTCGTCTGCCTTTAGGTATTGTTAAGGCTAACCCCCTGCCCAAATTTCAAGTCAGTTGGACAAGGGACGAAGAGTGGGCATCCGTTTTAATTTTTGCCCAACTCTAGGTACAGCCCCCACTAAAATGGGTGCTGCGGCCGAACCGCTTACCCAAACGAGTTGAAACTAATTTTAGATTAATCTAGACTCGAAGGGATACGACTTTTGTGTCTGGTCACTTTCCCTAAAATGGCCTCTATGTGCCTCGTTTTGCAGCATTAAAATGTGCCCATCCAAGTATAATTTCCTACAAAATTATTTACATAATTTATTTTAAAAACAGTTTTTACTGTTCATCTTCTACAGAACCCGAAAACCAGACATAGAAACTCATATTTCCTGTAGCTCTTTCGCGCTCCGTCACCGGTCGTCCGGTCACTTCCCTGGCCAGCCACCACCACCACCTCCTCCGTTGAGGCGATGGCTATCGGTCGGCGGTGGTTTGGCCGCCAGAGGTGGCGTTTTCCGGCGAACTCAAGACTACATTTTTTTCATGGTTTTCCATGAAAACGAGAGATGGGTCCGGCTCTGTTGAGCGCGAACTTCCTTTCTAAGAATCCTAAGATCTACCCATGAAAGAAAAGAAGCAGAGGAGGACCTTGTTCGCGGTTTGGAGGCGAGATGAACGACGGGGTGCCATGGCGCAGTGGTGGCGTAGCCGAACTCCTCCTACAGCAAGAACAAAGATCTGATCCATTTGATTGAGCGTGTAAATTTCTCCTCTTGCTCCAAGTGGGCTTTTATAAGTCAGCAAGTGGGGAGATGAAAGGGTAAATCCTTAATGGTCATGAATGTTCTCCCCTAACGTTTCGGTTATGATGCACGACAGTTGAAATGCTGGAAAATGAAGAGGTGTTCGCCAGGTGGTGATTTCCTATTGGACCAACATTTCCTTATTTATTAAAATAATTAAAGAAGGAAATGACCCATAAATACTCCGGGTGTAACTTCCCGTAATCAGAATTGATTACAATGTCGGTTACCAAAATTTCCAGTCTGGCTGACGTTTCGGCCTTGGTCACGGGCGTGACACATATGTCACGGGCGTGACAAGCCCGGATAGCCAATTCTGGGTTCGACGATCGTCGAATTGAGATCGACGATCATCGAAGGGTGGTCACGGGCGTGACACCTGGGTCACGGGCGTGACAGGCCCGGGTGGTTAATTCTGGGTCGACGATCGTCGAACTAAGATCGACGGTCATCGAAGGGTGGTCACGCCCTAGGTCACGGGCGTGACACCTAGGTCACGGGCGTGACAGGCCCGAGTTTTAATTTCGACGATCTCCTTACGGAGATCGACGATCGTCGAAGGAGCCACGCCCTAGGTCACGGGCGTGATATGCCCGGGAAGCAAGTTCGACGATCGTCTCACGGAGATCGACGATCGTCGAAGGAGTCACGCCCTAGGTCACGGGCGTGACACCTTGGTCATGGGCATGACATGCCCGGGCAGCAAGTTCGACGATCGTCTTACGGAGATCGACGATCGTCGAAGGAGTTACGCCCTAGGTCACGGGCGTGACACCTTGGTCACGGGCGTGACATGCCCGGGCAGCAAGTTCGACGATCGTCTCACGAAGATCGATGATCGTCGAAGGAGTCACGCCCTAGGTCACAGGCGTGACGGGTCAGTCACGGGCGTGACCAACCCGTGACCCGAAATCTCGATCGATTTATTTCAATTTTTGGGCTTCCTAGGGTTCTGTCACGACCAACCGACTCCTAGGGGTCTAGCCAGAAATGGGATGTTACACCTTGAAACCCTTCTGAGCTGCATATGCAAGGAATAATTTGATGGCCTATAATCTGGCTATAAGGGAAAAGGTTTGATCAAAATCAATCCCTTCTTCTTGCCAGTACCCCTTAGCTACTAGTCTGGCCTTATTCTTAATTATAATGCCATTTTCATCAAGCTTGTTTTTGTAGATCCACTTGACTCCAATGACATTATGACCATGAGGTCTGGGAACCAGCTTCCACACCCTGCACCTCTTGAACTAGTTCAGTTCCTCCTGCATAGCTCCAATCCAATACTGGTCTATGTTGGCCTCTTCAAACTTCTTGTGCTCCACTTTGGAAAGAAAGTTTGAATACATGGTTGTGTTCTGACTTCTGCTCCTTGTCATTACTCCATGACTTGTCTCACCAATGATCTGGTGTGCTGGATGATCTCTTATATGTCTGACTGCAGGTGGCAGTCTTCTTTTAGTAACAGTGCATCTTCTTGTGTATATTCATCCACTCCTAGTATACCACGTAGATCTTCTGGAGTATCCATATCATCTTCGATGACTGGGGATTCTTCCTTGATGGTCAACTTGTCCATCATCTGTTCTGTACCTACAGTACAATAAGAAGAACTAGGCAGTCCATTCTTAATTATGGTGGACTCATGAAAGACTACATGAATTGAATCTTCTACAACTTGGCTTTTCAAGTTATAGATCCTATAGGCTTGCTATGATTATTGTACCAAACAAATAATCCATCATAGGATTTGGCAGCAAACTTAGTCGCATAAGACTTTCCATTATGAAGCACAAAACATTTACTACCAAAGATTCTGAGATAGCCCAGATTTGGTTTTCTCCCCTTCAAGATCTCATAGGGAGTCTTCTTATGGCCTTTGGTGATAGAGGCTCTATTGAGGATATGACATGCATTATTTATTGCCTCAGCCCAAAAATATTCTGGGAGAGATGTGTCATTCAACAGTGTTCTACTAACCTCTATGAGAGTCCTATTTTTCCTCCCAACTATCCTATTTTGCTGGGGTGTTCTAGGTGAAGAGAATTCTTGATGAATCTCATGCTCTACACAGAACTTTGACATGTAATCAGACAGGAATTCTTTCCCATGGTCACTTTTGATTTTGACCACAGAATAGTCAAGCTCATTCTGATTATTCTTTACAAACCTCATGAAGACATCAGGGGTTTCATCATTCTTCTTAAGAAAGAACACCCAAGTAAACTTGGAATAGTAATCAACTACCACAAGGGTGTAGACTTTCTTACCAAGACTGTGAATTAGCATTGGACCAAATAGGTCCAAGTACAAGAGGTATAAGCACTTCATAGAGTCTTTGGTCCTAATATCCTTGAAGGAGACTTTTTTCTACTTACCCTTTTGGCAAGCTGAGCAAATGCCCTCCTTAGAGCACTTTACATTGGGGACATTATGATGTAGGGATGTCTCTTCGAGACACGTCACGTGGTCGTGACGACGCTTATGACTACGCTCAACGCTCTCTACTCCGCACACCAACGCAAACGCAGCAAATTCAATAATTAAATATACCGTTCGTGCTAACATACGGATCGCCGTTCCGCAAATAGATCGAGTGTTGGCTATAGGCCAAACTCTTTCCGGCTAAATGGGATAATATTGATCCCGAGCGAGCTTTAGGTGTTGTACCAAAATAGATCCACCAAGAACTAAACGATCCGAAAAATGGTGGTATCTATCCCAACAAAAAGAAAACGAGGAGTGCCAAATCCTTTTTCGAATCCTTCGGAAAACCAAACGAAAATTGCTAATCGGTTATTTGTTAACCTCGAAGAATAATAATTCGGAAATTAACGCAAATCACGTCCACCACAAGAACTATCTAGGAAAAGAAATCTCTTGTGTAAAAATATCGTTACCCACTCTCGGATTCGTAGATCCGTGATGCGCGGATCCACCAAGTGTGATCGCTTTCCCTTTGAAGACCACGGAAGAGCGCTATGGATGAAGATCTTGTCGTCCCGTTCACGTCACGCCGTTGAAGATTCCCTAGACTTCCTCCTTCCTTGCAAGACCTGGAGGAGAAGATGGCCGTCGTTTTTGAGAGGGAGGGATGAGGGTGGTGGCGGCTAAGAGGAGTAGTGGCAAGGGAGGATGGTGGCCGAACCCTTGAGGAAATACCTTGGAGGCAATCGGTTGGGTAGAGAATGAGAGGGGAGGAGAAGGTGGCCGGCCCTAGCCTTGGTATGGCGCCGGTTTTGGAGGGCAAGGGTGAAGGGGGCGGCGGCTAAGGAGAGAGCAAGAGAGGGAATTAGGTTAAGCAAAAGTGATTTTTCAATTCAATAATATTCTACCCAAATGAAAAGTCTTGGCCTTTATATAGGCTTACATCTCAAATAACAAAACAAGTGGCTAAAGACACACCACATAATGGAAATGCAGGAAATAAAATAATTGTTTTAAATAGCCTCTCATGAAATGGCTATTAGCACACAAACATATAAATAATCAAATACGAGTCTTGTTGCGAGGGCGAAGCTTGTAGCCATGACCGCTACGGCGTCGCACGTCCTTGGCCGGTACATCTTCAACATCCTCAATCCCAAGTGCTCCATCCGGATGGCGCAGCGGTACATCTTCAACATCCTCCATCCCAAGTGCTCCATCCTGATGGCCTTCGCCATCAATCCTCCTCCGCTCAAAAGGACTCATCACCGATGAGTGGGCTGAGAGATAACGATGGAGGAGGCCCGCGTCAAGAAGATCCAACTGTGCAGCAGATAGCCAAGAGTCGTCCGAAGACGGACGACCATGCCAACGAACCAAGAACCTGTGAATGTCGCCGTCTGTAGTGGGTAATACATCATCCTGCAAAATCTTGTCAGGCAAGAAATCTGTCTGGGGAAACCTCGGAAAAACGTTAGGTGAAGTAGAAAAACAATTTTCATCATCAATAGACTGCATACCTCCCATAGACTTCGCAGGAGAAAGCGATCCAGAATTTAGCTCACCCCCACCCCATTAGATTGTATAGTGGAAGCAGTAAACGGAGAGATAGACAATTCAGGTGGTGGAGCAACAAAAAGCGTTAAATCGGAAATATTAAACACAGGGGAGATTCCCCAATCAGAAGGTAACTCTAACAAATAAGCATTTTCGCCTAATTTCTTCAAAATTCTAAAAGGACCGGCTTTCTTGTTCGCTAACTTCTTTATGGTGCCCGACGGCATCCGTTCAGGGATTAGACGAACCATAACCAAATCGCCTATGTTCAAAGAGACTACTCGCCGATGTACGTTAGCGTTCGATTGATATATAGAATATTGCTTAGCTAATGTCTTGCCAATATGCTCGTGGAGAGTGTGAACGTGTGACGCGAAATCTAGTGCAAATTGACTTGACTTAAAAGAAGGTGGTAACAGAATCAAGTCAAGTGGCACCGACGCTTTATAACCGTGCACTATTTCATTCGGGGACAACTGAGTGGACCGGTTCCTAGAATTATTATACGCAAGCTGGGCATGCGGGAGGATAAGATCCCATGTACCTTTATGTTCGCCACTAAACAACGAAGTTACCCCCCAAGCTACGGTTAACGACTTCCGTTTGCCCATCCGTTTGGGGATGATAGGCCCGACGAAAACAACAGTTTAGTGCCCATCAGTTTCCAGAGGGTCTTCCAAAAATAACCTTGTAAATTTTACATCTCGATCACTCACTATCGTCTTGGGTACACACCTCGATGTGCTACAACCTCTTTGAAAATAAGTTTGCTACATTGGAAGCAACGTAGGTGTTGTTGCTTGCGATAAAATAGCCATTTTTGAGAATCGGTCTACCACCACTAGTATGGAATCGTGACGCCTAAAAAGTCATAGGTAAACCCAATATAAAATCATGCTAACATCTTGCCATGGCACCGACGGAATCGGAAGGGTGTGTAAAGACCCGCATTGTCTTTTTTCCCTTAGCTAGTTGACAAACACGACAACTTCCTACAACTTTGTTGACCATGGGGTTTGAGGCCCGGCCAAAGAATTTATCTTCCACAAGTGCTATCGTTTTGTCTCGCCCGAAGTGTCCGCCTATTCCCCCGCTATGTAACTCCTATATAATAAAATGTCGTAAAGACGACCGGGGAATGCATAAATGCACATGTTTAAATAGATATCCATCACGAATATAGAATGCCGAGATAGTGGTAGGGGAGTTGTCCTTCGCGGCGAAATAAATGTCCTTAAAATCTAGGCAATGGATATATTCGTCCTTTATCCTATCGAATCCTATGACTGACACTTCCATGGTAGTTATTAACAGAGTGACTCTACTTAGCGCGTCCGCTACACGATTTAGCGTACCCTTCAGATGCTTGATTATGAAAGTGTACTCTTGTAGATAAGATATCCATTTTGCGTGTCGTGGACTAATCTTATTTTGAGAATTCACAAATTTGAGGGCCTCGTGATCCGATAATATTACAAATTCTTTTGATATAAGGTAATGTCGCCAATGTTGGAGACATCGGATTACCGCATAGAATTCGCGATCATAATTTGAATAATTTAATTTCGGCCCGGCTAGTTTCTCACTAAAGTATCCTAGCGGGTGTCCCTCTTGGCTTAATACTCCTCCAATCCCTATCCCTGACGCGTCGCATGATAATTCAAAAACTTTACTAAAATCCGGTAATCGGAGTAGAGGAGCTTCAGACATTCGTTCCTTAATCGTTTGGAAGGCACTAGTGGCCGATTTCGTCCATGTAAATTCTCCTTTTTTTCATACATTCAGTTATGGGTGCCATAATACTACTAAAATTCTGAATAAATCTTCGATAAAACGTGGCCAATCCGTGGAAACTTCTAACGTCCCTAATATTCTTGGTTCCGGCCATTCCTTAATCGCTTGGACCTTCTTGGGATCCACATGAATGCCATCCGAACTCACGATGTATCCTAAGAACTCAACAGAAGGACGCCGAATGAGCATTTTTTAAAGTTAATAAATAAGTTCTCTTTGCGCAATGTGGTAAGAATTGTTCTTAGATGATTCTCATGATCTCCCGGCGAAATGCTAAAAACCAAAATGTCGTCAAAATAGACCACTACAAATTTTTCCCATAAAAGGCTTAAAAATTTGGGTCATCAATCGTGAAAAAGTACTGGGTCCATTGGTAAGTCCTTATCCAAGCACTAGCCATTCGTAAAGTCCATCCTTAGATTTGAAAGCCGTCTTCCATTCGTCTCCCTCCCGTATTCGTATCTGATGATAACCGCTTTTAAGATCCAATTTAGAGAATATAGCGGCTCCTGAAAGCATATCTAGTAGATCGTCCAAACGGGGAATAGGAAATCTATATTTGATCGTTATTTTATTAATAGCCCGATAATCGACACATAATCGCCATGTCTTATCTTTCTTTGGGACTAATAATGCGGGGACGGCACAAGGACTTTTGCTATGTCGTATAAATCCTTTCGCTAGCAGGTCAGAAATTAATTTTTGTAATTCTTCATGGGAGGATGGATTGAGTCTATAATGGGGCTGATTTGGCAATGAAGATCCCGGGACAAAATCTATCTCATGTTGGATGTCACGTATCGGTGGTAACGTGGGTGGTAAATCCACCGGATAAACATCCTTATATTCTTCCAAGAGATTTCGTAGCGATAATGGGAGGCTCGCAACGGTAGGTGACTCTTCCTTCGCTTGTAAACAGACTAACGTGTATATAACGCCATCCATGAAAGTCTCACGTTCTAGTTCCTTTCTACTAATCAGGCTTATCGTTTTCTTTTCCACAGGCACAACAGTGTCTTTGGAAATAGATGACGGATCCTTAGGCGCAGATGGCTTCAAAACAACGGTTTTACCATTAAATTTGAACTCATATGTATTTGCGCGACCGAAGTGGGTCACGTCATAGTCGTACAACCAAGGTCGTCCTAATAATACATAGCACACGTCCATAGGAATTACGTCGCACCAAACTTTATCTACGTAGTTTTCAACGTTAAAGGAACCATGCATCGCTTAGAGACCGCTATGGATGTCTTGTTTACCCATGCGATTTTATAAGGATGTGGGTGCGGCTCGGTTACTAAGTGCATGCGAGTGATGGCATTCTCCGATACTACGTTCATACAACTGCCGCTGTCGATAATTAACTTACACCATTTTTCACCGTCTTTAAAATTTAATGTAATATATTTGTCCGGTTATATTCATCCAACGCTCGCGGTGTGGCTAAAATGCATCTCATCACCATCATGTAAGAATCGTCCTCAATGTCACTTGGCTCGGCGTCAGATTCTTCGCCAGCTCCATAGACGATATCAGCAGGTTCCGACGAAGAGTCTAGTAAAGCTAAAGGTTTGCTTTTCGTGGGGCACTCACTAGAGTAGTGCCCTTGAATGCCGCACGAATAACACGTGGCATTTGTCTTGTTAACTCGTCCTATTGGTACTCGCTCACCGGTGGGATTCCTATTATTCCTAGCGGTAATGACAATGGACTCCGAGTCCGTTGATCGATACTTTCCTTTATCACACGCGGATGAAGAAGGGTGCGGGCCTAAGATGGATTTCCCTTTCTGGAAATTACGTCCTTTGGACTTATAGGCGTTATGCTTTTCAATATCCAAGGCGGCATTGAAGGTGGTGTTAAGGTCTGTGTGACCATAACGCAAGAGTTTCCCTTGTATATCCGGGTTGAGTCCCTTACGAAATCGTGAGAGTGTAACTTCGGGCATCTCACGAACATCGCAACGCACCATCATATCCTTAAGGTGTCCCATATAATCTGCTACCGAAGTATTCCCTTGCCGAAGGGTGGCTAAATCGTCGAACATCTGAGTTCGGTGATATGTGGGAACGTATTGGTCGTGTAGTAGCGCTTTCATTGCGGTCCACCCAAGTGGGGGTGCTCCGTTTACCGTTCCTAGGCGCCTCTCTTCGTTTAACCAATATGTTTTGGCCCTTCCTAGTAGTTTCATACGTGCGACCTTCACTTTCTCAGCGTCCGTTAAGTCATGCCATTCAAAATAGCACTCGATGTCCATGACCCAGTCTAGGAAAAGTTGGGGCTCTCCCATCCCATCGTAGGAGGGTGCGTTCATTTTTACGGCCCTAGTCACATCAAACTCATAATGACCTCGAGGTGGGTACTCATCGTCTAGATCACGTGGGTGATTTTGTCGTTCCTCTCGCTGGTTGGCTGCCGGGGGTTGGGGGCCCAGTCGGTTTCTGCCAACGCCGTTATTTCGAGGCGTCGCTTGATTTACAGCGAGCCCTTCAACTAACTGAGTCAGTGCATCAAACCTAGCGTTAAACTCTTCTCGGAGCTCGGCGATCGTGGCCGGAGCAGGCTCGTCACCTTGGTTGTTGGCCATGTGTGAGGTGGAGGGAAGATATTCCGTGCCCAGCCTAGTGCGCATGAACGAGCGGTACAAACCACAATTTTGACCTAATTTAAATTACGCGTTTGAATTTTTTTGACGCAAAACTATTGAGCAACAGGAAAAATTTTTTTTAGACTTTTTTTCTTAAAAAAATGAGAAGAAAATTCAGAATTTTTTTTGTAATTTTCTGGAAAAAATAAAATTTGTGAGTTTTTACTAAATGCAGCCCAAAATTCAGATTTTGACACGGTTCGTAACGAAAGTGCACAACGTAAGGAAAAGACAACCCTTTGATAAAAGTGAGGATGGTGTCGATTGGGAAATCAACACAACCTCCCTCTGATACCAAATTGATGTAGGGATGTCTCTTCGAGACACGTCACGTGGTCGTGACGACGCTTATGACTACGCTCAACGCTCTCTACTCCGCACACCAACGCAAACGCAGCAAATTCAATAATTAAATATACCGTTCGTGCTAACATACGGATCACCGTTCTGCAAATAGATCGAGTGTTGGCTATAGGCCAAACTCTTTACGGCTAAATGGGATAATATTGATCCCGAGCGAGCTTTAGGTTTTGTACCAAAATAGATCCACCAAGAACTAAACGATCCGAAAAATGGTGGTATCTATCCCAACAAAAAGAAAACGAGGAGTGCCAAATCCTTTTTCGAATCCTTCGGAAAACCAAACGAAAATTGCTAATCGGTTATTTGTTAACCTCGAAGAATAATAATTCGGAAATTAACGCAAATCACGTCCACCACAAGAACTATCTAGGAAAAGAAATCTCTTGTGTAAAAATATCGTTACCCACCTCGGATTCGTAGATCCGTGATGCGCGGATCCACCAAGTGTGATCGCTTTCCCTTTGAAGACCACGGAAGAGCGCTATGGATGAAGATCTTGTCGTCCCGTTCACGTCACGCCGTTGAAGATTCCCTAGACTTCCTCCTTCCTTGCAAGACCTTGGAGGAGAAGATGGCCGTCGTTTTTGGGAGAGGGAGGGATGAGGGTGGTGGCGGCTAAGAGGAGTAGTGGCAAGGGAGGATGGTGGCCGAACCCTTGAGGAAATACCTTGGAGGCAATCGGGTTGGGTAGAGAATGAGAGGGGAGGAGAAGGTGGCCGGCCCTAGCCTTGGTATGGCCGCCGGTTTTGGAGAGGCAAGGGTGAAGGGGGCGGCGGCTAAGGAGAGAGCAAGAGAGGGAATTAGGTTAAGCAAAAAGTGATTTTTCAATTCAATAATATTCTACCCAAATGAAAAGTCTTGGCCATTATATAGGCTTACATCTCAAATAACAAAACGAGTGGCTAAAGACACACCACATAATGGAAATGCAGGAAATAAAATAATTGTTTTAAATAGCCTCTCATGAAATGGCTATTAGCACACAAACATATAAATAATCAAATACGAGTCTTGTTGCGAGGGCGAAGCTTGTAGCCATGACCGCTACGGCGTCGCACGTCCTTGGCCGGTACATCTTCAACATCCTCAATCCCAAGTGCTCCATCCGGATGGCGAAGCGGTACATCTTCAACATCCTCCATCCCAAGTGCTCCATCCTGATGGCCTTCGCCATCACATTACTAACAAACTCTTGATTGAATAGCTTGCTAATAGTCTTGTAATTCAAATGGGCTAGTCTCTTGTGCCATTAGACATAGTAGGAGACTTTCTTATTTTCCACAAAATAGACAGGATAATCTGTGTCTTGACATAAAAAGTTCAAGAAATAAACATTTCAACTCCTATTGCCTGTCAAGATGACCTTTTGGTTACTTGACCTCCTAATTAGCCACTCATCCTTGTGGAAGATAATTACATAGCCAAGATCAGAAATCTGGCTTATGCTTATAAGGTTGCATTGCAACCCATCAACATAATCCACCTTGGTGATGGTGACTATGCCATTGGTGATCATACCATATGCTCTGGTTACACCTCTATCTGAACCTCCAAAGATGACTTTGGGTCCATCTTTTACGGGAGTTTACTCCTTCAAGTTGCTCCTCGTTCCAGTCATGTGCCTGGAACATCCACTGTCCAAGTACCATATAAGGGTATGACACCTTTAACTATCCTGCAATATACAAATTACTTAACTTAGGACCCCAATATCTATTGGGTCCTATGCGCATATTAGCATGAAACTGAACATGTCCACCAGAAGAATTTCTGAATGGTTGACTAACCCAAGCTCTGGCCACATTGGGATTGTGCCAGCAGTCAATGGAAAAATGCCCTATCTTACCACAACACCAACACTCATGTATAATATATCTTCTTTTTTGTGAAGGACCTGCAGCATGTTGAGCAGCAACCTTGACAGGAGGAATATGTGGTGCAACCTTTTTCTGATTTATTTTAGCAAGAATTTGATTGAAGATAAGTCTTATAGATGGATAATTTGGTCTTCCCTGAGTGCCAGTAGCAGCTAGCTTCTTTTCAGAAAGCATGCTTCTAATGGCTTTAGATATGCCTAGATCAGCCTGATTCTTAGACTTGTCCATAGTCAAAACCTTTGCTGTTAGATTTTGAGCCTTGGCTGCAGCAATATTATTGAGAGTTGGTGTAGAAGCACAAAAGACAAATGGCCAAATTAGGCCATTTGAAATTTCTCATTGGCAGCCTTGACTGCACACACCCTGCCAAAACTTTCATCATGACAGTGAACATCTTTGTTCACTCCCAACGAACAACTCTTCTCCCAGTGATCATAAGAACTTTCTTGGTCAACCTGTTGGAAGGTATCAAAACATTTCTGAAAATAATGGGAGGCTTAGAAGCTATAGGCTGAGATGGAACTGGAGCTTTTCCCTTCCTTTTGGAATGAGCAATTATTGTGCTTCCCTTGAATCCCAACCCCTTCTTGCACTTTTGAGAGGAGAAGGAGTCTATAAAGGGGAGGAAAGTACTTGGCTTAGAATAGCTAGCCACTAATCTTTTCACCTTCTCAAGCTTATCTTCAAGCTGCCTGATGAGACAGTCCTTGTGCTTGGTTAAGTCTACCTGAATGTCTAAGAGGGACTTCAGTTGACTAATTTCCCTAACTTTATGGTCTAGTAGTTTTGCTGTTATAGTCTACTTGGCAACTACAAGATTAAGAGATGAGATCTCTTTATCTTGCTTCTTATACAACTTCTTGACCTTCTTGAAGGCATTTAGAAGTTCTCCATACATGTCAATCAGTTGATTGACATCTTCTTCAGATCCAGAATCTTCTTCACCACGGGGAGAAGAGGCTTCTGAGCAAGGACTAGTCTCAAACCCAGACAGATAAGCAGAGTTAGGTGATAGATGTACCTTGCTCTTATCAGCCTGATCCTGGTTTCCTTCCTCATCTGTCATTACCATATGCCTTATGTAGCTGTGGACATCTTCATCCACCTCTGACTCACTGGCTGATAGTTTCAGAGGGGCTCTGATTCCTATCCTCCCTAGAGGATTGACTTCTTCTCCTACAATGGCTTCATATTTAACAGTAGTAGCAACTAGCCCAATATAGGTTTCCTCTTCTTTAGACTCAGAAGATGATGAGTCTGTCCAACTCTTTTCCTTCTTGGCCATGAAGGAATTTTCCTTCTTTTCTTTGTGCTAGTGCTGCTTTTTCTCCTCAGTCTCCTTCCTCTTCTCTGGGCAGTCAACTATCACATGCCCAAGCTTGCTATAATAGTAGAAAATTACTTTAGAGGAGTTATATTTTTTATGTTTAGAACCATACCTGCCTGTCTTGGATTGGTTCTTTCTATGATGGGTGGAATTAGAAGGCCTTTTCTTCCAATGCTTCTTCTTCATTAGCCTCTGGATTTGTTAGGAAAATGCTGCAAAATCTTCATCAGACATGCTGCTGTTTGATCCCTCTGAGTTAGAGCTATCTGACTCAGCTGGTCTCCTTGGTGGAGAAGGAATCCTTTCCTTGCCTTTCCTTGTACTTTCAGCTTTGAAGGCCAAGGAATTTTGTTTGGCCAGTGATTTGTTGGAGGCATCCTCCTCCTTTCTTGAAGCCTGCTGCATCTCATAAGAGAGCAACTTCCCAAATAATATTTGGGGAGGAGTGTTAGCAAGCTTGGCCATCTCTCTTATGACACAGATCTTAGTATCCCAGTCTCTAGTGAGAGATCTGAGAAACTTGTCATTAATTTCATAATTATTGTAGACCCTTCCATAGGTCTTCAACTCATTTATGATTCTGAAGAATCTTTCATAATAGGTTGTTATGTTCTCCTTCAGGATTTGCCTGAAAGCCTCATATCTTGGTTGAGCAGAGACTTCCTATCATCTTTTACCACATCAGTACCCTCCATATAGCTCACAAAGGTGTCCCACATCTCCTTGGAGGTCTGGCAGTGAACCAAGTTAAGAAAGGTTGAGTCATCTGCAACACTAACAATGATGTTTTGTGCTCTCTTGTCCAGGCCAGCTAGAATGACCTCATCTTTGGTCATTTAAGAGAGTGTCTTTGGTGTTTGGATCTTGGCATCCAGAGCAGAGACCTTCATGGGAATTATAGGTCGCTCCCTAATAGTTACAAAAATTCTTTGATCACAAGCTTCCTTGAATAGCCTCACCCTTTCCTTTCATATTCCAAACTGCTCCTCTCTACAGATGGGGAGTTTCAATGAGCTCAGCTCTCTTTGTCTCTCTCCTAAGCCCATTACCACTTAGCAGCAACTACCTTGGAGGAACACTCTGATTGTTAATTTCTTTTTGAGCAACCTCTCTCTGATACCACTTGAAAGATCTTATTTTTAAGGTAGCTAGCAACCGTGAGGGGGGGGGGGGGAATAGGTTAGCTTAAGTCTTTTGATAATCTTTTTAAATCACTTGATTATTTCTTTTATCTTTCAGCTTATGGTGATCTAGAGCTTGTCCTTAGCACCTAAAATTAAGAAAATAAAAGCAAACATAGAAAAGCACACAGGTATTTTATAGTAGATCCACAAAATTATGGGTACATCTACTCTCCTCCCACCTAGCTATCTTCCTGTTAGTCAAGGCACTTCTCCAAACTGATGCTCCAAGGAGCTTACACCTCAGATTCCTCAGAATCTCTCAACCTCCTCAAAGACTTACACCTCAGCCATAAAGTCCTACACTCTGTGATACAAGTATCACCTACATCAGGAACTTAAGCCCTACAACTCAGGCTGTGGAGGATTGCCCGCCATTAGAACAAGCTTGCTCCTACAACTCAGAGAGATACACTATCCTACAGTTCAGGCAAAACTGCCCTACTACTCAGTGAGTTAAACTCACCTACCTTAGAGAGTAGCACTCTTCTATAGCTCAGGCAAATTTTCCATACCTCAGACATAAAGGTCCTACAGCTCAGATCCTGAAGGATCCTACAAAAAGAAATAATTTAATTAACTTTGTCACAGAGAAATTTCTCTATGTCAACCACTTGAGCAGAAAACTTTCTGCTCCAACTCTTCTCATAGCAGGGAAAGGATTTGCTGGAGGAACTCAGAAGATAACTCCTGAACTTGCTGTTGAAGGCTAAGGATCTTTTGATCTTGAGTCTTCAAACAGCTCACTGAACCTGTCAAAGGATGAAGGTTCTTCTTTCTTCAGAATAGATTTTGAATCTGCTATGTTAGATGGAGACTTGCACAACTTATTGAACTTTTCTTGCTGGAGAGCTTCACGCTTTTTACAGGCAGCAATGACGAAGAAGTTGATGATGGATGCTCTCTCTTTTTGAATAATGTATGCCATAAAAGTTATCTTTCTCTTCGCCCTATCTCTTCCTTTTGTAGATCTCCGATGAACGACTTTTATAAATTGGTGTGCCCCACTTGCAGCTTCCAGCTATGCCTTGCTTTACGAAAGAAGACGCACAGTAGCTAAACAGCAAGTTCTGTCGCGTAGTGTAGCTTCCACATGTCTGATTTGGCCATAGTTGACTTTGTTAATTTTGCTGACGTCAGTACTTGTGGACTTAGCCAAAATCGAGCATCAGAGAATAGGCGTTGAGTGAGTAAGCATCTGATAAGTTGTAAATATACGTATTTTATAGTACTTTATTTAGGCCATTTTAGATTATTTTTGTTATTTTTATTTATTTTTTGTTCAATAAATTGCATCTTTTTGTAAATATTATTCTAACTTAACTTTTATTTTGTTTTCTAAAATTTTTTAGAAAAAGTAAAAAAATCACAAGACACGCCCGTGTCCCAAGCATGACACGCCCGTGTCATGCCCTCGACGTTCAACCTTCGACGATCCTAGCTCAACGTTCAACGTTTGAAGTTCATCAAACCAGACCCGACATGCCCGTGTCATGCCACCAGTTCAAGTTCAGTTGATGCCGACATCAAAAGTGCAAGGTGTCCTGTCACGCCCCTCCCCCACACGCCCCAAGCCACGCCTGTGCCACAGCATAACACGCTCGTGACCGACACGTATCCCGTTCAAAATGCTTCCAAAAATAGCAAGTCAACGAAATTTCACCGTCTTCAGCACACCAGTCGCGACACGCCCGTGTCCCATGCCACGACACACCCATGTCACCCCCTCTTTTTTTCTATAAATATAGATTTTCTGTATGAACTCTTGTTCCACTTTTTGAACCATTTTGCTTAGGGTAGGTGCTGCCTTGGTGGATTCTATGCTTTGTAAGGAAAATTTCTCCCTCCCTCTTTTAGTGTTTGTTTTAGCTTTTCTTGTAATCATTTTTTAGCTTAATAAAATATGTTAGCTTTTTCTCTCCTTGTATTGTTTGCAATCCATTTATGTACCACACTTTGAGTGATCCTTAGTGTTTGTTTTTCTTTTCACATTTTTTTGTTTTCATAGCTTTTGTTAGCTTAGTCTTGTTTTAGGATTTTATCCTAATTTCTAGCCGTTGTTATAGCTTTTTCTCACCTTATCCCATACTTTAGGGTTAGCCTTTTTACTTTGTATTCATTTCTATGTGTTTATAAAAATGTTTTAAAAAGTGGTTTTAACTTTCTTTAACTTAGTTTTAGAATTGTAAAACTTTTCGTTCTCTTTTAACTTTATTTCCACTTTTTATGCATTTTATAGTCATAGAAATGATTTTATTGTCGTTTTGATTTTTGCACAACTTTGCTTTTTGATTTTATTTCCAAAACTTTTCCTTCTTTTAATTTTTATTTGTACCTTTTTAGTGTTTTTATCAAATTCTAGGAGTAGAAATGTAGTTGTTTTAATTTTTTCAGTCACTTTGTTTTTCTTATTTTCATTTATGTGGGTGAGTGTATGAGTTAGCTTTTTATTATTTTCATTCTTCAAGTAGAGTGTGTGTGTGCGTTTTATTTATGTAGAGTGTGTGAGTGTGTTTTATTTCTGTAGAGTGTGTGCATGTATGAGATAGCATTTTAAATTTTCATTTCCCGCCTACTCATTTGAGTAGGACTCGCAATTTCCCTCCTACTCGTTTGAGTAGAACTTGTCATTTTATCGCTTTCATTTCTAGCGTACTCATTTGTGTAAAACTCACAATTTTACAGCTTTCATTTTACTGCTTTCATTTTCAACTTTCATTTTCAGTTTTCTTTACAGCTTTAATTTCCCGCATACTCGTTTGAGAAGGACATGCACTTCAATTTTGCATTTTCTATTCAATAGACGTCCCCATTCTGATGAGTGGCTAACCTCTTTTAGCGCTAAGTATCGAAGAGCATTGGGATAAGTAAAATCGCTTTAAATAATTAAAGGTCTCATTTTTCGCTTTAATTAAAGTACTTAAGGTTTTCCCCGGGTATACGACGCGTAGGACCACATATCGATGTGTGGGATCTATTTCCATTGTCCATATGCTAGCTTGTCGAGAGGCCGTGCGTATGGACCGATCACCCTTGGGTAAAGAGAATTGCGTGCATAACCTCGAGAGAGGAGAAGCATAATTCTCCCGGATTGGGTTCCCCACCCAATAATAGGGTTCTTAGCATAATGCGGGCATTACGAGAAATCCTTTATTGGACTAGCCTTTGGTCGAATAGTTTTAATGTTCAGGTGAGCGATATTCCTAGAACTAGGTGAGCTCATTCTTTTGGAACCTCCACAGCCAAGTCTCCCCTTTAATTAATTTGAAATTTTGGGTCTCTAGTTATTAAAAGTCGTTTTCGTTCAAATTTCTTCGATGCCAAGCGTTATTTCTTCAAAGGCATTTTCTGCTTTTATTTTCTACATTTTTATATATATTCGCCATCAATTAAACAATCACACGACAAAATATCATCGTTAAAATAATAGTCCCTCCAGAGAAAGAGTAGAAATAGTCAACCCAACCCCGAGAACAATACGACCCCGATATTCCCCATCAGAATATCCTGTACTACACGCGATAGGTGCACTTGCCTCCTTTCATAAAATCAAAATATCGCCCGCGAGCTCCGCCCTCTTACTAGTTAAATAAAAACCCTTCTCTTATATATAAAATTAAAATAAAATCAAGGCGCTCGTGGTGCGCATCAAGTTTTTGGCACCGCTGCTGGGGAACAATTTTGAGTTGCTATTTTGAATTCCTGAAAACTATTACTTTTACCATTTTATTTTATTTAAAAAAATGGCCAAAAATATATATATATATAAAAATAAAAATAATAATAATAGCAATAATAATAATAATACCTACTTAAAAAAAAGCTTGAAAAACTTTAACATTAAAAAACATAAAAAACTTAAAAACTTAAAAAACTAAAAAAACTTAAGAATCTAAAAAAAACTAAAAAAAAAAAGGTTTCTGCCCCCCTTTTATCTTGCTATTATTTTTTTATTTTTATTTCAAAAATTAAAAACCAAAATTTTTTAATATAAGTACATATATAATATATATATATAGTATATATATTTTAAAAATAAAGGCCGGCCGCCTGCTTCCCCCCTTTTCCTTTTTTATTTTTATTTCGAAAATAAAAAACCCATAAAAATGATGAAAATTTCAAAAAACTAAAAAATTAATATATGTATATATATATATATATACGTATAAAAATGCTCCTGGGAGGCACCCCAGGTTAATCTTTTTGCTTTTTGTAGGGTTATTAAAATGGGCCTCCCCGAACACAATCCAGGGAAGCTTCTACCCTCTGTTTTTTTTGTACATACCTGCATATTTTACATTTATCATTCCTCATACTTATATTGCAACATTAAGGACAATGTTGGAACTAAGTATGGGGGTGTTTTCCTATTTTCTGTACTTTTATTTTATGCACTTTTATTTTATGCATCTCTTTAAAATACAAAAAATGAAAACAAAAGAAATCAAAAAAAATTAAAAACAATTAAAAAATCAAAAATCCTTTTTTTCTTTTTTACTTTACAAATATTTTTTGTAAATATTCTCTTTCCTCTTCTTTTCCCCTCTCTTCTTTGTAAATAACAGCACTTTCTTCCCCCTTTCTTGTAAATAACTTAAAAAATCAAAAAAAATTTGAAAATCCAAAATAAAGAGAATAACTCAAAAAATCCAAAAAAGATAATAATCAAAAACATTAAAAAAAGATAAAAACCATAAAAACCCCAAAATTTTATTTATTATAAAACAAATAAATCGAATATCTAATTCTTAACCCCTTTTCGCTCTCCAAAAATTTTGTTGCGAGTTTATTTATAAGCGGATTTTATTAATTCTTTGTTTACTATTCGTTTATTAATTGGAGATCGATAGATTTAGATATCTAGGGTTAAGTTTTAAAGAATTTCTTATGCTTTATATTTTTTATTTAGATAAGGGACTTGTTTTTCAGAACTACTTCTATTTCATTTGTATAATTGCACGTGTATTTTATTAAAACATAACAACCTTAGACTTTAAAAATGTTTAATCCAAGCTTTTTTTTGAAATATAGGAACCTTCAATTTATAAAGGTTGTTCTTAAATTTTTTTTATTAAATCTAGTTTTCTCTTTGAAAACTCATCTCCTATTTTTTTTCATGTCTTACTTGGCATGATTTATACCCTTTTTATCCTTAAAAGAACCTATGTCAATGGGAATAAGATTTTATTCCGTAAACATAGGCATCCAATATTTAAAAAGATTATATGTTATAGAGTAAGAGGATAAAATTCATTACTCCTATACATATACATTGGGTTATTATTAAGTTTATTCAAAAACAAAAAAATTATTTGTTAGGAAAATAAGATTTCCTTTTCCTTAACATCCAAATACAAAAAAAAAGAGTACAGGTTTGAAAAAATATCTCCCCTCTATACCAAAGTCCACTTCATAAACCAACAAAGCATTAGCCACTTTCGACGATTCTATACTTAATTTAAAAACTTTTTGAGTGCATAATTTTTAAATAGAATTATTTTCTTTAATTCTTATAAGCGAAAGTTCGTATGATTCCAGTCTATTTTTGTTAACCTAACAAATACAATTTTTGCTTTCTATTTGATATATCAAGAAGTTTTTAGCTGAAACTCTTCCTTTATTTAAATTTTTGTCATAATTTAGAACTTAACTCTTATACCTCAGATAATTATTTTTGTTCTTTCTTTCGATTAATTCAAACGGTAGCTAAACTTAGGATTTCTTTAATTCCTTATAAGTATAACTCCAACTTTTGCTCTGGAATAACAAAGCTTAAGTATGGGTGTATTTGATAAGTTGTAAATATATTTATTTTATAGTACTTTATTTAAGTCATTTTAGTTTATTTTTGTTATTTTTATTCATTTATTTTTCAATAATTTGCTTCTTTTTGTGAATATTATTTTAACATAACTTTAATTTAGTTTTTGAAATTTTTCAGAAAAAGTCAAAAAACCACAAGACACTCTTGTGTCCCAAGCCCGACACTCCCGTATCACGCCCTCGACATTCAACTGTCGTTGATCCCAGCTCGACGTTCGACGTTCGAAGTTCACCAAACCAGACCCGACACGATCGTGTCCAAGACTCGAGACGCCTGTGTCATGCCACCAGTTCAAGTTCAGTTGCTGCCGACATCAAAAGTGCAAGGTGTCCTGCCATGCCCCCAACATGCCCCAAGCCACTCCTGTGGTAAAGCATGACACGCCCTTGACCGACACTTGACCCGTTCTAGATGCTTCTAGAAATCGGCCAGTCATCGAAATTTCATCGTCTTCAGCACACCAGTTGCGAGACGCCCGTATCCCATACCACGACACGCTCGTGTCACCCCTCTTTTTGTCTATAAATACAGATTTTCTGTATGAGCTCTTGTTCCCCTTTTTGAACCATTTTGCTAAGGGTAGTTGCTGCCTTGGTGGATTCCATGCTATGTAAGGAGAATTTCTCCCTCCCTATTTTAGTGTTTGTTTTAGCTTTTATTGTAACCGTTTTTAAGCTTAATAAAATATGTTACATTTTTCTCTCCATGTATTGTTTGGAATCCATTTATGTACCACACTTTGAGTGATCTTTAGTGTTTGTTTTTCTTTTCACATTTTTATGTTTTCATAGCTTTGGTTACCTTAGTCTTGTTTTAGGATTTTATCCTAATTTCTAGCCGTTGTTATAGCTTTTTCTCACCTTGTCCCCTACTATAGGGTTAGCCTTTTTTACTTTGTATTCATTTCTATGGATATATAAAAATGTTTTAAAAAGTTGTTTTAACTTTCTTTACCTTAGTTTTAGTTTTAGGATTGTAAAACTTTTCGTTCTCTTTTAACTTTATTTCCACTTTTTATGCGTTTTTATAAAGTTATAGAAATGAATTTATTGTCGTTTTGATTTTTGCATAACTTTGCTTTTTCATTTTATTTCCAAAACTTTTCCTTCTTTTAATTTTTATTTTGTCCTTTTTAGCGTTTTTATCAAATTCTAGGAGTAGAAATGTAGTTGTTTTAATTTTTCAGTAACTTTGTTTTTCTTATTTTCATTTGTGTGGGTGAGTGTATTAGTTTGCATTTTATTGTTTTCATTCTTCAAGTAGAGTGTGTGTGTGCATTTTAATTATGTAGAGTGTGCGAGTGTGTTTTATTTCTATAGAGTTTGTGCGTGTATGAGATAACATTTTAAATTTTCATTTGCCGCATACTCGTTTGATTAAGACTCGCAATTTACCGCCTACTCGTTTGAGTAGGACTTGTCATTTTATCGCTTTCATTTCCCGCCTACTCGTTTGAGTAGGACTCGCAATTTTTCAGCTTTCATTTCCCTAATTTCATTTTACAGCTTTCATTTTTCAGCTTTCTTTACAACTTTCATTTCCCGCCTACTCGTTTGAGTAGGTGACACAACATATGTCACTACGGAGAACTAAATGAGGGAAAACTCTAGTTTGCCTACAACACACTCTTAATCATTCGCACCTACGCAGGCATCTATCGCCCACAAACGCACACCATTCCGTACAATAACCAATAAACAAATCACAGGCGTGCCGACTATAAAATAACGATCAAAATATGAGTCGACTTGTTCCCCAAGAAAACGCAAAGCTTGCCAATCCTTTTCAAGGGAAAGACCAAGGTGACAAGCCAAGATCCGCTCAAGCAAAATGGATCTACCTAATCCGAAAATAGAAACGCGATCAATAACAATTTTATTCAGAGATTTGAAAGCATTTGAGATTTTAAAATCACGGAGAACACCATGGTTCTACCTCCACAAATCTAATAGAAGAAGCACTTAGGGAAGGAGAAGAGTTTACCCAACCATAGGAAGAACACACTAGATAACTTGTGGGAGAATTACTTTCTCCACGATTTCCACCATCGCATTGAATGGTCCACCGACATCGCAATAAGTGGGGTTGCCATCCTTCTTCCATGGAGTCGCACCAATAAACCACGCCAGAAAGCTCCACGGAGGGGAGGCTGAAATGCAGAAGAGGAGACATGAGGGGGGCGACTTTTCACAAGCTTGGCCGAAATCTCCTTTAGACAAAGGGGGCTGGTTTTAGGTTTTCAAAATCTCCTTTCATCTCATAAAAGCCTCCTATTTATTGGAGTTACAAATTAAATCCAACCATCCATGATTGAGATGAAGATCTCATCCATCCAGATGGTTATTATCACACCATAAATGTTTAATTGCACACCAACAATGAAAATAAAATATTACCATTTGCTTTTAAAGGAAATAAAATAGAAAAAATATATAAACTATTTTAGAGCTTCAAATAAGCTTTGCTCTCCGTGGACAGAGGTTATAATGTAGCTTTTTGTTAGCATTCGTGGAGTTGTCATGTTGCCTGAAATCTTTTTTTTTGTTATGCCTCGGCAATCGGATCATATTCAAGTAGCGGTGGAGGGGCCGCAACGTCAATCCTCCCCTGCTCATAGTCACGTATAACTGATGCGTGGTCCGAGAGATAGCGGTGGAGAAGAGCGGCTTCCTAGCATCAAAGCTTCGCCTCAAGTAGCAATGAGTCGTCTGAAGGAGGGTGATCTTGCCAACGGATGAGAAAGCGACAGGTAGTGCCATCTTTAGTAGTGATCAGCTCAGCGTCAAGTATCCTGTCAGGTATAAGAAAGGTTTTGGGAAACCTTGGAAACATTTCAGTAGTAGGAGAAGAAAACAACTTACCATCCGACGCTAAACCTGTGGAAACCATAGGAGTGAGATCATCCATACTACCATTCCCAACACAATAGAAATTTTAGTAGAGGGAGAAGACGCCAAAGAAGTAATCTCTTGTGGAGGCGAAACAAACATCGTTAAATTCGAGACATTAAAAACGGGTGAAACACCCCAATTAGCAGGCAAATCTAAGACAAAAGTGTTATCGCCTAGTTTCTTTATAATCCAGAAAGGGCCGGCTCGCTTTGGTGCTAACTTTTTAACGGTGCCTGATGGCATTCGTTCGGGAACTAAACGGACTAAGACTTGATCGCCGACTTGAAAGTGCGACACTCTCCTATGTTGTTTAGCATGTGCTCGATAGGATTCATATTTGGAGGTCAAGGTTGCTCGGATATGTGCGTGCAAATCATGAAAGTGTTGGGCGATGGATTGTGAAAATTGACTTGTTTTATATGTTGGTGGTAACGGAACCAAGTCAAGGGGCACCAGAGTCTTATACCCATGTACAATCTCATTAGGGGACATACTCGTGGACTTATTGTTAGAGTTATTGTACGCCAATTGGGCATGGGGAAGAATCAAGTCCCACATGCCTTTGTGATCGCTCAAAAGGCACCGAAGAAGGTTCCCCAAACTCCGATTGACCACTTCCGTTTGTCCATCGGTTTGCGGATGATAAGCAGCGGAGAATAATAATTTATTTCCCATTAAAATCCATAGAGTTTTCCAAAAGTAGCTGGTGAATTTCACATCCCTATCCGAGACAATTGTCTTCGGCACACAGTGATGACTAATGACCTCTTTAAAATATAATTTGGCAATGTGGGATGCATCGTTGGTCATGCTACACGGGACAAAGTATGCCATCTTAGAAAATCTATCCATAACTATGAGAATAGAGTCGTGACATCGAAGAGTGGAGGGAAGGCCTAATATGAAATAAATGCTCACGTCTTCCCAAGGTGTGGAAGGAATAGGTAGTGGGGTGTATAAACCAACATTAGAGTTAGTGCCCTTAGAGACTTGACAAGTATGGCAACTGCTCACTATTCCTCCAACCATCGCCTTAAGTTTCGTCCAATAATGTGGTCCACTCAATCCTCTGCTATGTAACTCCAAAATAAAGTGGTGTCGTAACGAGGTTCGCGAAATACACAACTTCTCGTGACTAAAGAGATAACCGTCTAAAAGAGTAAAGGCCGAAATAACCGTGGGGGAGCTGTCCTGGGCAGATAAATATAGTTCTTGAAAATCTAGGCAAGTGGCGTATTCGTTCTTAATGCGTTCGAACCCTATAACATGGAGTTGCATGGTGGATAGCAATAGGGTGATGCGACTAAGTGCATCGGCAACTCGATTGTCGGAACCCTTATGGTGCTGGAAATTTAACATGTGTCCTTGCAAGAAAGCTACTCACTCAGCACGATGCAGGCTGATTTTATATTAACCGTTTATGAAATGCAAGGCATCATGGTCAGAGAGGATCACAAACTCCTTGGAGAGGAGGTAGTGTCGCCAATGATGCAAACACCTAACAATAGCATAGAACTCCCTATTATAATTTGAGTAATTCAACTTTGCGGCCTCTAGCTTCTCACTAAAGTAACAAACCGGGTGACCTTCTTGACTTAAGACATTTCCTATTCCCACCCCAGATGCATCATATGTAAGCTCAAAACCTTGGTGAAGTTAGGTAGACATAACACCGGTGCCTCGGTCATAAGCTTTTTAATACGTTGGAAGGCAAAGGTGGCGGACTTCGTCCATATGAACTCACCCTTCTTCATGCAATCACTAATAGGGGCCATAATGCTACTAAAGTCTCGTATGAAACGGCGATAGAAAGTAGCTAATCCATTGAAACTACACACCTCTCGTAGGCTAGTCAGTTCGGGCCAGTCCCTTATCACTTGAACTTTACCGGGGTCAAATCGTATTCCCTCAGACCCGACTATATAACCCAAGAACTCTACCTCTAAAGCGTAGAAATTGCACTTCTTAAAGTTTAGAAACAATGTTCCCTTCCTCAAGGTGGAAAGAATCACTCTCATGTGGGAGATGTGCTCGGTAGTGGTGGTGCTGTAGACTAAGTTGTCATCGAAATAAACAACAACAAACTTCCCCATAAATGGCTGAAAGACATGTGTCATCATCCAGGAGTAGGTGATGGTGGAATTGGATAACCCAAAGGGCATCACAAGCCACTCGTATTACCCATCTTTAGACTTAAACGCAGTCTTCCACTCATCTCCCTCACAGATCCTAATTTGGTGATAGCCACTCAGTAAGTCTAACTTTGAAAAGATAGTGGTGCCAGGTAAGACCTCTAAGAGGTTATCTAATCTTGGAATAGGAAACCTATACTTGATAGAAATATTGTTGATAGAGCAGCTATCAACACACATCCACCATGTACCATCATTCTTGGGGGCAAGCAAGGCTGGTATAGCACATGGGCTCAAGCTAGTCCTAATGAACCCCTTCTTCAACATGTCCTCAATTAGGGTCTGTAACTCCTTATGGGTAGTAGAATGAAGTCTATAATGGGGCTGGATGTGTAGGGACGAACTGGGAAGAAGGTCTATCGCATGCTGTATATCCTTAAGTGGTGGTAATGTCGAAGGTAACTCATCCAGGTAAACATCCTTATATTCTTCCAACAATACCCGTAGCTCACTAGGTAAGTCATCTAACACTCCCAAATCAGTCCTTGCACTCATAAGTACTAAAGCATACAACACTCCATCAAGAAATGAATCCTTCACAAATTTTTTCTTACCCACTAGACTCAACGTCTTCCTCTCTACTAGGATAGTGGTATCCTTAGCCACAGCTACTGGCTAATTCGGGATGGTTGGCCTCAACATAATGACTTTGCCGTTAAACTAAAACTCGTACGTGTTGGATTTCCCAAAGTGTGTCACGTCACGATCGTAAAGCCAAGGATGTCCCAACTACATGTGACAAGTTTCCATTGGAAGGACATCACACCACACCTCGTCAGTATAGGATTTTATTGAGAGGGGTACTAGGCATCACTTGGTGACTGAAACGGTAACCCTTTTGATCCAAGCTACCTGATATGGAGTTGGGCAGGGCTGCGTGGTCAAAGCCATACGTGTAATGACACTCTCAGAGATGACGTTTACACAACTTCCACTATCAATGATCAACTTGCAGAACTTCTCGCCACATTTAAAAATAAGGGAAAATATACTCGTCCTCTTCAAATCATTTAAAGGACGAGGAGTGGTCAAGATACAACACATCACCATAAGGTGGTGATCGTCCTCTAAATCACTTAGGACCTCATCTGGGTCACTCTCCTCTGAAGCCTCATAAACGTAATCAGCGAGGTCTGTAGTCGACTCTAAAAGGGTTATGGCCTTAGTCTTCGTTGGGCACTCAAAGGCATAGTGACCTAGAATGATGCAAGAATAACATGTAGCATAGGTCTTACAAACCTTCCCTATGGGGATACGTTCACTCGCAGGATTCCTAGCGTTCCTAGCAATGATCACTACCGACTTCAACTCGGTGGACCTAAACTTCCCTATATCCAGGTATATAGGAGCAGATGATCCAGCTGTGAACTTATTCTTTGCATGGGAATAGCGGGAGTTGGCCTTAGAGGCAAGATGTTTTTCATTGTCGAGGGCGGCATTGAAGGTCATATTCAGGTCTGTATGACCGTAGCGCAAGAGCTTCCGTTGAATCTCGGGTTGAAGCCCTTTACGAAATCTAGATAAGGTGACCTCGGGGATCTCCCTAAGATCACAACGCACCATACGGTCCTTTAGCTCTCCCATGTACTCAGCTACCGAATTTTAGCCCTATTGCAGGGTGGCAAGCTCATCGAACATCTGTGTTCGGTGGTACGCTGGGACGTACTGATCAGTTAGCAAATTTTTGATTACCGGCAAACCTATAAGTGGGACTCTATGTCGGGCTCCTAAACTCCCCGCCTCATTCAGCCAATACATCTTCGCACGACCTGTTAACTTCATCTTGGCAACTTGGACCTTTTAAGGGTCCGTAAGATTGTGCTATTCGAAGTAACATTCCATGTCCACAGTCCAATTAAGGAAGATCTGGGGATCTCCCATGCCATCGTAAGTGGGGGCATTAATCTTAATGGTTCTAGTAATATCAAAGTCTCGCTCGGGGTGGTGTTCTCAAGGGGGCACTTGGGGAGTGTCCTCATCAGAATCCGAATCAGGGATTTGTTAGCGCCGGTGGGGCTGCTCAACATTTACGAGTGGCGGTGGTGGACCTCCTTGATTTTAAAGGATTTGTCCTAACATAGTCCTAATCTCATTCATTTTGTTACGTAGACCCTCTATAGCCTCAGCATTGGGATTTCCTTTCTCATTCGCAGCCATCCTAGATGATGAAGGTATAGTGTATTCCATTCTAATTCAGTGCGCATTTAGGTGTAGAATTTTTTTGGGAAGATGATTTTTCCTAGGGCTGACCCTATATTGAAAAGAAAATATTTTTATAATTTCCCGACGTGATAAAAATGCTGAACGTTATTTTTTTTTTGAACTTTTCGCTGGAAATTACAGATTTTAGAGTGCTATTGGCATAGCAGGAAAAAAATTTTTGTTGTTTTTTTTATTGTGCGTGCCGAGAAAACTCAAGCGAGGACGTTTCAATTAAGAAATTGAGGCAACCTCCTCTGATACCAAACTGACGCAGTGTATGTCACTACGCAGATCTAAATGAGAGAAAACTCTAGTTCGCCTGCAACACACTCTTGATCGTTTGCACCTACGCAAGCATCTATCACCCACAAATACGTACCATTCCGCATACAAACCAATAAACAAATCGGAGGTGTGTCGACTCTAAAACAATGATCAAAATATGAGTCGACTTGTTCCCCAAGAAAACGCAAAGCTTGCCAATCCTTTTCAAGGGCATGACAATGGCGATAAGACAAGATCCGCTCAAGCAAAATGGATCTACCCGATCCAGAAATAGAAACGTGATCAATAATAATTTTATTCAAAGATTTGAAAGCGTTTGAGATTTTAAAATCATGGAGAACACGATGGTTCTACCTCCACAAATCTAATAGAAGAAGCACTTAGAGAAGGAGAAGATTTTACCCAACTGTAGGAAGAACACACTATATAACTTATGGGAGAATCACTCTCTCCACGATTTCCACCGGTGTCACACCGAATGGTCCACCGGCATCGCACCGAGTGGGGTTGCTGTCCTTTTTCCTTGGAGTCACACCAAGAAACCACGCTGGAAAGCTCCACGGAGGGGAGTCCGAAATGGAGAAGAGGAGACAAGCGAGGGGGGGGGGGGGGCGGCTTTTCACAAGCTTGGCCAAAATCTCCTTTAGACAAAGGAGGCTGGTTTTAAGTTTTCAAAATCTCCTTTCATCTTTTAAAAGCCTCCTATTTATAGGAGTTACAAATTTAATCCAACCATCAAAGATTGAGATGAAGATCTCATCCATCTGGATGGTTAATAGCACACCATAAATATTTAATAGCACACCAACAATAAAATAAAATATTCCTAGTTGCTTTTAAAGGAAATAAAATAGAAAATAAATATAAACTATTTTAGATCTTCAAATAAGATTTTCGTGCCGCGGACGGAGGTTGTAATGTAGCTTTCCATTAGCGTCCATGGAGTTTTCATGTCATCTGAAATCTTAATATTGTTGTGCCTCAACAACCGGATCATCTTCAAGTAGTGGTGGAGGGGCCGCGGCGTCAGTAGGACTTGCACTTCAATTTTGCATTTTCTTTTCAATAACCGTCCCCATTCCGATGAGTGGCTAAACTCTCTTAGCCCTCAGTATCGAAGAGCATTGGGACAGATAAAATCGCTTTAAATACTTAAATGTCTCATTTTTTGCTTTAATTAAAGCACTTAAGGTTTGCTACGGGTAAAGGACGCGTAGGACCACATATCGATGTGTGGGCTCTATTTCCGTTGTCCATAGGCTAGCTTGCCGAGGGGCCCTGCGTATGGACCGATCACCCTTGGGTAAAGAGAAATACGTGCATAACCTCGAGAGAGGAGAAGCGTAATTCTCTCGGATTGGGTTCCCCACCCAATAGCGGGGTTCTTAGCATAATGTGGGCATTAAGAGGAATCCTTCATCGGACTAGTGTTCGGTCGAATAGTCTTAACTTTCAGGTGAATGATATTCCTAGAGCTAGGTGAGCTTATTCTTTTGTAACCTTCACGGCTAAGTATCCCCTTTTATTAATTTGAAATTTAGGATCTCTAGTTATTAAAAGTCATTTTCGTTCAAATTTCTTCGGTGCTGAGCGTTATTTCTTCATCGGCATTTTCTGCTTTAATTTTATGCATTTTTATATATATCCGACATCAATTAAACAATCACACGACAAAATATCATCGGTAAAATAATAGTCCTTCCAGGGAAAGAGTAGAAATAGTCAACCCGACCCCGAGAACAATACGACCCCGATATTCCCCACCAGAATATCATATACTACACACGATAGGTGCACTTGCCTCCTTTCGTTAAAATTAAATATCTCCCGCAAGCTCCGCCCTCTTATTAGTTAAATAAAAACCCTTCTCTTATCTATAAAATTAAAATAAAATCAAGTCGCTCGTGGTGCGCATCAGCATAAATCAATACCAAAATTCTTAGACTGATTCACTAACTCTTGGTGTTGAGTGAGTAACCTTCACTCAATGCCAAACTACTTAGAATATGAGGTATGATCCTAGGCGTTGAGTGATTCAGCTCCACTCAATGCCAATCTTTCTTTATCAGCTTTCAGCTGCTTGGCGTTGAGTGAGTAAGCATCACTCAATGCCAAACCCCTTAGACAAATTTCTTTCTACACTAGGCTTTGACAGCGTTGAGTCAGTAACTTCCACTCAACGCTTTTTTCCTTAACCAAATTTCTTCTTAGTGGCCAGGCGTTGAGTGAGTGGACATCACTCAATGTGTAACACCTCCCCGGTAAAGACCATATAATATGGGTCCGGCCGGGGCCCCACAACATACGGACACCATAGCTTTAGTATTAAAAGATGATATGAAACTACCCAAACTCAAAACTCCAGACCAACACAGCGGAAACATAAAACTAAAAGACAGAAGTTATCCACAAACAATAGAGTATCGAAATGGCCTTAAGGCCTTACACAATGATAGTCCAAACAAAATATAAATATGCCAAGCACTCCTAGGCTACCTCGGCATGCAAGCCGGACATGATCAAACAACATCAGCAAAACAAGGAAAAGAAACTAGCCAAGCACAACAACACTTCATGAGGCTTAGGGATTTTCGCCCGGCACGCTAGCTCCTGCATGCGATCCTTGCCCTGTAATGATTTGAAGTAACGTGGGTCAGCAAAGGCTGACCTCTACTGTGTAACAAACACATCTCCTCCCGGCCGTCCCTAACGGACCCCGGGGTACCACTCCACCTGCATGTTAACACTTCGTATACCAAAAGAGCATATATATTAAAGCGGTAAAACAGGCTTGGATTTCTCATACAGCATACACGTTCTCTATGTTTTGTACAAAGTAAAAGGGGCCTACTATGCAACATGAATGCAACCCGGGTTTCACCCAAGGCACCCTAGCTCGTATGCATCTAGCACAACAACAAAAGGGAAACACCATGTCCCCAACGGCACACAGGCCGTCACACGGAACCTTGTAATGGCCCCATCCGCACATGGGTCTTAAACCCCGGGCTTGCCCGCATATTCTGACTTCGCACGTCAGGGTTCCGTCTCACACTGACCGATTCTAAGAAGCCTTGCTGGACCCCACCCGCCCATGGCTACATTGCCCTGGCTTGCCCTCCGCTCGGCATTCTCGTCAGTCTAACACAAGGGCTAGTCTCGCCGGGACACTTTCCCCACATGACTTGTGCGTTACGGGATAGCCAGCCGACCACGGAGACCTAACCGCACCTTTGCACAGCACAAAACAAGGTTTCCCCACCCCAGTTACCATTCGTACGGCATCTTTCCCGCACTCTAAGGAAACCATCTACCGCACAAAGCGGACCTAACCTTGTCCGGTTCTGACTGCGAGTACTCACTCAAATAAGAGGTGAAAAAATGCATGCATACAACGACGTATTGCCGCAACTGATTTTCTACCGAAGCTCGCTATGCAATATCACCGAGTCGGACTATCGGTCGCGACCACGGCTTCACCCACAATGCCTAATCCGCTAACGGAGCTGATCTCTAATGCAAGCATGCCGGGATGAACATACTGAACCTGGAGGTTCCTCTTGAACCGCTACACGAATCCCTCTCATTTGAGAGATTCGGCGCTCAAAATACGAAAGGAAGGGGATGCTATTCATGCATCCTAAATCCTAAAAACCGAGAGGAGAAGTGTCGTTACCTTCCGTCCCCTCTTCCTAGCCATGAAGTAGATTTTCTCGGTTGGAAACCACCGCAAAGCTCCCACTTTCGCGGATCTGAACTCCGCTCGCGAAACGGACCTCCGAAGCTTCGCCGGCGGCCTGATCTTGGCCTCCTTGCTCTCCCTTCTCTCTAGAACTTAGAGAGATAAAAGAAAATGGGGAATGAGGGTTTGGAACCCTATTCCCGGCCTTAAACCGCCCAGGGAGGCCCCCCACCGTTCGATCTTCCAAAGACAAGAACGAACGGCCACGATCGGAACCCAAATTAGAAAATCTGGGCCAAACACGGGTTGCAACACGGCCGTGTGCATGGCCATGTTAGCCATTCGCCGTCTCGAACGATTCAAAAACCAGCACACGACTCCTGACATGGCCTTCGACACGGCCGTGTCTCGCTCCACACGGCTGTGTCGTAACCCATGTCACGGTACCCGTTTTCAACATTTTCAGTCAGAGAAGTACACGGCCTATAACACGGCCCTGACACGCCCGTGTCACCTGGGACACGGCCGTGTCCGGACCCATGTCATGCCCCGTGTGCAATACCTCAGAAAAGTTCGAAACGACCCGATGTTACACGGCCTGGGACACGGCCGTGTGCCTAGCCGTGTTCCATACCCGACTATCGTCGACCTTAACATGGTCGACCACACGGCCAGCCCGACGACCGAGCTCGACACAGCCGACACGGCCTTCGACATGGCCGTGTCGGGACCCGTGTCACCTGCTCCAAAAAAACTGTCTTGGCCAAAAGCGATCCCCGTCGCTCCTACAACAATTTGGGGCGTTACAATTCTCCCCCCCTTAAAAGAATTTCGTCTCGAAATATAAAACATGGAAAGAACACAAATTCTAAACGATACCTGAGGAGAAAAGCTCGGGGTACTCCTCCAGCATGGCCTGCTCTCGCTCCCATGAGAGCTCCTCGCAACCACAATTGTCCCAACGGACCTTTACGAGTCGGACCTCCTTGTTCCGCAGTTGCCGAACCTCCGAATCTTCTATCCCGACAGGACGTACTCGCGTCCCCAAGTCTTCCTCTACCGGCACCTCCGCCGTTTCAATCACCACGCTGGCCTCTAACAATGCTTTCCTCAAGACGGATACGTGAAAAACGTCATGCAAACTGCTTAGCTCCGTGGACAATGCCAACCGATACGCTGCCGCTCCCACTCGCTCGATGACATTGAATGGTCCCAAAAATCTCGGACTCAGCTTCTTGAGTCGGCGAATTCGTGAAATGCCTTTGAATGGCTTGATCTTAAGATACACCCAGTCGCCCACCGCGAATTCCACATGTCTGTGGCGAGCATTGAAATACTTCGACTGCCGATCTTGAGCTACCTTCATGCGCACTTGGATGGTCCGCACTAACTCACTAGCATCGGCTACCACTTCTTTCCCCGAAAGCTTTGTGTCTCCCGCCTCTGTCCAAGACATCGGTGTTCGACACCGCCTCCCATAAAGAGCTTCATATGGCGCCATCTTGATACTAGCTTGGTAGCTATTGTTATACGCAAACTCCACCATGAAGAGGTGATCCTCCCACTTCTTGCCGAAGTCGAGAGTACACATCCTTAGCATATCTTCCAAAGTTCGGTTCGTTCTCTCAGTTTGCCCATCGGTTTGAGGATGAAAGGCCGTACTGAACTTGAGTTTCGTGCCCAAGCTCTTCTGCACCAACGACCAATCCTTAGATGTGAAACGTCCATCCCGGTCGCTGACAATACTCTTCGGAATCCCATGAAGTCGTACAATATTGCGGACGTACAACTCCACCAACTTTTCCACACCGTCCTCCTTCCGGTTTGGGATGAAATGTGCCACTTTGGTCAAGCGGTCCACAATCACCCAAATGGCATCATTACCCTGCTGCGATCTAGGCAACCCATGAATAAAATCCATGGAGATGTCATCAAATTTCCATTCGAGGATTGGAAGAGGCTTCAAGAACTTGCTCGGCTTCTGACACTCGGCCTTCACTAAGGCACAAGTTTGGCACCGACTCACACACAAAGCTACATCCCGCTTCATCCCAGGCCACCAATAGGACTTCTTCAAATCCAAGTACATCTTTGTACCACCCGGGTGATCGGAGTACTTAGTGAAGTGGGCCTCATATATCAACTCCTCGCGGAGCTTGCCGAACTTTGGTACACAAATCCTTCCGCCCTTCCTCAGAACCCCATCAACCATCTCCCAGGAGCTACCCTCGCCCTTAAGAGCTTCCTCAACGAAGGGTTGGAACTCCTCATCCACACGGGTCGCTTCCCGAATACGATCGCATAAGTCATTCTGCATCTTAATCCAGTTTAGCCGATCCACGCTAGACTCGCCTCTTGCCACACATTCCAAACCAAGGGACTCCCAGTCCCGCCTTAACCGCTCATCGTGAGCTTCAATCCAATTTCCTTTCCCCGAGTATTTCCTACTCAAAGCATCCGCCACCACATTGGCTTTTCCTGGCGTGTACTGAATCGCCACCTCGTAGTCCACAAGGAACTCGACCCACCTGCGCTGCCGCATATTTAGGTCCTTCTGATCCAGGAGATACTTCAGGCTCTTGTGGTCCGTGAAGATCTCCACCTTCGCAATGTAAACGTAGTGCCTCCACAGCTTCAAAGCAAAAATTACCGCCGCCAATTCCAAATCATGGACGGGGTAATTTCTCTCATGAGGCTTCAGCTGCCTCGACCCAAAAGCTATCACACTGCCATGTTGCACCAACACGCACCCTAAACCGCATCCGGATGCGTCGCTGAAAATCTGAAATCCTTCGGTCGCCTTTGGTAGACTTAGGATCGGTGCCATCATCAGCCTCTCCTTCAGGGTTTCAAACGCCTGACTGCACTCTTGAGTCCACACGAACTTCTAATCCTTGCGAGTTAGCGAAGTGAGGGGTAGAGCTATCCGCGAAAAGTTTTCCACAAACCTTCGGTAGTACCCGGCTAGTCCAAGAAAGCTCCGGACTTCCGCCACAGTCCTCAAACTGGCCAATCTCTGATGGCTTCCACTTTCGTTGGATCTACCGCCACCCCATCCCCACTAATCACATGGCCTAAAAACGCCACCTTCTCCAACCAAAACTCGCACTTGGAGAACTTCGCATAGAGCTGGTTCTCTCTCAATACTTGCAAAACTGTCCTCAAGTGCACCTCGTGTTCCGCTTCCGACTTGGAATACACCAAAATGTCATCGATAAAAACGACGACGAACCTGTCCAAGTATTCGCGAAACACTCGGTTCATCAAGTCCATGAACACGAACGGCGCGTTCGTTAACCCGAACGGCATCACCGAGAACTCAAAATGACCATATCTCGTACCAAACGCTATCTTGGGTATGTCTTCATCACGAATCCGCAACTGATAATATCTGGACTTCAAGTCCAACTTAGAGTACACCACTGACCCGACCAACTAGTCGAAGAGATCGTCTATCCGAGGAATCAGATACTTATTCTTGATTGTCAATTTGTTCAACTCTCGGTAGTCTATGCATAAACACATACTACCATCCTTTTTCTTTACAAATAACACCGGCGCACTCCACAGTGAAGAGCTGGGCCTGATATACCCTTGCTCCAAAAGCTCCTGCAACTGAACCTTGAGCTCGGCCAACTCCTTTGGTGCCATCCTAAATGGTGGACGTGACACCGGTCTAGCCTCGGGCACTAACTCGATGGAGAAATCAATCTCCCGCCGAGGAGGTGCTCCCGGTAGCTCCTCGGGAAAAACATCTCCAAACTCCGCCACCACGGGCACTTCCCAAGAGACAGCCTGGAAATGCTAACCTCCAACAACGCTACTAGAGCTACACCTCCCTGGTTAACAGCTCGCACTAGTTGAAGTGCTGAAACTAGGGAACAGGCAACTCCATGCAGGCCCTCAAACTTGACTTCCGCTTGCCCCACGCCCCTCAGGGTTACCACCTTGGACAAGCAGTCGATACTAGCACGCTGCTCCGCTAGCCAGTCCATCCCCAAGATCACATCAAACTCGGACAATGGCAAGATCGCCGCTACCAACACGAAGTTTACCCCCTCAAGACTCCAACAAATCCGGCCTCTAGCCCTGGTAGTCATCGATGACCCATTGGGCATGCGCACCTTAACCTCTGAGTCCGTTGAGAAGGACTCAACTCCAATCCTCCGGATGAAACTTTCCGCAAGGAAGGAGTGCGACGCTCCCGTATCGAAAAGTACCCTAGCGGGGTACCCTGATACCACTATAAAGCCTACACACATGCAACAAACATAAAAAGGCTTGAAAGGAAGAAATCTAAGGTGCAGGTTAAATTCTCGTACCTGTCACCACATCGGGTTGACGGATTGCTTCCTGCTGCCCATGGTTGTAGGCCCTTGGCTGCACTGGTTGAAACCGGAAAGCACTCGACTCCGCCATCTTCCCTTTCTCTGCGGCACTAGGGCCGGAGCGCACAGTCTGCTCCTGCCTTGGCTCTTGCTCAGCGCCCCCTCGGGTATAAATCTTGCTATGTGGCCTGGCTTGCCACAACTGTAACACGTCTGCGGTCCCTTAGAGCGTTACCCTCCGGACGTCCAATTACTTTTCTCGCCCGACTTAAACGTGGGATGCTTCTTCTTCCATCGGCTCCCTTCCGCCTTTCTATGGGACTGAGCCGACTTCTTCTCTTCCCCCTGCTTGGGTGTGAAACCCTGGCGACGCTGGGATCGCTCCATGTCACTCTCCAAAATTCGGGCCGCCTCCACCAATTCGTTGAAGCCCGCACGCTTCATCGATATGAGGGGTTGTCTTAGATTCTCCCTCAATCCATGGTAGAAGAGATTGTCCCTCTCTTCATCGTCCGCCATGGTCGTCCCCGCATAACGACCCAATCGAGTAAATTCCTGAACATACTCATCCACTGTCTTGTCTCGCTGCACAAGATGTAGAAACTGCCTCTGGAGGGCTAACCTTGTTGATGCAGGAATGTACTTCTTCAGAAAGGCATTCCCAAACTCTTCGATGGATGGTGTGCGTCCTAAAAACTGCCGGCCACTATGGCTCACCCCCCATAACTTGGCATCTCCTTCTAGCATGAAGGCTGCAAACTCCGCCTTTTTCTCATCCGGCGCCTCTGCTGCCCTCAGAAGCTCTTGAATTCTAGCCCACCAGTCCTCCGCATCTGTGGGCGTGCCGATTCCCTTGAAGGTTGGAGGGTGGAAACTCAGAAAGTACTTCATTTGCCGGTCCCCATGCCCGACAACCACTCTCTCGGGCTGCGGCTCCGCCCGCCTGGCCTCCTCAACCTGCACGGTCGCTGCCGTGACCGGGGTAGCAGGAGTTGCTACCTGAGCAACGGGAGCTGCTACCTGTGCTGTCGCTGCAGCTTTGGCCGCCACCATCGCTTCTGCAAGCATGCGGCAGAAGTCGGCCGGTGTGACCCCCATCCCTAGCGGACCTTTCGCGGTCGCACTACTTGCCGAGAGCTCTTCTCTTGGCCTCGAGGTCCCAGCCTCGTTGCTTGCACTGTAAACACAAGCAAGAAAACGCAAATTAGTCTCTAATTGCAACACTCGAACACAAGGACACTCATGGTCCCGCGATACTCCTATGTGGATAACTTCTTATACGCGACTCGACATATACTTTCGATCGCGAAACTTCTCATTGGAACGCCAACCTCCCTCTGATAGCAAATTGTAACACCTCCCCTGTAAAGACCATATAATATGGGTCCGGCCCGGGCCCCACAACATACGGACACCACAGCTTTAGTATTAAAAGATGATATGAAACTACCCAAACTCAAAACTCCAGACCAACACAGCGGAAACATAAAACTAAAAGACAGAAGTTATCCACTAACAATAGAGTATCGAAATGGCCTTAAGGCCTTACACAATGATAGTCCAAACAAAATATAAATGTGCCAAGCACTCCTAGGCTACCTCGGCATGCAAGCCGGACATGATCAAACAACATCAGCAAAACAGGGAAAATAAACTAGCCAAGCACAGCAACACTTCATGAGGATTAGGGCTTTTCGCCCGGCGCGCTAGCTCCTGCATGCGATCCTTGCCCTGTAAGGATTTGAAGTAACGTGGGTCAGCAAAGGCTGACCTCTACTGTGTAACAAACACATCTCCTCCCGGCCGTCCCTAACGGACCCCGGGGTACCACTCCACCTGCAAGTTAACACTTCGTATACCAAAAGAGCAGATATATTAAAGCGGTAAAACAGGCTTGGATGTCTCATACAGCGTACATGTTCTCTACGTTTTGTACAAAGTAAAAGGGGCCTACTATGCAACATGAATGCAACCCAGGTTTCACCAAAGGCACCCTAGCTCTTATGCATCTAGCACAACAACAAACTTTGGGTACTTCCGTTTCCCCATTGGCTTAAAGCCGCAAACAAAAGGGAAACACCATGTCCCCAATGGCACACAGGCCGTCACATGGAACCTTGCAATGGCCCCACCCGCACATGGGTCTTAAACACCGGGCTTGCCCGCATATTCTGACTTCGCACGTCAGGGTTCCGTCTCACACTGACCGATTCTAAGAAGCCTTGCTGGACCCCACCCGCTCATGGCCACATTGCCCGGGCTTGCCCTCCGCTCGGCATTCTCGTCAGTCTCACACAAGGGTTAGTCTCGCCGGGACACTTTCCCCACATGACTTGCGCGTCACGGGATAGCCAACCGACCACGGAGACCTAGCCGCACCTTTGCACAGCACAAAACAAGGTTTCCCCACCCCAGTTACCATTCGTACCGCATCTTTCCCACACTCTAAGGAAACCATCTACCGCACAAAGCAGAGCTAACCTTGTCCGGTTCTGACTGCGAGTACTCACTCAAACAAAAGGGGAAAAAACGCATACATACAACGGTGTATTGCCGCAACGGATTTTCTACCAAAGCTCGCTATGCAACATCACCGGGTCGGACTATCGGTCAAGACCACGGCTTCACCCACAATGCCTAATCCGCTAACGGAGCGGATCTCTAATGCAAGCATGCCGGGATGAACATACTCAATCCGGAGGTTCCTCTTGAACCGCTACACGAATCCCTCTCATTTGAGAGATTCGGCGCTCAAAATACGAAAGGAAGGGGATGCTATTCATGCATCCTAAATCCTAAAAACTGAGAGTAGAAGTGTCGTTACCTTCCGTCCCCTCTTCCTAGCCATGGAGAAGATTTGCTCGGTTGGAAACCACCGCAACGCTCCCACCTTCGCGGATCTGAACTCCGCTCGCGAAACGGACCTCCGAAGCTTCGCTGGCGGCCGGATCTTGGCCTCCTTGCTCTCCCTTCTCTCTAGAACTTAGAGAGATAAAAGAAAATGGGGAATGAGGGTTTGGAACCCTATTCCCGGCCTTAAACCGCCCAGGGAGGCCCCCCACTGTTGGATCTTCCAAAGACAAGAACGAACGGCCACGATCGGAACCCAAATTAGAAAATCTGGGCCGAACACCGGTTGCAACACGGCCGTGTGCATGGCCGTGTTAGCCATTCGCCATCTCGAACGATTCGAAAACCAGCACACGGCTCCTGATACGGCCTTCGATACGGCTGTGTCTCGCTCCACACGGCCGTGTCGTGACCCGTGTCACAGCACCCGTTTTCAACATTTTCAGTCAGAGAAGTACACGGCCTCTGACACGGCCCCTGACACGCCCATGTCACCTGGGACAAGGCCGTGTCCGGACCCGTGTCATGCCCCGTGTGCAATACCTCAGAAAAGTTCGAAACGACCCGATGTTATACGGCCTGGGACACGGCCGTGTGCCTGGCCGTGTTCCATACCCGACTATTGTCGACCTTAACATGGTCGATCATACGGCCAGCTCGACGACCGAGCTCGACACAGCCGACACGGCATCCGACACGGCCGTGTCGGGACCCGTGTCACCTGCTCCAAAAAAACTGTCTAGGCCAAAAGCGATCCCCGTCGCTCCTACAACAATTTGGGGCATTACACAATGCCTGTGGACATAGCCACATTTTAGCTCATTCCAACTTCATACTTTTACTTCTTTATCCTATTTTATAGCCATTTACTATATGACATTGAGTGAGTTGACTTGACTCAATGCCTGTGGACTTGGCCTTTTTCTCAGCTAGCAACTGCCTTTGCTTTGACTATATAGGCTTCACTAAGCGCTATAAGTCATCTGGCATTGAGTGAAAGATCTTCACTCAACGCCTGTGGAGTTAGACAGTTTTCTGTCATTCCACACCTTAGGTGAGTATTTACCTGACTTAGCCTCTTAGGTTATCTTACTTATTATAGTCATCTACAGACATGTGTATATCATTAATAAGATTGACTTCACTCAAATCCAGGACATTATGGGCAATGACCCAACACTGGTATCTTAATCAGTATCTCCGCCCGGTCGAGCTACGGTGACATCTCCACATGTCCCTAAAATAATGTGGTTAAACGACGGTCATTCAAACTAGAGTCAGTTGCTTTGTCGCCGTCTCACCCTTGCCACTCCTAGGCACTATGCTGGAGGAAGAAAATGGAGAACTAATAGTAGCAGAATGTACATACAGATGGCAGTGGTTTATATATATATAATTCTATAGCAGTTCTATATCAGTATGTGCAGTAAAGAAGAACAACATCTACCACAATATAAAATACAGTAAGAGGAGCTAAGTAAAACTACTAAAGTAAGTAACTACATTACCATCACAGAAGTATACCGTAACTTATATGAATGCCCATATAAACATATAAGTTAAGGTTTCCAAAATATTACCTCATCATATAAAAGAGCCCATATTAATTTATATGACAAGGATCTGCAATTCTGTATGCTATGCCATGCTATACACTACAATGATTATGTAACTCAAACACACGACTCTGTGTACAGAACTTTCATGCATCCCTACTTTTTTGAGGTGGTCAACCTCTCAGGTACCAACCGTCGTGGCTTATGGTGGTAGTGGAGAGGGTGTATCCAATCCTAGGTGGCCAGGCAAACTACCGGGCCTAGACTTCTCGTACGGCTCAATGCTAAGAACATAATAGCGGAGCCCCTACGTACTCTTGCTGGAAACTACCAGTCTTCTATGGTTGGGTGTGCTTTTAGGGGATATAGTCCTCCAAGACTTAGTATAAACATCCTACCGATCTCCACAAAGATCTATACTCCACACTAAAGTCATCGTACTTCTGTCAGTGTGTTGATTGTACCAGTTCCGAGTGACCCACCACATAAACACAAACAAGGTAGAGTAATACCCTCCAGAGCCTCCAGCTCGCAGGACCAACCTATCCTGATATCGACCAATAACCAGAGCCACCAACTCATAGGACCCACAAGCCATATATCACTCCAACCCACACATAGGTGAGATCACTATAACATTCCTTAATTCTATCAGACTACTCTTATCTAACTTCCAGATTACTTAGCGATTTATGGTTAACCTTGAACTTCCCGAGATCTACCATGTAAAGGGCTCACATCAGTACTAGGAACTATGATGGGCTGAAGCTCATCGTTCCCTTTCTCAAGGCACTTAGTAATTTTATGCTATACTTAACCAAATTCACTCCTAGGGTTACTAAGTGTGTGACCTCTCCAACACATCAACTGCTGAAACACTTATTTTCCAAAATTGATAAATATAGACCATATGATATTGTATGTGTGTATGAATAGGAATCGTGCAAACACTTGACCCTATGACCTAAGATTATTTCCTGAGACCTATCATGACATCTTAGACCTAATTCCCGAGATTTATAATTTTCTTAAAATAATCAGCAATTATTATAATTTTCACAAATTATTTCTACATGTGATTCTGAACATGAAGTGTCACTTTCTGTTATCAAACAAGCAAGATAAAATTATCCTAACATCATCTTGAGTAATAATGGCTCTAGAACAAATTTCACATTATTTCAAAAAAATTTGATATTTAATTTCTAATTATAAATATATGATCCACTAGGTCATGTTACACATGAAGTACTATAAATATTCATCAAATAATTCCAGAAAAATTACTGGAGGATATAAATGGTAAATAATTATTTATTCCAAAAATGTATAGTTTTATAACTCAATTGGAGCACAATCAACTCAAAAATATAGAAGGGGCAAAAATGGTAATTTTAACTATAACCCTAAGATTCTGACTTTAAAAAATTCTTATTAATTTATCCAGTATTTATCATACTAAATAATTGCTATTGGCAAGGTTTCATAATTTTTAAACTATTTTAGTCACCCAAATTTCATTAAAACATTTGCGTAAAAAAATACTAATTAATTCATTTGCTAAACAAATAAACTTCAAATGTTCTAAAACTTCATAAGAAGGTGTACTTTCACTAAATAATTGCATGTATAAAATTTCACTGGATTTGACCATGCCATTTTTTTTAAATTCAAAAGATACACCTTCTAGCTAAATGCAGATCACATCTGATGGCGACGTTGCTGATGCGGTCGTTGAACCCCGTCATATAGAGTTCGTGGATTGGGACGATCGGTGCCGCAAGCTTGAAGATGAATTTTTATCACGACGTTTCTTCGCGAACGCCGCCGCCGTAATATATTTTGCCCGACATCCGCCGCCGTCATTAAATAAAATATATAATTATTAAATATATAATTTTAATTATATATTTTATCAAATTATTATTTTTAGCAATTTATAATTAATGCAATTTTTATTTTAAGTATTTTTATTTCCAAGCACTTTTTTATTGTATTTTTATTTCATGTATTAAGATGTGTGCATATAACCATCATTTGTCATTTGAATTTTGAAATTTGAATTGGAGGATTGATTGAGTGGTGTAGGATATAAATTGCCATGCTTATGAAGAATTGATTAGAGAATGAATGAAAAGAATTTGAAATCCCTAAATCTTCCTTGAGATCTTTTCCCCTCTCCTTCTCCTCTTAAATTTCGTCCCCTCCTCTAGCCTCCTTCCTCTTGGTTGTTGGTCATCTCCCTCCTCCTCTCTATTTCTCTTTTCCTCCTCCTACTCCTCCTCTTATAGTCTCCACTAAACTTGACCTCTTTTTTTCCTCCTCAAACCGAGCCATAAACCACTAACAAAAGTCCTAGTCGACCACCTCCCTAGCCGCGACCCTCTTTCCTCCCCTTCCTCCACTCGGCCACCCCATCCACCACCAACCCGAGCCCTCTCTTCATATCCAACACCCAAACCCGGCCACCCTGAACTTTTCTTTCCACCACCTTTTCTCTTTCCACTTTCCATATATATAGTCCCTCAAATTTTCCCTCACTCCAAATGTTATTGTAAAGGAAGAACGGCTTGAAACTTCATCGTCCACCACGGATCTGTGGTGTTTCCGTGGAAATAGAAAATCAATAACTATCGTGTGCGATTCCTCCACTCATCTTGTGGACGAATTTCTTGGTTTTGGGTAACGATTTTTAAACATCTCTTGTTGTGATTTCTTCTAAAATTATTTGTGAGATTTTTGTGGAATTAGAAGACTAGTAATTTGTCCCGATTTATATTGAATGTTGTGCGTAATTAAATATAATTTTTAAGCATTGTTATTCCGAATATTTTCGTATAAATTGGAGCGGGTAAATTTCGTGAACGCTTGTAGAAATCGGTTTCCTTAGCCTTTATTTCTTTGGTGTTAAAGTGATTTGGCAACCCTCATATTAATTAATTTTGGGATTAATTTAGACATAATTTTAAATCACTTAATTTAGTACGAATATTCTTTTATTTGATTTGTGAATGTTTGTGCATAGTTTAATTTGACTTGCTAAATTGTCTGGATCAGGTGGGTCCTTTTTGCTTGTGCGAATATTGGCACATAGCCCTTGTTCAATCTCTATAAGGGGTGGACACCCTTTGCATTGATTATTGGACACTTGTGCCATTATTTTCTTGGGAATTTGATAGTGCTAAGTAGAGCAACCGCGCGCTAGATATTTATTTTAATTGTAAAACCTAAGAATGCATAGTTTCATCCATCGAAACCGTGGGCCTTCATCAATTTGGTATCAGAGGTAGGTTCATGTAAATTTCCTAATTAGCACCCTCCCCCTTTATTAATTCGCTGACACGCACTTGCATGTTTCATTTGTCAAAACAATAAAAATAAAATTTTAATTGTTTGTCTACAAATAGCGACCTAAATTTTTATTTTTCAGCAAAAAATAACAAAAATTTTTTTATAATCTCCATATTTCATTCATCCAAAAATCAAAAATAATATTTTATTACCCTAGTTGCTAAGCGGGAACAATTCCGTCATTCCTATGGTTTTGTGGGTCAGATTAATATTTCATTTCATGTGCACCAGATTTGAGAAGAATTTTCTTTCCCGTCACCACTATAAAATGGCCTATGGCGTGTATGCTAGAAGACAGATACCAACTTGTGACAGTTATGACTATTTGTTTGCTAAAGTCGTGGCTAAACATACCCCAGCGTTGCCTTCATACCATTGGAATACCAACCTTCCCCACGCTTATCCTCCCACTAGAATTGAGGCACCTACTTATGATGGTTTAGGGGTCCCCAAGTTATCCTATACTAGGTTAAGGAAATAGAGTGCTACTTTGAGTGGTACAATTCGACTGACGCAGATAAGGTGTGAGTGGCGAGAATAAAGTTGTTAGGTAGATCTAAGATATCCTGGTTGAATGTGGAATGATGTATGAGAACTGAGAATTGTAAATTACTTATTGGTTGGGCAGACATGAAGGCTATACTTACAGAATAGTACGTCCCTACGCACCATTGAACACAGATGTTAGATGATTTGGCTACTCTTAAATAATGGAATAAGTCGATCTCTTTGTATATGAGTATTCTTAAGGATATGATGGTTAGGTGTGGTGTGAAGGAGGTACCAGAGCTCACCCTCTCTAGGTTTTGAAAGGGGTTAAACCCCTACATCCAGGATAAATTTCTGCGTTATGGTCACACCGACCTAAACACTACTTTTAATGCTATATTGGATATTGAGAAGCAAAACGTCCATAAGAATAAGACTCGCTTGTTTTAGAAGGGAGAGTCCATCTTAGGAACACCACCCACTTTTAGGGAAACCATTCCTAATAGGTCTTATTTCTTGGACTCCAAAAATGTTACTACTAGGGTATTGCCTCTATTAGCCTCGATGACTGAGCCTCTTAAGATTGTGACTGAAACCAATGAGGATTCTGATATAGATATAGTATCTCTTGATTCTGAGGATGACCCCGTAGGTGAGAGTATTCAGACATATACGTTAGAGCCTGACGATTCTGATGAGTTTGAAATTGTGAGAATGCCTATTGATTTGGAAGATGATGTTTGGGATGATGATATTCTGGTCTGTGAGAGTATTCCATTGCCTATTACGTTCCCTACTAGCGTTGTGTATGTTCACCCTAGTATTGAGTGCCATCTCCACGATACGATCCCTATCGTGTTAAGAGCCTACGATTACACCATTGAGATTGTATCTGAGTTATCTGAGGAGTTTGAAAGTGAGGATGCCCCTATTTTTATTATGGATGAGTGATGCATTAGACAACAAGTGTACCGGTCACACAAGTAATATAAAATGGGCGAATTATCCCAAGTATCAATCTCGAGGGAACACAGTAAGGTGGAGTTAATTTTTGAGGAGGACTTGAGATTGAATTCCTTTGGTCGGATTTTACGATGGCGAGTTTTTATTGGTGCGATAAAAAGAAAATATAATGCTGACAACTACTCCTATACAACACCGCTATGCGATGCTTCGCCAGATGGGATGGAAGACAAGACGGGCCGCTATGCACCGATTCGCGAGGCAGATGGGTGAGTAGGCGAGCGCAAGAACCAGAATTTGATGGTCGTAAGCACCTCTTCGCTACGCATGCTTCTAGCAATTGCTAAAACAGCAAGAACTGGTGGATGGCGTGCATATGAATATAAAGGCGCGACTCAAGCTACTAAAGCGGTAAAACAAGGCAAGATTTATATAGACATAAACCTAATAGAGTTTACATTATAGAGCACATCAACATCTAAAATAAAGTCCTAAGTACACATAAACAACAACAAAGGAAGTACAAGGCAAGAGTTCGACCGCATCGGAAGTCTTGCTGAGGGTTCACAGAAGGAAATGTCGGGTTGTCAATCCACGGCCAAGCCCGGTCCCCAACTGTGTCCTGGGTGGATAAGGCTGTCTCTACCTTCTAATGGACCCATCTTCTTCGTGTCACGATGCCGAAAGAAGGATGCAAGCTTCCCTTCACTGGTTTGCTATGGCACAAAAGCTTCAATAGAGCTTATGGGTTGAAGGAGAAGGCCGGAAGGAAACTCCAGCTAAAATATGGCGTTGAAAGCTTGCCCGGAGCCTCTCCAATTGTTAGGAGCAAGAAGGGCGGTGGAACCCTCAGAGCTGGACAAAAATGGCGGGTGGAAAAAGTGATGTCCGATCCGGAGAAAAATCTGCGCTTAAATAGGAAAAGATCAGAAAAATGGTCACGCACGGTCCCGCGCATGACTGTGCGCTAACCGTGCGTTATTAACTTATAGATCTTTATCGCGGAAGAAGAAGCGTTGATCCATGCGTTTTACTCGCGCACGCGCTATTCCTCCCATGTGTGAAGGAAATCGCACAAGTAACGACAAAACACAGAAATACAGGAGAAAACAGAGGAACCGTGCGATTAACTCGCGCACGGGCAATTCCGCCCGTGCGTGAAGGAAAACGCACGATTAACCACAGAAAGAAGGAAAGCAGGGCAAGAGGTGCATGCCATGTGTTTCCTTCTCGCACGGTTTGGCATAAATCGTACGAGAACAAAAAGCACGGGTAACGACAGAAGTCCCTTGGAAAGCTATGTGAAAGGCACGGTTGCACTGAAACCGTGCAATAAGAAATTCGGACGACCGTGCGTTTTACACAGAAACTAGAAATGGACTTCTTGCCAACCCAACAACCTTTACAGCAATGAAAATAAATAGAAAGATAATAAAGAGCACTATGTGCATACCCCCGACAATAGAATGCACAATTGCATACCCACGGGCCAAGATAGATCACTTATCGTGAAAAGCAGATAAATTGAAATATCAGCGATAACACACTAAAAGTGAAGTGCAAGAGCGATAAAACTAGCCACGATGAGTCCGAAAAACCCTATATAAATCGGACTCATCACACCCCCCAGACTTACCTGTTTGCGCGTCCCGAGCAAACACAATCTATGCAGATAGGGAAAATAATCTAGCTAACATGGAAATTGCTATACGGAGTACCATGCGAATTCGCAGCTCGTACGCGTAAAAATATAATAGAAGAAATTTTTAAGTATACAAAATAGTTTATGCTTTTGACATTGCGTTTGAAAATTTTATTATTACACAAAAATGGAATCACGGTGAATCATCCGGTCACGTATAGGAAGAAAGTAGATAGGCACTAAGGTGAGCTTTGCCAAAGATCGGGGCTCAGGATCAACTCCAAAGGAATCCACAAATGTCAGAGACCATATGATTGCCCGTTCACACTCTCTCCACAACACTAGTTTGACTCAAGCGTGAATCCGTAGGACTTTAGGATAAGAAATGGCGCTTAGGTTACGGTGAGGTAAACAAAGATTAATAAGAAGGCTATGCACCTAACCCCAAATGAGCTATCATAATAAGAAATCAAACCGCTAATCCAAAATACAAATGAGTACAACACACCCCCAGACTTAACTTTTAACATATAGGTGTGCGCACCGCCTACTCAAAATATAATTACATCTCCAATAAGATTTTTAATTTAAACTTTTTCTTTTTACAAACATTTTTTTTATCATTTTTCTTTTTCATCTCAACAAATATACTTGGAGTGCATCCACATTCTTCACAAAGAGATCACCACATCAACACCCCAACATGAAAATAAAAGAACTCTAAAGCTCGACTTGGGTGTGCGACTAGGATCGGCTATTAGACTTTGGTGAAATAATGGTGGAGCTGAATCAAAAGAATGGGTATGCACAATGGGGCTTAGCGAGGATATGACGTTAGGAACGGTACAAAGCTCAACCGGAGCAAAATGATGGCATACATCACACTCACGCTAGACTAACCATGTACCAATGCTTCGAGAGAATATGACATCATCATCCGACTCACAAGAAAAAGGTGTAGCACAATGTTGGGTATTGTATCCACAATCACCGGGATTTGAGGAAGCCTCCTATCAATCTAAGATGAATTTACTATGTATTTGATGAATTTCTTTAAGTTGTGCTTGCAGTTATTCCACGCTAAGTACACACCAATGTCAGGGTGCAGTGGGTCAATATACACGGGTCCGTGCAACGTAATCGCTCGTTGAGCAGATCACTTTGTTGGCCTACGTGTACTCTCTCTATTGGGGTGTACTTAAGTTCAAGTACAGGGCTATGATAAAGCAAGAGCAGACAAGAAGCAAGGATGGGCCAAAGACCAGCTCATGGGTGGAAAGACGAGAATTCGTCTAAGTATAATTCGTCGAGAATCACTAAGTGATTCTCGCCGATTCGTTGAGAATCACTAGTGATTCTCGACGAGTCGACGAGAATCACTAGTTGATTCTTGCCGGGTTGGGCCGGCTGTCTCGAAGCAGTCAGAAAAATCATCTAAGGCAGAATCGTCGAGAATCACCAAGTGATTCTCGCCGATTCGTCGAGAATGACTTTGCATTCTCGACGAGTCGGTGAGAATCCAAGGCGATTCCCACCGATTCTCCCCAGCCTCTATAACCTGTGCAGCCTGAATTCTCTAAGTAGAATTCGGCGAGAATCGTAAGTGATTCTCGCCGATTCGTCGAGAATCACTCACGATTCTCGCCGAATTTGACTTGGGCATTTTTCCAACTCTGTCTGGACCGGTCCACGTTATCTGCGGGATTTTGAACCGGACATTGGTCTTACTGCTGGTGGGGCCCACAACGGTCATCTCTTGACCTAATGTATAAATACTCTGTATTTGTGAACAGTAAAAACACGGATTACAGATCAAAGAAAAAGAAGCCGCCGTCAAGCCCTAGATCGGAAGCGAGCTCGGCCGACCTGCTCCGCCTCTCGCTAATTGCTCGCCACCGTTGATCGAGGTGTTCATTACCTCTCCCGGCGACAGAAGCCTAGTTGGGCACAGCGTCTCATGCGTCTATCCAGAGATCTTTTGTCTCTTGATTTGTGATCGGGAAACCTTCCCCATCCGAATCGATCGAGACGATCGATCCTAGTGTGACCGTTGGAAGACCTTGCCGACTTTGCTAAGAAGATTGGAGCTACATAGCATCACCGCCTCTCTTGTTGAAGCCGTCGATCTAGAGAAGATTCTCTCCAAGTGAGATCTTGAGTTGTGTACTCTTCGTTGACTTCAAGAACACGTCGTCGAACGAAGTGGGACACCTTAGTCTCCATACGTTGTTTGTATTTCGTACAAGCTATTTTCATTTCTTTGTAAAGGAACATTTGGTCTCTAGTTGTAGGGTTGGGTGCAACCCGTGTTGTGGGAGTGTTGAATCCTATGTGTGGAAGGGTTCCTTCCGTTAGTGCGAGGATTGGATTTCAATCCTATTGGTTAAGTGACCGAGTCGTCCCTGGTTGGGAGATAGGTTGAAGGGGGAAAGTGGACGTACCCAAATCGGGGAACCACTATAAATTGCTTGTGTATTTTTTGTGCTGTGTTGTTTTGTTTTCTTGTGCAGGTAAAACATTAATTCCGCAAATTCGCTGCAAATACACCTATGCCCCCCCCATAGGTGTAAGTAGTTGACACTAGGTGGACTTTCAAGTGGTATCAGAGGGAGGTTACTTAGCAATAAGGTTAACACCTTGAGTAAGATCCTACCTCCTGTGTCAACTAGAAGACGAGACTCAAGCATGGAGCTGGAATTTGATGTCCCTCCTCTGAGACTCCCTGCGTGCACAACAGAGTATTACCCTATCTGGAAGATGAGAGTTATGTTTCATCTGGAGGCCATCGACCCTCGGGTGTCAATCATCTTGGAAGTGGGTCCCTTCATTCCCATGAAGGCTTCTGATTCTAGAGAGGATATCCAAATCCCCAAGAGTCCCGAAGAGATGTCTGAGACCGAGCTCTCACTGTACAACTTGGACAAGTTAATACGTCAGATCATCACTGACGTCTGGTCTGGTGTATCTCGTTTAAGAGTGGACAAGTGTAGGACGGCCAAGTTCATGTGGCAAACCATCTCTGACCTCATGGAGGGATCAGAGAAAGCTGGGACCGGTTGTCAGCAAGAGGATGAAGCCAATGTAGGGGTCCTTATTTCTGAAGATGAAGGGCATGATCAATATGTCAATATCAGGGCTCCTGTGTCCTTGTCAGAGACTGAAGAAGAAGCTGAGGAAAGCAGTTCTGATGAAGCTAACTCAACAGTCTCTGCCGATCTGGATGGTAACCATGAACAACAAAGTCTGAAGCAGGTAACTTCTTCCTCATGCCCCTCTCCTCTTGAAGTTCCTGAAGACAGGAATAGTTTTGAGAGTAGTCCTTCCAATGATGAAAGGGATACACATAGCCTCAATCAAAAGATTGATAATCTTGATTCCCTTGAGAGTGCCCTTCAGACGAGCAACTTACTTGTTGAGGAACAAGCTAAGGAGATTGCTCAGCTAAAGATCTGATGAATCTCCAATTGGAATCCATCAAAGTAAAGGTCTCACAGATCTCGGATCTAGAAAGTCGTCTAGAGACCGAGAAGAGGATAGTTTCTAATTTTTCCAAGATTGATGCTATCAAGAGAAAAGCAGAAAATGGGTGGATCTCCTAAATTATTAAGTCATGGAGAAATGGGAAAACTGTGTTCAGACCCCCCACCCCGAGTAGGAAGGACACTCATCATGCTTTCAGGTATGACCATAGGAATAACCATGGTCACTGCAAGAATGATCAGTCCTCTTGTGGAAGCACCCAGAATGCCAGGGCTATCATGGCTACCCAGAAGAGGATACCTCAGGCTTCCACCAATCCTTTTGTATTCTCGGCCACTGCCCCTACTAATCATGAGTCTGCCAGCATCAACACACAATGCGCCTCTCACCTCCCTAGGACTCAGGAAAGGGGGGTTAGAAATCATGTTGTTGGCACACATGGGGACCTTGGAAGGGGGCTGACTGAAAGGAAGGCACCTACTCCCAGGACTCATGACGCCTACCATATGCACTCTTTCCACCCATCCATTAGTCAAGGTGGAAGAGACAAGTCTGTTAGCAGATTCGGCCCCATCCCGTATAGACCTAGGACTTTGACTACCTCAGTCAACAGGTCAGGTCACAAACGGCGGTACAATATTCATGAATGTTGGTGTTGTGGCAAAGTGGGTCATTTTGCCATAGATTGTTGGCACAACCCTTCTGTGTCAAAGGCAAGGGGACTACCACATCCTCGATGCAATGTTAGTCCTCTCTCCAGGATCCCTGAGGGGAGGCATCCCAATTATTATGCTGACAGGAACCTAGGACCCAATACTTATTGGGTTCCTAAGGCAAGATAACTCTTTTGTAGGGTAGTCTAGGTTCCCGTAAACCTAATGGGAACCAGACAGGAGATGTTCCAAAAATGACGTGGAACAAGTATCTGGAAAAGGAGCAGTGCCATCAACACGGGCACGTGCAAGTTGACCACCTGGTGTTCCTTGAGCAGAAGTTCTAAATGATACATCCTTTAATCTCAGGTAATTGCAATCAGCTTCAATATATGAGCTATAGCGCATCGATTTTTACATATATGCATATAAGTATGTCTGCATATCCACATTAAGTCATGAATTCCCTCTCTCGAAAGTAAATGGTCATGTATAGACTTACACTTATATGCTTGTTCACCTAAAGAAAGATTAAGATTGCAAAAATAACCTTTAGATACATTATTAAAGATTTATCTATAAATACACTAGTAGATTCGAGAATAAACCTCAACAGGCCTAAGTCAGCCCACTGAAAATTAATGAAGATACGCCAATGGAAGTCACTAAAACTTACAACTAACATAAAGAAGATTATGCATATCTCGATCGAGAAATAACCCATTGAAATTGATTGCCACGGTTATTTTCCTGGGTATATTTAGAAGATTTCTAAATCCGGTATGTACTCCCGCCGACTCGTCGATTTAGAAAGCTGCCGACTCTTCATCTCCCGCCTTTCGTAGAGAATCCCGCCGACCCTTCCTCAGAAACCCGTCGATATTCCTTCCCTCCTCCCGGCGAGTTCCCGCATCTTGGCTCCCTATCTCGTCGACCTCGTTCCGGATTCCGTAGACTCCTCTCCTCGCGTCCAAGGCGCTCGTCCTAGTTTCCATTCTCTGCGGTTTCGATCAAACAAGGGCACGAGCTCCTCCAGGCTTTCCGTCGTCTCCATCAACTCTCGCTCCCTCCGCATTTGGGTAACCATTTCCTCTCCCCTATAGTGACTCACTGTTCGTATAGCTTCCTTTTTGAGCTCTGATTAGGCGTAAACTTGGGATTCCCTTCCTAGGTTTGCTATGGCTCCAAGGACCACCGCCGGGCTGGTCACTGGCTGTGAGTTGGTTCGAACCGGGTTCTCACATGCCTCGGATGAGTTCAGAAACATCATCATCATGCTGGAGGAGGCTGGACTCACGTTTGTACTGGAGCACCCCTGCAAAATTCTGGATAAAGAAGTGATGGAGTTCTTCGCAACCGCCAAACTTCAGAATGAAGACTCTATCATCAAGAGTAAGGTTGCAGGTGCAAGGATCAAGATGTCTGCCAGGAAACTGACTCAATGCTTGCAGCTCTCCAGTTCTGAGCACGAGGATTATCTGGAGGAACATGATAGAGACAGGACCCTATTATTCTGTGGGCTAGCTAGGGGCACCAGATCGATAAAGAGAAAAGAAATGAATGAGGAGCGGAAACTCTTGTCCGACATCATTGGGAAAGTACTGATATGCAAACCAGGCTCACACGACCACATCTCAGCCGACATGTTCAAGATTCTTGTGGTGATAGTCTGCCGAAAGAGATTCAACTGGGGGGCCATGCTTTTTGAGAAGATTAAGGACACCCTCAGATCTCCAAGTTTTGGATGAATCATCAGCCTATTTCTCAATCAGTTGAACGGAGATAGGTTCAACATGAGCAAAGGAGTTCCTTTGCATTATTTGAAGAAAATGGACTCCAGAGTCTTTGACAGATGGAAGCGACTCATAGGGCAAGCTGCAGTGGTAGTTGAACAAGAAGAATCTCCTGTCGAGGACAACAGAACTTCAGCAGATTTCGTGGCAACACCCAGTGAAGTTCCTGATGCCCTGATGGCAGGAACTGAGGGGGAGCCTGTAACCGTTTCTGCAAACATCTTATCTGATATTTCTCTGATAGCTAAAGAAGCTATGGAGATGGTGGCAGATGAAGTAGCAAATGATGAGGAGGTTGAGAACGATGAGGAAGCTCTTATCGACGATGATCTGGGAGATGTGGTGGCTGATGAGGAGGAGGAGGAAGAAGTAGAAGAAGATGTGCACAGCTCTGCTGATAAGCATGATCACTTGGAGACTGAGATAGAAGAAGAAGTACCAGAGAATGAGAAAGCAGCAGAGTCTCAGGAGGATGCTGAGGTTCCATCTGTGGAACAAGCTCCTAAGAGTTAGATGCAAGGATGGAGGGGGAGCAATTCTTTGTTCCCCCTGTGGACTCCATACTACTATCCAGCTCACCCAGTACTTCTGCTGGGAGCCTGACCAGGGTCTGCCTGCAGCTCCTCCACTACAAGAAAGCATAGTAAATCTCACTGTCAATTTTGTCCAAGGTATGCTTGATGAGCTCAAGGATACGGTTGAGAAATCGCACAACAAAGTGCTAAAGAGACTGCGGGAGTCTGAGGATCTCATGCTTAAGAATGTGGTTCAGATCAACCACAAACTGGATTTGATGGAAAAGAAATTTGATGAAAAATACACAGAGGCAGGCACAGCAGTATCTCATCTCATGCAGGGACTGAAGAAGAATACTGACGATCTGGCTGTCGTCAATAAAAATGCACATATTGTGGCAGACAGCATACAAAAATTCGATGCCAACATGGTAACGCTAAACGCAAATCAGAAATCTCTGTTGGACGAATTCAGTAAAACCGTGAAGCACATTAATGCCTCTTTGCATTCCTATACAAACTCTGTAGCCGTCGAAGCCAAAAAGGGGGAGGAAGCGTATAATGCTAAGATGGCGGGGCTTCAAGAGTTGGTACTTCTAAATTTCGACCAGACCAATAGGTATGCCTTTCAAATGCCTTTCAAAACTGCACCTTTACTCAACTTAATAAATAATAATTGACAAATACAAATTCGATAATTCGAATAGGTACGTGTTTGAAACGGCCCACAGGCTGGTAAAAGAAGCATCGGGAATACATGTCCCTGTTGCCCCACCTGAGGATGAGGGCCGTGCTGGTACTACTGAGGGTGATATAAGGGCTGATGAAGTAGAACTGAGCGAAGTCGAGTTGAAGAAAGCTGCGGAGAGGGCTGAAAGAAGAAGCTGGTTTGACCAAGATGCCTTAGCAAAAGCCAAAGGCAAAAGGCAAATCAAAGAAGGAACTTCGAAGGAAACACCAGCTGAAAAGAAGATTAGATTGAAGGAGGATAATGTGAGGAATGAAAAGTGGAGTCCCGTATCAAAGAATATCATCTTGGACACCTTTGCATTACTACAAGAAGGGCAAGTCAAAAGGAGTGACGTATATAGCCAATACGAGTGGGAGCAGCACAAGTTGTATGAAGCCAAAAGAAACTTGTTCTTCAGAAGCAACACTGGGGAAAACAAAGCTGCAAACATAGCTCCTCCTCCGAGATACTATCCTAATCCCAAGGAGTATTTTGAGCGACAAAGCATAAGATTCTTAGCTCAGCAACTCAAAGAAGACTTAGCTAAGGACAAAGATCTGCAGGATGTTAGCTCTTGTGATTATCTCATTTAAACTTTTTTATTAAGTAAACCATGAACATTTGTGTGTGGACATGAATATTTATATATACATGTGTGTGGTTTATTATTTGAATCTCACATTGATCTAATTACGCTTATTGCTCACTCTGTTGATTAATGCATATTTTATCTGGAATGTTGAAATTCATCTTAGCTTAGTAGGATTTTGGCTTCGTCAAATAGGGGGAGATTGTTGGGTATTGTATCCACAATCACCGGGATTTGAGGAAGCCTCCTATCAAGCTAAGATGAATTTACTATGTATTTGATGAATTTCTTTAAGTTGTGCTTGTAGTTATTCCACGCTAAGTACTCACCAATGTCAGGGTGCAGTGGGTCAATATACACGAGTCTGTGCAACGTAATCCCTCGTTGAGCAGATCAGTGTGTTGGCCTACGTGTACTCTCTCTATTGGGGTGTACTTAAGTTCAAGTATAGGGCTATGATAAAGCAAGAGCAGACAAGAAGCAAGGATGGGCCCAAGACCAGCTCATGGGTGGAAAGACGAGAATTCGTCTAAGTATAATTCGTCGAGAATCACTAAGTGATTCTCGCCGATTCGTCGAGAATCACTAGTGATTCTCGACGAGTCGATGAGAATCACTAGTTGATTCTTGCCGGGTTGGGCCGACTGTCTCGACGCAGTCAGAAAAATCATCTAAGGCAGAATCGTCGAGAATCACCAAGTGATTCTCGCCGATTCGTCGAGAATGACTTTGCATTCTCGACGAGTCGGCGAGAATCCAAGGCGATTCCCACCGATTCTCCCCGGCCTCTATAACCTGTGCAGCCTGAATTCTCTAAGTAGAATTCGGCGAGAATCATAAGTGATTCTCGTCGATTCGTCGAGAATCACTCACGATTCTCGCCGAATTTGACTTGAGCATTTTTCCAACTCTGTCTGGACCGGTCCACGTTATCTGCGTGATTTTGAACCGGACTTTGGTCTTACTGCTGGTGGGGCCCACAACAGTCATCTCTTGACCTAATGTATAAATACTCTGTATTTGTGAACAGTAAAAACACGGATTACAGATCAAAGAAAAAGAAGCCACCGTCAAGCCCTAGATCGGAAGCGAGCTCGGCCGACCTGCTCCGCCTCTCGCTAATTGCTCGCCACCGTTGATCGAGGTGTTCGTTACCTCTCCCGGCGACAGAAGCCTAGTCAGGCACAGCGTCTTACGCGTCTATCCAGAGATCTTTTGTCTCTTGATTTGTGATTGGGAAACCTTCCCCATCCGAATCGATCGAGACGATCGATCCTAGTGTGACCGTTGGACGACCTTGCCACTTTGCTAAGAAGATTGGATCTACATAGCATCACCGCCTCTCTTGTTGAAGCCGTCGATCTAGAGAAGATTCTCTCCAAGTGAGATCTAGAGTTGTGGACTCTTCGTTGACTTCAAGAACACGTTGTCGAACGAAGAGGGACACCTTAGTCTCCATACGTTGTTTGTATTTCGTACAAGCTATTTTCATTTCTTTGTAAAGGACCATTAGGTCTCTAGTTGTAGGGTTGGGTGCAACCCGTGTTGTGGGAGTGTTGACTCCTACGTGTGGAAGTGTTCCTTCCGTTAGTGCGAGGATTGGATTTCAATCCTGTTGGTGAAGTGACCGAGTCATCCCTGGTTGGGAGATAGGTCGAAGGGGGAAAGTGGACGTACCCAAATCGGGGAACCACTATAAATTGCTTGTGTATTTTTTGTGCTGTGTTGTTTTATTTTCTTGTGCAGGTAAAACATTAATTCCGCAAATTCGCTGCAAATACACCTATCCCCCCTATAGGTGTAAGTAGTTGACACTAGGTGGACTTTCACACAATCTTGCAAAAATTGCGGAGGGGCAAGGCTGCTCTCAAAATCAAGCACTGAATGAGCAGGTCCCATCACAACATCAACCGCAGACGCCATCCCGCCGACGACTGGAACAATATCACCACCCATTCAGGAGCATCCACGAGTTCCAGATCCAATTCTTGAAAGCTAACCCCAGAGTGATCGTCTTCACTCAAGGGAAGCTCGTAAAAGGAATTAAGGGACCCATTAAAGATCTGTATGCGGCGAGAGATTCCTTAGAAATCACAAAGGGGAAAGAATGAGAAAGGTGTTCCATGTTAGTGTATATGCCAGGCAACACCCTGGTAGGTATGTCTATAACAGTCTTTTGCTAACGGGAGGTTGCTGTAGGCACACCCATAGAGGGAGAAGGCTCGTACAAGCGAGGACAGTCCTTCACCATGTGACCTATACCTTGACATAACACACATCTAACACAATGCTTGTCATTCTGAGCAGCCATAGCGTCGATGCATTGACGCAAAGTGTCAAAAAGATGGCACTCAGCAGCAGAGGACATCGCGAACAAAAAAAAATAAATGCAGGAAAAATGTTATACGGCTAGAATAAAAATTAACACGGATCTGCTATCTAAATCAAAAATTAGAGAAGGGAAAAAATGAATAAGCAAAAATAAAAATTCTTACACAAAAGCAAATAAGAAAATGGTATGCACAAATGGAAAAGGGGTTCAATCTACTATCTCCCTCTCCAAAAACTCACATGACTGTGTTCCCCGGCAACGGCGCCAAAAAATTGATGCATTGGATGGAAAGTGTACCGGTCGCACAGGTAATATAAAATGTGCGAATTTTCCCAAGTATCGATCTCGAGAGAACACATTAAGGTGGAGTTAATTTTTGAGGAGGACTTGAGATTGATGTCCTTGGGTCGGATTTTATGACGAGGGGTTTTGATTGGTGCGATAAAAAGGAAATAAAATGCTAACAACTACTCCTATGCAACGCCGCTATGCGATGCTTCGCCAGGCGGGATGGAAGACTTGTCGGGCCGCTATGCACTGATTCGCGAGGCGGATTGGAGAGTAGGCGAGCGTAAGAACAAGAATTTGAGGTTCGTAAGAACCTCTTTGCTATGCACGATTCTAGGAATTGCTATAATGGCAAGAACGGGTGGATGGCAGGCGGATGGATATAAAGGAGCGACTCAAGCTACTAAAGCGGTAAAAAAAGGCAAGATTTATATAGATATAAACCTAACAGAGTTTACACTATAGAGTACATCAACATCTAAAATAAAGTCCTAAGTACACATAAACAACAACCAAGGAAGTACAAGGCAAGAGTTCGACCGCATCCGAAGTCTTGCTGAGGGTTCATAGAAGGAAACACCGGGTTATCAATCCGCATCCAAGCTCGGTCCCAAACTGCGTCCGGGGTAGAGAAGGCTGTCACTACTTTCCAATGGACCCGTCTTCTTCGTGTCACGATGCCGGAAGAAGGATGTAAGCTCCCCTTCGCAGGTTGGCTATGGAACAAAAGCTTCAATAGAGCTTATGGGTTGAAGGAGAAGGTCGAGAGGAAACTCCGTCTAAAATATGGCGTTGAAAGCTTGCCCGGAGCCTCTCCAATGATGAGGAGGAAGAAGGGCGGCGAAACCCTTGGAGCTGGATGAAAATAGCGGGTGGAAAAAGTGATGTCCGATCCGGAGAAAAATCTGCGCTTAAATAGAAAAAGATCAGAAAAATGGTCACGCACGATCCCGCACACAACCATGCTCTAACCTTGCGTTATTAACTTATAGATCTTGATCGCAGAAGAAGAAGCGGTTACCCGTGCATTTTACTCGCGCACAGGCGATTCTTCCTATGCGTGAAGGAAATCGCACGGGTAACGACAGAACGCATAAATACATGAGAAAACAGAGGAACCGTGCGTTTAACTCGCGCACGAGCAATTCCACTTGTGCGTGAAGGAAAACACACGATTAACCACAGAATGCTGGAAAGCTATGCAAGAGGTGCAGGCCGTGCATTTCCTTCTCGCACGGTTTGGCATAAATCGTGCGAGAACAAAATGCACTAGTAACGACAGAAGTCTCTTGTAGAGCTGCGTGAAACGCACGGTTGCATTGAAACCGTGCGAGAAGAAATTCGCACGACCGTGCATTTTACACAGAAACTAGAAATGGACCTCTTGCCAACCCAACAACCTACACAGCTATGAAACCAAAACTGGAGCAATAGCTCCCAGCACCAAAAAGGCCAACAAAACTAAACAGAAAAATAACGAGGAGCACCATGTGTATACCCCCGACAATAGAATGCGCAATTGCACACCCACGGGCCAAGATAGAGAACTTATCATGAAAAGCAAAATAATTAAAATATTAGCGATAACACATTAAAAGTGAAGTGCAAGAGCGATAAAACTAGCCCAGATGAGTCCGAAAAACACTATATAAATCGGACTCATCAATGAGCTACCATCTGAGGGAAGGGTATTTTTGGACGATTCTTTGGTAGTACGCTCGAATGAGAGTTCTTTGATGATATCACAATTGGGTGAAATCAATACTGATTCAGATTTTTTCCTGAGTTTTATTTTACCGACCCTTCCCCCTATTTATCTGGCCACATTAGTTGACTTTATAGGATGTGGAACCGTATACCTAGTCCAAGTTTTTGTGTCACGCCCACTTTATTAGTTCCTATATTGGCATTGTATCATCACATATATATTACTATGTTGAGCGCACTAGTATTTGTACTTTTCACCGCACCTCATAGATATGACTACACGTCACTTTTGACATCTCATTTTTCTTTGTGTCCTTCTATGGTTCTGTCCTCTACTACGACCAATTCTGACTCTTTGGAATTGTAGACTTTGGATGTTTTGTCCCCTAGATATACTTATATACCACACCAGGTTGCACGCATTTACCCACCTCCTAGTGATGACCCTCGTTTCCACACGTTAGTGACTATAAAAAGGCCCATTGAGTTGTATCGCTCGCACATCCAGTCACATCTTTCAGCGTCCAACTCTATCTTTCATGATGAGCTGTTCTCCTTGGAATATCTTCATGCCAAACATGAGTATTTAAAATATAAAATTAAAATTGCGAATCTGGAGCCCATCAATTTCATCTGTGATTATAAGGCTCTCGTGCCACCTGACTTAACCCCCTTATCATCCGCGTTTGGGTCAAGTCATGTAGCATATGGATTCCCTCCTCAAGTATCTAGGACATTAGAGTTTCATTTTAAGTTATATCGCAGGCACTTCCACTCCTTTCCAAGACCGTCCGACACTATATTTAGTGATTTGGGTTTTGTCTGGTCAGTCCCAGAGTGGATGCCTGCTAGCTCCATTAATAAATTAATACGTAGGAACGCCGACCCACCAATGATTATGATGAACTTCGTATTTCAGGCTTTTCTTTTAGATTTTTATAAAGCACAGGGTGTTTCACTTTATTTTATGTTTCCGGACTTTATACTATACGTCTCCATTCCACCTGAGTGGCTTTCTCCGTCGTTTCTTCCTACCACAAAAGATTTTATTGGGTTTGGGAGTGTTAGTATTGTCGTATCTAATTTCCATGTGGACTCCTTGGTTCTTGAAAAGGATGGTAAGATTCAAGTTAATTTTCTTTTGCCTAACACCATTTCGAGTATTGCTATCTCTATACCTGACAGGTTCTTAGTGCTATGGGATGTTCATGCTAGTACGACACGGATTGCGGGGCCAGATTGGCCCCATGTTATTGCTGCTTTTGACGGTTTCCCCCTCACATGCAACTCATCAGTGATGAGTAATTTTGAGTGGGGGAGGATTGATGGCGACATTGCTGATGCGGCCGATGATCCCCGTCGTAGTGAGTTCGTGGATTGGGAAGATCGATGCCACAAGCTCGAAGATGAATTTCTACCACGACGTTTCTTCGCCAATGCCGCCACCGCAATATGTTTTTGCTCGACATCCGCCGCCTCCATTAAATAAAATATATAATTATAAAATATATAGTTTTAATTATATATTTTATCAAATTATTATTTTTAGGAGTTTCTAATTAATGCAATTTTTAATTTAAGCATTTTTATTTCCAAGCACTTTTTTATTGTATTTTTATTTCATGTATTAAGATGTGTGCATATAACCATCATTTGTCTTTTGAATTTTGAAATTTGAATTGGAGGATTGATTGATTGGTGTAGGCTATAAATAGCCATGCTTATAAAGAATTGATTAGAGAATGAATGAAAATAATTTATAATCCATAAATCTTCCTTGTGATCTTTTTCCCTCTCCTTCTCCTCTTAAATTTCAGCCCCTCCTCTAGCCTCCTTCCTCTTGGCCATCGGCCATCTCCCTCCTCCTCTCTATTTCTCTTTTCCTCCTCCTACTCCTCCTCCTCCTCTAGTCTCCACTAAACAGGCCCTCTTTTTTTCCTCCTCAAATTGAGCAATCAACCACTCATAAAAGCCTTAGACGGCCACCTCCCTAGCCGCGACCCTCTTTCCTCCCCTTCCTCCACTCGGCACCCCATCCACCACCAACCCGAGCCCTCTCTTCCCATCCAATACCCAAACCCGACCACCCTCATCATTACCAAAACCAAACCCGACCACCCTGAACTTTTCTTTCCACCACCATTTCTCTCTCCACTTTCCATATATATAGTCCCTCAAATTTTCCCTCACTCCAAAGGTTATTGCAAAGGAAGAATGGCTTGCAACTTCATCGTCCGTCGCGGATCTGTGGAGTTTGCGTGGAAATAGATAATCAACCACCGTCGCGTGCGATTCCTCCACTCATCTTGTGGATGGACTTCTTGGGATTGGGTAACGATTTTTAAACATCTCTTGTTGTTATTTCTTCTAAAATTTTTTGTGAGATTTTGGTGGAATTAGAAGACTAGTAATTTTTCCTGATTTATATTGAATGTTGTGTTTTGAAGCCAAAAATGACCGAAGCCAAAATTGACTTCTGTGGAGTTCGGGGTCACAAAAGAGGGGTGACCGCACACCTACTACACTCAAATGAACAATCTAGGCTCTAGACTAGAAATGTAAGGGACAGACCCAAGGTATCAGCATGGAGGTCCCACCGCATACCCGGAAGACAAACAAACTCTTCCCCTCCCAAGCCAAAGGCTGAGCTAAGACACCTTCGGAGGGCGCTCTTGGCCGACCGGAACATCTAAGGAGGGTCTCAAGACCAACTCTCTCCTATCCAGATTTGTCTCCTTGGGTCCATACAAAATGCTCCTCATTCGCCCTACTAATGGTGCAACATCACCAAGCAAATCTACGACACGCCGCCCAACTGGGCTGCAAACAGCGCGACTCCGCTGCCCTAAAAGGGCTATCAACAGGCCAACAGGGGCTTCCCGGCATTAACCTCGGGGCTCCCACGAGACTAGCGGTTCACGAGCACACCACTCGCCCAAGACAAAAAGAGTAAACCACACATACAAAGAGCATCACAGCTTATAAATTATTACAGGAATATGAATTCCATACTTCGGCACGCAGGCCGGCAATATAAATAAAAATAGGCCTTCGAGTGCCGGCACAAGCTTGGGCTTAAGCCCGCTACTTCCCGCTTGGTACTGCAACACCTGTACGCCAATATCTCGACGAGTGGAGGCCAATGAGGAATCGGTCGGCTAACATAAGTGGGACAAGTATATTCCGTACACCCCTTTTTCGGGGCTATGGTGCGCATTCCCTGCAAATAGATAATATCCAACTTCCACGGAGTTTTCTACGGCAACCCCAGAGCATCACAAATCCGGCTGTCACAACCCGCATTTTCTCCAATTATAAGAATTATAAGAGTATGAGAAAACACGCATCATGATGCCACGTCAAGCAGGGGATAACCGCTGACGCTCAGGCAAAACCAACTACAAACTTTATGCAAGGAAATCCTGCGTTTTATGAATAGAAAATTAGTTATATTTAGAGGCCGTATCGCTCGGCTCAGTGGATCACCTAGTACACAAAAGAAAACTATATTTATACTCTGCGGAAAGGAAAAAAATACTTTAATTAGGTTTTACACCCTAAAGAGCGCATAAGGGTCCCAAGAGTACCACTCATGCTATGCAAGACACTACATTTAATTTATATAATATATAAGAAAACGGTTTTCATACGTGATTTGGAAAAAATGTGATTAAGCTTATAAAACATGCTGATCAGGAGCTATATTTATAATAATATTTATAGTTAAAAGTAACTAGCAAGCTAGCATAAAACCTTCTCAGATCAAGTAGACTATCTCCAGAAAATGGTAGCAGCATAAGCAATATATCTAGTATAAGGGCAACAACTACCAGTGGGCGCCAACAACCTGACACGAACCCACTGACACATATGTATATCTGTAAGAAAGTACTGAAAAACTATCTCACTAACAAGGTAAACGGAACTCCAAAGTCCGGGAGTCCACCAGCAATACCACTGCCTCAGCTAGCCACCAGACTGGCTACAACTCAGAACCTGAGGCATTCCAAAAGAAAACAGAATACCTCAGCAAGCAGCAAGGTAAAAACAACTGCATGCAAGAGTCAACCAAAAGGAAGAAGTAATTGGAAAACATGCAGTTGAAAGAGCCAAAACTGTCCAAAACAGGACAACAGGAAAAGCACAACGAGCAAAGGAAACAGCAACAACCCCACTCAGGAACAACATCCTGCCGGGCCTACTAGGCTACCGAGAGCCAAAAGTGCTGCAAACTACCAAGGAAGAAACTTCTAACACCCTAAACTGTGGGAGGTGGTAGTAGCAAAAAACAAACAACGAGGAACCGGATCGAAGGCAAACGCAGTCCCCCAATCCACCATGTCCAAGTCAGCAAGCTCAAGGGTCTACACGTGAAAGCACAAGGGACCTTCCACCCACACATGCCCAGCCCGTACCTGGAGCAATAAAAACAAGAGTGGCCTTGGCTATATCACACAACTCCACCCTCCTGAAGAGATGCAAACCACCACTACTAACCACGATCCACGATTCGGCCTTTAAGAAGGTAAAGAAAACGGCCGACAAGGAAATACCAGAAATATAACAAGAAAACCACTCGGGAACGAAAAACAAGGTAATGGAAGAGTGTTGAAAAGAATCAACCACTACAAGACGCTGAGTGAGACCCACACAGTGCCTACCTAAACCTTGGCGTTGAGTGAGCTAGCCTCACTTAAAGCCAAAACCAAACTCTAACCACAATCCCACTAAGGTAAAGCGGAGCTTGACGATAGTCGAACGATTCTAAGACAGAAGAAAAAGGCAGGGAATTTCCAGTATTCGAGTAGTTACCAACTACTCGTGTACCTCATCCCTCTACTCGAGTAATCGCCTACTACTCGAGTACCTTAACCCTTTACTCGAGTAGTTGCCTACTACTCGAGTACCTCAACCAGCTACTCGAGTAGTTGCCGACTACTCGAGTATGCTAAAGCCACTACTCGCGTATCTACTAACCTGCACTCGAGTAGATGCCTACTACTCGAGTAAACCAAACCACTTACTCGAGTATCTCTAGTCCACTACTCGAGTAACCTAAAGCCCCTACTCGAGTAGTTACCTACTACTCGAGTAACTCAAATCCCCTACTCGAGTAGTTACCTACTACTCGAGTAAACCGAAACCCCTACTCGAGTAGTTACCTTCTACTCGAGTAAGCCAAAGCACCTACTCGAGTATCTCGAAACCACTACTCGAGTAACTCAGATCCCCTACTCGAGTAGTTACCTACTACTCGAGTATACCAAAACCCCTACTCGAGTAGTTACCTAGTACTCGGGTACTCCAAGGCTAATACTCGAGTATCTTAACCCACTACTCGAGTATCTCAAAGCCACCACTCGAGTATCTACCACCTACTCGAGTACTCCAGAACTACTACCTGAGTAATCCACATCTACCTCACGAGTAACATACTCCAACACTCGAGTAAAACACTTACTAACTTCTGGAAAATCACCCCCCTCCCCTCCTAACACTCCCTCTCGGCTACACCCAAACCAGAGAAAATTTGAACAAAGATAAACGGCATTACGCCGGCAAAGTTGGGTTGCATCAGCACAAGAAGGGAGGTGGTCAATAGGAAGAACTAATTCCTATGGATAGCAATAAAAATGAGAACAACAAGGCCTCTAACCTGGGCTAACAGGGATTTCAATTTCAGCAAAAAAAATAATCAAAAAGAAACTTGGCAAGGGCAAGAATACCACTTGCCTCAACTTTCAGCGAAGCTTGGATGGCTCTCCTCCTCTTCACACGGAACAAACAGCCCCAGCACCTAGAATAAATCTCACGGCCATTAATGGCTGAAAACTCCAAAACCGAAACCCAAATCTCATCAAAACTCCACGAAAATCGAATATCTTACCGACGAAACGAAGATCTCGGAGAGAGCAAGACAACGCCGCTTTCGGAATCGAATTCCGTCCACGAACAAGCCCGGAATCGCCGACCGAAGGAGGTACAGGACAGGCGGTTTTCTCCTCTGATTTCCGCGAAAAAGGCAGCGACGGCTTCTCTCTAAGGAAAAGAAGAAGAAGAAGTGGGCCGTCACTTCTTAAACAGAGCTTTTATACGAAAAGCTAAACACCGGTTCAGCAATAACCGAACCCTAAAACGCCTAAACCCTTAATTACAATTAAGAAAATTCCATAAAGGAATAGCCAAAATATGGCTGCCACCAAGGCAAGGCAATAACTGCCCAAATAAATTCTCCCGTAGAATTTATTAATCGGTCAAAACCGAAGGGCTACAAAACAAGTCAAATCAATTTACTTAATTGATCACAAATACTAATAACACACCAAACGACACAAAAACCGAATCACCTCGGAATTCGACGAAATTTGCACCGTAGCTAAACATCCACGCTACGAACACAACGGCGAAGTCGAAATTAACTTTCGACGAACAGAACTTGAGTTATACCCAAACAAAGCCAAACACAAACATCCCCCCGAGAGGCCACACCGGGTCACCCAAAACGACTCGGCTTGCTAGGGAGATCTTGCCAACAGGCTACCAAACAGGGCACTCAGTTCTAAGGAGCTAACCATACTCCACACATGGCACAAGCCACGGAAACGCATCATCGTAACGCCAACAAGATTAAAAATAAACGCAGGAAAATCGGGGGCGTTACAGTCACTCCCCCTAAAAGAAAGTTTCGTCCCGAAACTTTACGCACAACACTCCTACTAAAGAAGGAGAATCAACAAATAGGAGTTACAAGAAGGAAAACATACCAATTAAATCAACGAAACAGGTGAGGGTAAGCCCGCCTCATAGCCGACTCTAACTCCCATGTCGCGCTTTCCAAATCCTGATTCTTCCATAGAACCTTAACCATCGGTTTGGACTTCTTTCGCAGTACGCGCTCCTGAGTATCCAAAATATGAACCGGCACCTCAACAAAAGAGAGGTTGGGCTCCAACTGGGGCACAACATCTAAGAGCTGCCCACTGCTGCGAACACACTTCCGCAATTGGCAAACATGAAAAACATTATGCACACCTGGGAAGTTCGCTGGTAAATCCAATCTATATGCTGACACGCCAACCCGTTCCAAAATCTCAAACGGGCCCACATACCTTGGGTCTAACTTCCGATTCTTACCAAATCTCTTAACACCTACCATCGGGGAAACTTTGAGGAATACAAGGTCCCCGACAGAAAACTCCAAAGCAGACCTACGCCGATTGGCGTTCTTTTCATATCATTCCTGGGCTATACGAAGCTTCTCCCGAATAAGCTTCACAACAACTTCCATTTCCTCAAGCGCATCGGGACCCAACAAAGGCCTCTCACCAGCCTCAGCCCAAAATAACGGAGTTCTATAGTGCCTCCCATACAAGGCTTCGAACGGAGCCATCTGCAAACTTTCCTGATAACTGTTGTTGTAGGCAAATTCCATGAGTCGCAACCGTTCATCCCACGCTCCACCGTGGTCTAAAATATAACACCGGATCATATCCTCAACAATTTGGTTCACCCTCTCCGTCTGCCCATTGGTCTGCGGGTGGTAGGCAGTAGAATACCTCAGATCCGTACCCAAACCCTCCTGCAAACTCTACCAAAAACGAGACGTAAACCGGGAGTCTCGATCGGAAATGATGCTAACCAGCACACCGTGGAGTCGGATGACTTCATTCATGTATAACTCCGCTATCTTCTTCATCGGGTAATCAATCTTATAAGGTACGAAGTGAGCGCACTTCGTCAATCTATCCACTATAACCCACACAGAATCAAATCCCCTCGGGGATTTCGGTAATCCCGTAATGAAATCCATAGATATACTCTCCCACTTCCAAGTCGGGATCTCTAGCGGAGTCAACTTACCACCAGGCCTTCCATGATCGGCCTTCACATGCTTGCAAGTGTGACACTCAGCAACAAATCGGGCTATATCTCCTTTCATGCCATACCACCAGGCAATTTGTCTTAAGTCACGGTACATCTTCGTAGATCCTGGATGGTAGGAAACGCTGGAACCATGAGCCTCACAGCAAATCATCCTCCTAATATGCCCAACCGCGGGAACGCAAAACCTGCCGCGGTACTTCAAAGTACCCGCATCATCGATGGCAAAATCGGGCAACTCTCCCTTCTCAGTCCTGGTGAAAAGGTGCATAAGATCATGATCGTCCTTCTGGTGCAGCCTAGTCAAAGAAATCCAGGACGGCTCTTCCACTAACAAACTACTCTGCAAACTACAACATCCCACTGATATATCCATAAGGAGGAACTCCTCCACTAAACGATCGGCGGTGAGGTTAAAGATCTTTCCCGACTTTCGGCTCAGGGCGTCGGCCACCACGTTGGCCTTGCCCGGATGATACTGGATTTCTACATCATAATCAGCCACATACTCCAGCCACCGCCGCTGACGCAGATTCAACTCCTTCTGCGTGAACACGTACTTTAGGCTCTTATGGTCAGTGAAGATCTTGCATTGAGCCCCATAAAGTAGGTGTCTCCACAACTTCAAAGCATAAATAACCGCTGCAAACTCGAGGTCATGCGTGGGATAATTCTTCTCATGAGTCTTCAGTTGCCTTGACCCATAGGCAATTACTTTTCCATCTTGCATTAATACGCATCCCAGACCTACAAGCGAAGCATCTACATACACATCATAATCTACTCCCTCGGTAGGCAGGGTCAGAACGGGAGCAATGCACATTCTCTCCTTTAGCTCTAGAAAAGCTTCTTCACACTTCTCGCTCCAAACAAACGCCACATTCTTCTGAGTCAACTTGGTCAAAGGTGCGGCTAGGGAAGAGAAACCCTCCACAAATCTCCCGTAATAACTAGCCAACCCTAAGAAACTCCTGATCTCTTTAGGCGAACTCGGTCTACTCCAATCCATCACTGCTGCAATCTTTTCTGGATCGACCGAGATCCCCTCCTTGTTCACCACGTGGCCTAGAAAAGAAACTTGAGGAAACCAAAACTCGCACTTGCTCAATTTGGCGAATAACTTGTGGCTCCTCAACTCCGATAGGACCAAATGCAAATGCTGCTCATGCTCCTCAGCACTGCGCGAATAAACTAACACGTCATCAATGAAGACCACAACGAACATATCGAGAAAATCCTTGAACACCCGGTTCATCATATCCATGAAGGCTGAAGGTGCGTTGGTCAGACCAAACGACATTACCAGAAACTCAAAGTGTCCATGTCTCGACCTAAACGCAGTCCGCGGAATATCCGCCTCACGGATCCTAAGCTGATGATAACCAGAACAAAGATCGATCTTGGAGAACACCGTGCTACCACGCAACTGGTCAAACAAATCATCGATCCTCGGCAGAGGGTACCTGTTCTTGATAGTGACCTTGTTCAACTCTCTATAGTCGATGCAGAGCCGCATCGACCCATCTTTCTTCTTTACGAACAAAACAGGAGCACCCCAAGGCGACGAACTCTGCCTAATAAATCCCTTAGCTAACAGCTCATCCAACTGAACTCGCAACTCCTCTAACTCACGAGGGGCCATCCGGTACGGCGCCTTAGTAATAGGACGCGTACCCGGCTCTAAATCGATCACAAACTCAACATCCCGATCAGGAGGATGACCAGGAAGATCATCAGGAAAAACATCGGCGAAACCACGAACGATAGGAATCTCTTCCAAGCGTGGCACGCAAACAGCGGCTTCAATCGCCGAGACTAAACAAACACAACAATCAGAAAGAAACAATCTCTGAGCACATAACGCAGAGATGACAGGAAAGTCCTGAAACAAAGCAGCATACACGTTGCCGGGCTGACCGTCGTCCCTGATGAAATCCAAGCGATTTCCTTTGCACTGAATGACTGCATCATTCCGAGAGACCCAGTCCATGCCCAAAATGACATCGAAGTCCTCCAGATCAATCATTTTCAGGTCCGCCTTCGCAAGAAAGTTCCCCAACAAAACCGGGCAATCCAAAATGCCCAAATCTGACAACACAGATTCACCAGAAGGAAACTTGACACAGAAGGAATCCCGAACACGATCTAGAGTCAATCGATGATGCTCTACAAAGGCTCTAGCCACGAACGAGTGGGTAGCGCCGGAGTCAAACAGAACACGCGCCCAGCGGTTCTTCACCTTAAACTTCCCTATAGGAACACACATACTAAGGAACTACCATAGCAATACCGCAACACTCTAGCAAATAAAACTACCAGGTTAGAAAAACAACAATCAACTAACCTGAAATAACCTGGGTCGAAGTCTGAGCCTCCTCAGAAGAAATCACGCTCAGCTTCCCTTTTCCCTTGTCCACACGCGGAGGTGGAGCTAAAGCCTGCAACGGAACTGCAGGAAGAGCTGTCTGAACCTGAGGACACCTCGACTTGATATGACCCTTCTGCCCATACTGAAATCAGACTCTATCCTTGGTCCAACACTGGGCCGCATCATGCCCGGACCGCTTGCAAACTGAATAGGAGACATCTCTCCTAGGAGCACCCTGGATCGCATGAACCTGCTCCTTCTTCTGAGCTGCTGACCTCTTAAAACATTTCTCGACAGGATGGCCTGACCGGCCACAGAAACTGCACACAACTCGGCTCCTCTTTCCCGGAATAGCATCGGGTACCAGGGGCTTCTTCCCCTCCACAGACTTTCTCTTGTCCTTTCTCATCTGCTGGCCTCTGCTCCTTGCCGTTTCAATAGCCTCAACCTTAAGAGCAGCCTCTACAACTCCAGCATAAGTCACTGACCCATACGCACTGGTCAACTGCTGCACTTCGCTCCTCAAACCACCAAGAAATCTCTTAACTCGATCAGCCTCAACACTGACCAAGGCAGGGGAAAAATGACTGAACTTACTAAATTCTATTTCGTACTCACCCACCGTTAGTTGCCTTTGCTTCAGATAGAGAAAGTCATTCATGAGGCGGTCACGCTCGACCGAAGGCAAGAACTTCCTTAACATCATCTCCTTAAACATTTCCCAAGAGCATCCAGCTACTAAGCTCTCCTCTCTCAGCCACCAACTCTTAGCCAATCCTTTAAGCTGATAGGTGGCTAGCATCACCCTCTGGTCGCCCGCGATCCCTGAATACGAAAACATCTCCTCCATGGAGATCAGCCAATCATCTATAACCATGAAATCTGCCTTCCCATCATAAGTGGGAGGGCTCAGTCTCTGAAATTGCGAGATGAAGGCCATCTCCGCTGGCACCACCACTGGAGGTCTCACGAGCGCAGGGGGATGGGGAACAGCTAACCCCCCAGCAGGAACTTGCGTACCCTGAGCCTGTCCTGCCACAACTGCCACCAAAGACTGAATCTGGGCTTGCACCTCCCCCATCTGCCTGCCCATAGCTTCGCTACTCTGACGCAGACTCTCGATTACCGCATCACGCTGAGCCCCAGATGACTCACCTTCAGACAGGGGTGTCGAACGCGTCGCAGGTCGCCTAGCCATCCTAAAATCATAACCACCCCAAATCAGATCCCCAATCAACGACTAGAACTCAAACACAAGTACAGACCATACATATATAGATATAGGCTTAAAGCTGCTAAACATGCTCTGAGAGTTTTTCTTTTTAACAAAAATTTGATGACATGCCCTAACCTAGGATAGTTAACCACCACCTTGTTAACTCTCGTGCCTAGATCGGGAATGCATGACTTTATTTTGTTTTGAAAACTTATGTGTGTACATATGTCATCCTGTAAATCTTTAGCTCGGCACGTTGTGCTTATGTAATGATATGTTATGCATGTTTGTGCTATGCATTCTAAAAAAGGCCCTAATGCATGTTATGAGCGGCGTACACATGAAAATGTTATGCATCCCATACTACATAACATTCCCATGCAACGAAAAAGAAACATGCTAGTCGCAGTCATGTGGTGAGGTTATGCATCCCATACTACATAACCCTCACATGTAGCCCCTATGGTGGATCCATATACGAACACATATTATGCATCCCATACTACATAATATGCCTCGTATACTTATGTTATGCCATGAGTGTAGTGTTCGTGCTTTTGCCAAGACGTGCTGATGACATATCGATGTGTGAATGACATGATGCTGAACTACTAAAGCAAACAAAGGAAGGTTGCTCAACTAACTTGTCAAGCAACCTCCCTCTGATACCAACTGTCACAACCCGCATTTTCTCCAATTATAAGAATTATCAGAGTATGAGAAAAAACGCGTCATGATGCCACGTCAAGCAGGGGATAACCGTTGACGCTCAGGAAAAACCAACTACAAACTTTATGCAAGGAAATCCTGCGGTTTATGAATAGAAAATTAGTTATATTTAGAGGTCGTATCCCTCGGCTCAGTGGATCACCTAGTCCACAAAAGAAAACTATATTTATATGCTGCGGAAAGGAAAAAAATACTTTAATTAGGTTTTACACCCTAAAGAGCGCATAAGGGTCCCAAGAGTACAACTCGTGCTATGCAAGACACTACATTTAATTTATATAATATATAAGAAAACGGTTTTCATACGTGATTTGGAAAAAATGTGATTAAGCTTATAAAACATGCTGATCAGGAGCTACATTTATAATAATATTTATAGATAAAAGTAACTAGCAACCTAGCATAAAACCTTCTCAGAGCAAGTAGACTATCTCCGGAAAATGGTAGCAGCATAAGCAATATATCTAGTATAAGGGCAACAACTACTAGTGGGTGCCAACAACCTGACACGAACCCACTGACACATATGTATATTTGTAATAAAGTACTGAAAAACTATCTCACTAACAAGGTAAACGGAACTCCAAAGTCCGGGAGTCCACCAGCAAAACCACTGCCTCAGCTAGCCACCAGACCGGCTACAACTCAGAACCTGAGGCATTCCAAAAGAAAACAGAATACCTCAGCAAGCATCAAGGTAAAAACAACTGCATGCAAGAGTCAACCAAAAGGAAGAAGTAATTGGAAAACATGCAGTAGAAAGAGCCAAAACTGTCCAAAACAGGACAACAGGAAAAGCACAACGAGCAAAGGAAACAGCAACAACCCCACTCAGGAACAACATCCTGCCGGGCCTACTAGGCTACCGAGAGCCAAAAGTGCTGCAAACTACCAAGGAAGAAACTTCTAACACCCTAAACTGTGGGAGGTGGTAGTAGAAAAAAACAAACAACGAGGAACCGGATCGAAGGCAAACGCAGTCCACCAATCCACCATGTCCAAGTCAGCAAGCTCAAGGGTCTACACGTGAAAGCATAAGGGACCTTCCACCCACACATGCCTAGCCCGTACCTGGAGCAAGAAAAACAAGAGTAGCCTTGGCTATATCACACAACTCCACCCTCCTGAAGAGCTACAAACCACCACTACTAACCACGATCCACGATTCGGCCTTTAAGAAGGTAAAGAAAACGGCCGACAAGGAAATACCAGAAATATAACAAGAAAACCACTCGGGAATGAAAAACAAGGTAAAGGAAGAGTGTTGAAAAGAATCAACCACTACAAGGCGCTGAGTGAGACCCACACAGTGCCTACCTAAACCTTGGCGTTGAGTGAGCTAGCGTCACTTAAAGCCAAAACCAAACTCTAACCACAATCCCACTAAGGTAAAGCGGAGCTCGACGATAGTCGAACGATTCTAAGACAGAAGAAAAAGGCAGGGAATTTCCAGTACTCGAGTAGTTACCAACTACTCGTGTACCTCATCCCTCTACTCGAGTAGTCGCCTACTACTCGAGTACCTCAACCCTCTACTCGAGTAGTTGCCTACTACTCGAGTACCTCAACCCGCTACTCGAGTAGTTGCCGACTACTCGAGTATGCTAAAGCCACTACTCGCGTATCTACTAACCTGCACTCGAGTAGATGCCTACTACTCGAGTAAACCAAACCACTTACTCGAGTATCTCGAGTCCACTACTCGAGTAACCCAAAGCCCCTACTCGAGTAGTTACCTACTACTCGAGTAACTCAAATCCCCTACTAGAGTAGTTACCTACTACTCGAGTAAACCGAAACCCCTACTCGAGTAGTTACCTTCTACTCGAGTAAGCCAAAGCACCTACTCGAGTATCTCGAAACCACTACTCGAGTAACTCAGATCCCCTACTCGAGTAGTTACCTACTACTCGAGTATACCAAAACCCCTACTATAGTAGTTACCTACTACTCGGGTACTCCAAGGCTAATACTCGAGTATCTTAACCCACTACTCGAGTATCTCAAAGCCACCACTCGAGTATCTACCACCTACTCGAGTACTCCAGAACTACTACCCGAGTAATCCACTTCTACCTCAGGAGTAACATACTCCAACACTCGAGTAAAACACTTACTAACTTCTAGAAAATCACCCCCCTCCCCTCCTAACACTCCCTCTCGGCTACACCCAAACCAGAGCAAATCTGAACAAAGATAAACGGCATTACGCCGGCAAAGTTGGGTTGCATCAGCACAAGAAGGGGGGGCGGGTCAATAGGAAGAACTAATTCCTATGGATAGCAATAAAAATGAGAACAACAAGGCCTCTAATCTGGGCTAACTGGGATTTCAATTTCAGCAAAAAAAATAATCAAAAAGAAACTTGGCAAGGGCAAGAATACCACTTGCCTCAACTTTCAGCGAAGCTTGGATGGCTCTCCTCCTCTTCACACGGAACAAATAGCCGCAGCACCTAGAATAAATCTCACGGCCATTAATGTCTGAAAACTCCAAAACCGAAACCCAAATCTCATCAAAACTCCATGAAAATCGAATATCTTACCGACGAAACGAAGATCTCGGAGAGAGCAAGACAACGCCGCTTTCGGAATCGAATTCTGTCCACGAACAAGCCCGAAATCGCCGACCGAAGGAGGTACAGGACATGCGGTTTTCTCCTCTGATTTCCGCGAAAAAGGCAGCGACGGCTTCTCTCTCAGGAAAAGAAGAAGAAGAAGTGGGCCGTCACTTCTTAAACAGAGCTTTTATATGAAAAGCTAAACACCGGTTCAACAATAACCGAACCCTAAAACGCCTAAACCCTTAATTACAATTAAGAAAATTCCATAAAGGAATAGCCAAAATATGGCTGCCACCAAGGCAAGGCAATAACTGCCCAAATAAATTCTCCCGCAGAATTTATTAATCGGTCAAAACCGAAGGGCCACAAAACAAGTCAAATCAATTTACTTAATTGATCACAAATACTAATAACACACCAAACGACACAAAAACCGAATCACCTCGGAATTCGACGAAATTCGCACCGTAGCTAAATATCCACGGTACGAACACAACGGCGAAGTCGAAATTAACTTTCGACGAACAGAACTCGAGTTATACCCAAACAAAGCCAAACACAAACATCCCCCCGAGAGGCCACACCGGCACACCCAAAACGACTCGGCTTGCTAGGGAGATCTTGCCAACAGGCTACCAAACAGGGCACTCAGTTCTAAGGAGCTAACCATACTCCACACATGGCACAAGCCACGGAAACGCGTCATCGTAACGCCAACGAGATTAAAAATAAACGCAGGAAATTTGGGGGCGTTACACCGGCTCACACGTCCGGACGGGCTTCATAAAGAACATCACCAATTCGGCTCATACGTCCGGATGGGCTTCACAAAGCATGCATAAATCCGTACTCACACTTCTGGATACTAGATGCAATTAATAGCGGGGATGCAAACGTCAACCTGTCGGAGAGCTCCCTTCCCCCGCTATTTGTTGAGAGGGGCTTCCATGCAAATATGTAAAATAAGGGCTTCACTTGCCCAAGTAGAAAAATCGTTACCCTTGACACGTGTTTGGCGGTGGCGCAGCCGTGTATTGACCGTACAAGCACGGATTCGGACGTCGCAGCATGAACTCTGATCCTTTTTCTAGTTGTGGATCTTGGTAGCAATATCCTCTTCATGAGAGGCTTGGGAAACCCTTGTTGGAGGCGGCTTCCTCCTCGCGGCGGCGGCCTGGGCAGGAGAAGATCGGGGCGGCCTGTACAGGAGGTGGAAGGAGGCGGCTCGGGTTGCACTTGCCGGCGGCGGCGACGAGGATGGAGAGCAAGTTTGGACATTGCTTTGCCCTAGGCGGTGGCGGGAAGAGGGGGCGAGAGAAACTCGGCCCTAGCCGGCGACGGGAGAGAAGGAGGAGCCTTGCTCTTTGCTTGGCCGGTGACGGGAGAGAAGGAGGAGCCTTGCTCTTTGCTTGGCCGATGACGGGAGAGATGGAGGAGCCTTGCTCTTTGCATGGCCGGTGACGGGAGAGATGGAGGGACATTGCTCTTTGCTTGGCCGGTGACGGGAGAGATGGAGGGAGGAGCGGCTGTCCTGCTCCAGGCGGCCGAGCGACGGGGGAGAGAGGGAGAGGAGCGGTTGTCCTGCTCTAGGCGACCGAGCGACGGGGGAGAGAGGGAGAGGAGCGGCTATCCTGCTCCATGCGGCCGAGCCCTAGCTGGAAAGAAAATTCCATGCCTCCTTCTTTATTTTGCTTTTTCCTGCTGCCCTGTACCCGAGCCCCTCTCCTCCTCTTTTTCTTTTTACTTTTTCCTGTACCCGATGCCTGCCCCCCTCTTTTTTGCCTGCTGCCTTCTCCATCTCATCAATGTTATATAATCTATATATTATATAACATATTATATTATGTTTATTATATAATATGCATATATATATATATTATATTAGAAATCCTACGCCCGTAAACACTTGCACGCCCGCACGAGCATCCGCACGTCTTCGAACGGGGCCGCACCAAATTGTCGCTCAAAGCCCGCCCCAAGTCCGCCACTTGGGGAGGATCCCGCTCGGGCGGATACGGGGTTGTACACAATCCCCGCTCTTTTCGTGGTTGGTACAAGCTTGAAAAGAAATGTCCAACCCCAAGTATCCGGCGAGTGGGAGCCGACCCAAAGAAAAATTTTGAGAGAATTTCTCACTTGGAGATAAAGGGAGCTCCGCACCAGGGCTTAAATCAGAAATAACTCTCCCTGAAAATGCTGCCAAAACAATTCTATTTGTCAAAAAACCGAACCAAGCTACCATTTCATGTGAGGGCCAAAAATGTTGATACATGTTTTGCTAGGCAAAAAGCTACTATTTAAAACGAGCGTATATTCTATAAACACAATCATCTCGTTTCCCCACAAGAAATTTATATATTCGCCGAATCAACATTAAAAGAAACAAAATTTCTCATATTCTTTTTCAGTTCTAAATCAAGTGATGTGTTAGTATTAGTCTACTTCGTTTATCCAAATAAAAATGCTGATTTCAAATATGATTTAAATAATGGTTATCCCTTTCTGAAAAAGTATTGCACATTTTTCAGATTTTCTTATGAGACCAAACCCTTTCTAAAACCTTTTTTCCAATCCGCATCCTTTCCCCCCAGGTGTGCCTACCGCCCTGCCGAGCTAATGAGAGCCTGGACAACGAGTCTACTCAGGGCCGAGCTGCGCTCGGGGTAGTGCAGATCCAAGGACTAAGAACCAGACCTCTCCCCCACAGGGGAGCCTATGGACCTGCCAGCTAGATGGGAGCCTGTGCAACGGGTCTACCTGGGGCCGAGCCACACTCGGGGGAGTGCAGAACCAAGGACCAAGAACAAAAACTCTCCCCCACAGGCGAGCCTACGAACCTGCCAGATAGATGGGAGCCTGCGTAGCGGGTCTACCTGGGGCCGAGCCGCGCTCGGGGTAGTGCAGAACCAAGGATCAAGAATGTAACGCCCCGTCTTTTCAGCGATTATTTTTATTCTCGTTTGGCGTTACGATGACGCGTTTCCGTGGCTTGTGCCATGTGTGGAGTACGGTTTAGCTCCTTAGAACTGAGTGCCCTGTTTGGTAGCCTGTTGGCAAGATCTCCCTAGCAAACCGAGTCGTTTTGGTGACCCGGTGTGGCCTCTCGGGGGGATGTTTGTGTTTGGCTTTGTTTGGGTATAACTCGAGTTCTGTTCGTCGAAAGTTTATTTCGACTTCGCCGTTGTGTTCGTAGCGTGGGTATTTAGCTACGGTGCGAATTTCGTCGAATTCCGAGGTAGTTTGGTTTTCGCGTCGATTTGGTGCTTTATGTAATTTTGTAATTAATAATATAATTATATAATTATATATATATATATATAGTATTAGAAAAGCCATCATCTTCCTCACGATAGAAAACCGCCGGTCCTGTACGAGGAAACGGAGTAACCGCCTACCTTGCCTTCGGACGCCGATTCCCGGAGCGTTTGTGGACGGAATTCGATTCCGAGAGTGGATTCGGATTGCTCTCGTCGAGACCTTCATTCCTGCGGTAAGAAATTCGATTTTCGTGGAGTTTTGGAAGGATTGGAATTTTTCAGTTTTGGAAGTTTTCCGCCATTAATGGCCGAGTCTTTGTTCTAGGTGTTGCGGCCGTCTTGATCCGTGCGAAGAGGAGGAAAGCAGTCCAAAGCTTCGCTGAGATTTGAGGCAAGTGGTATTCTTGCCCTTGCCAAGTGTTTTCTTTGATTTTATTTGCTGAAATTGAAATCCCGGTTAGCCCAGGTTAGAGGCCTTGTTGTTCTCGTTTTCTTGCTAACTATAGGGCTTAGTTCTTCCTACTGAAACCCCCCCTATGTTGTGATGTTTGGAATCCAAATTGTCGGCGTGAAGCCGTTGTTTTCCTTTAATTTTGATTGATGCTCTGGTTCGGGCGTAGCCGAGAGGGAGAGTTAGGAGGTGGGTGTGGTTGCCAATATCCTTCGTTATGGTATTATTCGAATGGTTAGGCATAGTTTATATGGTAGTAGCGTGAGACGTGATAGTTGTCTACTGCTTCTGCAGTGGCGCGAGTCGTGTGCGCGTTCCGGTGTCGTTCGGAAAATTCCAAACGGTACAGGTTTGCCGCGCACGGTCATTAACCTTTAGGGCGCACGACCAGTGGTCATGTGCCTCTGTTCGTGCACGTATATATTTCAGTTTCCAAAGTTCTGTCTCGGGCAATCGCACGAGCGCTGGCAACAGTGCGCACGACCACTGATCGTGCGACACTGATCGTGCGCAGTTGCTAGGTTTTCTGTCAGGTTTTCCAGGTTCGTTTCGCACGATCATCAGCCGATGAGTGCGCACGACCACTGATCGTGCGTCACTGATCGTGCGCTTTGTATATTTTCTTTTGATAGGCGAATTTAGATGGTTTCGAGTGCGGGAGTTTAGATACTCAAGTGGCAGGCAATTACTTGAGTTCTGGATCTTCTGCCTTGGTCGTTCGACTGTGGTCGAGCTCCGTTTTCTTTAGTGGGCTTGTGGGTAGTGGTATAATTTTGGCGGCGAGTGAGGCTAGCTCACTCAAGGCCAAAGTTTAGGTAGGCACTGAGTGCGTTTCACTCAACGCCTAGTCGTGTTGGTTTATTTCAACACTCTTCCTTTACCTTGTATTTCGTTTCCGAGTGGATTTTTCCAGTTGTATTTCTGGGTTTTCCTTGTCGGCCGTTTTCTTTATTTTCCTAAAGGCCGAATCGTGGGTCGTGGATAGTAGTGGTGGTTGTAGCTCTTTATGGGGGTGGAGTTGTGTGATATAGCCAAGGCCACCCATGGATTTCTTGCTCCAGGTACGGGCTGGGCATGTCGGGTGGAAGTGTAAGACCCCAACCTCGGAGATGATCGCGTTCGGGCACCGTTTTGAGGGTCAAAACGGTGTCGGGTGGAAAAATGGTCAACATGAATTTTGTTCGTCTCGACGAGATCTACAACTTTCATGTTGACCACTTTTCGATTTGAGGTCATCTCAGGGGCACACGGCCAGGCACACGGCCGTGTGCCTACCCGTGTTCAGTGGTCGAATGCGTTTTTGTGCAGTCTCGAGTCAGAGAAGGACACGGCCTGAGACACACGGCCGTGTCTCAAGCCGTGTGTGGGGCACACGGCCTCGAACACGGCGTGTCAAGACCCGTGTCGATCGGCTAATGAGCTACACGGCCAGACACACGGCCGTGTGTCAAGCCGTGTTCGGCCCAGTTTTGGGGATTTTGGATCTAATCTCGGCCGTTCGTTCCCTTGGATCTGGATCTGACGGTGGGGGATGCTCCTGGGGGGTTATTAGTCGGGAAATGGGGGAGAAACCCTCATTTTCACTTTGAGTTTCTCTTTCTTCATCTTAGAGAGAGGGGAGAACTCCTTTGGTGGTGTGAGCCCAAATTCCGGCCGCCGGCGGAGCACCGGAGCACCGATTCGCGATCCGAGTCCGGATCCTCGAAGGAAAGGGCGAGGCGAAGCTTTCCATCCGGCTACATCTTCATGGCGCCGTGGAAAAATGCGAGGGTAACGATTCTCTTCTTGAGCATGTGAAGCTCTTCTTCCTTTGCATGGGAAAACCCCTCTCCCGCGAGTGTGTGGCGAGATCGTGGTATTCCTTGGGGTAGATAAGTAAAGTCCCCCTTGTTAGAGTCCGGAATCGTAGTACGGACATAGGCATGTTGTGTGAAGCCTACCCGGACGTGTGTTCCGGATCGGTGATGTTTTGCTATGCATATTTTAGCCGGAGAAGACTCCGAGCGTTGTGGTTGTTTTCGGGTTGCTATGCGGTAGAATGCATCAGGGAATCTTGGGGATTAACCCCGAGGTGCACCCGGAAATCTGGGCGGAAACGAAGTTCTGCCATCTCGGTGGCCTGGGTGCCAGCCGGGAACATAGCGGGGCTATGTATCATGTTTGATTGCGGCAGGGAGCCTTGGGGATGAAACCCGAGGTGCACCCGGAAATCTTGGACGGAAATGTAGTTCTGTCATATCGGTGGCCTGGGAGCCAACCGGGTACTTAGCAGGGCTAAGTACCGTGTTTGATCGTTATTTGGGACTGGGGAAAGCTTAGTCCGCGCCAAAGGGCCAAATGGCAGTGGCGGGGTGAGCAACGGACTAGTAGCCCTCTACCCGCTCCACCTGCTCGGTTAAAGCGACCTAAAGTTTACGTGGGACTTACTGAGATTTGGAGATCGAGTCTAGGCTGCGGCTGAGAAGACTAAATGCTCACAAAGATTGCCATCCTGGGGGTGGTGGTGGAGTCGAGGACCGGACGGGGTTCGGACTGGCTTCGCCGAGTAAGTGCCCTGAGAGCACGGGGTGTACGGCCGTGAGAGCGTGCACCTATGTTGAGATGCTTGTTTGGCTGTGTTGCGTGTTTTGCTAACAAGTGCAGGGAAGAAGCTTTGCCGCCCCGGTTTGGGGGCGGAATCGTTATAATTTGGTCAGCATTGCTGACCGTTGCCTTTGTTTACCACCGTGCGGTGGGTTGTTGCTTGCAGGTGCTGCGGAGCCGAGAGGTAAATAGCGGGCTAAAGCCCAAGTTGCTGTGCTGGCCCCCGAAGGCCTTGTTTTGAGTGTTTTACCTCTTGTACTCATGTGTGGCCGGCCTGCGTGCCGAGGTTTGGAAGACACTACTTTGTTAAGTGAACATTATAAGGCCTTAAGGCCAGTTCTCTTTTGTGTATGTACTCATTCCTGGGTTGTAGTGGACATTCATGCTTTGTGGCAGGGTTCTTATCTTTTTGCAACTTAATTAAATTTGCTTCCGCTAGGTGTTGTGTAGGACGCTCTGATTAGTTGTATGGTTTCAATGCGTAACCAACCGGTCTGTCCGTAGTATATGGCGTCGGGCCCCGACCGGACCTTCTGCTATATGCTATCCGACGGATAGGGGTGTTACATGTAACACCTCTACCCGTCAAGAAGAATATAATAGAGGGTCCGGCCGGGGCCCCACACCATATTCCACAAACAGGCGGAGACGCTACTAAATAATATCATAATCAACGCATCCTAACACAGAGCATTCTAGCGGAAGCTTCACGGTTGAATTCATGAACTCAAGATAAACAACATTGTCCACTACATAGGAATGTATAAATATACATCAAAAGAGTCTGGCCTTAAGGCCTTACAACAGTTTCTCTTAACAAGAGCGTGGTTTACATACATCGGCACGCAGGCCGGCCACACATGAACAAAAGAAACAAAACAATGCCTTCAAGGGCAGCAACGCAGCTTTGGGCTTCAGCCCGCTAAGTCCCGCTCGGACCAGCTCCTCCAGTACCTGTAAGAACCAATCCACCAAACGGTGGCAAAACAGGGCAACGGTCAGCATTCAGCTGACCAATTATAACGACCCTGCCCCTGGCACGGGGCAGCGGAATTCCATCCCTGCAAAGCATTCATCCAACATGATATATATAGCCATTCAAGCAAGACGTGCACGCCCGCACCGTCACATATCACAAACGTCGGCTCGACGGCCCGACGCTCCGTGCACTCAGGGCACATTCACACCGTTCAGAGGTCCCAGACATAACGGCGCACTATGAGCATTCTAGTCTGATCGGCTCACCGGCCGTCGACTCTCGCTATGTGATCCTAACAGGGTCTTAAGCACCCAAGGTTAGACAACCATAATGCGGGTACAGATCCACCTTTCCCGTTGCTCACATCGTCAGACTCACGCCTGGACTGACGCGGGTACAGTTTCACCTTGCCCGTTCCACCATTTCCTAGTTGCAGCCTCACAGCTCAACTTTCCATCAGTAGCACTCATGGCCACAAGAGAGTCCAACTCTCATAATTTCCTTGACTTCCTCCAGTACTTTTATCCATCATGCATACAAGCAATCATCACGGAGTCTTCTCCGATATGCAACCAAGCATCACCAATCCAGACCATGTCCAGATGGGCTTCACACAGCATGCCTAGATCCGTACTCCAATTCCGGACTCTAACAAGGGGGACTTCACATATCTACCCCAAGGGACGCCACAACCCACCGCACACTCGCGGGGAAGGGTTTTCCCTATGCAATGCAGGAATTAAGGACTTCACATGTCCAAGCAGGAAATCGTTACCCTAGGAGTTCGCTTCGGAGCCATGGAGAGAAAATTGAGACGGATGAAAGCCTTCGCAGCAGCGTTGCCTTCGCAAATCCGATCTCGGCTCGCGATTTGGACCACCGTAGCACCACCGGCAGCCGGACTCCACTTCCTCTTCTTCCTCCTTGCTCTCACCTCTCTCTTACTTTAGAAAGAGAAGATGAAAAGAAGAATGATCTTCTCCCCCCCTTTTCCCGGCCTTATCAGCCCAGGAATGAACTCCAGCCACAGGATCTAATTTAAAGAAAATGAAGGGCCACGATTTACTGAAAATTCCCCTGAAATTTGGCCGACACGGCCTGTGACACGCCCGTGTCACAGGCCGTGTACCCTTAAGCGGCACACGCGGCAGTCGCACCGCCTGAAATATTCGAGAACACGGGCATCGACACGCCCGTGTCGAACCTGACACGCCCGTGTCAGTCATGAGACACGCCCGTGTCTCCTGTTACACGGTACTCACCGATTTCCAAAACCAGTACACGGGTCGGAACACGGCAGCTGACACGCCCGTGTCCAGCTTCACACGCCCATGTTCCCGGCCGTGTTCAAGGCCGTGTCCGGCTCTGACTTGAATAGGTCATTTTCGAAAATTAATTCGAACACGCCCTGGGACACGCCCGTGTCGAAGGCCGTGTCCCAGGCTCGACGATCGTCGACTCTCAAACGTCGACCAGCCTGAACACGCCCTGGGACACGCCCGTGTCCCAGGCCGTGTACACCCGACACGCCCTGGGACACGCCCGTGTCCCAGGCCGTGTCTAACAGCCTCCAACCCACAATTGTGTACAAACATCTTTTTGAGATTTGTGGGGTGTTACAATCCTCCCCCCCTTAATAAAATTTCGTCCCGAAATTTGAAGATAATAGGGAGAAAATAACAAAACACTTATATGTGTCTATTACATATACAACGAGTGAACAAGCTACGAAAATAACTCGGGAAACTCGGCTCGCATGGTCTGCTCGCGCTCCCATGTTAGCTCTTCTCGGCCACAATTGTCCCACCGGACTTTGACCATCCCGATCACCTTGTTCCGCAACTGTTTCTCGGCTCGATCCTCTATCCGTATAGGCTTCACCTTTGTCGTTAGCCCATACTCAACTGGCACTCGATCATGTTCAACTATATGAGCTGGATCCTTGACTGCTTTGCGTAACACCGAGATGTGAAACACGTCATGCAATCCACTCAATTCTGATGAAAGAGCTAACCGATAGGCAGCTTCCCCAATTCGCTCCACCACTTCAAACGGACCAAGGTATCGCGGACTTAGCTTTTTCAACCGCCGGATCCGAGATACGCCTTTGAAGGGCTTAATCTTTAAATAGACCCATTCACCCACCGCGAACTCCACGTTCCGGTGCTTAGCATTATAATACTTGGCCTGCCGATCTTGGGCTATTAGGAGCTTCTCTCGAATAGAGCGTATTGTTGAGGTAGCATCCTCGACTTCCTTTTTGCCTAAAAGTTTAGTCTCGCCAGTTTCTGCCCAAGCTAGCGGTGTACGACACTTACGACCATACAGCGCTTCAAATGGGGCCATGCCTATACTCGCTTGATAGCTATTATTATAGGCAAACTCCACCATAACAAGATGTTCTTCCCACTTCTTACCGAAGTCCAGGGCGCACATACGGAGCATATCCTCCATCGTTCTGTTGGTTCGTTCAGTTTGGCCATCCGTTTGCGGATGAAAGGCCGTACTGAATGCTAACTTCGTGCCCAACATCTGATGAACTAATCTCCAATCCTTTGAAGTAAAGCGCCCATCTCGGTCACTTACGATGCTCCGGGGAACACCGTGCAATCGAACTATCTGCTCCACATAGAGCTTTGCCAACGTTTCCACTGAATCGTCCCGCTTGTTTGGTATAAAGTGAGCCACCTTTGTCAACCGGTCTACAATCACCCAGATTGAGTCATGGCCACGCTGAGATCTCGGCAATCCGTGCACGAAATCCATAGAAATATCCTCAAATTTCCATTGCGGAACCGGCAACGACTTCAGGAAACCACTCGGCCGTTGACATTCTGCCTTTACCAAAGCACAAGTACGACATTTAGCCACATACGCAGCTATGTCCTTCTTTAAACCAGGCCACCAAAACAATTTCTTCATGTCTTTGTACATTTTTGTGCTCCCAGGGTGAATTGAATACTTTGTAAAGTGCGCTTCATATAGCAGCCCTTCACGCAATTTACCCGCACTAGGGACGCACAATCGGCCATCCTTCCGTAATAAGCCATCATCCCAGGAGAACTGATCACCCGATCCCTCCTTTGCATAGCGTTGAAGACTTTCATCCAACTCCGTTGCCCGCCGAACCCTGTCAGCAAGGTCATATTGAACTTCCAACCAGTTCATGCTTGCTTCAGTTGAAGAATTTCTTTCCACACAAGATATCTCCAAGGCTTCCAACTCTTGGACTAACCGCTCATCATGTATCCGCAACCAATTTGCCTGTACCGGAGCCCGACGACTCAAGGCATCAGCGACCACATTTCCCTTTCCGGGAACATAGTGAATGTCGAATGTAAAATCCCCAAGGAATTCCATCCACCTTCTTTGTCGCATATTCAACTCCTTTTGATCGAGCAGATACTTTAAACTTTTATGATCGGTATAAATGTCTACTTTCACGCCATATAGATAATGCCGCCACAACTTTAGCGAAAAGATCACCGCCGCCAACTCCAAATCATGGACGGGGTAATTACGCTCATGCACTTTCAATTGACGTGAACCATAAGCGATCACCTTGCCAAACTGCAGGAGAACGCAGCCTAAGCCGCTTCCTGACGCATCGCTGTATATTTCAAATCCATCTGTACCACATGGCGACGTCAACACGGGCGCCGTGGTCAAACGACTTTTCAGCTCCTCAAAAGCTCGTGCGCACTCCGGCGTCCAAACGAACTTCTGATCCTTTCTCGTCAACGTAGTCAGAGGCAAAGCAATCCGGGAGAAGTTCCCCACGAACCTCCTATAGTAGCCCGCCAGTCCAAGGAAACTCCTGACTTCGGCCACTGAAGATAACACTGGCCAATCCCGAATGGCACTTATCTTAGCCGGATCCACCGCTATGCCCTCTCCACTTACCACATGGCCTAGAAAAGCCACCGACGAGAGCCAGAACTCACACTTTGAGAACTTGGCATACAGCTTATTCCTTCGCAAGGTATGCAATACTAACCGCAAATGGTTTGCATGATCTTCCTCCGATTGTGAATATACCAAAATATCATCAATAAACACAATCACAAACAGATCCAGGTATTCGCGGAACGTACGATGCATGAGATCCATGAATACCGAAGGCGCATTACATAAGCCGAACGGCATCACTGTGAACTCATAATGACCATAGCGTGTGCCAAACGCTGTCTTGGGAATGTCACCTTCCCTAATCCGCAACTGGTAATACCCGGACTTCAAATCCAACTTCGAATAGACGGTTGAGCCTGCTAGCTGATCGAACAAGTCATCGATCCGAGGAATTGGATACTTGTTTTTCTCCGTCAGTTTGTTCAGTTCGCGATAATCAATACATAGTCGCAAACCACCGTCTTTCTTTTTCACAAAAAGAACAGGCGCGCTCCAAGGTGACATACTTGGGCGTATATATCCCTGCTCCAACAACTCTTGCAACTGAACTTTCAGTTCGGCCATTTCTTTTGGTGCTACCCGATACGGCGAACGGGCCACGGGTTTTGCACCCGGCACCAGCTCGATAGCGAAGTCAATTTCCCTTTGGGGAGGTAACCCCGGAAGGTCCTTTGGAAACACATCCGCATATTCCGACACAATCGGCACTTCACTCACACTGGCCTTCGGCGCCACCGCCTCTATGAGTGTGAAGAACAACTCCGCACCCTTCCGAACTGCCTTAACAACTTGGAGAGCGGATAACAACATCCCACTCATCCCTTGCATACCAATAAACTTGGTCTCTCGTTCGGTATTTTGCCCAAGTGTGACCTCTTTTGAAGTGCAATCAATACAGGCACGCTGCTCAGAAAGCCAGTCCATACCAAAGATTATATCAAACTCTTTGATCGGCAATACTAGTGTTTCCACCTTGAACTCCCGACTTCCTATCTTGACCTCAAGACCGCAAGATCGATCCGCGCACATCAAACATCCGTTAGGCAACAACACCTTTACACTGTCTGTCTTGGTCCGGATAGGCACCCCGACACGCAAGACAAAATCCTCAGACAGAAACGAATGTGAAGCACCTGTGTCGAACAGTGCTCGCGCCGGATACTCTCGTATAAGGACAAACCCTATAACATGACAATTAAAACAAGCACAGCACACCAAAAGTACAAACATTAAAACTTAAGCGCACCTGTGACGACATCAGCCTGCTTAATGGCCTCCTGTTGTCCAAGGTTGAAGACCCTGGGCTGCGCGTGCGAGGCAGAAGACTCCACCACAGCCTTCCCCTTCTCCGCATAAGACGCTCCCGTCTTCTTATCACCCTTTGGAGGACCAAATCGGCATTCACGTGCGAAGTGTCCAACCTTCCCGCACGTAAAACAAGCACGAGCTCCATTCCCAGATGTGTCCGTCACAGTCGCAGAAGGAGCTTGTCCAGAAGACTTAGACTTCTTATTCCATTTCCTTCGGTAGCCAAACTTGTCCGGACGCGGCGGCTTAAACTCCGGCTTCACAACCGCCAAGTTTCCCTTTGCTTGCCCCCGTTTCATGTCCGTCTCCAAAGAACGAGCCGTACAGACTAAGGCTTGGAATCCCTGACTCACAGAACTCGAGAGCAAATACCTTAGCTCATCTCGCAGTCCCGCATAAAACCGACTAGTCTTACGCTCTTCCTCGGCGAAGATCGAGCCCGCATATCTTCCCAACCGGGTGAACTCATGCAGGTAGTCATCCACACTTCGATCTCCCTGTGCTAACCGTTGGAACTCCATTTCCATCGACATCCTTTGCTGCATCGGCAGATGTTGTGCTAAGAACAACCGAGAGAATTCTTCCATTGTAATCTCTGCCAATTGCCTGCCGGCCAAGTGATGCAGTTCAATCTCATCCCACCACAATCGCGCCTCTCCTTCTAGTAGAAAAGTGGCTAACATCACTTTCTGTTCCTCCTCAACCCTGATAGCCCTCATAATCCTCTTAATTCTTGCAAGCCAATCCTCTGCTTGGGCCGGTGTACCCGCCCCATGAAACTGCGGAGGGTTAAAGCTCAAGAATTGCTTCCATTGTTGATCTGCTACCCGCGGATCAACTTCGGCTTCTACCAGTTCTTGCCGTACCCCAGCTTGCGTTGGCACCACTGCAGGACGTGCTTGCCCCGCTTGCTGAGCATTCATCACAGCAAGTACCGTTTCCGTAATGAGACGGACTGTTTCAGCGGATGGAGGAGTTGTGGGCACCTCGGCTGGTGCCGCACTCGCAACAGAACGTTGTGGTTCGGACTGACCCGCAACACTTCTGGTCACCTATATGTGTAAAACACACAGGTTAACGACCAATAAAAACGGCAATCATACAAAGAGAATACACAAGTTCAACAAACAAGTGTATTTGCATTCCTAAGTGGACAATCTTGAGTTCAAATTAAGTGTTATAACGACGACACTGACACGTGCTCGCCCCCTCTCAAAAGAATATAATAGAGGGTCCGGCCGGGGCCCCACACCATATTCCACAAACAGGCGGAGACGCTACTAAATAATATCATAATCAACGCATCCTAACACAGAGCATTCTAGCGGAAGCTTCACGGTTGAATTCATGAACTCAAGATAAACAACATTGTCCACTACATAGGAATGTATAAATATACATCAACAGAGTCTGGCCTTAAGGCCTTACAACAGTTTCTCTTAACAAGAGCGTGGTTTACATACATCGGCACGCAGGCCGGCCACACATGAACAAAAGAAACAAAACAATGCCTTCAAGGGCAGCAACGCAGCTTTGGGCTTCAGCCCGCTAAGTCCCGCTCGGACCAGCTCCTCCAGTACCTGTAAGAACCAATCCACCAAACGGTGGCAAAACAGGGCAACGGTCAGCATTCAGCTGACCAATTATAACGACCCTGCCCCTGGCACGGGGCAGCGGAATTCCATCCCTGCAAAGCATTCATCCAACATGATATATATAGCCATTCAAGCAAGACGTGCACGCCCGCACCCTCACATATCACAAACGTCGGCTCGACGGCCCGACGCTCCGTGCACTCAGGGCACATTCACACCGTTCAGAGGTCCCAGACATAACGGCGCACTATGAGCATTCTAGTCTGATCGGCTCACCGGCCGTCGACTCTCGCTATGTGATCCTAACAGGGTCTTAAGCACCCAAGGTTAGACAACCATAACGCGGGTACAGATCCACCTTTCCCGTTGCTCACATCGTCAGACTCACGCCTGGACTGACGCGGGTACAGTTTCACCTTGCCCGTTCCACCATTTCCTAGTTGCAGCCTCACAGCTCAACTTTCCATCAGTAGCACTCACGGCCACAAGAGAGTCCAACTCTCATAATTTCCTGGACTTCCTCCAGTACTTTTATCCATCATGCATACAAGCAATCATCACGGAGTCTTCTCCGATATGCAACCAAGCATCACCAATCCAGACCATGTCCAGATGGGCTTCACACAGCATGCCTAGATCCGTACTCCAATTCCGGACTCTAACAAGGGGGACTTCACATATCTACCCCAAGGGACGCCACAACCCACCGCACACTCGCGGGGAAGGGTTTTCCCTATGCAATGCAGGAATTAAGGACTTCACATGTCCAAGCAGGAAATCGTTACCCTAGGAGTTCGCTTCGGAGCCATGGAGAGAAAATTGAGACGGATGAAAGCCTTCGCAGCAGCGTTGCCTTCGCAAATCCGATCTCGGCTCGCGATTTGGACCACCGTAGCACCACCGGCAGCCGGACTCCACTTCCTCTTCTTCCTCCTTGCTCTCACCTCTCTCTTACTTTAGAAAGAGAAGATGAAAAGAAGAATGATCTTCTCCCCCCCTTTTCCCGGCCTTATCAGCCCAGGAATGAACTCCAGCCACAGGATCTAATTTAAAGAAAATGAAGGGCCACGATCTACTGAAAATTCCCCTGAAATTTGGCCGACACGGCCTGTGACACGCCCGTGTCACAGGCCGTGTACCCTTAAGCGGCACACGCGGCAGTCGCACCGCCTGAAATATTCGAGAACACGGGCATCGACACGCCCGTGTCGAACCTGACACGCCCGTGTCAGTCATGAGACACGCCCGTGTCTCCTGTTACACGGTACTCACCGATTTCCAAAACCAGTACACGGGTCGGAACACGGCAGCTGACACGCCCGTGTCCAGCTTCACACGCCCGTGTTCCCGGCCGTGTTCAAGGCCGTGTCCGGCTCTGACTTGAATAGGTCATTTTCGAAAATTAATTCGAACACGCCCTGGGACACGCCCGTGTCGAAGGCCGTGTCCCAGGCTCGACGATCGTCGACTCTCAAACGTCGACCAGCCTGAACACGCCCTGGGACACGCCCGTGTCCCAGGCCGTGTACACCCGACACGCCCTGGGACACGCCCGTGTCCCAGGCCGTGTCTAACAGCCTCCAACCCACAATTGTGTACAAACATCTTTTTGAGATTTGTGGGGTGTTACATTACAAATTGGTATCAGACTACTGGTTTCGGTCAAGCTTAAATGAATTCGTGGACGAATTCACTTTAAGGGGTGGTGAGCACATGTATGTGCGTCATCATTATAACATGAAAAGAACCCATGAATGTCCACTTAGGAATGAAAATACACATGTTTGGGGAACCTGCGTGTTCCTATAATTGCTTTTTGTAATTTTGTTCGGTCCCTTATTGGTGTTCTGTACGATTGTAGGTGTACGAGTGTGGCGCGTGGCAGTCTGAATGCACACTTTCTGGGAAAAGTACTGCACCCAGCGACGTGCCGGAGACCCCTACGTCTTTGGAAACCATAAGAAGGGTGGTTGAAGCGGTGTTCGCTGTGACCAACGCACATCATGGGAGTAATGTGCAACCATTTGTCCCTGAGGTGGCCCCAACATCGGGTGGTATGTTGGAGCAAAGGGCATTTGGGGGTCAAGTAGAGCAGCAGGGGAGCCTAACTGTGGCGCAAGGAGCGCATTCGGTGGACGCATATTTGCGGACGTTCCTTATGGTAAGGCGCTACCCAGGCTTTGAATGGGAAAGCGAGCAATCTATAGTGGATAGATTTTATAACGGTCTGCGCAGCGAGTTGCGTATCCTACTGCTAGGACCAAAGTTATTGGGATTCCGAGCTTTGGTGGAATCGGCCAGAGCTTTGGAAGTGGAGTTGGGGGAAACCCACCGAGTACCGGTGAATATGGTACCAAACCTTACAGATCCTATAAGGACTGCGTATCGAAAGATGACGAGAGAAGAGGCTGGGTCATCTACTACCCAAACTACCGTCAAATGTTATTCTTGTGGCAAGAAAGGGCACCTCGCCAGAGAGTGTTGGGAGAGTGCTCAGAAGACAAGGAAAGTTTTGGCAGGAACAGTCGGAGATCCTGTGGCAAAAGATTCGGTGGTCAAGCGGACAACTTCAAAATCTGGGTACCGTAGGTGGTACAAGAAGGCTAGGAGGTCGGGTCTAGTCCCTTCCTCTAGCACATCCGTAGCGACTACAGTCCAAACCCTGGATGAATGTTTTGTTTGTGGAAAGCCGGGGCACTATGCCCGGGATTGTTGGTTTGGACGCCCAATGTCCAAAAAGAAGTCAGGGGCAATATCTGAGGAGAAGGGAAAGGCGGTGGCATTCGTCACACCGCTGTTTACTCCGGTCCAACTGGGAATGGACAGCCTTGGCCAGCAGGAGGCCGTGTGGCCGACCGTCGGGAAGACAGGTATGGTTTAATTGATAGCAATTTAGCTTCTTATACCTGCCACCCTTTTGCATGTTAGCTTAGGACTGGAGGTTCTAGGTTTTGTTTGGATTATTGGCAATCCGGCGAGAGCATTGTTCGATACGGGAGATTCGCGCACCTTTTGTCCAAGGGATTTATATCATGTATTGAAGTACCTTCTTCGATGGCAAAGGACAAATTGGATGCGTTGTGGCGTTACGGATGTTCAATGCGCGCGAAAAGAGATTCTGTGTTGCAAGGTTACGGTTTAGGGGTCAGGGATTCGACGTGCAAGCGTCGTTACTGCCATCATGGGAGGCTTTGAAGCCTGAGCCTACATTGGGTAGTATCTCGGGTATATTCCTGATGTGTTTCCCTGGAGTCCCTCCGTAGCAAGCAATCGTTGTCGTGAGTGAGCTGGCGCCAGGTGCCAAATCTGGGTCATGCTCTCCTCATAGGCTAACGCCTAATGAGTTAGCAGAACTGAAAGTTCAATTTGAAGAGCGTATGGATGAAGGTTTTGTGCGTCCAAGTTTGTCGTCTTGGAGCACACCGGCCCTCTTCGTGTAGAAGAAGGACGGGAGTTTGCGGCTCTGAATCGTTTATGAAGAACTGAGCAAGTCGTTAAAAGAGATCAAGTACCTGATCCCAAGTATTGGCGATCTGTTTGATCAGTTGGGTGGTTCATCGGTGTACTTAAAGCGGGATCTTAAGTCTGGTTACTATCAGATGAGAATCAAGGGAAGTGTTATCCCAAAGATAGCGTTCAACACAAGATATGGGCATTTCGAGTTTACGGTCATGCCGTTCGGGCTGACTAATGCGCCATCGGTGTCATGGATTTGATGAACAAAACGTTCAGGGAGTACTTAGACCATGTTGGGATCGTCTTTATTGACGACCTATTGGTGTGCTCGCAGTGCGAAGAAGATCGCCTCAAGCACCTGTGTTTGGTTTTGGAGACGCTAAGGAGGAACGAGCTATACGTAAAGTTCTCCAAAGGCGAGTTTTGGTTATCCTCAGTGGCATTCCTTGGTCACGTAGTTAGTGGGGAAGGTGTTGCGGTGGATCCGGCGTAGATTGTTGCGATACGAGAGTGGCCTGTGTTGTCTTTGGTAGAGGAAGTCCGGAGTTGCTGGGGCTTGCCGTCTATTACAGGCACTTCGTGGAGAACTTCTCGCGGATGGCACTACCTCTCACGACTTTGACAAGGAAAGATCGAAGTTTTGTGTGGGCGCATGTGTGTGCGCAAGCTTTTGAAAAGCTGAAAAGTCGGTTGACCACGGCGCCAGTGCTTAGTTCGCCGAGTGGGACCGAGGGCTTTGAGGTGTATAGCGACGCTTCGGGTAGCGGTTTGGGCTGCGTGTTGTTGCAGCATGGTAGCGTGATAGCGTATGGATCGCGTCAGCTAAAGGTGCATGAAAGAAATTATCTGGTGCACGACTTGGAGTTGGCGGCCGTGATATTTGCACTCAAGTTGTGGAGGCACTACCTATATGGAGTAAGGGTCGACATATACACCGATCACAAGAGCCTAAAATACTTGTTGGATCAAAAGGATCTCAATTTGAGGCAGAGGAGGTGGATGGAATTCCTGGGGGACTACACCTTCAAAATACATTATGTACCCGGGAAGGGCAACGCAGTTGCGGATGCGCTGAGCCGCAGGGCTCCCGCCCGAGCCAACTGGTTGTCGGTGCATGATGAGCGGCTAGTGCGGGAGTTGGAGGAGCTTGAGATCTGTTGCGTGGACAAGCAGACGAGCGCCAAAGCAATGTTAAACTGGACAGAGGTGCAGTATGACCTGGCTGACCGGGTTCGGCAGGCATTGGAGTTAGATGACTCCATGAAAGAGCTTTTGGAGGCCGCTTTGGATGGGTCAAATTCCCAGTTCTCGGTAGAAGATGGGTTATGAAGGAAGGATCATCGTTTGTGCGTCCCAAGTGGGGGTAACCTCCGGGCGGAGTTGATGTACGAGGCTCATCATACCAAGTACTCAATCCACCCAGGGAGCACGAAGATGTATCGTGATCTCAAAAAGTTGTTTTGGTGGCCGGGGCTTAAGAAAGATGTGGCGTTGTACGTGGCTAAATGCCAAACGTGCGCCTTGGTGAAGGCGGAGTGCCAAAAGCCGGGAGGATTTCTGAAGTCCTTGCCTATACCGGAGTGGAAATTCGACGATATATCCATGGACTTTGTGCACGGGTTGCCAAGATCGCAGAAGGGGAACGACGCCATCTGGGTGATCGTAGATCGGCTAACTAAGGTGTCGCATTTCATTCCGCATAGGAAGGATGATCCAGTGGAGAAATTGGCAAAGTTGTACGTTGACAATATTGTCAGGCTGCATGGAGTGCCTCGTAGCATTGTGAGTGATCGCGATGGGCGGTTCACGTCAAATGATTGGAGGTTGGTGCAGCAGATGCTGGGGACAAAGTTAAAGTTCAGTACAGCTTTCCATCCGCAGACGGATGGGCAGACCGAGAGGGTCAATAGAACGATGGAGGACATGCTACGCATGTGTGTTCTGGATTTCGGTAAGCATTGGGAAGACCACCTTTATTTGGTGGAGTTCGCGTACAACAACAGCTACCAAGCGAGTATACAAATGGCGCCCTTCGAGGCCCTGTATGGTAGTAAGTGTCGCACGCCGTTATCATGGCTTGAAACGGGTGAGGCAAGGTTGTACAAGAAGCAGGAGGTGGAGAGTGCTACCTCGTTAGTGCGGATCATTCGGGAGCGCTTGTTGATCGCTCAGGACCCGCAAGCGAAGTATTATAATGCCAAGCACCGGAACGTGGAGTTCGCGGTAGGCGATTGGGTATATCTGAAAGTGAAGCCGTTCAAGGGGGTTTCGCGGGTGAGACGCTTGAAGAAGCTGAGCCCAAGATACCTTGGACCTTTTGAGGTTCTGGAGCGAGTCGGCGAAGCGGCTTACCGTTTGAGGCTATCGGAGGAATTGGGTGGTTTACATGATGTGTTCCACATTTCTGTGTTGCGGAAGGCGGTGCAAGAGCCTTCGCAAGTGATCGCGGTTGATCAGGTGCCGGTTGAGGAAGGGTTGACAACGAAAGTCAAGCCCATATCTATTGAGGATTTCGAAGTCAAGCGGCTTCGGAACAAGGAAATCAGAATGGTGAAGGTCCGTTGGGATAACTGCGGACGCGAGGAGCTCTCTTGGGAGCGAGAGAAGGCAATGCGCGAGGAGTACCCCGAGTTGTTCCCCTCAGGTACTCGTTATGTTTATTTTGTGTAGTCTCTGTTCTTAATTTCGGGACGAAATTCTCTTAAGGGGGAGGGAGTTGTAAGACCCCAACCTCGGAGATGATCGCGTTCGGGCACCGTTTTGAGGGTCAAAAAGGTGTCGGGTGGAAAAATGGTCAACATGAATTTTGTTCATCTCGACGAGATCTACAACTTTCATGTTGACCACTTTTCGATTTGAGGTCATCTCAGGGGCACACGGCCAGGCACACGGCCGTGTGCCTACCCGTGTTCAGTGGTCGAATGCGTTTTTGTGCAGTCTCGAGTCAGAGAAGGACACGGCCTGAGACACACGGCCGTTTCTCAAGCCGTGTGTGGGGCACACGGCCTCGAACACGGCGTGTCAAGACCCGTGTCGATCGGCGAATGAGCTACACGGCCAGACACACGGCCGTGTGTCAAGCCGTGTTCGGCCCAGTTTTTGGGATTTTGGATCTAATCTCGGCCGTTCGTTCCCTTGGATCTGGATCCGACGGTGGGGGATGCTCCTGGGGGGTTATTAGTCGGGAAATGGGGGGAGAAACCCTCATTTTCACTTTGAGTTTCTCTTTCTTCATCTTAGAGAGAGGGGAGAACTTCTTTGGTGGTGTGAGCCCAAATTCCGGCCGCCGGCGGAGCACCGGAGCACCGATTCGCGATCCGAGTCCGGATCCTCGAAGGAAAGGGCGAGGCGAAGCTTTCCATCCGGCTACATCTTCATGGCGCCGCGGAAAAATGCGAGGGTAACGATTCTCTTCTTGAGCATGTGAAGCTCTTCTTCCTTTGCATGGGAAAACCCCTCTCCCGCGAGTGTGTGGCGAGATCGTGGTATTCCTTGGGGTAGATAAGTAAAGTCCCCCTTGTTAGAGTCCGGAATCGTAGTACGGACATAGGCATGTTGTGTGAAGCCTACCCGGACGTGTGTTCCGGATCGGTGATGTTTTGCTATGCATATTTTAGCCGGAGAAGACTCCGAGCGTTGTGGTTGTTTTCGGGTTGCTATGCGGTAGAATGCATCAGGGAATCTTGGGGATTAACCCTGAGGTGCACCCGGAAATCTGGGCGGAAACGAAGTTCTGCCATCTCGGTGGCCTGGGTGCCAGCCGGGAACATAGCGGGGCTATGTATCATGTTTGATTGCGGCAGGGAGCCTTGGGGATGAAACCCGAGGTGCACCCGGAAATCTTGGACGGAAATGTAGTTCTGTCATATCGGTGGCCTGGGAGCCAACCGGGTACTTAGCAGGGCTAAGTACCGTGTTTGATCGTTATTTGGGACTGGTGAAAGCTTAGTCCGCGCCAAAGGGCCAAATGGCAGTGGCGGAGTGAGCAACGGACTAGTAGCCCTCTACCCGCTCCACCTGCTCGGTTAAAGCGACCTAAAGTTTACATGGGACTTACTGAGATTTGGTGATCGAGTCTAGGCTGCGGCTGAGAAGACTAAATGCTCACAAAGATTGCCATCCTGGGGGTGGTGGTGGAGTCGAGGACCGGACGGGGTTCGGACTGGCTTCGCCGAGTAAGTGCCCTGAGAGCACGGGGTGTACGGCCGTGAGAGCGTGCACCTATGTTGAGATGCTTGTTTGGCTGTGTTGCGTGTTTTGCTAACAAGTGTAGGGAAGAAGCTTTGCCGCCCCGGTTTGGGGGCGGAATCGTTATAATTTGGTCAGCATTGCTGACCGTTGCCTTTGTTTACCACCGTGCGGTGGGTTGTTGCTTGCAGGTGCTGCGGAGCCGAGAGGTAAATAGCGGGCTAAAGCCCAAGTTGCTGTGCTGGCCCCCGAAGGCCTTGTTTTGAGTGTTTTACCTCTTGTACTCATGTGTGGCCGGCCTGCGTGCCGAGGTTTGGAAGACACGACTTTGTTAAGTGAACATTGTAAGGCCTTAAGGCCAGTTCTCTTTTGTGTATGTACTCATTCCTGGGTTGTAGTGGACATTCATGCTTTTTGGCAGGGTTCTTATTCTTTTGCAACTTAATTAAATTTGCTTCCGCTAGGTGTTGTGTAGGACGCTCTGATTAGTTGTATGGTTTCAACGCGTAACCAACCGGTCTGTCCGTAGTATATGGCGTCGGGCCCCGGCCGGACCTACTGTTATATGATATGTGACGGATAGGGGTGTTACAGGAAGGTCCCTTGTGTTTTCACGTGTTGACCCTCGAGCTTTTGACTTGGACATGGTGGATTGGGGGACTGCGTTTGCCTTCGATCCGGTTCCTCGTTGTTGTTTTTGCTACTATCACTTCCCGCAGTTTAGGGTGTTAGAAGTTTCTTCTTTGGTAGTGTTGCAGCATTCTGGCTCTTGGTAGTCTAGTAGGCCCTGCAGGATGTTGTTCCTGGGCTGGGTCGTTGCTGTTTCTTTGCACGTTGTGCATTTCTTGTTGTCCTATTTTGGACAGTTGTGACTCTTTCTACTGCATGTTTTCTGTTATTTTGTCCTTTTGGTTGACTCTTTCATGCAGTTTTACCTTGATTTTTTTTTGCTTGCTGAGGTATTCTGTTTTCTCTTGGAATACCCCAGGTTCTGAGCTGTAGCCAGTTTGGTGGCTAGTTGGAGGTGTTGTTGTTGGTGGACTCCCGGACTTTGGAGTTTTGTTTACCTTGTTTGTGAGGTTGTTTTCAGTACTTTCTTACAGACATATATGTGTGCTGGTGGGTTCGTGTTAGGTTGTTGGCGCCCACTAGTAGTTTTTACCTTGTACTAGATATATACTATTGCTGCTACCATTTATTTTTCTGGAGATAGTCTACTTGCTTTGAGAAGGTTTTATGCTAGGTTACTAGTTATTTTTAAACTATAAATACTATTATAAATGAAGCTCATGATCAGCATGTTTTTATAAACTTAATCACTATATTCCAAATCACATACGAAAACCGTTTTCTTATATATATTATATAAACTAAGTGTAGTGTCTTGCATAGCATGAGTGGTTCTCTTGGGACCCTTATGCGCTCTTTAGGGTGTAAAGCCTAATTAAAGTATTTTCCGCAGCGTTTAAATATAGTTTTCTTTTGTGGACTAGATGATCCACTGAGCCGAGGGATACGGACTCTAAACATAACTGATTTTCTATTCATTAAGCACATGATTTTCTTGCATAAAGATTGTAGTTGGATTTGCCTGAGCGTCAGCAGTTATCCCCTGCTTGACGTGGCATCATGACGCGTGTTTTCTCTTACTCTGATAATTCTTAATTCGGAGAAAATGCGTGTTGTGACAAAGAACCAGACCTCTCCCCCACATGCGAGCCTACGGACCTGCCAGCTAGATGGGAGCCTGCGCAGCGGGTCTACGTGGGGTCGAGCCCGGCTCGGGGTGTCGTAGAAGTGGCTTAACTGAAGTATCCCAAAATCCAACCTTTCCCTAACAGGCGAGCCTTCGGACCTGCCAACTTGATGGGAGCTGTGCAGCGGGTCTACCTGGGGCCGAGCCCGGCTCGGGGTGTTGTAGAAGTGGCTAAACCGAAGTATCCAAAAGCCAACCTTTCCCCCACAGGCGTGCCTTCGGACCTGCCAGCTAGATGGGAGCCTGCGCAGCGGGTCTACCTGGGGTCGAGCTCGGCTCGGGGTGTCGTAAAAGTGGCTAAACTGAAGTATACAAAAGCCAACCTTTCCCCCACAGGTGAGCCTTTGGACCTGCCAGCTAGATGGGAGCCTGCGCAGCGGGTCTACCTGGGGCCGAGCCCGGCTCGGGGTGTCGTAGAAGTGGCTAAACTGAAGTATCCCAAAAGCCAACCTTTCCCCCACAGGCGAGCCTTCAGACCTGCCAGCTAGATGGGAGCCTGCGCAGCGGGTCTACCTGGGGCCGAGCCCGGCTCGGGGTGTCGTAGAAGTGGCTAAACAGAAGTATCCAAAAGCCAAACTTTCCCCCACAGGCGAGCCTTCGGACCTGCCAGCTAGATGGGAGCCTGCGCAGCGGGTCTACTTGGGGCCGAGCCCGGCTCTGGGTGTCGTAGAAGTGGCTAAACTGAAGTATCCCAAAATCCAACCTTTCCCCCCCATGCGTGCCTTCGGACCTGCCAGCTAGATGGGAGCTTGAGCAGCGGGTCTACCTGGGGCCGAGCCCGTCTCGGGGTGTTGTAGAAGTGGCTAAACCGAAGTATCCAAAAGCCAACCTTTCCCCCACAGGCAAGCCTTCGGACCTGCCAACTAGATTGGAGCCTGCGCAGCGGGTCTACCTGGGGCCGAGCCCGGCTCGGGGTGTCGTAGAAGTTGCTAAACCGAAGTATCCAAAAGCCAACCTTTCCCCCATAGGCGAGCCTTCGACCTGCCAGCTAGATGGGAGTATGCGCAGCGGTTCTACCTGGGGCCGAGCCCTGCTCAGGGTATTTTAGAAGCGGCTAAACTAATGTATCACAAAATAAAGTTGAATAAAGTTGAATAAGAACGTTAAAGATCAACCAAATTTGTGATAAATTGGGAGCCAGCTCGTCGGTGTACCAAATTCTAAACAAAGAATAAAGAGCAAAAATAACACTGCCACTTTTGGGTAAGAAGTTGAGTGAGAATTTAATACTGCTTCCACATTTTAACATGGCCAAATGAAAAATAAAGATTTACCAAATCAAGACAACACTAGAGAGAAAGGAAAATGACAAACATTGGAATTTTATGATGAAATAAATTCAGCTACAATAAGATTGAGTAGGCCAGAGAAGTAAAACACAAGGCCTATAACACCATATATACTAGAGAGTACACCTAATAATACTTTCATAAACTTGATCACTCACATACCCAAAAAATAGTAATTTATCTTTGGTATCACACATTGTACAATTGAGGACTTCGGCAACGTCCTTCACAAAAGTTCTTCTCAATGTTCTTTCCGGTAGGACAGGACAGACTCCCCTTTCCTTATCTAACAAATCTATATTCTTTAGTGCCAAAACATCAGTATCATCTTCATGAAAGTCACCATCATGAAAACATGAACTGCTAAGTCTCGCCTTAAAATTGGCCATCATACTTTCTTCTTCCTTAAACTCGTCCAAGATGTGAAACATGTTGGGGAAGTGCTAAGTCTCGCCGCCACCACTCAAAAGCGCGAAACATGAGCAGGAGGAAAAACTCATCTCCTGCCCTTCCCCTAAACTGCCTACTTTAGGTCCACTAGATTTGGTTCATGTTGATCTATGGCGACCTACTAGCACATCCTCACTTGAAGGAAAACGATATTATCTCCTTCTGGCTCTTTAAAGCACGAACAGGGAAAACATTTTGGATAAAATATTAAGACCGTCAGGAGTGACCCTGAGGGGGTAGGAGGGGACTTCTTTCATCACATGACCCTGGTCGTCACTTAGTTCCTCTTCTATAGCCACGGCGTTCAACTGAGTTTTTTTGTGCTGGCCACTCTCCACACTCACCACACCATAACTGTTGAAGCCAAAAATGACCGAAGACAAAATTGACTTCTGTGGAGTTCGGGGTCCCAAAAGAGGGGTGACCGCACACCTACTACACTCAAATGAACAATCTAGGCTCTAGACTAGGAATGTAAGGGACAGACCCAAGGTCTCAGTGTGGAGGTCCCACCGCATACCCGGAAGACTAACAAACTCTTCCCCTCCCAAGCCAAAGGCTGAGCTAAGACACCTTCGGAGGGCGCTCTTGGCCGACTGGAACATCTAAGGAGGGTCTCAAGACCAACTCTCTCCTATACAGATTTGTCTCTATGTGTCCATACAAAATGCTCCTCATCCGCCCTACTAATGGTGCAACATCGCCAAGAAATTCTACGACACGCCGCCCAACTGGGCTGAAAACAGCGCGACTCCGCTGCCCTAAAAGGGCTATCAACAGGCCAACAGGGGCTTCCCGGCATAAACCTCGGGGCTCCCACGGGACGAGCGGTTCACGAGCACACCACTCGCCCAAGACAAAAAGAGTAAACCACACATGCACAGAGCATCACAGATTATAAATTATTACAGGAATATGAATTCCATACTTCGGCACGCAGGCCGGCAATATAAACAAAAATAGGCCTTCGAGGGCCGGCACAAGCTTGGGCTTAAGCCCACTACTCCCCGCTTGGTACTGTAACACCTCCACGCCAATATCTCGACGAGCGGCGGCCAACGATGAATCGGTCGGCTAACATTAGCGGGACAAATATATTCCGTACACCCCTTTTTCGGGGCTACGGTGCGCATTCCCTTCAAATAGATAATATCCAACTTCCACGGAGTCTTCTCTGGGAACCCCAGAACATCAAAAATCCGGCTCACACGTCCGGACGGGCTTCACACAGAACATCACCAATTCGGCTCATACGTCCGGATGGGCTTCACACAACATGCCTAAATCTGTACTCACACTTCCGGATACTAGATTCAATTAATAGCGGGGACGCACACGTTAACCCGTCGGAGAGCTCCCTTCCCCCACCCATTGGTGGAGAGGGGCTTCCATGCAAATATGTAAAATAAGGGCTTCACCTGCCCAAGTAGAAACATCGTTACCCTTGACGCATGTTTGGCGGCGGCGTAGCCGTGTATTGACCGTACAAGTACGATCAGGACGTCACACCATGAACTCTGATCCTTTTTCTTATTGTGGATCTTGGTAGCAATATCCTATTTATGATAGGCTTGGGCAACCCTTGCGGGAGGCGGCTTCCTCCTCACGGCGGCGGCCTGGGCAAGAGAAGATCGGGGCGGCCTGGACAGGAGGTGGAAGGAGGCGTCTCGGGTTGCACTTGCCGGCGGTGGCGACGAGGATGAAAAGCAAGTTCGGGCCTTGCTTTGCCCTAGGCGGTGGCGGGAAGTGGGGGCGAGAGAAACTCGGCCCTGGCCGGCGACGAGAGAGAAGGAGGAGCCATGCTCTTTGCTTGGCCAGTGACGGGAGAGAAGGAAGAGCCTTGCTCTTTGCTTGGCCGGTGACGGGAGAGATGGAGGAGCCTTGCTCTTTGCTTGGCCGGTGACGGGAGAGATGGAGGGACCTTGGTCTTTGCTTGGCCGGTGACGGGAGAGTTGGAGGGAGGAGCGGCTGTCCTGCTCCAGGCGTCCGAGCGATGGGGGAGAGAGGGAGAGGAGAGGCTGTCCTCCTCTAGGCGGCCGAGCGACGGGGGAGAGAGGGAGAGGAGCGGATGTCCTGCTCCAGGCGACCGAGCCCTAGCTGGAAAGAAAATCCCATGCCTCTTTTATTTTGCTTTTTCCTGCTGCCCTGTATCCGAGCCCCTCTCCTCCCCTTTTTCTTTTTACTTTTTCCTGTACCCGATGCCTGCCCCCTCCTTTTTGCCTGCTTCCTTCTCCATCTCATCAATGTTATATAAGCTATATATTATATAATATATTATATTATGAATATTTTTTAATATGCATATATATATATATATTATATTAGAAATCCTACGCCTGTAAACACTTGCACGCCCGCACGAGAATCCACACGTCTTCGAACGGGGCCACACCAAATTGTCGCTCAAAGCCCGCCCCAAGTCCGCCACTTGGGGAGGATCCTGCTCGGGCCGATATGGGGTTGTACATTGTGCGTAATTAAATTTGATTTTTAAGCATTGTTATTCCCAGTATTTTCGTATAAATTAGAGCGGGTAAATTTCGTGAACGCTTGTACAAATCAGTTTCCTTAGCCTTGATTTCTTGTGTGCTCAAGTGATTTGGCAACCCTCATATTAAGAAATTTTTGGATTAATTTTGACTTAATTTTAAATCACTTAATTTAGTCCGGATATTCTTTTATTGGATTTGTGAATGTTTGCGCATAGTTTAATTTGACTTGCTAAATTGTCCGGATCGGGTGGGTCCTTTTCGCTTGAGCGAACATTGACATATAGCCCTTGTTCAATCTCTATAGGGGGTGGCGACCCTTTGCATTGATTGTTGTGAAACTTGTGCCACTATTTGCTTGGGAATTCGATAGTGCTAAGTAGAGCAACCGCGCGCTAGATATTTATTTGAATTGTCAAAACTAAGAACGTGTAGTTTCATTCGTCGAAACCGAGGGCCTGCATCAACATCACATACATCTTGACAACTTGCATGTGTGATTCACCAACCTACATGAGTCCAAAGGACCTAAAATATTTACCAGGGCCTTTTAACACCCTAATTAACCTCTCACAAAATTTGGTGGTTAAAATAATTATTTTTGACAAACTATTTCAGTTTTACGAAAAATCACATTTTTCCTAAAACCACGGTAAAATATTGTCCAAAGATTACCATTTTGGACTGTAGATGTACCTATGGCATATGATTACATGCCCAAAATTTCATGTCAATCCCCATATATAAATAAAAGTTATTAATGAAATATTGAATGTCCTACCCTAAGAACCAGTCCCACAAGAATTGTCGTACAGGGAGCTATAGTGTTCCAAATGACCTGATTTCACTTTTTAAATAAAGTAGACTCAATGGTATGCCAATTTTCTTTTATGGTTCAGCCCCTAAGGGCCTCCTTTTTGTGTTTCAAAAATGCATATTAAAGGGGACAAAAAATATAAAAATTGATATAAATCCAAATGATCAATGATGGAGATTTCGTCTTCCTCCTATAGCCAATTGACGGGATCCACCCGACCTGTAGCTTTTCTACAGCAATTTACCGGCCATCCGGCCACTTCCCCGGCCGGCCACTGCCAACACCACCTCCATTAAGGTGGTGGCTATCGCTCGGTGATGGTTTGGCCGACGGAAGTGGTGGTTTCAAGCAAAACCGCCACCATGAAATATTCCAATAATCACCATCTTTCACACATTAGATCGGGCTTTGTGCATCCCGATTTCTCTCTTATTGGATCTAGGATACTAGCACCAGGGGAGAGGAGGACAAACATGCATGATTTCGGGTTTTGATGTGGCTACTCCGGCAGGTGGCCATGGTTTTTAGCATTTTCGGCGAACCTCTCCCGATCTCGATTCTCCACCATTTGCAGCAATCCAACAGTTGATTTCAACTGCCTGAGTCCTTTTGAAGGTGATGAAAGGATTGAATTGAGCTTTGGGAGCCTCTATATAGGATATCCACATTTTGGGTGTTATATTCATGGCAATTAAATGCCCTCCTTGATGGCGGCCAACCTATAACTATTGGAAATCTCCTCCTCTTAATTAGGGAAGATGAAAGGAGGGATTGGGGAATAAGAAGGGAGTGCCACTTGGCCTCCCTCCATTATTTCCCCTCCAAATGAAACTTCCCTACTAATTACCCTCATTAAATCACATAATTAAAAAAAAAATTAGAGTAAATAAATAAAACAATTTAGTGGGCCTTAGGATGGGCCTTGGGCAATGTCATAGTCCACTTGAATTAGCTTAGGCACTCATTTAGCCTTCAAGGTTAATTTGACCATAGTTGACCAAGGGGTTGACTTGTGCATATTGGGGGTGCATATAACAGTTTTCCTAAATTCAAGCTCAGCTAGGGTTATACTAGGGCCTCCATGCACCACTCAAGCCCTAGACCTAACTTTAGGGGGCCTAGAAGTGTGGGGGATGTTACACATTGATATTCCAATGCTGAGCTAGATCCCTGCTAAAGTTATAAGAATCTCTCCTCAAGCCCATTGCGTATCGTGAGAGGGACGATATGTTCCAGAAATGCATTAGTGAACTCATCCTAGCTAATATCAATACTTACAAGTCCCACAAAAGTAGAGCACAAAACCATAAGTTGTAATAAGTCATAATAGTCCCCAAATACATAAATGAAATAGGAAGCATCAAGGTTCCAAAACATATTAGAGTACAAAATTCCTAAAGGCTACATCAAGAAAATTTAAAAATTCTCATATCTATAACAGAAGGGAGGGACGATAAATACGGAGTCATGGTCTCATGCCCTATTAACCTGGCTTGGATGTCCTCTCAACTACTACTGCTCCAGTTGGGAGTACTCCTAAAAGTGGTCGTACAATAACTATAAGTCAAAAAAACTAAGTTGCATCCTATCCTCTCCCCCAATGACTCTTAGGAACTGGACGGAAAGAGGGAAAAGTTGGTACAATAGAAACGGAATTTAAATATATACACAGCATGTGGCAATATTCTATTTAGCAACTAATTTATCAATAGTACAAGGTGAGAGCAGGTAAGCATCAAGAGGTTCTAACATGTAAATAAGAGCACATATACACTAGCAGTGTAATATGATGCCGAGTGTAAAAAGTTGTATGGAACTTAACATATAAAAATGCCCATACAGATTTATATGTTAAGGATCTATTATAACAACAAATAAACTCAACATATAAAAGTGCACATATAAATTTATATTATATAGGTTTTAATGTGATGCAATGCAATGAATGTATGATTACTCACCCATGATTTATTCACGCACCCTGATTTGCTATGTCGATATAGACCTTTAGTTCCCGCTTTTTGAGGGTCGCTAACCAATCAGGCACCTATCATCGTGGCCATACTGAGGCAATAGAGTAGGTATTTACACTACTAGGCTGGTATGCACACTATCAGACCTAAGCCTATATACGCCAAAATGCTAAGAACCAAACATTGGAGAGCCTACATACTTTCTTGCACGTCTGATTCTTAATGGCATTAGGAAGTGGTATTTAGGAAACAATATCAAAGAGTATGGCCCAACTGGGCTTGAGCCTATCTGCCAGCTTCCATCGATGTGACAACTAGTATGGTAGTAGACTCTCCATAAGTAATCCTATCACCCAGGATTAATATACAACAATGTGTAAACCAAACACACCCAAGTGATTCCTGTGAGTAAATTTGTGTTATCAAGCACCCAAGGACACCTCCCCCCCCCCCAAAAAAAAAGTCTATAATACAATTTAGCATTTAAGGAGCAATCCAATCAGTGTGAGCTGGAAGTCTAGTCAATGGGCGGTCATCGTGAAGACCAGGCCCATCACAAGGGAAACAAAAACCAAGATTTGCTTTATCAATTATCAAATGAGAACATCATTCAGATTTCCATCATCACTGGTAGGTGATTATAACAGAAAAGTTGGCGAGTGGTTGCGAAGTTGGATCTAGTCATACATTTGATTCTCATTATATATACGGAATATTAACAATTAAAAAAAAACTACTATTGTCATAGTATAATGATTGCCGGTGTCATCGTCTAGTGGTTCAGGACATCTCTCTTTCATGGAGGCAATGGGGATTCGACCGGGTAGTGGACTACGAAAGGAAATTGTCCATGGATTCTTAAGAAACCTTGAATTCATTCTTCCTGGGTCAATGCCCGAGCGGGACGTACTTTCGTTAGAGAGATGTCTACGCTGCCAGCCGATTGGACCGATGGTAAGGTCAGGAGATTCTTATATGAAAATTAAGGCAGCTTGGACCACAAAGGATTTGAACTAGGCATGCTTTAAGACTCCAACACATACCTGTGTTCGAAAAGATCCTATAGAAATTCCCTCTCTCTAAAAATCTAGAAAAAGGGAGTCTGTACACCGATATCGGACAACATAACAAATGGATGTATATCAGGATCCCCTCATCATCGAAAGGCTCTTCACTAAGTATACCAACTTCAGGAAAATATATGACAATCTTCAACTACTAAATGTCATCGAGACTTCCCCCTCCCAAAGAATCGTTGAATTTCTTCAGAATGATAATTGGCCCGAACCTTATCAGCCTGACGATCTCAAGGACAACAAATATGTGCTCATTCAGTGGATTGCATCCCTACTCATCTTTAGCTAACCAATCAAAACTAAGCAATTATTCATGTATGGACTGCCCAGCTCATAAAAAACCCTATTCATCGACTTTTTTAATGACGTCCTTAAAATATATTTCGCCAGCAATCGAATCAATGACTTCTCTGGTGTTGATGACTCGATTTAAGGGTTTTTGATGAGTTTTATGAGAATGAAAGCACCTACTTCTTGAGTCATAACAACTCTTGTCACGCTAAAACTCAATTTAATTCTTTTCACTAGTTGAGGAAGAAAAATTGATGAAACCAGGTGGACTCATATTCATGGAAAACACTACTATCTCCTATGAAATAAATTCCTAATTCTCCTTTTGGGGCCTCTATCCTGATAGAATGTGCTTTTTCTCACGGGTGAAATTTTTTGAGTAAGAAATCTAGATTCAAAATTCTTCCATTCGGAAGTATGAAAGCGGCGCGGTGGTTTTCTCGAACTTCTCCTATAAGAGTTTCTTGTCAAGAATAACCGCATGCTAACAAGCACATAAGGACTTCCAACTGAGTCTTTAATGTAGTATAAATTTCCCCAATAGTAAATCGGTGCTAACAAGCACCTAAGGAGTACTAACTGAGCCTTTACCATAACACCCTAGGATATAATCATATTCTTTAAATCTACGCCCAGTCATCTTTGCTACCCGTGTTGAGTTATAATAACTCTAGTGTAGTGGAAGGCGCAAGTCATAAGAATAACTCCTTGTGATCCTATAGGACTACTAGTGTATATAATAATGTAATGAGGCCACTAATACAATTTTCCACAATATTTTGATTAGCCATCATCAACGTCAAGTTATAGTCATAATAAAAACCTTGAACATACATGGAATTAAAAATTATTCAAGTCATCTCTTTGTCTAAGGTATCCATCCCGTATACACTCTTAGTACCTTATCGATCAAGAAATTAATTAAGTGATCATTTCAAGTCCAAACTCACTGAGATTTTTAACAAAAGTTATCATTACTATTAAATGTGTGTTACCAAAATTCTTGCCCCCTTGGACATCATAATAAATATATTTAGCTCATTAAATTATAAAAAAATCTTGTGATAGAACCATAGCAAACACATATAAATTTTTTGGAACTTAATAGAGGTGCCTGTAATATCAACAATCATATATCTACCAAATTTCATAAGCATCTAATAATTATATTGTGAGAAAAATCACAAAACACCAAAATTCATTGGTTATTGACACTGTTTACGAAAATTGGACTTCTAAAAGCTATAGTCCACCAAAAATATTATGCCACCCCATTCTAAAAATATATTTCCAAGTGTTATTTTAGACTGAGTACACACCCATGTAATGAAAGTCACACCTACGTAATGAAGGTCATGCTCGTTTACCATATCTAAATGATAAATAACACATCACAATTATATTTTACACGCCACAATGATAATTCACTAAGTCACGCTCGTGAACCATAAAGTCATGCTTGGAAGACCCCCTCCCGGAACAAAAAACACGATCGAGGATAGTCTTATTCCCAGAACAGTCGCCTTGCATTAGCTGTTGGGTCTTGTTTCCACAATGACCTTAATTTGAAGAAGTCCTCCTAAAACTAAGGTGAATTGCAGTTGTGTTTGATCTTGTGTTTGAGTTATGTATGCAGGACTTTATTGCCAAGTGTAGACCAATGTCAGTCTATAATGGGTCACCAAACACAGGACCATGCAATGTAATCCCTCATTGTGTGATCCAAAGTGTTGGCCCATATATAGCCTCTCTATTGGGATACACTTATCCTTCATGCACATTGGATGGATGGACAGAAGCATTGGAGCTAAGCTTTCTCAGAGAAAATTTTCCTAAGTCCTTTATACTCGAGTATTTCCTTGTAATACACAAGTAAGGTAATTCATACTCGAGTAACTCCTGTTCCATACTCGAGTAAGTGTTTTCTGATACTCGAGTATAACTTCTGATACTCGAGTAAGTTTTCTCTATACTCGAGTATATCTTCTGATACTCGAGTAAGTATGTTCATACTCGAGTAATTGATTTTTGATACTCGAGTAAATTCTTCCATACTCGAGTAATTGACTCTGATACTCGTGTATGTAAACGTTTCTCAAGTATATTTTCTAATACTCGAGTTTAGCCTTTTGTTACTCGAGTATATCGTCTTGATACTCGAGTATACTTTTCTATTACTCGAGTATACAATTCTGATACTCGAGTATACCATTTTTGATACTCGAGTAATTCATTCTTCTCTCCTGTATTTCTCTCTTTCTATACTCGAGTATACTGCTTCTTGCTACTCGAGTAATCTATCTCTCCATACTCGTGTATATCCTCCATTACTCGAGTATTGCAGTCAACTTCTCCAGAATTTTTCTAAGTCCATTTTCATCATAAGTATTTTGAATCTGTCAATTCTGATTGGTCCACGTGTCATCATTAATCAATATTATGACCGTTGGAACCCACCTATAAATAGGTCTTTTCAGAAATGACTTTTAAGCGTTATTACAGAAATATTCTTTTTAAGAAAGAGAAATTCCGTGAACTCTAATTTCACGCCGCCGCCATTGCCGTTCACGGAAGAAGAAGAAAAGTTTGGATCGCGACCTTCGTTTTCATCGATCTTTCCTCCAGCGATCCAGAAGAAAGAGAATCACTCGATCTTGCCGAGCCTTGAAGATTCCAGATCTACTTTCTCGATCGAGGTGGTTCTAGATCTCAGATTCGTGGATCTTTCTCTAGTCGTCTTCTACTTTTTCTGATCAAGCCGAAGTTCCTAAGGAAGAAGACGGATACAGATCCAGATCTGATAGTGTGTTTGTTTGTAATCACAACCAATATTTTTGTAGGAGTTTTAATTCTCCGAGATTTGTAGGAAGATTTCCTCTTCCGAGTTCTTTTTTTTGTAGATCCGTTTTGGGATCGAGATTTGTAGGAACGTGGTTCCGAGGTGTAGGATTGTTTTCAATCCGAGATAGTGGAGTAGCCGAGTCTAGTGATTTGCTAGATCGGTGAGGAAAGTGGACGTACCCAAGATTGGGGAACCACTATAAATCTCTTGTCGTCTGTGATTGCTTGATGTGCGTTGTGTTCAATTTTTAATTCCGCATTAGACACGCATTTCACCTATTCACCCCCCTCTAGGTGAATTAGGCTACCAACTTAGCACTTTCAATTGGTATCAGAGGGAGGTTCATCGTTAAAAGGTTAACACCTTGATCTGATCCTACCCGAGTTGTCTTTAGAGAAGTAATCAAGCATGGACAGAGCCAAGGATTTTTCTAAGCTCCCAGTGTGCAATAAGGCAAACTTTCCCATGTGGAAAGAGAGAATAAAACTTTACATGGAAGCTGTTGACCCCCGCTTATTCATGATAGTGGAGGAAGGCCCTTATATCCCTATGATTGCCTCCACTAGTGATCCTACAAAGGAGGTGCCAAAGAAGTTGATGGATCTTGATAAGAATGAGATTGCACTTGTCTCCTTAGACAAGATAGCCAAGAACATCATCGCAAGTGCATTCAATGATTCTATGTTGCAGAACCTCATTCACTGCCAATCTGCCAAGGAGATGTGGCGGTCTCTAATCATCTTGATGGAAGGCACAGAAGAAGTAAGGGATGACAGAAGATCCCTTCTGAATCAGAAATACGAAGCCTTCAAGCAAGGACCAAAGGAAAATATTGCTGACACATATGAAAATTTCTTCAAGATTGTCAACGGTTTAAGGAACTACGGCAGAGTGTTCACAGATGGTGAACTAAACGACAAGTTCCTAAGATCCTTGACAAAGGATTGGGACAACAAGATATGTGCCATCAGAGAGTTTGGAAGATTAGCAGAGACTGACCCTCAGAACCTCTTCGGAAAGCTTATGTCATATGAGCTTCAAATCAATAATAGAAAAGCTGAAGAAGAGTTCAACAGGCCCTCATCCCAAGATATGTCAGTTGCTCTAAGGGCAGACAGCTCAAGGAAGGCCAAAGCTGCTTCCACTCAAGGAGACTATGAAGAAGAAGAGTCCGAGCCAAGCACCTCAGGCTCAGATCTATCAGATGAAGAGTTTCATCTTCTCTCTCGACAATTCAAGAAGTTTCTTAGCAACAAGAAACAAATGAGAGAAAATGATTCCTCGTCCAGAAGATCACGTCCTGATGGTGATCGTCACAGCAGACATGACATGTATAAATCTAAACCGAACAAACATGTTTCATCTAATGTTGTTTGTTATTCCTGCAGTAAGCCAGGGCATATAAGCACTGAGTGCCCTCTGAAGAAGAAAGAAGGAAGAGGCATAGAAAAGAATTCCCTTCAAGGGAAAAGGAAGAAAGAAAGAAGCTTCATTGCCAAAAAGCCAAAGACCCTCAGTGACTCTGACTCATCTGAGTCAAGTGCGGATGAAGAAGCCTACTTCGGGCTTATGGCCTTGTCTGACCAAGAGGACAAAGACAACGGTAACTCCTCATATATCGGGAAGGTAAATTCTCACACACCTCTTTCTGCCTCAGATTCTGACTCAAATGGTCATGATGGCTATTCTTCTGGGGAGGATGATTTTGAATTGGTAAATCAGTATCAAGTCTTATTGACTGCATTTGACAAATGCCGGAAGGTAGTCAAATTGCAATCAAAAGAGATTGCATCCCTCAAAGAGGTGGAATCAAATCTGAGGGAGGAGATTGACCAAATGACCCCTCTCAGAGATGAAGTTCAATCTTTGAAGGAGGAAATCAAAGACTTTACTGAATTAGTAAATCATAAAGACTTTCTCCTGGATGAATTGGAAGCAAAGCTAGTCATTGAACGAAAGCTGGTTGAAACTCTCACCATGCCTACAACTGTGCTTCCAATCACTAATGGAGAAACCTCCTTTGAGAAAAATAGCAGTATAGGACATAAATCAGTCAAAGGTAAAGGCAAGGCTATCCCAAGCCAAACTGTTGCCTCACTGAAGTGTGGTCCTTACACTCATGGGCCAAATGAGAAGAATTCACCAAAAGCTAAAACTGGTGTAACAAAGGCCAAGGAGACAAGGAAGCCATGTACTTGTTGTAATCATGAGGCTTCCTCCTCCAAGTCAGGTGCTCTTGCTAGACCTCCTATCCATAAGGTAAGGCAAGAGAACAAGAGAAGGTACAACTGGTTTAACTGTTGGTGTTGTGGCAAGGTTGGTCACTTCGCCATAGATTGCTGGTTTAATCCCAGATATGTTTTAACTCCTCAAGTTGATAATGTGAGAAAGGCCACTCACAATATTAACTCTCATAGGGGGAGGATACTAACAAGAGACCTAGGACCCAATCTTGTTTGGGTTCCTAAGGGATTCTAATCTTGTGAATGCAGGTATGTCCATGGGCTAACAAATTCTTATCTGGCAAATGGACAAGAAGAAGTTCCAGAAAAACTCTTGGAACTAGAAGATTAAAGTACCTCTGTTGGAAAGCTTGATGGTTTAGCAGCTGAAGAAGAACTTCCTCATGCATTGGTTTAGGGGGAGCTTCTAGCTGCTCACCTTGTCCAAAAGAACCTCAAAGGTGTTTGAGCCTTCAGTAAGGATGGAGACATGATTGATATCCCCTGCCATGTCCCCTATTCAAAGATGTCAGAAAGGGGGAGAGCAAAGGGGAGAGAAAAAGGGAGAGCAAAAGGAAATGAAAGATAGAGATAGGAAGGGAAGAAAATTTGCAAATCCAAATGAAGATTTCAGAAGGAGATGAAATGCAAAACAATTCTAGTACAGAAATGGGGAGAAATGCAAGACAATTAGAGTAAAGAAATGTAAGACAATGCATCCTCTTTCATGTCATTTTGTTTTAATATCTCTAGCAATTCAACTTAGTAGATGGTGTTCTGACTTCTTCAAATAGGGTGAGATTGTTGGGTCTTGTTTCCACAATGACCTTAATTTGAAGAAGTCCTCCTAAAACTAAGGTGAATTGCAGTTGTATTTGATCTTGTGTTTGAGTTATGTATGCAGGACTTTATTGCCAAGTGTAGACCAATGTCAGTCTATAATGGGTCACCAAACACAGGACCATGCAATGTAATCCCTCATTGTGTGATCCAAAGTGTTGGCCCATATATAGCCTCACTATTTGGATACACTTATCCTTCATGCACATTGGATGGATGGACAGAAGCATTGGAGCTAAGCTTTCTCAGAGAAAATTTTCCTAAGTCCTTTATACTCGAGTATTTCCTTGTAATACACGAGTAAGGTAATTCATACTCGAGTAACTCCTGTTCCATACTCGAGTAAGTGTTTTCTGATACTCGAGTATAACTTCTGATACTCGAGTAAGTTTTCTCTATACTCGAGTATATCTTCTGATACTCGAGTAAGTATGTTCATACTCGAGTAATTGATTTTTGATACTCGAGTAAATTCTTCCATACTCGAGTAATTGACTCTGATACTCGTGTATGTAAACGTTTCTCAGGTATATTTTCTGATACTCGAGTTTAGCCTTTTGTTACTCGAGTATATCGTCTTGATACTCGAGTATACTTTTTTATTACTCGAGTATACAATTCTGATACTCGAGTATACCATTTTTGATACTCGAGTAATTCATTCTTCTCTCCTGTATTTCTCTCTTTCTATACTCGAGTATACTGCTTCTTGCTACTCGAGTAATCTATCTCTCCATACTCGTGTATATCCTCCATTACTCGAGTATTGCAGTCAACTTCTCCAGAATTTTTCTAAGTCCATTTTCATCATAAGTATTTTGAATCTGTCAATTCTGATTGGTCCATGAAAGTGAGGGTAAGATCTATCTCAACTCTAGAGGGGGGTGAATAGAGTTTACTTAAAAATATTTTTGAGTTATTAAAATAGCACAAATTAAAATTCTATTTAAGCTATAGTGTAAAGTGCTAACAGAAACTTAAAAACTGAAAAGAAAAGGACACAGCACACAGCAGACAAATCACACAAGCAGAACCAGAAGACACAAGGAAATATAGTGGTTCCCCAAAACTGGGTACATCTACTCTTCTACCACCCTTGGTAGGAATCCACTCAGGACTGAGTTGATCAGGTGTCCTGACACCAATGAGCTTTTGATAAGGTGCTCAAAAACCAAAGCTAGATTTTTTGATAAGGTGTCTTGCCACCACTGAGTTTTGACAAGGCTCTCAGAACCAGACAGAACTTTTGAAGGGAGTTCAAGAACCCTTTTACAGCAGGAAAAGAAAAAGTAAAAGTTGAGTTTGTCTTCTCTGTTCTCAGTCAAATGAGAGAAGCACAAGTGGATTGAAGATGTCAAAGCTCCCCCTCAGATGTAGAGAGGTTCAGGCAGAGAAGCTTTGCAGAAGGGTGATAGGTCTTCAGAACTTTGATCTCCAGCAAAAGATTGTGATGAGATGTCTGGAGATGATGAGATTGTGAACACTTTTCAGTCAGTAAGAAGAATTTTGAAGTTGCAGTTCTGTTATTCTTCTGCTATCAGTATTCTCTATTCTGTGTTCACTCTTCTTGTCAATCTGTGTATATGTTCAAAACTGAGAGGCAGAAGAGATGAATAATAATTTCTAAGATTCTCTTGTCCAAAAAAAATAATCGTTGGTCAGTCATAAATGTTTTCCATAAATGGTCTTGTCTTTTAGAGGAAAGTCCAGCAAACATTCTCTGAATAATTCCTTGAAACTTGCTCCAAACGGCTGGGAGATCTTCTGTCATAAATGCTGATAATATTCAAAAACATTCCAAAGAACAGCAGCATTTGAAATCCTGAAAGCGTCGATCTCTCCAAAGAGAACATCGATCTGAGCTCGAAGATCGTCGAACTGAGCTCAGAGATGAACCGAGATAAGCAGACAGAAATCGTCGATCTGAGCTCGAAGATCGTCGAACCGAGCTCAGCGACCTGAGAAACAGCTGAAGGAGGCATCGTCGAACTGAGCTAGACGATAGTCGAGGGGAGTTAGACGATTAAGCAAAAGCTAGCTAAAAGCAGATAGTCGATCTGAGCTCGAAGATCGTCGACCGGAGTTCGACGATTTGTTGAAGTTGAGCTCAGAGAGCGTCGAACTGAGTTCGACGATTCGTCGACCTCAGCTCGACGATAATTGCTTTAGACTTAGCTCTTCATCCTTGATCTTGGAGTGGTCTGGGGGGCAGCTTCAAAACTAAGTTCTAGGCCCTAGACTCATTCTAATGTTGACCTTCTCAACTAAACAACTAGGTCAACTAGGATCCTAAGACAAGCATAGTGATCCTTATCCAAATTAGTAATAGGGTGTTCCAACAATCTCCCCCTATTTGGATTAGGATTACTATTTACAGACAATCATAAAGAGCATTTAATACTACAGAAGTTAAATACAAAAAGCAGAGAAACAGCAATGCATATCACAGATAAATAGCTGCAGATATCCAAAGGTAGATGATATGTTTGCTTACACAGATCACTTCTTTTCAGTTCCCTTTTTAAATAAGATTTCTCTGTTAGGGTTTAGGGCTTCTTTCTTGGACCTTCTGTCATCTTCTGCACCTAGAGAGGTTTGAGATCTTGGCCTTGGAACTACAGCCTCTGGGTGCAGCTTCATGTATTCTTCTGGATTGAAAAATTTCTTTGAAGCATACTTTTCCAGTTCTTTCTTTCTTTGTTCTGATAAGGTTGTAATATTGGATATTTCTTTGCCTTGTTCTCTAGCCTTCTTAATCTGATCAAGAGCAGCCAACTCTTTCATCCTAGCAGTCCAGGCCACAGGATTGTTCTCAGGATCCTCATATGGAACAGCAGGTTCATATTTGTTGAGGGATTCAGGAGCAGGAGATGTCCTTGGAGCAACTGTGTCCTTCAACTTATAAGGGTAAGGGCCTGAAGTAGAGTCAGAATGGCCTTGTCCTTCCCTTTGATAGGGTCTCTGTCCTCTTTGATTTCCTCTATAACTACCCCTTCTGGGTTGATATCCTCTTTGATGTTGACCTTTTTGGTAATACTTAGAATAGGATTGAGAGGAACTTTGTCTAGGAGCTGAAGCATGAGGAGCTGAGCCTGATCCAGAGTCTGGAGGAGGAGGAGGAGGAGGCTGATGTTGAGATGATCCTTTTTCATATTTGTCAAACTTTCTTTTCTTTCTCATGGCCTTTAGTTGGTTCTTGGAAAATTGCATCCATGGTTCAGTGATGGGGCAGTTATGCAGAATGTAATATGGAATGTCATTGGAGTCTTTAGCTTTGGCAGGAGGAACTGACATCATTGCTTTACTTCTGGCTTTCCTCTTTTTGGCAATTGTGCTGGCAGAATCATCAGAATCAGTTCTGTACTGATCACTTTCAGAACTCTGAGGTTGATCATATAAAGCATCAATTCTTCTTAGATATTCTTCTTGAGCTTTGAGCTTTGCAGCAGCAGCAGGAGCAGGAGCAGGAGCAGGAGCAGCAGGGATAGCAGAAACAGCATCATCAGTTTCAACAACAATTTCCTCAGCATTAGGTGCTGGAATCATTTCTATGTCAGCAGCAGCAGATACATCCACAGCCTTCCATGACTTGATATAGGAAGCAATCTGGCTGGGATTACAGACAGGTACAGGCACAATGGCCTTGGACAGATCTTCAGCAGAAATTGGAGGCAGACATCTGAGATAGGCTGTATCAAATCTGGATAGTAACCTCTGCAGATTAAGTGCAAAAGCACATCCTGAGCTTGCTGAGAGAGTAGAAGCTGGAGCTGGAGCTGGCACAATCACTTCTTCATAAGGCATCTCCCCCTGCCTTGGTTCAGAGATAGGTGAACCAAGGCACCCAGTAGAAGGGATTGCCTGGGAGGAGGAAAAAGAATCAAGCTTGGTGGACAGCTCCTGGACTTGCTTCAGGAGTGGAGTCAGGGAGGACTCCAGCAGAGAGACCAGCTTGGGAGCTAGCAACTCATAGAGCCTGTCAGCAAGGCTGGAAAGATCTACATGCCCAAGTGAGGCTTGAGCAGAGGTAGTAGTCAAGGTGGATGGAGGGATGGTGACTGAAGCTGAAAAGGTGGAGGTAGGTGGAGTAGGGATTGTTGGTTCAGAAGATGGAATGATGGGGATAGAGAAGGTTGAGGAGAAGAGTGGGAGAGTAAAGGAGGGTATGAAGGAGGGTTGAGAGAGGATGTCAGTGAGCATTTGATGGAGGGAAGATGTCTCAGGAGGAGAAGAGGGAGAGTCATCCATGAGGGAATCCTCTAAAAGAGAGTAGGATGGAGAGGTAAGGGTTTGGTAAGAGAAGAGAGGGAGGAATACCTCACAGGTAGATGCTGGAGGAGATGAGGCTGGTGAAGAGATGGTGATAGGGGATGACATTGGTGAGGAAATGGTAATTGGGGATGAAAGGATTATGGTGGAGACTGGTTGAGAGGAGGTGAGGGCTTGAGTATATGAGGCTTGGGTGGATATGGCTTGGGGAGAAGAAGAAGCAGGCATCTCTTCTACTAGAGGAGTGACCAAAGTGGTCCTTGTGCCTGAGTGAAGTGTTGCAGCAGCCCTGGAGGGGTTTATGATCTGCCTGTCCCATTTACTGAAGAGGGCACAGGACAGCCTCTTGGATGCATTGATGAATAATCCAGAGGAGGTCAAAAGGTCAGGGCACCTTGAGTGCAGAAAGACCCCCAAGATTCTTCCAAAACAGACTGCAGACTTGTTGATTTTCTTCTTAATCAGGGTGAAGAAGATGGAGCCCCAGTCGAGGTGCTTCTTATCCAGTAAGGCTCCCATCAGGCAGAGCTGATACCTGGAGATTGTGTCATGAGCCGAGTGCTTGGCCAACAGCACCTTCCCTACTACATCAGCCAGGAACTGGAATTCTATAGCCAGATTCTTTTTCAGCAGCTTATTAGGGTTAAGGACATGATGACCCATCCTATCTAACATGGAGTCATACTCCTCTCCAGACAGATCAATGGAGTCTTCTCCAGTACTGAGTTGAAAGACTTCAGTTAATAAAGCCGGGGATAGAATTACCTGGGTCCCCTTAATGGTGCCGACAACAGTATTTTCAGACTCATCTGCTGCGGTATAACACCATTCCTTAATCTCCTCTGCTGCTATCTTCATCCTGGTAGTCATTATCTGGGTTAGCTGTTGTTCTCTGAATAGATTCAGAACATCCTTGAAGCGCTGGTCGCTTCCATCGAATGAGTTTATGTCTATGTCGAAACCGGCGTCGAACTTCATCTTGGCAATAGCAGCACTCGAATCAGCCATGTGTACCTGCAACAGAAAACCAAAAACGACCAAGCGTAGAAAATTTGGAGGGAAAAGGAAGAAAGTTGCAGAGTATGAAAGCGTAAAAAGGAGAACGACGGCTGGAAAATGAATTTATATTAGGGTTCGACGGCGAAAAAGAAAATCGTTGAGCTCAGCTCGACGAAACGTCGATCTCAGCTCGACGATTTAGGCTACAGAGGGAATCTGAAGAGTCTTCAACAAATCGGCGAACTTCGTTCGACGATGTTGAAAAACGTCGAGCTCAGCTAGACGGCCTCTGAACAGAAGAAGAAAAATTCTAGATCTAGCGAAGGCTCTGAACTCAGATCGACGATAGCAAAAGCGTCGATCTCTGGTCGACGATTTTTGGAAAATCGTTGATCTCCGTTCGACGATTTTTGAGAAAACGTTGAGCGCAGTTCAGAGTCTAAACTCATTCAAAAGACAGAAGTTTTTAGCCTAGTCTTGGTCTGTTTTAGCTTTTCAAAATCTTGGATTTTAATTAAGACTTCCTCCATCTATCATGCCTAACTGATTTAGGAAGAACCTGTGTTTCTTTTCATCCAAGAGTTTGGTGAAAATATCTCCCCTTTGCAAATCAGTAGGAATATATTGAAGTTCAATTTTGTTCTTCTCTACATTATCCCTTAGGAAATGATGCCTAATTTCTATGTGTTTTGTCCTACTATGGAGGACTGGATTTTGGGCTATAGAAATAGCACTAGTATTATCACAGAAAATTTTTGACTTCTCTAGGTTGTAGCCATAGTCTAGAAGCTGATTTTGTATCCACAATATTTGTGAGCAGCAACTGCCTGCAGCCATATACTCAGCTTCAGCAGTTGAAGTTGACACAGATGTTTGCTTCTTACAAAACCAGGAGACAAGTCTGTCACCAAGGAACTGGCATGTTCCACTGGTGCTTTTCCTGTCTATTCTGCATCCAGCATAATCAGCATCTGAGAATCCAGTTAAGTCAAATGCTGAATCTTTTGGGTACCAGAGTCCTAGATTTGGACAACTTTTAACATACCTAAGAATCCTCTTAACTAAGATTAAGTGTGACTCTCTAGGGCTAACTTGGAATCTAGCACAAAGACATGTGGCAAACATTATATCAGGCCTACTGGCTGTAAGGTACAATAAAGAGCCAATGATTGCTCTATATGTTGTCTGATCAACAGGTTTCCCATGTTCATCAGCATCTATTACAGCATTTGAGGGCATGGGTGTTTTCATACTTGATGCATCAGACATACCAAATTTCTTAACCAATTCTTTTGCATACTTGGTTTGAGAAATAAATATGCCTTCAGCATGTTGCTTTACTTGCAGTCCTAAGAAGAAGGACAGCTCACCCATGCTACTCATTTCAAACTTAGAATGCATAAGCTTGGAAAACTTTTTGCACAGGTTTGAATCAGTGGAGCCAAATATAATATCATCCACATAAATTTGCACTAGTAGGGTATGGGACTTATGGGTTCTAATAAAAAGAGTTTGGTCTACTCTCCCCCTAGTAAAATCATTTTCCAGAAGAAAGCATGCTAGGGTCTCATACCATGCTCTAGGAGCTTGCTTGATACCATATAATGCTTTATGCAATTTGAAAACATAATCAGGGTGAGTTAGAGAGATAAAACCTGGAGGTTGTCTAACATAGACTTCCTCTTTGATGTCCCCATTGAGAAAAGCACTCTTCACATCCATCTGATAGACCTTGAAGCCTTTGTGAGCAGCATAAGCTAGAAATATTCTGATGGCCTCTAACCTTGCGACTGGTGCAAAGGTCTGGTCATAGTCTATTCCTTCTTGTTGAGAGTATCCTTGAGCAACTAGCCTTGCCTTGTTTCTGACTATAACTCCTTGATCATCCAGCTTGTTCCTGAATACCCACTTTGTTCCAACAATGGGATGATCTTTTGGCTTAGGCACTAGTTCCCAAACCTGATTTCTTTCAAATTGATGCAGCTCCTCTTGCATTGCAATGATCCAGTGTGGATCTTGCTCTGCATCTTGAATGGATTGAGGCTCAATTTGAGATAGGAAGCAAGTGTGCATTAGGCTCTGGTTGACCTGATTTCTGGTTTGCACACCAGCTGAGATGTCTCCAATGACTTGGGAAGTTGGATGATCTCTTATTGTTACTAAATCAACAGGAGGTGTTGATTGTTCACCAGCCTGTGTTGATGTTTCCTCTAGTGGAACAGCAACTGGTTCTTCAAGGTGATTTTCTTTTAGATGTTGAACTTCTTCTTCATCATCACTGCTGTCATTCTTTTCAGTAACTTGCAGTTTGTTCAAGTCTTCAGCTAAAGAATGTACCTGCAAAGGTTCTATGGTAGAAGCATTCTTCTCCTTGAAAGACATGTTAGTTTCATCAAAAACAACATGAACAGACTCTTCAATTTTACAAGAAGATTTGTTATAAACCCTATAAGCCTTGCTGATCATGGAGTATCCCAGAAACACTCCTTCATCAGCTTTAGCTTGGAATTTTGCTAGATATTTCTTGTCATTATTATGAATATAACAAATACAACCAAAAACTTTAAAATAGTTTACTTTAGGTTTCTTCCCTTTGAGCAATTCATAGGGAGTCTTGCCCTTCAGTTTATGTATCAGGCTTCTGTTCAACACATAGTTGGAGGTGTTCACTGCCTCAGCCCAAAAGGATAGAGGTAGGTGAGCATCTGACAACAATGTAGTAGCAGATTCAATTAGGGTTCTATTTTTCCTTTCAGCTACCCCATTTTGTTGAGGAGTTCTAGGAGCTGAGAAAGTGTGCCTGATCCCTTCACTTTGACAGAACTCTTGCATGAGAAGAGAATCAAACTCTGTCCCATGATCACTTCTGATCAGGGCAATGTGAGTGTTGAACTCAATCTGAATGCATTTGAGAAAATCTGTCAAACACTTGAAGTTATCAGACTTCTTCCTCAGAAAGAATACCCAAGTGAATCTTGAGAAGTCATCTACAACCACTAAAGTATAGGACTTCCCTCCTAGGCTTTGTACAGATATGGGTCCAAAGAGATCCATGTGCAACAAATACAAAATCCTAGGTGAATCACTCTTATTAAGTGACTTAAAGCTATTTTTAGTTTGCTTGCCTAATTGACATGCCTTGCAAAGTTCTTCCTTCTTGTAGGGACCAGAAGGTAGTCCTCTAACAAGGTTGTCTTTGGATAGCCTAGCAATGGTTCTAAGGTTAATGTGCCCTAGTCTCTTATGCCATAAAATATTTGGTTTTGAAATGGAATTAAACAGGCAAATATCTACTACAGGTGAAAGAAAATTAACTAAGTAAATGTTACCTCTTCTGTTACCTGTCAACACAGTTGTGTTGTCCACTGACTGGACTTTGCATATGGCTTTGTTGAAGGTCACTTGATATCCTTCATCACACAGTTGACTGATACTTATCAAGTTGTGCTTTAGTCCTTCAACATATGCCACCTTCTTGAATGTGACTGGGCCAATTTTGACTGCACCATATCCTTTTGTAGTTCCAAAGCTTGAGTCTCCAAAAATTACTTTGGGTCCTAGCTTGGCTTTGAAGGAAGTGAAATTGTCCTTGTCCCCTGTCATGTGCTTTGAGCACCCACTATCCAGATACCATTGATGGTTTGATGCTGGATAGGTCTTCACCTGCACAAAAACAGCTTATTTGTTTTTGACCCAGTTAACCTTGGGCCTAGGTTGATAACCTTTAAATTCTGAAATAAAGGACATCCCAGGTTGACTCTTATAGCCTTCAGGATGATATCTCCTAGGAGTTACTATCCACTCAGTATAGGGGTTGAGTCCATGGGATGTGCAGCTTCTAGGATTGAATTTGACTGAGCCATTGAAAATGTGTTCACAATTCTGAACTCTGTTCGACGATCGTCGATCTGAGGTCGACGATCTTGGGTCAGATCGTCGATCTCTGTTCGAAGATCGATAGTGCTTGAGTTCAGAGTTTGGGTGTCGTCGAGCTGAGGTCGACGATCTGTGCTTAGATCGTCGAGCTCTGTTCGACGATCGTCGAGCTCTGCTCGACGCATTTTGTTGAACTGAAATTTTCTCTGGCAGGTCAGCATTCTTCCTAGCCACCTCTACTACTTCCTTTCCTTTGTCAGAGACAAATTTGATTGGAGTTGTTAACACTATAGGTTGGCTGGGGGAGGCACCCAAACCCAGTGTACTATTGAATCTAGAGTTCACTATGCTTGTGATGTCCATAAGTCTGATACTCCTCCCATTTAGAGATTCTTCAAACTTTTTGGCCTTTGATAGTTCACTTTTCAGTGAAGCTATCTCCTCCCTACAGCATTCTAACTCCTCAGAGAGCTTGAGGTTCTTTGAGTTTAGGATACTATGCTCAGACAATTGATTCCTGAGAGATATTATCTCCTTCTCAGATTTTAATAGGTCTAGGCATAGTGTCTTAAATTCACTTTTGAAATCTTCAGAATGAAAATCAAAAGAATTGATTACCTGATCTTCATCTGGGTGAGTGTCTGAATCTGATTCTGATTCTTCATCAGAGTTTTGTTGTGATGCATTGATAGCCATCATGCAGAACTCCTTTTCATCTGCATCATCCTCATCATCACTGGAACTGGATGATGCTTCAGATTCCTCTTCAGTCTCACTCCAGGTCTCAGCAACAAAGCCCTTCCTTGTATGTTTGTTTTTGCTGAAGGAGGCTTTGTCTGAGTTGTTCTTCTTGTGATCCTTTCCTTTTCTTCTTTCTCTTCTATCTCTCTTGTCCTTATTCTTGTTCTCTGGACAGTCAGGCACAATGTGTCCTGGTTTCCTGCAACCAAAGCATATGATTTCTGTAGTGTTGTTTGATTTATCATACCTTGGTTTATCATGACCCTTGTATGGCCTTTTTCTGAAATCTTTTCTGGCCATTTTGTAGAATCTCTTAGCCAGTAGACTTATGAGCTCATCATTTCCTGTGGCTTTATCTTCAGGCTACTCTTCTGCAGCCCTGAAGGCTATGGTCTTTTCTTTCCTTGTGGCTGGAGAGGCAGCCTTCTGTTCTTCTTCTCTATTTTTAATGAGCAGCTCATAGGATTTGAGCTTGCCCAGGTGAGCTTCAGTGGTAATCTCATTCAGACTTCTGGCATCTTTGATTGGCCAGATTCTTGAATCCCAAGTGCTGGGAAAGCACATCAGGATTTTATCATTTAGTTCAGTTAAAGAGATTTCCTTGTCCAAAGTCTTTAGCTCATTGACAATCAGACTTAGTCTATTGTACATGTCAGCCACTGATTCACCTTCTCCTTTCTTGAAGTTCTCATATTGACTTATCAGATGAGACCTTCTATCCTTTCTTTCATCAGCAGATCCTGAGACAATTTCAGAGAGTTTGTCCCAGGTTTCTTTGGCTGAGTTGCATTCAGCTACCTTTTGAAAAATGTCATCAGACATGGTTTGGGCTAAGATGTTCATAGCCTTAGCATCTGCAATCTTCCACTTCTTTATATCTGCATCTGTTCCAGAAGGAGGTGGAACAGCACTTGTACTTGAGCTTGCTGGTGGAGTTGGACACACTGTCAAGACAGAATTAAAGATATCCTCATCAATAGAATTCATATATAACCTAATCCTTGCCTTCCAGAGTGCAAACTTGGAAAGGTTGCACACTGGTGGTCTGGTGCTTGCACAATCTTTGTTCTGTGCCATGTCTTTAAATAAATAAATAGATGTGTAGAAAATAATCCTCTTAAGAGACTGATCTTAACAGGAATCTTTTGGTTCAGGTGTTAGCCTGTATGAACAACCAACCTCCCTCTGATACCAATTGAAAGTGAGGGTAAGATCTATCTCAACTCTAGAGGGGGGTGAATAGAGTTTACTTAAAAATATTTTTGAGTTATTAAAATAGCACAAATTAAAATTCTATTTAAGCTATAGTGTAAAGTGCTAACAGAAACTTAAAAACTGAAAAGAAAAGGACACAGCACACAGCAGACAAATCACACAAGCAGAACCAGAAGACACAAGGAAATATAGTGGTTCCCCAAAACTGGGTACATCCACTCTTCTACCACACTTGGTAGGAATCCACTCAGGACTGAGTTGATCAGGTGTCCTGACACCAATGAGCTTTTGATAAGGTGCTCAAAAACCAAAGCTAGATTTTTTGATAAGGTGTCTTGCCACCACTGAGTTTTGACAAGGCTCTCAGAACCAGACAGAACTTTTGAAGGGAGTTCAAGAACCCTTTTACAGCAGGAAAAGAAAAAGTAAAAGTTGAGTTTGTCTTCTCTGTTCTCAGTCAAATGAGAGAAGCACAAGTGGATTGAAGATGTCAAAGCTCCCCCTGAGATGTAGAGAGGTTCAGGCAGAGAAGCTTTGCAGAAGGGTGATAGGTCTTCAGAACTTTGATCTCCAGCAAAAGATTGTGATGAGATGTCTGGAGATGATGAGATTGTGAACACTTTTCAGTCAGTAAGAAGAATTTTGAAGTTGCAGTTCTGTTATTCTTCTGCTATCAGTATTCTCTATTCTGTGTTCACTCTTCTTGTCAATCTGTGTATATGTTCAAAACTGAGAGGCAGAAGAGATGAATAATAATTTCTAAGATTCTCTTGTCCAAAAAAAATAACCGTTGGTCAGTCATAAATGTTTTCCATAAATGGTCTTGTCTTTTAGAGGAAAGTCCAGCAAACATTCTCTGAATAATTCCTTGAAACTTGCTCCAAACGGCTGGGAGATCTTCTGTCATAAATGCTGATAATATTCAAAAACATTCCAAAGAACAGCAGCATTTGAAATCCTGAAAGCGTCGATCTCTCCAAAGAGAACGTCGATCTGAGCTCGAAGATCGTCGAACTGAGCTCAGAGATGAACCGAGATAAGCAGACAGAAATCGTCGATCTGAGCTCGAAGATCGTCGAACCGAGCTCAGCGACCTGAGAAACAGCTGAAGGAGGCATCGTCGAACTGAGCTAGACGATAGTCGAGGGGAGTTAGACGATTAAGCAAAAGCTAGCTAAAAGCAGATAGTCGATCTGAGCTCGAAGATCGTCGACCGGAGTTCGACGATTTGTTGAAGTTGAGCTCAGAGAGCGTCGAACTGAGTTCGACGATTCGTCGACCTCAGCTCGACGATAATTGCTTTAGACTTAGCTCTTCATCCTTGATCTTGGAGTGGTCTGGGGGGCAGCTTCAAAACTAAGTTCTAGGCCCTAGACTCATTCTAATGTTGACCTTCTCAACTATACAACTAGGTCAACTAGGATCCTAAGACAAGCATAGTGATCCTTATCCAAATTAGTAATAGGGTGTTCCAACAGTCCACGTGTCATCATTAATCAATATTATGACCGTTGGAACCCACCTATAAATAGGTCTTTTCAGAAATGACTTTTAAGCGTTATTACAGAAATATTCTTTTTAAGAAAGAGAAATTCCGTGAACCCTAATTTCACGCCGCCGCCATTGCCGTTCACGGAAGAAGAAGAAAAGTTTGGATCGCGACCTTCGTTTTCATCGATCTTTCCTCCAGCGATCCAGAAGAAAGAGAATCACTCGATCTTGCCGAGCCTTGAAGATTCCAGATCTACTTTCTCGATCGAGGTGGTTCTAGATCTCAGATTCGTGGATCTTTCTCTAGTCGTCTTCTACTTTTTCTGATCAAGCCGAAGTTCCTAAGGAAGAAGACGGATACAGATCCAGATCTGATAGTGTGTTTGTTTGTAATCACAACCAATATTTTTGTAGGAGTTTTAATTCTCCGAGATTTGTAGGAAGATTTCCTCTTCCGAGTTCTTTTTTTTGTAGATCCGTTTTGGGATCGAGATTTGTAGGAACGTGGTTCCGAGGTGTAGGATTGTTTTCAATCCGAGATAGTGGAGTAGCCGAGTCTAGTGATTTGCTAGATCGGTGAGGAAAGTGGACGTACCCAAGATTGGGGAACCACTATAAATCTCTTGTCGTCTGTGATTGCTTGATGTGCGTTGTGTTCAATTTTTAATTCCGCATTAGACACGCATTTCACCTATTCACCCCCCTCTAGGTGAATTAGGCTACCAACTTAGCACTTTCATTAGCGTTAGCATGCGGGCTAACCTGTACTATAAGACGCCTATCCTGCCGGCTAAACATATTACCTATGCCAACCATCATAAGAATAAACAGAAGTCAAAATGCATACTAGTATAAAAGTCCAAAGAATATACATCAATAAAAAGAAGCAACCAAGACTTCTATAATATCAGAGTACATTATGCCAAAAGTGCAACAAAATGTGTCTCAAAAACTAAAATCAGCCACCGACGACAGTGATGGTATCGTCACATCATGCCTTGTCGTCCTGGCCTGCCTGTCCTCTTGCAAAACCTACTACTCTATCCGTGAGGTTTCCTCCTAAAAAGGAAAACATAGCAACCGTTAGTCAAAAGGAGTATGTGGTTATCACATCTGCTCCCCCGACGACTCTTAGGCACCAGGAGGAGAAAAGGACATGGGTACAATGTATATATAAACAGTAGTACAAATAGGTGGTATAGGATTAATTAATATCAGTGTATATCAGTAATTGCAACAAATGAGTTTATCAATCAACTTTAGCCGTTCTACCATCTACAACAGTATATAATATGAATCTACAATAGGAAGTAACTTAACTTATATGAAAGCCCATACAGACATATAAGTTAAGGATCAGCTCAACAGTAAGTAACTCATCGTATAAGAGTGCACATATAAACTTATACAATGAGGATCTTGTGTATGTAATGTAATGTAATGGTATGGATGCTGTTGGAACCGAAAAATCGGTCTCCTATAGAGTTCACCCTCAGGGAAGGGGTGATCACACTCTTAATTCTCTCTCACGATCCTAATGACTAAGGAAAAAAAGAATAGGGGATAGACCCAAGGGCTCGGCTTGGAGGTCCCACCACACATCCTGAAGATCTTAGAGCGCTTCCCCTCCCTAGCCAAATGCCGAGGTAAGGATACCTCAGAGAGCAGAAGATGACTGGGGCACAAGTGAGCATGCCTTCTGAGGTTCCCCCTTGAGTCTATTTATAGATTTCTAAAAATAGTCTGCCAAAAACATAACCCCGCTTTTATGGAAAGCTATACGGAGCAAAAAGTTGTCTGCTAATAGCATAACTCCGCTATTATGAAAAGCTATTTGCACGCCCATCAAGAGCATCTAGGTAATTTTGCCTTTGGACCTTACTGGGCAAATGGCCCATGAAGGCATCATTTGCCTAAAGGAGCGAGTACTAGATAAGCTAGTCACTCACCTCTATGGCACCCGAAATATGGGTGAATCCTACTCTAGAAGGATCTCGCATTACTTAATGACAAGGAACACAGGGGAAACTAACCACTCCATTGGGCAGATGCAGCCTCGTTCCCACAGCTCGCCTTCTCTTTTTAGGCGAGTGCGAGCCGGTCTGCTGTGGCTCACCTGCCCCATATACGGAGGCGAGCCAGCGGGAACAAGTGGCAAGCGCGAGCTGGATGAGTTGGCTCGCACAGCTCGCTCGACTTCTTGGTAGGAGCGAGCCAGCCATCTGGGTTTGCCCGCCCCCTGCATTGATGCGGGCCAGTTATGCTGGCTCACTCGCCTAGCCGGATTCGCCCACTCAGCGAACACGGGGTTGTACACAATCCCCGCTCTTCTTGAGCTTTGAAAATCTCGAAAAGAATCATTAAACCCCACTTGTTCGGTGAGTGCTTTGCTGAGCTGGAGGGAATCATTCGGTAGATCCCACCCATTTGCTATAAATATGCCACAGAGCCTACGGATAAATCTCGTCTTCCTTCTCTACCCTCCCATGCGAATAGTAGCTGAATGATGCATGTGTACGAAGAGATACGAGCGCGCCAAGCGACCATATGGGAGGGGATGCGGGAGTAGGTCCTTGATGCTGTCTCGTGCCTGGCACGCGGATCCCCCGACCCCCTCTTTAGGCCGAAGAAATAGAAAATTGTCAGGCGGTATCCTACGAACGACGCCCCTGCGTCTAAATCAGCGGTCGGCACCGAGGCCTCCCATGAGGCATGCAGACCTCCTGTCTGACTCATCACTCTACCTATGATTTCTTTTTCTATAGGAGACGCCCCATGAATATGGAGGCAATAGAATGGGACTGGGGAATTCCTCCCGACTGATAACCGAGCAGGCTGCCAGCCCTTTGGCCCAGGGGCATGCCCCTCCTGCGATTCCTTCGTTGCCACTTCATCCTGGGCTAGGGAAATCTTTTGAATCCCTTGAAGGCGAGCTCTTTCAGGGCCAACCGGGTACCTCTCGGCAACCTACCGGTGCCGGAGATGTGCCGATCCCTAGTGAGTTTGTACGCTTGCTTGCTTATGATCGCTTGCTTTTTCTGACCTCTCCCACCTCTATAGGTTTCCATGCAATTTCCTCATACGATGTTGACATCAACGGGGGGTACTTGTCTCCCCCTTCTATGTAACAGATCTCGGAATACCTCGGTGACCCTCAGTATGTTGACGGGATGAAGAGGTGGGTGACTCAACTATTTCAGAAACAATCCATGCTGCTACAGGAGGTTTGTAACAGGGTGGATAAGGATAAGGCCGAGGAGGAGGAGTAGTTCGCGGTACTAGAGGGCATGAGGTGCCCAGATGACATGGATGGGACGAATTCTCTGGAGGTGCATATTACGCGAGCTTAGAAATGACTCAGGCATGCCACTGAACAGGTCGACCTAGCCTAGTAGGAAATACTAGCGGTTCGCGAGTACTTCTACCCTTACACCCGATTCCGAGATGTGGGGGCGAGTCAGGTGGAAATGGATTCAGTACTGATCCACCCCCTTCCCCTTCCTTTCTACCTGTTGTCAGGCCTGGGTCGTACCTGTATCTTTGATCAGGTCACATGATAGGGCCACGAAACTTATTCGTCTTTTCTTGGGACATCAAACTCGTCTTATTTGTAATTGTTTGAGATCTCTCACCCAATGATGTGCTTATGTTCGGTGTATATTGTTTTCGTAGCTTGTCACTGCTTATCTTTCTTCAGGCAAGTGTGGACGAGATGCCCACGCTTGCCTTCACCTTTGTTGGATCCCTAGTTGGATTTCGTCTAGGTTCACTAACTCTATGTTGAGTCTGACCCACCTTGTATAGCAAGGGTCATGTTTAGTAGTCCGAGAATTTAGGCTAAGTCCTTTTAGTTCTACCTTCTTGGACCAGCCAGCAGAGGACCTCAGAAGACTCAGATTTAGAAGATATCATAAAAGAGTTTGATTAGTTTGAAATTCTTCGAACTCAGCACGACGATTGTCGATCTCCGATCAACGAACTCAGAGTTAATTCTCTGAGCTGAGCTCTACGATATTAGAGCTCAGGTTGACGATTAGTTTTCTCCAAACAGATTCGCACGTCGACAAACTGGCATTCTTAAGTCGACGATCTTGGATCTCTGGTTGACAAACTTTGGACTCGGGTCGACGAAATCTGCTCCCTGCTCAACGAATTCTGTACAGTCCAAGACTTGGAAATTTTTTTATCTTGTCCGTATTCTCTTGCAGTAATTCCTCAATAATAAATTATTATATTCTCCGAATATAGTCGTTAGAAACAGTATTGATTTTGGTCTTCATGAGGAATATTACTTGCTGTCTTTAATGGGATAGTTTGGGAAATCCATTAATGCTGATATTCTCTCAAAGCCGTTTTCCGTTCTCCAGGACACCAGCAATTAATACAATGGAATTCGAAATTCAAAAGAAGAATTTGGATGAAGACATAAAAGAAAAAATACAGTATACGTAGAAAAAGAAAGATAGAGAATACAGAGCACACAGAGAAGAGAAAAACATCAACAGTACTCTGAACCTTCTCTATACTGAAAAGAAAAATGTTTTCTCCATGACATTGCTGAAGAAGAAGAAGCGCAATAATTCCAAATCAAGAGTCTTCTTCAACCTTCACTCCAGGATTCTTTAACCACAACAAACTTTTATTAGTCAGAAGTTCCTGGATCTATCTTTGAAGTCATGGCTAGAGACTGAAGACCTACACCCTGAAGCAAAGCTCCAGTCTTCCTGAACCTCCAACATCTAAGGGGGAGCTTTAGCGCCATCAATAATCCACAAAGTCTTCTCAATTTGTTTTTGAAAAAAGAGAAGACTAACATTATCTTCTTTCCCACCCCATTGTACAGGATTTTAACTCCCTTCAAAAGTAAGTTTGGTTGCAAGTCTCCTGATAAAATCCTATTAGTGGATTCCTACCAGGGTGGTAGAAGAGTAGATGTACCCAGGTTGGGGAACCACTATAAAAGTTCTTGTATTGTCTGCTTGCCCTTTTCTATTTGTTCTTGATGTGGCTATAATAGCTTAGATCTGTGTTCTGTGTTAGAATAGTAATACTTAGATTGTTTTCTTGCTTACTGATAATCTTGGTATTCACAAGTATTTCTACTCTAATTATTTTTTAATCAGCAAAAGTTTTTTAACTACTCTATTCACCCCCCCCCCCCCTCTAGAGTAAATCAGGTCTAACCCTCTCTTTCAATTGGTATTAGAGGAAGTTTTCTTTGGTTATACAAGCTAACCCTTGAACAAGAAGATCCTGTGTTAAATCTGATCTTTTATTTCCCTTAGGACTATTTACACAACATGACACAGAAAAAGGATTATGCAAGCACCAGACCTCCATTTTGTAACTTATCTAAGTTTGCCATCTGGAAGGCAAGAATAAAGTTATACATGAACTCTATTGATGAAGACGTTTTTAATTAAATTTTGACAAGACCACCAACTACAGTGGCCTCCACTCCTTCAACTTCAACAAATCTGAGTGTAGTCCCACCTCCAGATTGGACAGATGCATAGAAGAAAGCAAAAACTAGTAGATTCCAAGGCCATGAACATATTGGCTCAAACCATGTCAGATGATATCTTCCAAAAGCTAGCTGAATGCACCTCTGCAAAATAAATCTAGGATTCTCTCAACTAGATGGTTGCTGGCTCAACAAATGAGAGAATGGATAGAAGATCAACTCTCATCTCGTAGTATGAGAATTTCAAGAAAGATGAAGCTGAATCTATCAGTGATATGTACAATAGATTAAGCTCCATCATCAGTGAGTTTAAGACCTTGGATAAAGACATCTCTCTCATTGAGGTGAATGACAAGATCCTAATGTGCTTCCCAAGCTCATGGGACTCCATGATCTGGCCAATCAAAGAGGCCAAAAGCTTAAATGAGATTTCGACAGAATCTCTCCTTGGAAAGCACAAATCCTATGAGCAATTGATCAAATCCAGGGAAGCTATAGAACAAAGGACTCCTCCACTAGAAAGAAAGGAGCAGAATATAGCATTCAATGCTGCTGAAGAGACTGAAGCTTCAACAGTCAATAAAGAATTGATGAGTCTTTTTGCTAAGAGATTCTACAAAATGTCAAGAAAGGACTTTTGGAGAAAGTCATCCAGGAATGATGACAAGCCCAGGTATGATAAAACTCATACTAAAGAAATAGTGTGTTTTGGATGTAGAAAACCTAGACACTTCATTTATAAATGCCGTGAGAATAAGAAGAAGGAGAGGACAAGAGAAAGAGACTCTAGGAGCAAGCACTACAACAAGCCCTCCTCCAACAAACACAAGAGGAAGGAGAAAGGATTTGTTGCATAAACCTAGAGTGACACAGAGGAAGCATCCTCTTCCAGTTGTAGTGATGATGAAGAAGAAGAGAAGGCAAAAGTAGTTTGCTTAATGGCAATTGATACTTCTAGCTGTCAGTCAAATGCTGAAGCCATAGAAGATGAAGAATCACTGTCTGCAGAAGACCAGGTAATTGCATATTATGATTTTAATTCAGAAAAATTTAAAACTGAGTTTAAAAATCTATGCTTAGATTTAATAGGCTCTGAGAAGTAAATCAAACTTCTTAGAGAAAGATTAACTGATCAAGACAAGCACATTGCTGAAAATACTAAACTAATAATTTAACTTCACTCAGCAAATGAACAAATTGTTTTCCTAAAATTTGAACTAAGTAAGGCCAAGAAATTAGAAGAATCTCTCAATGGTAGAAGCTTACAACTGTTAGACATAAATAGTACTATAAATGCTAGGACTAATAACAAAAAATGAGGAATAGGTTAATCATCTAGTGAAGCACTTATAAACCAGAAGAATCAGTTATCTAAACCAGTAAATTTCATTTCAGATAAGGGTAAGAAGAATACTGAACAAGTAGATAAAGTAAATGAAGTATTAAAGCAAATGGAACTAAAACATAAATTCAAGAATAAGAAGAAAAACAACTACAATAATGTTCAACAGTTTTCGTCGAACTCAGATCGACGAAATGTGAACAGTTCGTCGACCTAAGAACGACAAACTCTAAACGCAAACCATAACAAAAATTATTCTTCGACCTACGATCGACGAAACCAGTATTGTTCATCGACCAGAGATTGACGATATTGGTGCCCTGAGAATGAATACCTTCATTCTTCGAGCAAAGATCGAAGATCTTATCCCAGTTCGTCGAGCTCGGTCAACAAACTTACCAGAGTTTGTCGATCCCATATAAGTATAACAAATATCTTAATCCTTTTGAAACCTATAATTAACCAAGAACATTTAATAATTAATTTAATTAATGGATCATCCCACCTAGGAAATATTATCCTTTAGGATATAAGAGCCAACTTGAGTATTCATTTACTTCTAGTTTTAGTTATGTGAAGAAAGAAGGACACAAGGTAATATGGGTCAGAAATGACTAATCTGTTTTATTGAAGGAGAAAGACTGTTCTACAATAGAGAAATAATGGTATTTGGACAGTGGATGTTCTAAGCATATGACTGGAATAAGGCCAACCTAACAAATTATAAGGCAAAGCTAGGACCAAAAGTAATAGTTGTTGACTCCAACTGTGGCCAGACTGAAGGCCATGGAAAAGTTAAAGTTGGAGCTGTCACCTTCAGAAATGTAGCATATGTAAGTTGACTTAAGCACAAACTTATTTCCATAAGTCAATTATATTATGAAAGGTTTCAGGTATCATTTACTAAAACCTCTTGTATTATCACTTCTTTGGACAATAATATAGTATTGACTGGCACTAGATTAGGAAACATTTACTTAGTCAACTTTCGGTCAGCCAATTCTAAAATTTGCCTATTTAATTCAACTAGTAATAACAATGACCTTTGGCATAGGAGATTAGGTCATGTTAACTTGAAAAAAATTGCCAAATTATCTAGGGACAACCATTTCAGAGGTTTGCCCTCTTACCCCTACAAGAAGGAAAGCCTTTGCAGAGCTTGTCAATTAGGAAAGCAAACTAAAAATAGTTTTAAATCATTAAACAAAAGTGACTCGCCTATGATATTGTACTTACTACATATGGATTTTTTTGTAAGACCCCATTTTTTGTTTTTTTCAAAACACCGGGGTCTTAGAGCAGATTGCCGCTTTGCGGCGGCACCAACTCACGGGAAGGTCGCCACTACAAAACGCCAATTATGCCGGCCCTTTTCGATCGTAGAATAGTAGCATAATGAAGTAAAAGCAAGTCCACATAACCACTTGTATATAAATAAATCTCCACGAAGGGAGAGTCCACGATAATAATAATAATCAGAGTACAAAAGGAGGGCTTGTGCCCATTACATGTAATCCTCACTACAAGTCACTCGCGGAAGCAAAACTAAAACTAAGCGTCACCGTAACTGTCACTGAACCGAGAACACCCAAGCTGGACTGGCCCATCTCCACCGACTCCATACTCTGCTGGTGCTGCATCTCTGGGTGCTTCTTCCTTTTCGGCCTGCCGTCGCCGCCTCGCAATCCACGTCGGCGTCTACGTCTTCGGCCTCCTGGCTGCTGAGCTGGTGGGATCCCACCCATCAAGGGGCATTTGACCCGTATATGTCCCGGCTTTTGACAATGGTAACACGGTCGCGGGGTCAACTCTGTCAGAAACTGCAATACCCGTGACCCTTCCATATGGTACACCTAAAATATTATGGTTTGAAAACCGTTATTCATAAAGACTAAGCCCTATCATCCCCCACCCCTTCCCCCATGGCTCCTAGGTACCGAGCGGATAGGAAGAAAGGGAAGGACATGAAGGTGGAGATTAAATCAAAGAAACAGGTGACAGCGGACCTATGCTAGCAATTCCATAATAAATATGATAGAAGCAGAAAGTAGGAAGTGTAACCTTAACTTATGCGTGGAAGCGCATAAGCCAAGGGATCTTTTGCAGGGCTCCCATCGTATAAAGTGTCCCATACCACTTATACGTTGGGGTGTCGGTTATCAAACAGCAAGGAGTAGCAAGTAAGTAGAAGCAAAAGAAATATAACCATTGATTTATAGGGATTACCCCTATAGTGTAACACCCCTATCCGTCGTATAGCATATAGCAGTAGGTCCGGCCGGGGCCCGACGCCATATACTACGGACAGAACGGTTGGTTACGCGTTGAAACCATTCAACCAATCATAACGTCCTACACAACACCTAGCGGAAGCAATTTAATAGGTTGCAAAAGAAGTAAGAACCCAGACACAGAGCATGAATGTCCACTATAAACCCAGGAATGTAAACATACACAAAGATAAATGTCCTTAAGGCCTTACACTGTTCTCTTAACAAAAAGTATTGTTTTCCAAACTTGGGCACGCAGGCCAGCCATACATGATAAACGGGAAAGCATAAACAATTAGGCCTTCGAGGGCCGGCGTAGCAACATGGGCTTTAGCCCGCTATTTTTCGCTCGGCTCCGCAGCACCTGCAAGAAACAAACCACCGCCCGGTGGCAAACAATAGAAACGGTCAGCAATGCTGACCAAATTATAACGATCCCGCCCCCAAAATCGGGGCGGCGATGCTCTTTCCCTGCACATTATTAGTAGGCAACAACAATAGTGTAAACACACTTCAACACAGGCGTAGGCTCGCACGGCCACACACCCCATGCACTCAGGGCACATTCACGGCGAACCGGCCAACGTCACGTCAATTCAAGCCATAGACGTTTCCGTTCCACCATCGCCTCTTGGACGGCCAACCATATGAGCATTTTGCCTTCCTGGCCTTGGTCACAACAATTTAAGCCATAGACCCCCGAAGACCCTCATACATGCCAACGGTCCGACCAAACGACATAGACTGGGTACGGTTCGCCTGACCCGTGCTCATATCGCAATGGCAATTTAAGCCATATGCGCAGGTCAAGACTCACCGAGTCCCGTTTCCGCCACAACAATCACATAACCCGGTTATGTTCACGTTGGCTCCCCGGCCATCGTGTTGGCAAAACTCGCTTTTGACCAGTTTTCCGGGTGCACCTTGGAGTTAATCTCCAATGCTCCCTGTTGCAATCTACCACGTAGAAAACCCGAAAAACGCCCAAACACCCGGTGTCTTCCCCGGTTCATATGCAATGCAACATCACCGATCCGGCTCTACTTGTCCGAATAGGCTTCACACACAATGCCTATGTCCGTTTTCGCATACGGACTCTACATAAGGGGGACTTTACATATCTAGCCCAAGGAACGCTCCAACTCTTCGCTCACTCGCGAGAGAGGGCTTCCTATGCAAAGGGAAAAGGGCTTCACATGCCCATGGATGAGAAATCGTTACCCTTGCGTTCTTCCGTGGCGCCATCGAAAACTATGCGGTTGGAAAGCACCGCAACGACGTCACCTCTGCGGATCTGGACTCGGATCGCGATTCGGAGCTCCGAAGCTCCTCCGGCGGCCGGATCTTGGACTCCTCTTACCTCCTTGCTCTCCCTTCTCTCTAAACTCTTAGAGAGAGAATGGCTAAAGGAAATGAGGATTCCCAACCCTAAATCCCGGCTAAAACAACCCAGGAGCAGCCCCCCACCGTCAGATCCAAAGTCAAGGAAACGAACGGCCAAGATTAGATCTGAAATCATAAAATCTGGGCCGAACACGGGTTGCAACACGGTCGTGTGCCTGGCCGTGTCATCCATTCGCCGTCTCTACCGATTCGAAAAACCAGCACACGGCCTTTGACACGGCCTCTGACACGTCCGTGTCACCTGTGACACGCCCGTGTCGGGACCCGTGTCACGCCCCCCCCCCCCCCCCCCCCCCCCGTGTGCAATCGGCCAGCTTTCCCAACCTGAGAAGGACACGGCCTGCGACACGGCACCCGACACGCCCGTGTCGAATTTGACACGCCCGTGTCAGGGCCCGTGTCATGGCCCGTGTGCCTTCCCCAGAAAACATCCCAAAGTGACACGCCCGTGTCCCAGGCCGAGTGCGTCCACACGACGATCTCCGACCGTCAAAACGTCGACCACATGACCGTGGCCAAACAAGCCTGTGTCACGCCCGTGACACGCCCGTGTCACGCCCGTGTCACGCCCGTGACACGCCCGGGACACCTGCTCCAAAATTCAGACTGGGCTTAAAACATCACCCGTCCCTCTTTTGAGTTTCGGGGTGTTACAACTCTCTCCCCCTTAAAAGAATTTTGCCCACAAAATTTACTAAAGGAAAACCATAGGAACTTAAAACTTTTGACGGTACCTGAGCGGAATAACTCCGGGTACTCCTGCATGGTTTGCTCCATTTCCCAAGAGAGCTCCTCCCGACCGCAATTATCCCACCGGACTTTAACCATCCGGATCTCCTTATTACGGAGCCTCTTGACCTCTGCATCTTCAATACAAACGGGCTTGACCTTAGTCGTCAACCCTTCGTCCACCGGCACTTGATCAACTGCGATCACCAGCGAAGGCTCCCGCACTGCCTTCCGCAACACTGAAATGTGGAACACATCGTGTAGTCCACTCAACTCTACCAATAACTTCAAACGATAAGCCGCTTCGCCGACCCACTCCAGAATCTCAAAGGGTCCAAGGTATCTTGGGCTCAGCTTCTTCAAGCGTCTCACCCGCGAAACACCCTTGAACGGCTTTACTTTCAAGCACACCCAATCGCCCACCGTGAACTCCACATTCCGATGCTTGGCATTGTAGTACTTAGCTTGCCTATCCTGAGCGATTAGCAAACACTCTCGAATGATCCGCACCAAAGAAGTAGCATTCTCCACCTCCTGCTTCTTGTACAACCTTGCCTCACCCGTTTCAAGCCACGATAATGGCGTGCGACACCTCCTACCATATAGGGCCTCAAAGGGCGCCATCTGGATACTCGCCTGGTAGCTGTTGTTGTACGCGAACTCCACCAAATACATGTGGTCCTCCCAATGCTTACCGAAGTCCAGAACACACATGCATAGCATGTCCTCCATCGTCCTATTGACTCTCTCGGTCTGCCCATCCTTCTGCGGATGGAAGGCTGTGCTGAACTTTAACTTTGTTCCCAGCATCTGCTGCACCAATCTCCAATAATTTGATGTGAATTGCCCATCGCGATCACTCACAATGCTACGGGGCACGCCATGCAGCCTAACAATATTATCAACGTACAACTTTGCCAATTTCTCCACTGGATCATCCTTCCTATGCGGAATGAAGTGTGACACCTTTGTTAGTCGGTCTACGATCACCCAGATGGCGTCGTTCCCTTTCTGCGACCTTGGAAACCCATGCACAAAGTCCATAGATATGTCGTCGAATTTCCACTCCGGTATAGGCAAGGACTTCAGAAATCCGCCCGTCTTTTGACACTCCGCCTTCACCAAGGCGCACGTTTGGCATTTAGGCACGTACAACGCCAAGTCTTTCTTAAGCCCCGACCACCAAAATAGCTTCTTGAGATCACGATACATCTTCGTGCTCCCTGGGTGGATTGAGTACTTGGTATGATGAGCAACGTACATCAACTCCGGCCGGAGGTCACCCCCACTTGGGACGCACAACCGATGATCCTTTCTTAACAAACCATCTACTACCGAGAACTGGGAATTTGACCCATCCAGAGCAGCCTCCAAAAGCTCCTTCATGGAGTCATCTAACTCCAATGCCTGCCGAACTCGGTCAGCCAGGTCATACTGAACTTCTGTCCAGTTCAACATTGCTTTGGCGCTCGTCTGCTTGTCAACGCAACAGATCTCAAGCTCCTTTAACTCCCGTATCAGCCGCTCATCATGCACCGACAACCAGTTGGCTTGGGCGGGAGCCCTGCGACTCAGCGCATCCGCAACTGCATTGCCCTTCCCGGGTACATAATGAATTTTGAAGGTGTAGTCCCCCAGGAACTCCATCCACCTCCTCTGCCTCATATTAAGGTCCTTTTGATCCAACAAGTACTTTAGGCTCTTGTGATCGGTGTATATATCGACTCTTACGCCGTATAGGTAGTGCCTCCTCAACTTAAGTGCAAATATCACGGCAGCCAACTCCAAGTCGTGCGCCGGATAATTTCTTTCATGCACCTTCAGCTGACGCGATCCATACGCAATCACACTTCCATGCTGCAACAGCACGCAACCCAAACCACTACCTGAAGCGTCGCTATACACCTCAAAGCCCTTGGTCCCACTCGGCGAGCTAAGCACTGGCGTCATTGTCAACCGTCTCTTCAGCTCCTCAAACGCTTGCACGCACTCCTGAGTCCATAAGAATCTCTGATCTTTCCTTGTCAACTTCGTGAGAGGTAGCGCTATCCGCGAGAAGTTCTCTACGAAGCGCCTGTAATATCCGGCAAGCCTGAGAAAACTACGGACTTCCGCGATAGAAGACAACGCAAGCCACTCCCGTATCGCAATGATCTTCGCCGGATCCACCGCTATACCTTCCCCACTAACAATGTGACCAAGGAACGCTACTGAGGGTAGCCAGAACTCGCACTTGGAGAGTTTGCATACAGCTCATTCCTCCTCAATGTCTCCAACACTAGATGCAAGTGCTTGAAGTGATCTTCTTCGCACTGCGAGTACACCAATATATCGTCAATAAAGACGATCATAAAGCAATCCAGGAAATCTCGGAACGTCATGTTCATCAAGTCCATAAACACCGATGGCGCATTCGTCAGTCCAAACGGCATGACCGTGAACTCGAAATGCCCATACCTTGTGCTGAACGCCGTCTTCGGGATATCACATTCCCTTATCCTCAACTGATAGTACCCCGACTTTAAGTCCAACTTAGAATATACCGACGATCCGACTAACTGATCAAAGAGATCATCAATCCTCGGGATCGGGTACTTGTTCTTTTCCGTCAGCTTGTTCAACTCTCTGTAGTCGATACACAACCGCATACTACCATCCTTCTTCTTAACGAAGAGGACCGGTGCGCTCCAAGGCGACGAGCTTGGACGCACATAACCTTGTTCCATCATCTCCTCTAGCTAAACTTTCAACTCTGCCATCTCCTTAGGCGCCAACCTATATGGAGCACGTGACACCGGTTTGGCCCCCGGTACGAGCTCAATGGTGAAATCAATCTCTCGCCGCGGTGGGGCCCCGGGGAGACTATCCGGGAACACATCGGGGTATTCACAAACCACGGGGATGCTATCCAACATGGACTTTGGCTCCACAGCCCCCACAATTGCGAAGAACAGCTCTGCACCAGCACGAACTGCCTTTACCACCTGAAGAGCAGACATCAGCGTCTTGCTCGACCCCTTGAGTCCCTCGAATGTTGTCCCCAGCCCAACACCCAGCTTGACCTCCTTTCGGTCACAGTCAATCCAAGCCTTCTGCTCCGAAAGCCAATCCATCCCAAAGATAACGTCGAACTCTACTAGCGGCAGCAATGACGCTAGCAAGTCGAACACTTGGCTCCCTTTGTGAACCTTTACAGCGCACACTCTGTCCGCACGCATCGAGCACCCATTCGGTAGCAGTACATCCAACTTGTCCTTCGCCATCGAAGAAGGGACTCCGATGCGCGATATAAAATTTTCGGACAAGAAGGAGTGTGACGCTCCCGTATCGAACAGTGCCCGTGCCGGGCTATCGCTAATCACCACAAAGCCTAAGCAAAAGACATTAGCCTAACAAGCAATAGGTAATGGTATTTTAAAGTCAACTTGCTATAAATTAAGAAACCATAAATGTGAACATCACAAAATAAGTCATACTATTACAGCACAACATCATAGACTAAGTCCCATATAATATTACAACACAAACTTTTTATTGGAAATTAAGAAACTTCACTATCGCTGGTAACAGTGATTGTCGCCGGGCGATAGCGTTAACTTGTCCAGTCATCCCAAAAACTTCAGAAATTTCTGCTATCACCTACACTGGTCTCTCCTTGATCATCTACTAAACTGTGCTCACTGCTTTGCGTCCGGCGTGCTCGGCGAGTAGATGTATGGGGAGGCTCCATGACCTGATTCTCCCATTCTGCCATCTCTGATGGAGTGGACTTCTAGTTGAGGCTTTTAGTCAGAAATAAAAAAAATTCTGAACTCCCAAAATGTTATTCTTCACTTCCCTCCTGTGTTCTTCGAACGACTCTCGCAAGTCGTCCAACCCTTCTCGCTACGATCCACCTCTTGGAATTGGTGGGTTATGAATAGTGGACACAGGTTCACTACTCCTTGATGACCCCCATTGTGTTGATCGGCCAATGGAAGGTGTTCCACTCGTCGAAAATATGGATGGAATATAATCGTTGAAGTACAAATCTGGGTCAATCCTAGTGTATTTCTTATATAAAATACGTTGGATGACGGCTCCAAGTTATAGTGTATTTAGTTTCTTCCAATTAGGATTCTTTAACCTAAATGCATAGCGTATTTTTGAAAGGAAAAAGTCCGCTATGTCAAACGGCTCCCGCTCAAAAATCATGTATGAAACCTAACTCAGTTGAGCCATTATCTTCCGTGTATTACCTAAATGCATAGCGTATTCGCCGTCTCTACCGATTCGAAAAACCAGCACACGGCCTTTGACACGCCCTCCGACACGCCCGTGTCACCTGTGACACGCCCGTGTTGGGACCCGTGTCACGCCCCCCCGTGTGCAATCGGCCAGCTTTCCCAACCCGAGAAGCACACGGCCTGCGACACGGCACCCGACACGCCCGTGTCGAATTTGACACGCCCGTGTCAGGGCCCGTGTCATGGCCCGTTTGCCTTCCCCAGAAAACAGCCCAAAGTGACACGCCCGTGTCCCAGGCCGAGTGCCTCCACACGACGATCTCCGACCGTCAAAACATCGACCACATGACCGTGGCCGAACACGCCTGTGTCACGCCCGTGACACGCCCGTATCACGCCCGTGTCACGCCCGTGTCACGCCCGTGTCACGCCCGTGACACGCCCGGGACACCTGCTCCAAAATTCAGACTGGGCTTAAAACATCACCCGTCCCTCTTTTGAGTTTCGGGGTGTTACAACTCTCTCCCCCTTAAAAGAATTTCGCCCACGAAATTTACTAAAGGAAAACCATAGGAACTTAAAACTTTTGACGGTACCTGAGCGGAATAACTCCGAGTACTCCTCCTGCATGGTTTGCTCCATTTCCCAAGAGAGCTCCTCCCGACCGCAATTATCCCACCGGACTTTAACGATCTGGATCTCCTTATTACGGAGCCTCTTGACCTCTGCATCTTCAATACAAACGGGCTTGACCTTAGTCGTCAACCCTTCGTCCACCGGCACTTGATCAACTGCGATCACCAGCGAAGGGTCCCGCACCGCCTTCCGCAACACTGAAATGTGGAACACATCGTATAGTCCACTCAACTCTACCAATAACTTCAAACGATAAGCCGCTTCGCCGACCCACTCCAGAATCTCAAAGGGTCCTAGGTATCTTGGGCTCAGCTTCTTCAAGCGTCTCACCCGCGAAACACCCTTGAACGGCTTTACTTTCAAGTACACCCAATCGCCCACCATGAACTCCACATTCCGATGCTTGGCATTGTAGTACTTAGCTTGCCTATCCTGAGCGATCAGCAAACGCTCTCGAATGATCCGCACCAAAGAAGTAGCATTCTACACCTCTTGCTTCTTGTACAACCTTGCCTCACCCGTTTCAAGCCACGATAACGGCGTGCGACACCTCCTACCATATAGGGCCTCAAAGGGCGCCATCTGGATACTCGCCTGGTAGCAGTTGTTGTACGCGAACTCCACCAAATACAGGTGGTCCTCCCAATGCTTGCCGAAGTCCAGAACACACATGCGTAGTATGTCCTCCATCGTCCTATTGACTCTCTCGGTCTGCCCATCCTTCTGCGGATGGAAGGCTGTGCTGAACTTTAACTTTGTTCCCAGCATCTGCTGCACCAATCTCCAATCATTTGATGTGAATCGCCCATCGCGATCACTCACAATGCTACGGGGCACGCCATGCAGCCTAACAATATTGTCAACATACAACTTTGCCAATTTCTCCACTGGATAATCCTTCCTATGCGGAATGAAGTGTGACACCTTTGTTAGTCGGTCTACGATCACCCAGATGGCGTTGTTCCCTTTCTGCGACCTTTGCAACCCATGCACAAAGTCCATAGATATGTCGTCGAATTTCCACTCCGGTATAGGCAAGGACTTCAGAAATCCGCCCGGCTTTTGACACTCCGCCTTCACCAAGGCGCACGTTTGGCATTTAGCCACGTACAACGCCACGTCTTTCTTAAGCCCCGGCCACCAAAACAGCTTCTTGAGATCACGATACATCTTCGTGCTCCCTGGGTGGATTGAGTACTTGGTATGATGAGCCACGTACATCAACTCCGCCCAGAGGTCACCCCCACTTGGGACGCACAACCGAAGATCCTTCCTTAACAAACCATCTACTATCGAGAACTTGGAATTTGACCCATCCAGAGCAGCCTCCAAAAGCTCCTTCATGGAGTCATCTAACTCCAATGCCTGCCGAACTCGGTCAGCCAGGTCATACTGAACTTCTGTCTAGTTCAATATTGCTTTGGCGCTCGTCTGCTTGTCAACGCAACAGATCTCAAGCTCCTTTAACTCCCGTATCAGCCGCTCATCATGCACCAACAACCAGTTGGCTTGGGCGGGAGCCCTGCGACTCAGCGCATCCGCAACTGCATTGCCCTTCCCGGGTACATAATGAATTTTGAAGGTGTAGTCCCCCAGGAACTCCATCCACCTCCTCTGCCTCATATTAAGGTCCTTTTGATCCAACAAGTACTTTAGGCTCTTATGATCGGTGTATATATCGACTCTTACGCCGTATAGGTAGTGCCTCCTCAACTTAAGTGCAAATATCACGGCCGCCAACTCCAAGTCGTGCACCGGATAATTTCTTTCATGCACCTTCAGCTGACGCGATCCATACGCAATCACACTTCCATGCTGCAACAGCATGCAGCTCAAACCACTACCTGAAGCGTCGCTATACACCTCAAAGCCCTTGGTTCCACTCGGCGAGCTAAGCACTGGCGCCGTGGTCAACCGTCTCTTCAGCTCCTCAAATGCTTGCACGCACTCCTGAGTCCACAAGAATCTCTGATCTTTCCTTATCAACTTCGTGAGAGGTAGCGCTATCCGCGAGAAGTTCTCTACGAAGCGCCTGTAATATCCGGCAAGCCTGAGAAAACTACGGACTTCCGCGACAGAAGACAACGCAGGCCACTCCCGTATCGCAACGATCTTCGCCGGATCCACCGCTATACCTTCCCCAGTAACAATGTGACCAAGGAACACTACTGAGGGTAGCCAGAACTAGCACTTGGAGAATTTCGCATACAGCTCATTCCTCCTCAATGTCTCCAACACTAGATGCAAGTGCTTGAAGTGATCTTCTTCGCACTGCGATTACACCAATATATCGTCAATAAAGACGATCACAAAGCAATCCAGGAAATCTCGGAATGTCCTGTTCATCAAGTCCATAAACACCGATGGCGCATTCGTCAGTCCAAACGGCATGACCGTGAACTCGAAATGCCCATACCTTGTGCTAAACGCCGTCTTCGGGATATCACATTCCCTTATCCTCAATTGATAGTACCCCGACTTCAAGTCCAACTTAGAATATACCGACGATCCGACTAACTGATCAAAGAGATCATCAATCCTCGGGATTGGGTACTTGTTCTTTTCCGTCAGCTTGTTCAACTCTCTGTAGTCGATACACAACCGCATACTACCATCCTTCTTCTTAATGAAGAGGACCGGTGCGATCCAAGGCGACGAGCTTGGACGCACATAACCTTGTTCCATCAGCTCCTCTAGCTGAACTTTCAACTGTGCCATCTCCTTAGGCGCCAACCTATACGGAGCACGTGACACCAGTTTGGCCCCCGGTACGAGCTCGATGGTGAAATCAATCTCTCGCCGCGGTGGGGCCCCGGGGGGAGACTATCCGGGAACACATCGGGGTATTCACAAACCACGGGGATGCTATCCAACATGGACTTTGGCTCCACAACCCCCACTATTGCGAAGAACAGCTCTGCACCAGCACGAACTGCCTTTACCACCTAAAGAGCAGACATCATCGTCTTGCTCGACCCCTTGAGTCCCTCGAATGTTGTCCCCAGCCCAACACCCAGCTTGACCTCCTTCCGGTCACAGTCAATCCAAGCCTTCTGCTCCGAAAGCCAATCCATCCCAAAGATAACTTCGAACTCTACTAGCGACAGCAATGACACTAGCAAGTCGAACTCTTGGCTCCCTTTGTGAACCTTTACAGCGCACACTCTGTCTGCATGCATCGAGCACCCATTCGGTAGCAGCACATCCAACTTGTGGTTCGCCATCGAAGAAGGGACTCCGATGCGCAATATTAAATTTTCGGACAAGAAGGAGTGTGACGCTCCCGTATCGAACAGTGCTCGTGCCGGACTATCGCTAATCACCACAAAGCCTAAGCAAAAGACATTAGCCTAACAAGCAATAGGTAATGGTATTTTAAAGTCAACTTGCTATAAATTAACTCATACTTGTCACCACATCTGCTTGCTTGATGGCCTCCTGCTGGCCCAAGTTATAGACTCTAGGCTGAGTCGGAGCATAATGGGACGCGGTCAACTCCACCGCTTTGCCCTTCTCTTCATAAGTAGCTCTTTGTTTCCTTTCGGACTTTGAACGTCCACTCCAGCAGTCACGGGCAAAGTGCCCCGTCTTTCCACACGTGAAACAAGCGCCCGGGGTTCGGTTGGTAGTTGCCCCCGAGGCACCTGTAGAAGAAGCTGGACCTGACGTCCTAGTCTTCTTGAAGAATTTTCGATAGCCCGACTTCGACGTAGTCGGCGCTTTGAACTCCGATTTCTTCCAGCCAGATTCCATCTTAGCTTGTACATTTCTCATGTCCTTCTCCAAGGACCGGGCCGAGTTGACCAAGGTTAGGAAACCCTGCGTCATGGGCCCTGATAGTAGCAACCTCAGCTCATCTCTTAACCCTTCGTAAAAGCGGTTAGTATTTCGCTCCTCGTCGGCAAAGGTAGCGCTAGCATATCTACCCAACCGTATAAACTCGTGGAGGTACTCGTCTACAGTGCTATCTCCTTGCACCAACTTTTGGAACTCGTTCTCCAATGCGATCCTCTGCGCTGAGGGGAAGTATCGAGCCATGAACAATCTTGCAAACTCCTCCATAGGAACTTCGTCCAATGGCCTTCCCCTCAACTGCTGTAGCTCTAGGCCTTCCCACCATAACCTTGCGTCCCCATCCAACAGGATCGTCGCTATTGTGGTCTTCTGCCACTCTTCCATTTCAGTAGCTGTCATCACCCTATTGACTCTTGCGAGCCAATCTTCAGCCTGGGTCGGGGTTCCCGTTCCCGAGAACACCGGTGGGTAGAAGCCCATCACATGCTTCATCCGTCTTTCGGTGGCTCTCCGAGGCAACTCCGGCTCCACTGCCACCTGCTCAACCCTTCTAGGCTCCGCCGCTTGGCGCGGCACTTGCTCCCCCGCAGGAGCAGGCTGTTGCACCTGTCTTGCAGGTTGCGAATTAATCATAGCAAAGACAGCTTCTGCCACCAATCTAATGGTCTCGGCAGACGGAGGTGTTGCAGGCGCTTCACTTGGCGCACTGCTTGCCTCAGAACCTGGCAATTCTGACGGTCCAGCACCACTTCTGATCACCTATATTCGTGCAAAACACCGATAAGCGACCAAATATTACTGCAAATAGCAATTATAGGAACACGCAGGTTCCTCACACATGTGTATTTTCATTCCTAAGTGGACATTCATGGGTTCTTTTCATGTTATAACGATGACGCACACATGTGCTCACCACCCCTTAAAGTGAATTCGTCCACGAATTCATTTAAGTTTGACCGAAACCAGTAGTCTGATACTAAATTGTAACACACCTATCCGTCGTATAGCATATAGCAGTAGGTCCGGCCGGGGCCCGATGCCATATACTACGGACAGACCGGTTGGTTACGCGTTGAAACCATTCAACCAATCATAACGTCCTACACAACACCTAGCGGAAGCAATTTAATAGGTTGCAAAAGAAGTAAGAACCCAGACACAGAGCATGAATGTCCACTACAAACCCAGGAATATAAACATACACAAAGATAAATGGCCTTAAGGCCTTACACTGTTCTCTTAACAAAAAGTGGTGTTTTCCAAACTTCGGCACGCAGGTCGGCCATACATGATAAATGGGAAAGCATAAACAATTAGGCCTTCGAGGGCCGGCGCAACAACATGGGCTTTAGCCCGCTATTTTCCGCTCGGCTCCGCAGCACCTGCAAGCAACAAACCACCGCCCGGTGGCAAACAATAGCAACGGTCAGCAATGCTGACCAAATTATAACGATCCCGCCCCCAAAATCGGGTCGGCGATGCTCTCTCCCTGCACTTTATTAGTAGGCAACAACAATAATGTAAACACACTTCAACACAGGCGTAGGGTCACACGGCCACACACCCCATGCACTCAGGGCACATTCACGGCGAACCGGCCAACGCCACGTCAATTCAATCCATAGATGTTTCCGTTCCACCACCGCCTCTTGGACGGCCAACCATATGAGCATTTTGCCTTCCTAGCCTTGGCCACAGCAATTTAAGCCATAGACCGCCGAAGACCCTCATCCATGCCAACGGTTCGACCGAACGACATAGACCGGGTACGGTTCCACCTGACCCGTGCTCATATCGCAACGGCAATTTAATCCATATGCGCAGATCAAGACTCACAGAGTTCCGTTTCCGCCACAACAATCACATAACCCGGTTATGTTCACGTTGGCTCCTCGGCCATCGTGTTGGCAAAACTCGCTTTTGCCCAGTTTTCTGGGTGCACCTTGGAGTTAATCTCTAAGGCTCCCTATTGCAATCTACCACGTAGAAAACCCGAAAAACGCCCAAACACCCGGAGTCTTCCCCGGTTCATATGCAATGCAACATCACCGATCCGACTCTACTTGTCCGGATAGGCTTCACACACAATGCCTATGTCCGTTTTCGCATACGGACTCTACACAAGGGGGACTTTACATATCTACCCCAAGGAACGCTCCAACTCTTCGCTCACTCGCGAGAGAGGGCTTCCTATGCAAAGGGAAAAAGGGCTTCACATGCCCAAGGATGAGAAATCGTTACCCTTGCGTTCTTCCGTGGCGCCATCAAAAACTATGCGGTTGGAAAGCACCGCAACGGCGTCACCTCCGCAGATCTGGACTCGGATCGCGATTCAGAGCTCCGAAGCTCCTCCGGTGGCCAGATCTTGGACTCCTCCTTCCTCCTTGCTCTCCCTTCTCTCTAAACTCTTAGAGAGAGAATGGCTAAAGGAAATGAGGATTCCCAACCCTAAATCCCGGCTAAAACCACCCAGGAGCAGCCCCCCACCGTCGGATCCAAAGTCAAGGAAACGAACGGCCAAGATTAGATCTGAAATCATAAAATCTGGGCCGAACACGGGTTGCAACACGGCCGTGTGCCTGGCCGTGTCATCCATTCGCCGTCTCGACCGATTCGAAAAACGAGCACACGGCCTTTGACACGGCCTCCGACACGCCCGTGTCGGGACCCGTGTCACGGCCCCCCGTGTGCAATCGGCCAGCTTTCCCAACCCGAGAAGGACACGGCCTGCGACACGGCACCCGACACGCCCGTGTCGAATTTGACACGCCCGTGTCAGGGCCCGTGTCATGGCCCGTATGCCTTCCCCAGAAAACAACCCAAAGTGACACGCCCTGGGACACGCCCGTGTCCCAGGCTGTGTGCCTCCAGAAGATGATCTCCGACCGTCAAAACGTCGACCACAGGACCGTGGCCGAACACGCCTGTGTCACGCCCGTGACACGCCCGTGTCACGCCCGTGTCATGCCTGTGACACGCCCGGGACACCTGCTCCAAAATTCAGACTGGGCTTAAAACATCACCCGTCCCTCTTTTGAGTTTCGGGGTGTTACATATAGACCAAGGGGTCGTTTTACAGGGCCTATCATATAAAACGTCCCATAACATCTTATACGATAGGTGGCAATGTTTATGCTATGACACACAAATATGCTATGGAATGCACAAGCAAGTGCAACACACCCACCGACTCTATGCGCATAGACCTTTAGTTCCTCCTGTTCAGAAAGCTAGCTTCACTCCCAGGAACCTCCGTTGTGGCAAACGGAGATAGTGGGTCGGGCCCCCCACTCCTAGGCGGGTAACCACACTACCAGGCCTAGCCCTTCCGTACGCCCCTAGAAGAACACAACCTAGAGTATCCGCGTACTAGTGCTGGCTATACCTACCAGGCTTTCTTTGGCTAAGTGTCCCACACCGCCGAGTCAACGTACCACTGTCGGTGTGATCGATCGCCCAGTACCGATGACCCACCACTTTTATGCACATGCAATCATGAAAATTATATTTGTACAAGTTCTCATATTACCGAGCCTCCAGCTCTCTAGGCTACCAAGCATATACCAAGTCCCCGAGCATCCCGCTCCCTGGACTTCCAAACTACAAACCAAACCATTGTCATTACTAGTAGGCCCTTAGACCACGGACCTACTCTACCCATACCATGCCAATTCTTCTTCCTAAGTATGCAAGTGTAAGTGTGAAGTAGAACTATTATTAGGGTTACTCTTGATCATTTTATTCCTAAGATTTAGGGTTAACCATGGACTTCCCGAGGGTTTACCCGGTGAAGGGCTTACAGCGGTACTAGGAGCAATGATGGGGTGAATCCCAAAGCTCCCTTTCCAAGTCACTTATTATAATTGATTGGCTCCCTTAACCCATTCCTTTCTCACATTACAGTGGGCTAATCCTAGGGTGACTTTGACTCTTCCTCTTCTCGGGGAGGAGGATCTTCCGTCGAACCCGAACACTACTTACCGCAAGTCAATCTCACACCCTACCCATCCTGACTTCCAATAATGAACTTGATTCAACTCACCCTATCCAACCCAGCAAACTACCAAAATTCCATCTCCTTAGATCATTACCCAATCTAGTTCAGCTTCTGTAGATTTTACTAAACGCAGACCTTCCTATGCTTTATGAGTTATGCAAGGGGTGGTACTGCAAACTGTCTTCCGAATCTCATGTAATATTTACTGGAGGTCTACCATGACATAATATAGCTAAGACCAAGATTTCCAAATTTTCCTATTTATCAGGCATTTAATTTATTTATTCTAAGATTCCAAATGCCCTTGTATGAACATGAAGTGCACTAATGAGCCAACAATAAATCATCATAAAATCAGTAAAAATCTTAGGAGACATTTAAACAGTAATTCCAAATTTTGAGAAATTTCAGAGGTGTTTAGGCCTACATTTCCTAATTTACCATTTTAGGCCACTTTTACTATATTATGAAGGTACTGTAAATATATATCCAAAAATCCCAAGAAAATTATAGAAGTTATATTGTGAACTAAAACAATCATAAACCAAGTACCATAATTTTTCTCTAACATTTAAACTCTGAATTTATTTTAATGCAAGGTACTAATTTTCTTAACTTAATGAAGGAGGTACTGTTTTTAGTCATCTAAAATTCCATAGAAAATTACAGGGTGACTATCTTAATTCGAAACACCCACTGACTAAATTTCATAATTTTCCAAATAGTAATTGGGCCTTAACTGTATTTTTGACTACATATCACAATTAGTACGTTAAAGAAATATGTACCAGAAATAATCAGTTAAAATTTCCAAGAAAATAATACTGAAGGTATAACATGTTATAAGATGCCCTAATCCAAGATTTCATAATAATCCAGTGAACAGAAATTCCATAATCATCAAAATAAATATCTAGGGCACAATTAGAGTTGTAAATAAAGTACTGTATAAATTAATCCAAAAATCTCAACAAAATTATATCATGGCTATTTTGAGCAGAAAATCCCTTTGCCCAAATTTTACTTGATTTGAAGTTCATTAGATAACTTAATAATTCAAATTAAAGTTGGTGACCTAAACTAGGGTTAGGATTTTAGGTGGGCTAAAGGTCTCCAAATACCCTAAATTTTTTACCAGAGGACTTTAATGGCCCTATGGTCATATCCACCAAATTTCAAGTTAGTCCAAGGTCATTTGACCTCATGACCTTCACAACCCTACAAATCCCCATTAAGGGACCTACCCTAGGGTTATAGGGCTACCCTACACCAAACCACTCCAAACTCCCTTGGAGGGTGTGTCATGCCCTAAAGAGTCAGTGACCAAAATATCAGCCCCTGTTGAGGTGATATGGCCACTCAAATATCAAGGGGGTGTTTGATCCTAAATTATCCTATAAGGATCAACCTAGGGTTGGACACAAACCAAATCAAAACCCCTCCAAATGAGATGAAATTTTTACCAGAACCTTATGATAAACCCACGGACCACTCACCAAAATTTGGGAGGGTTTGGAAGTCATTTAGCCATCTAATTAGATTATGCTAGGATTATTGAATTTTTCTAAAAACTATAGAAAAATATTTCCCAAAAATCCTAATTTTTGGATAGCACCTAGATATATGTAAGATTAGACTACACTCCAAATTTCAACTCATTTTGATGACAGGATTGGAGTGGGAATTTTTTAAGGTCAGAACAGCCCTATGGATAGACCTCACCAAAAAGTGTGTTGTGGTCTAACCAGGACTCCAAATCGAGTGAAATCAATTTTAAATTAAACTAGACTTCAAGGGCTACATTTTCTATGTTGACCACTTTTTATGTTTCAGCCCCTACGGGGTATAATTTTAGTTTTAACCTATTGTACAGTAAAGGGATTTAATTCCTAATTATACAATATATAATATAATAAAATATTACTGTTCATCTTCTTCTTTAGCCCGAACCAGCACTTAAAATGCTTAAAACCTGTAGCTTTTCTAAAGCTATTTCCCGGCCACCCAACCATCTCCCTGGCCGGCCACCACCACCACCACCTTTGTTGAGGTGAGGGCTACTGTCGGGCGGCGGCACGGCCGCCGGAGAGGCGGTTTTCGGCGAACCCGCCACCATGAAAATTTTGGAAAACCATGGAAACGCTCAACCGATCTGGCTCTTTTGAGCCCAATATCTCTCCTAATGATTTCTAAGATCTATCCACAGAAGAAGAGGGATGGGAGGACCTTGTTCGCGGGCTGGAGGCGTGCAGACCGTCGGGAAGCCATTTGCGCGGTGGTGGCGTCGCCGGAAATTCTTCAACAACAAGGGGAGGAATCTGAATCCGTTTGATCGAGCGTGTAACCTTCTCCTCTTTCTCTAAGGGGCTATTATAGATCTCCAAGTGGGGAGGGGAAAGGATGAAACGTTCATGGCCATTAATATTTCTCTTAATAACGTTTCAGTTATGATGTTGGGAAGAGGAAAAGGTGGAAGATGAAATGGCTGATCCAGGTTGCGATTTTTATTGGACCTCATTCTCTTTTCTATTAAATAATTAGAGACGGAAACGGCCCATAAATATTCCTGTTGTACATTCCCATAATCAGAATTGATTATGACGTCGGTTACCGAAATTTCCAGTCTGGCTGACGTTTTGGCCTTGGTCACGGGCGTGACACATAGGTCACGGGCATGACAGGCCCGGGTGGCCAATTCTGGGTTCGACGATCATCGAACTGAGATCGACGATCGTCAAAGGGTGGTCACGCCCTAGGTCACGGGCGTGACACATGGGTCACGGGCGTGACAAGCCCGGGTGGCCAATTCTGGGTTCGACGACCGTCGAACTGAGGTCGACGATCGTCGAAGGGTGGTCACGCCCTAGGTCACGGTCGTGACACATGGGTCACGGGCGTGACAGGGTCATGAGGCAAATTACGCGCTCGGCGATCGTCGCGCTGAGATCGACGATCACCGAAGGGGGTCACGCCCTTGGTCACGGGCGTGACACCTGGGTCACGGGCGTGACAGGGCAGGGTTAAAAATTCTGCGCCCGACGATCGTCTCCCTGAGATCGATGATCATCGAAGAAGTCACGCCCTAGGTCACGGGCGTGACGGGTCGGTCACGGGCATGACCAACCCGTGACCTGAAATCTCGGTCGATTTATTTCAATTTTTGGGCCTCCTAGGGTTCTGTCACGACCAACGGACTCCTAGGGGTCTAGCCGGAAATGGGATGTTACAAATCCCAATAAACAAAACAAAGATTTCGTCCCGAAATCAAGGTTAAGCCTACGGGACTCTAATCGGGAAAAAAAAGCTTGTAACATCCCATGAGAGTTGAAAGATCTACATCTCTGCGTTACGTTTGTAGTGTGCAGTTTTGATTCTAAGACCAATTCGTCCAATTGTTAAGGTATATACCCCAATAAACAAAGGATTAGCCCCTATTCTTGAAATTTCGGTCTTATTGGTTTAAAATAGGAACGCAAATTGATTGTCCAGAGGGGTTGTGAGGTATACCTGACCGAAAAGTTCCGGATACTTTTGTGACATCAAGTCATGTGGCTCCCATGTATGCTCCTCCTGCCCATGATTGTTCCACAGGACCTTGACTAACGGAACCTTCTTCCGACGCAAGGTCCGTACTCCTCTGCCATCGATCCGAATCGGCTCCAAGCGAACTAACCAGTCGGAAGCTACCGGTCCATCTGTGGTCAAAATCTGCTGCTCCGGGCGCAGTAAAGCCCTCCTAAGTGAAGAAACGTGGAATACGTCGTGCAGAGCTGCCAGTTCTGGTGGCAACTCCAGCCTATAAGCTAGGGCCCCGATCCGCTCAAGGATCCTGTAAGGGCCCATATACCTAGGGCTGAGATTCTTCCTCCGACCACGCACCTGTGAAACTCCATGCATGGGCCGGATCCTCAAAAACCTCGATCCCCCACCTGAACTCCACCTGACGATGTCGGGCGTCATAATACTTAGCCTGTCTGCTCTGCGCTTCTAACATCCTGTCTCGGATTAGTCTCTCCTGAGCCTCGGCGTCTTCGACAAAATCCGATCCCAATGCCTTCGGATCCTCGTCCTGAATCCAAGAAAGTGGGGTCCTTCATCTCCTTCCATACCAGGCTTCGTAAGGCGCCATCCTGATGCTGGACTAGTAGCTGTTGTTATAAGAGAACTTGATCAAGGGTAGGAGCTTCTCCCATGGTTCCCCGTTGCCCAAGATGCATAGCCTCAGAAGATCTTCCAACGTCCGATTGGTGCGTTCTATCTGCCCATCCGTCTGGGGATGGAATGCGGTGCTGAAGGTCAATCGCGTGTCTAAATGAGCATATACGGACCTCCACTCCCTGGAAGTGAACCAACCATCCCGATCCGACACGATCATCTTGGGTACCCCGTGGTATCGAACAAACTGCTCCACAAATCTCCGCACTAGTAACCCCACAGAGTCATCCTTCTTGATCGGAATGAATCTGACCACCTTCGTCAACCGATCGACGATGACCCAAGTCGAGTCGTTTCCCGTCCGTGATCGGGGAAGTCCATGAATAAAATCCATCGCGATGTCCTCAAATTTCTCCTCTAGGGGTATATGTTCTGAGATACATCATCCTTCTGATGATACAACCCAGCGATTATATCTTTACCTTCCCAGATATCCCGAATCTTGTTACCCGTCACCTAATTTCACGTGATAATAGTTAATTCTCATAATTATTTCGTCTTATTACCATGTCATTGTCTTGGTAACGCTACGGGTCATCATTCCAAACATTTTTTTTACAAAATCTTATGTTCGCCCGAATAACGTCGAATTATATCCACTTCAATCTCACTATGTTTGTTATGCCACTTTCCCTAAATTAGGTCCAAGGAAACCCAAGCCAATACTAATTTGCCCAATAAACAAAGGTTTAGCCCCCAATAAACAAAAGATCAGCCCCTACCAATCTTGGGCTAAGTATCTTTGATACTACCCTGTTACATCTGTCCTAGCTGGGTGCACAATCCCTAGGGCGTCAATCTTCGACTTGGGGTTCCACCCTGAAACTCGTTAATATACTCCATACTTTAAACTCTCTGAGTCACATTTACGACAACTTTATCTGGGTCAAAATGTTCCCAATCCCAAATGGGTATCTTCCGAACTTGAATTCCTATCCGACCCCCAGTGTTTGTCTCGGTGGTTGCCTCCAGGTAATTTTATTACCGGTATTGAGGATTAAGACTACTTGTCTTTTACCATTCTGCTAATGTACTATTGGTCTCAATTCTCCTTAAAGTAGTCTACCTATCCGAATAATCGTTGATTGGGATAGTAGGGACACCTGAGTTTACGTCTTAGGTAGTCATTCTCGTGCTAAACTCCTCCTTTATTCTCTTTGGGTATCTCCTTACCTTAACCAAATTCATACCCAAGGTCTATTTTGAACTAGGGCATACTATAGATTGTCATGGTTAGTCACGAGTCCTAGTTGGTTGAGTCTAAATCATTGGTTAGAGGATAATAAGATGAGATCTTCGCAGCCGGAGGTGTTCCCTGCTGGGGGTAGGGTTTGCCGCAGGCTACAAAGAGGAATTTTAATTAATGACGAAGTGGACTTTCACTTGTGATTTCCCTTATGGGCACACCACTGCTTCCGCTGCTTAGTTTGTCCCCAAACTAAACTCGAGCGGGGGTGACCTAGGGTTAGTGGACTGCTACTTTTCCGATCGAGGTTTCCCTCTGATACCACTTGTGAGACCCCATTTTTTTTCAAAACACCGGGGTCTTAGCCCAGAAATGCCGCTTTGCGGTGGCACCAACTCACGGGAAGGTCGCCACTACAAAACGCCAATTCTGCCGGCCCTTTTTGATCGCAGAATAGTAGCATAATGAAGTAAAAGCAAGTCACATAACCGCATGTATATAAATAAATCTCCACGAAGGGAGAGTCCACGATAATAATAATAATCAGAGTACAAAAGGAGGGCTTGTGCCCAGTACATATAATCCTCACTACAAGTCACTCGCGGAAGCAAAACTAAAACTAAGTGTCACTGTAACAATCAATGAACCGAGATCACCCAAGCTAGACTGGCCCATCTCCACCGACTCCGTACTCTGCTGGTGCTGCATCTCTGGGAGCTTCTTCCTTTTCGGCCTACCGTCTCCGCCACGCAATCCACATCTGCGTCTACGTCTTCGGCCTCCTGGCTGCTGAGCTGGTGGGATCCCACCCATCAAGGGGCATTTGACCCGTGTATGTCCCGGCTGGTGACAATGGTAACACGGTAGCGGGGTCAACTCTGTCAGAAACTGCAATACCCGTGACCCTTCCATATGGTACACCTAAAATGTTGTGGTTTGAAAACCGTTAGTCATAAAGACTAAGCCCTATCATCCCCTACCCCTTCCCCCATGGTTCCTAGGTACCGAGCGGAGAGGAAGAAAGGGAAGGAAATGAAGGTGGAGATTAAATCAAAGAAACAGGTAACAACGGACCTATGCTAGCAATTCCATAATAAATATGATAGAAGCAGAAAGTAGGAAGTGTAACCTTACTTTTGCGCGGAAGCGCATAAACCAAGGGATCTTTTGCAGGGCTCCCATCGTATAAAGTGTCTCATACCACTTATACGTTTGGGTGTCGGTTATCAAACAGCAAGGAGTAGCAAGTAAGTAAAAGCACAAGAAATATAACCATTGATTTATAGGGATTACCCCTAGAGACCAAGGGGTCATTTTGCAGGGCCTATCGTATAAAACGTCATATACCATCTTATACGATAGGTGGCAATGTTTATGCTATGACACACAAATATGCTATGGAATGCACAAGCAAGTGCAACACACCCACCGACTCTAGGCGTATAGACCTTTAGTTCCCCCTGTTCGGAAAGCTGGCTTCACTCCCAGGAATCTCCGTTGTGGAAAACGGAGACAGTGGGTCGGGCCCCCCACTCCTAGGCAGGTAACCACACTACTAGACCTAGCCCTTCCATACGCCCCTAGAAGAACACAACCTAGAGTTTCCACGTACTAGTGCTGGCTATACCCACCAGGCTTTCTTTGGCTAAGTGTCCCACACCGCCGAGTCAATGTACCGCTGTCGGTGTGATCGATCGCCCAGTACCGATGACCCACCACTTTTATGCACATGCAATCATGACAATTATATTTGTACAAGTTCTCATATTACCGAGCCTCCACCTCTCTAGGCTACCAAGCATATACCAAGTCCCCGAGCATCCCGCTCCCTGGACTTCCAAATTACAAACCAAACCATTGTCATTACTAGTAGGCCCTTAGACCACGGACCTACTCTACCCATACCACGCCAATTCTTCTTCCTAAGTATGCAAGTGTAAGTGTGAAGTAGAAGTATTATTAGTGTTACTCTTGATCATTTTATTCCTAAGATTTAGGGTTAACCATGGACATCCCGAGGGTTTACCCGGTGAAGGGCTCGCAGCGGTACTAGGAGCTATGATGGGGTGAATCCCAAAGCTCCCTTTCCAAGGCACTTATTATAATTGATTGGCTCCCTTAACCCATTCCCTTCTCATATTACAGTGGGCTAATCCTAGGGTGACTTTGACTCTTCCTCTTCTCGGGGAGGACGATCTTCCGTCGAACCCGAACACTACTTACCGCAAGTCAATCTCACACCCTACCCATCCTGACTTCTAATAATGAACTTGATTCAACTCACCCTATCCAAACCAGCAAACTACCAAAATTCCATCTCCCTAGATCATTACCCACTCTAGTTCAGCTTCTACAGATTTTACTAAATGCAGACTATGCTATGCTTTATGAGTTATGCAAGGGGTGGTACTCCAAACTGTCTTCCGAATCTCATGTAATATTTACTGGAGGTCTACCATGACATAATATAGCTAAGACCAAGATTTCCAAATTTTCCTATTTATCGGGCATTTAATTTATTTATTCTAAGATTCCAAATGCCCTATTATGAACATGAAGTGCGCTAATAAGACATAATAAATCATCAAAAAATCAGTAAAAATCCTATGAGACATTTAAAAAGTAATTCCAAATTTTGAGAAATTTCAGAGGTGTTTAGGCCTACATTTCCTAATTTACCATTTTAGGCCACTTTTACTATATTATGAAGGAAGTACTGTAAATATATATTCAAAAATCCCAAGAAAATTATAGAAGCTATATAGTGACCTAAAACCTTCATAAACCGAGTACCATAATTTTTCTCTAACATTTGAACTCTGAATATATTTTAATGCAAGGTACTAATTTTCTTAACTTAATGAAGGAGGTACTGTTTTTAGTCTTCTAAAATTCTATAGAAAATTACAGGGTGACAATCTTAATTCGAAACACCCACTGACCAAATTTCATAATTTTCCAAATAGTAATTGGGCCTTAACTGTATTTTTGACTACATATCACAATTAGTACGTTAAAGAAATTTGTACCCGAAATAATCAGTTTAAATTTCCAAGAAAAATATTGAAGGTATAACATGCTATAAGATACCCAAATCCAAGATTTCATAATATTCCAGTGAACGGAAATTCCATAATCATCAAAATAAATATCTAGGGCACAATTAGAGTTGTAAATGAAGTACTGTATAAATTAATCCAAAAATCTCAACAAAATTATATCATGGCTATTTTGACCAGAAAATCCCTTTGCCCAAATTTTACTTGATTTGAAGTTCATTAGATAGCTTAATAATTCAAATTTAAGTTGGTGACCTAAACTTGGGTTAGGATTTTAGGTGGGCTAAAGGTCTCCAAATACCCTAAATTTTTTTACCAGAGGACTTTAATGGCCCTATGGTCCTATCCACCAAATTTCAAGTCAGTCCAAGGTCATTTGACCCCATGACCTTCACAACCCTACAAATCCCCATTAAGGGACCTACCCTAGGGTTCTAGGGCTACCCTACACCAAACCACTCCAAACTTTCTTGGCGGGTGTGTCATGCCCTAAAGAGTCAGTGACCAAAATATCAGCCCCTGTTGAGGTGATATGGCCACTCAAATATCAAGGGGGTGTTTGATCCTAAATTATCCTATAAGGATCAACCTAGGGTTGGACACAAACCTAATCAAAACACCTCCAAATGAGATGAAATTTTTCCAGAACCTTATGATAAACCCAGGGACTACTCACCAAAATTTGGGAGGGTTTGGAAGTCATTTAGCCATCTAATTAAATTATGCTAGGATTATTGAATTTTTGTAAAAACTATAGAAAAATATTTCCCAAAAATCCTAATTTTTGGATAGCACCTAGATATATGTAATATTAGGCCACACTCCAAATTTCAAGTCATTTTGATGACAGGATTGGAGTGGGAAATTTTTAAGGTCAGGACAGCCCTATGGATAGACCTCACCAAAAAGTGTGTTGTGGTCTAACCAGGACTCCAAATCGAGTGAAATCAATTTTAAATTAAACTAGACTTCAAGGGCAACATTTTCTATGTTGACCACTTTTTATGTTTCATCTCCTACGGGCTATAATTTTCAGTTTTAACCTAGTGTATAGTAAAGGGATTTAATTCCTAATTATACAATATATAATATAATAAAATGTTACTGTTCATCTTCTTCTTTAGGCCGACCCAGCACTTAAAATGCTTAAAACCTGTAGCTTTTCTAAAGCTATTTCCCGACCACCCAACCATCTCCCTGGCCGGCCATCACCACCACCACCTCTGTTGAGGTGAGGGCTACCGTCGGGCGGCGGCACGGCCGCCGGAGAGGCGGTTTCCGGCGAACCCGCCACCATGAAAATTTTGGAAAAACATGGAAACGCTCACCCGATCTGGCTCTTTGGAGCCCGATATCTCTCCTAATGATTTCTAAGATCTATCCGCAGAAGAAGAGGGAGGGGAGGACCTTGTTCGCGGGTTGGAGGCATGCAGACCGTCGGGAAGCCATTTGCGTGGTGGTGGCATCGCCGGAAATTCTTCAACAGCAAGGGGAGGAATCTGAATCCGTTTGATCGAGCATGTAACCTTATCCTCTTGCTCTAAGGTGGCTATTATAGATCTCCAAGTGGGGAGGGGAAAGGATGAAACGTTCATGGCCATTAATATTTCTCTTAATAATGTTTCAGTTATGATGTTGGGAAGAGGAAAAGGTGGAAGATGAAATGGCTGATCCAGGTGGCGATTTTCTATTGGACCTCATTCTCTTTTCTATTAAATAATTAGAGACGGAACGGCCCATAAATATTCTTGCTGTACATTCCCATAATCAGAATTGATTATGACGTCGGTTATCGAAATTTCCAGTCTAGCTGACGTTTCGGCCTTGGTCACGGGCGTGACACATAGGTCACGGGCGTGACAGGCCCGGGTGGCCAATTCTAGGTTTGACGATCGTCGAACTGAGATCGACGATCGTCGAAGGGTGGTCATGCCCTAGGTCACGGGCGTGACACATGGGTCAAGGGCGTGACAGGCCCGGGTGGCCAATTTTGGGTTCGACGACCGTCGAACTGAGGTCGACGATCGTCGAAGGGTGGTCACGCCATAGGTCACGAGCATGACACATGGGTCACGGGCATGACAGGCTCATGAGGCAAATTACGCGCTCGGCGATCGTCGCGCTGAGATCGACGATCGCTGAAGGGGGTCACGCCCTTGGTCACGGGCGTGACACCTGGGTCACGGGCGTGACAGGGCCGGGTTAAAAATTCTGCGCCCGACGATCGTCTCCCTGAGATCGACAATCGTCGAAGGAGTCACGCCCTAGGTCACGGGCTTGACGGGTCGGTCACTAGCGTGACCGGTCTGTCACGGGCGTGACCAACTCGTGACCCGAAATCTCGGTCGATTTATTTCAATTTTTGGTCCTCCTAGGGTTCTGTCACGATCAACCGACTCCTAGGAGTCTAGCCGGAAATGGGATGTTACATTTTTGGCCCTATAGCAGTACAAAGTCTAGGAGGGAAATCTTATACTTTAGTGATTGTAGATGTCTTCTCTTGATTCACTTGGGTTTTCTTTCTGAGATCTAAGTCTGATAACTTTAAGATTCCTACAGATTTTATCAAGAACATACAGATTGAGTACACTACTCCTGTTGCATTGATCAAAAGTGATCATGGTACTGAGTTTAAGTATCTTCTTATGCAAGAGTTCTGTAGGAAGGAAGGTATCAGACATTTCTTCTTAGCTCCTATAACACCTCAACAGAATGGGGTTACTGAAAGGAAGAATAGAACACTAATTGAATTTGCAGGCATATTACTTGCAGATGCTTATTTGCCTCTATCCTTTTGGGCAGAGGCTATAAGCACAGCAAATTATGTGCTGAATAGAAGTATTATACACAAACTAAAGAATAAGACTCCTTATGAGCTACTGAAAAGGAAAAAACCTAAAGTAGACTACTTTAAAATATTTGGATGTTTATGTTATATACACAACAACAATAAGAAACACATTAGAAAGTTTGAAGCCAAGTCTTATATGAGAGTTTTTCATGGATATTCCCAAGTAAGCAAGGCCTATAGGGTATATAACAAATCTGCCTTAAAAATTGAAGAGTCTATTCATGTTTCTTTTGATGAGACTAACATGTTTTTCAAGGAGAAGACTTCTTTTACCAATGAATCTTTGTAGGAACGTAAGTTGTGTGAGAAGCTTAATGACCTGACCCTCACCAATGAGGTAGCTAGCCATTCTTCTCTACAATGTGCTGAAGAAAGTGTAGAAGAAGACACTGTAATCAGTGATAAACCAACAACAGCTAACTTAATTCCACAAGAAGAATTTATTCCCCAAGCTATTGAATAACCAACTCAACCCACTAACTTTGTCACACTTAGAGATCACCCCATATCTCACGTAATTGGAGACATGTATGCTCGTGTGCAGACAAGGCATCAACTCAACAAAGATTTGATGCATGTCTGCATTATATCTCAAATTGAGCCCCAATCCATTAAAGATGTAGAGCAAGATCCACACTGGATCATTGCAATGCAAGAGGAGCTCAATCAATTTAAGAGATGTAGAGTTTGGGACTTAGTTCCAAGACGCAAAGACTACCTAGTCATTAGAACTAAGTGGGTATATAGAAACAAGCTGGATGCCCAAGGAGTCATCAAAGGAATAAAGCAAGACTTGTTGCTCAAGGTTATAGGCAAGAGGAAGGGATTGACTATGACCAGACTTTTGCACCTGTTGCAAGGCTGGAAGTAATCGGGATCTTCCTTACATATGTTGTCTACAAGAAATTCAATATTTTTCAAATGGATGTCAAGAGAGCCTTTTTGAATGGAGAAATACAAGAAAAGGTTTATGTAGAACAAATTCCAAACTATGCAAGGAGTTTTCTGACCTCATGCATTTAAAGTTTGAGATGAGTAGCATGGGTGAGCTCTCCTACTTTCTTGGTCTCAAAGTGAAGCAGCTACCTGATGGTATCTTAATATCCAAATCTAAATATGGTAAAGAGCTAATCAAAAAGTTTGGGATGTTAGATGCCTCAGCCAAGAGAACACCTATGGCTATAAATGCTGTAATTGACTCTGATGAACATGTGAAACCTATTGATCAGAAATTATATAGGGCCATTGTTGGATCCCTACTATACCTTACAGCAAGCAGACCTGACATAATGTTTTCTACATATCTTTGTACTAGGTTCCAAGTGAACCCCAAAGAATCTCACCTTACTTTATTAAAAAGGATTTTAAGATATATAAAGAGTTGTCCTAGTTTAGGACTTTGGTATCCTTGGTACTAGATTAGTCTCCTGGTTGTGCAAGAAACAGTCATCTTTGTCTACATCAACTGCTAAAGTAGAATATATAGTACCTGGTAGTTGCTCTTCCCAGATACACCCCAGAACCAACTTCTGGACTATGGGTTCAACTTAAATAATTCAACTATATTATGTGATAACACAAGTGCAATTTCCATTGCACAAAATCTAGTCCATCACAGTAGGACTAAGCATATAGATATTAGGTATCATTTCATTAGAGAGTGTGTAGACAAAAATAAAATTAACCTTGTCTATATATACACTGATTTGCAAAGAGCAGATATCTTCACCAAACCTTTGGATGAGAGGAACCATCTGTTCTTCATAAATCAGCTTGGTATGATAAATGGAGAAGCCTTAATTTAATTTCTGTCTATTGTCGAAGAATTTTCCAAAATTTGTCGAATGGAGCTCGATGAACTGAGGAAAGTTCTTGAGATTTTTCGTCGACCTGAGATCGATGAACGCTCTGTGTAAGTAATTTTATCATCGACTGGAGATCGACGATCTGGCTTCAGTAAATTTTCGTCGACCTGAGTATGACGAAATTTTTTCACTTCTTCTGACTTAGATCGACGAACTCTCTTGTAAATAAAATATTTCGTCGACCCTAGATCGAAGAATTTTTCTATTTTCGCAGGACGGAGTTTGTGATTTCATATTCTGAAAAACATTATAACTATGTTTTCTTCAACCTCCATCCCGCGCTTTCAGTTCCCTCACACTTGATCTCTCTATTTTGTTTGTTGCAGGTGACTATGGAGATTCCGGCAAGTGCTCTCGCAAGAATGAAATTTTATATGGGTTTCGATATTGACTTCGAATCATTTCAGCATTCAGATCAGATTTTTCTCGATATTCTGTAATTGTTTGAAGATTTGCACTTGAATAACTTAATGACAACCAGGATGAAGATAGCAGCGACCGAGATTAGAGAGTGGGTTTACTCGTTATCATCTCCAGATGCTGATACTTTGGTTGGAACCATAGCGGGTAACGCGGTCCCTCTCTCTCCCAAAATTCTTTCTGAAATTTTCGGCTTAGTGAATGGAGAAGAAGAATTAGAAATTAATTCTTTTTAATTTTATGAAATGTTGAGTAAAATGGGTTATTCTGGAGACAACCCTAATAAGCTCCTGAAGAAACATCTGTCTGCCGAGTACATGTTTCTAGCAGATGTTGTAGGAAAAGTTTTGCTGGGCAAGCATACCTCCCACGATCATATTACTAGGCATCAGTTCCTAGTAATGTGTGTTGTGGTTAACAAGAAAGCCATCAATTGGGATAGGATTCTGTTTGATTTGAGAAGGAAGAAAAACACAAAGAAAGAAGTGTGTTTTGGGAGAATATTGGGAATCTTTCTCCAGGCCAAGGCCGCTGAATCACTGGTCACCCCGACCATATTCATCAATGACTCCAAGAGGCTAACTTGCGCCTTATTTAGCAGGTGGGAGTGGAGCATCCCTAAGACATCCAGGGCTTCCTCCTCCAAATCTTCTGAGAGTTAAAGGGCTGTTCCAGCCAGTTCCCACCCTACTGAAGATATTTCCATTCCTCCTCCTCCTCCCCTTGTTGAAACAACTTCAACATCCCTCCAGCAAACTTCCCCAAATCCATCACATCAACCTACACCTCCTGCTTCCCCCATCCATCCTTCTTCACCAACTCAATTACCACTACCTTAAAATTCCCCAATCTCTTCTCTAGTTCAACAATCTCCAGAGCATGATCATTCAACCGCACTAGTTACTCCTCCTCAGTCCCCTCTTCCTTCTTATCTTGCTAAAATTCCTCATCTTCATAATCTATCATTCCTAACTTCATTCTATATTCTTTCATCCCCTAGTCATTCTCCATCCCTTCCATATGAACAAATGCTAGATTCTCAGCCCTCCCTTTCACTTTCAATCTATCTGTCTCTACTCAAACCCCACTAGAATTCATGGACATAACTTCACCCTCCATGTCATCCATTCTACAATACATCACACAACTTCTTAAACAAATCATAGCAGAGGCCATTTCACCTCTTGCTTCTTCCATCTTTACTCTTGCTGCCCAGCTATCTGTCCACCCTATCCCTCCTTCAGTCAGGGGCCTGGCTCTAGTGGTTACTAAAATAAGGCAGGGGGAGATACTCCATGAAGAAGTAGCTCCAGTAGCTCTAGCAGCAGTAGTAGTAGCAATAGATATGCCATAAGAAGGGAAAGATATTATTCATACAGATATACCAGATATAGAACTTACTGAATTTTTGGATACTGATATTGAGAAAATTGATTCAACTCATTCTTTGGATATTTATTCTGGAGACTGCTTCATCTCTCTAGTAGTTGACCTATTTTCAGTTCTAGGTTCTTTTGACATCATGTATATAAACATTATTTTATTTGCTTCCAATCAGTCTTGCACAAATATTGTTTGTTATACAGCTCCCGTTAGCTCAGAGGTTTTACAGTTGATTCAGAATAGTTTTGTAGCTCCAGAGACTGAACTTATTCTAGTTCCAGAGGCTGAGCTTGTTAAGGTTGCTGAGGATAAATTGTCTAAGCCTAATGATTTTTCTCCTCCCACCTTTGTCTTTTCTACCTATCCATTACTGGATATGGATGATATTTTTGCTGTAGATATGGCTCAGGAAGTTGAAATGGTTTCAGATGCAGTGCTTCCTCCTCCAGTTGTTCCTCCTCAAGTATACAAACAGATCTCAAAGGAAAAATTAAAAGCAATAAATGCTCTTTATGGCAATCCTCAAGGTTCCTCTGAAGATGACTCAAAAAATGACTCAGAAGATTCTGATAATTCCAAATTCAAGAAGAAATAAATTAAGAAGAGAAAGGATGCTCCTAAGGCTGCTCCTAAGCCAAATCCAAACAATGATACTCCTTATTACATTCTGCAGAACATAACCCCTTATCCAGGAATGCCCCAGTGGATATGGTTGTCCAAAAATGAACAGAAAGAAAGGAAGAAGAGGAGAAGTTACATGTCATCTCCTAGATAATTCTTGAAAGACCCTCCTCCTCCTCCTCCTCCCTCTTCAGGTACTTAAGGTAATGTCACTCAGAAACCTTCTCCAGAGACTAAGACCTATCAAAGATAATCAAGGAATAGTAGTCAGTAGACCTCTTCAAGTCATCCTCCTCCAGCTACTTCCAAGAAAGCTCCTACTGATAAATCTCAACAGGACTCTAGTCCAATCTGGCTAGAGTCTCCTCCTATTCCATTTATTGATCCAGAACATGAGACTTCTGCCAGAATGGCTAGAGTTCGGGAGTTAGTAGGACTCTCTCAGATTAGGAAAGCTAAAGCTGAAGGCAAGGACCCTTCTAAGTTTTCAACTATGTCATCTTACAGGAAAGAAGAGCTGACCAGGTATGCGAAAGCAAACAAGTTCTTTAATGTTGATGACTACATGAAACTTCATCCAGAGGCTGTAGTTCCCAGAACATCTTCTCAGACTATTATTGGTGCATCTAATATGTATATGTCAAAGAAATAAGAAGCAAATCCTAACAGAGAAATCAAGTTCAGACAGCCTGCTGAAAAGAGTGACAAAGGAGATGCTAAACAAAAAAAAATGAGTCTATTATTGTGTTATTCTTAATTACTTTTGAACTCTATTTTTGCTTATATCATGAAGCATGTGTTGTGAATATCTGCTGAATGTGTAAATTCTATCAGATATATATTTTCTTGCTTTGTGATTGTTTCCTTTGTTTTGTACTTAGTGACCTCACCTAAATTGGGATAGATTGTTGGATCCCAAGTTGGATTTGGGATCGGTTCACTAAATCTAGGCTGAGTCTGACCCACCTTGTATAGCCAGGGTCATGTTTAGTATTCATAGAATTTAAGCTAAGTCGTTCTACCTTCTTGGACCAGCCAGCAGAGGACCTCAGAAGACTCAGATTAAGAAGATATCAGAAGACAGTTTTATTAGTTCGAAATTCTTTGAACTGAGTTCGACGATCGTCGATCTCCGATCGATGAACTAGGAGTTAATTCTCTGAGCTGAGCTCTACGATATTCGAGCATAGTTCGACGATTAGTTTACTCCAGACAGATTCTCAGGTCGACGAACTGGCATTCTTAGGTCGACAATCTTGGATCTCTGGTAGACAAACTTTGGACTCAGTTCGACGAAATCTGCTCCCTACTCAACGAATTCTGTGTAGTCCCAGGCTTGGAATTTTCCCTCATCTTGTCCTTATTCTCTTATAGTAATTCTTGAATAATCAATGATTATATTCTCTGAATATAGTCGTTAGAAACAACATTGATTATGGTCTTCATCAGGAATATTACTTGCCCTCTTTAATGGGATAGTTGGGGAAATCCATTAATGCTGATATTCTCTCAAAGCCGTTTTCCATTCTCCAGGCCACCAGCAATTAATGCAATGGAATTCGAAATTCAAAAGAAGAATTTGGATGAAGACATAAAAAAAATATAGCATACATAGAAAAAGAAAGATAGTTAATATAGAGCAAATAGAGAAGAGAAAAACAACAACAATACTTTGAACCTTCTCTGTACTCAAAAGAAAACTTTTTTCTCCTTGACATTATTGAAGAAGAAGAAGAAAAATAATTCCAAATCAAGAGCCTTCTTCAACCTTCACTCCAGGATTCTTCAACAACAAATAACTTCTGTTAGTCAGAAGTTACTGGATCAATATCTGAAGTCAAGGCTGATGACTGAAGACATACACCCTGAAGCAAAGCTCAAGTCTTTCTGAACCTTCTACATCTCTGGGGGAGCTTTGAAACCATCAAGGATCCACAAAGTCTTCTCAAGTTGTTTTTTAGAAAAGAGAAGAATAACATCATCTTCTTTCCCACCCCATTGTACAGGGTTTTAACTCCCTTCAAAAGTTAGTTTGGTTGCAAGTCTCCTGATCAAAAGACTTGAGATTGTTTTTTGAGCACCTGATCAAAAGCTCAAAGGAGGAAGTCACCTGATCAAAACATGTTAGTGGATTCCTACCTGGGTGGTAGAATGTTGGGTGTACCGAGGTTGGGGAACCACTATAAAAGTTCTTGTGTTGTCTGGTTGACCTTTTTTATTTGTTCTTGATGTGGCTATGATAGCTTAGATCTGTGTTCTTTGTTAGATTAGTTTTACTTAGATTGTTTTCTTGCTTACTGAGAATCTTAGTATTCACTAGTCTTTCTACTCTAATTATTTTTTTATCATCAAAAGTTTTTTAACTACTCTATTCATCCCCCTCTAGAGTAAATCAGGTCTAACCCTCTCTTTCACCCTTCCTCAGGCGGCCACGACGCTATCGAGCTGGCTCGCCCGGCTCGCATGCCTAGCCTTAGAAGGAGCGAGCCAACCATCAGTCGAACGCGAGACAACGTGACTCGCTGGCCCCTTTCGGCGGGCACGAGTCATGGCTCGCCCGTCTCTTGCTCAGACGCAAGTCAGTGCAGCTCGCTGCCGAATAACCTTTTTAGTATAGTGTCGAGCTGGTAGGAACCTGCGGCGAGCCCGGAAGTCTAATCGTCAAGGCACATTTTTGTTATCCGCACATTTCCCACCGACGGGACGTTTCCCCGCCTTTTCTCATTCTATAAATAGGACCTGCCGCCCTTTCTTACCTACCTCATTTAAGACTCCTCCCCCTTTCTCCCTGTGACTACCAGCCCATCTGCTCTTTGCGAGAACTACATCGTCATGCTCGGTTATTTATGTGTGAGATAGATGGCGGCGGCGAAGATGTTGACGGGCGAAGCAAGTGTGCCTGGACCATCTTCGATCACTCTTTCTCCATCATCGCCTCTAACGAAAGCGAATTTCATGATACGATTGGAGACTTCATCCTGCCTGGCTTTTTGGCGAGGGGACCCGGGGATGAGGATAAAATCAGTGACCTCTCGTAAAAGGAACTCTCCATTCCTATAACTCACTTTGATGCGTACCTCCAGCTTTCCCTATGCACCGAGGTCCGCCTAATCCTGAAATACTTTGGGGTCATCCACGTACAGATGGCCCCTAATTCTATTTTTGTCATGGTCAGGTTCGCCTGCTTCCCGCGAGAAGAGCGGATCAACTTCAGCCTTGTAGTCTTTTACAAGCTATTCTCCTACCAAACGAACAAGAATTGGACCGCCTACTTCTCTAGCAATCACGCCAAGGTGCGGGACACAGTAAATAAGACCCATAACTGGCCAAAGAAATTTGTCTTCGTTAAGGGAGACTTAGGCAACATCCCATTCTCATCGATCAAACTTAGCGAGGCAAGCTACCGTATCCCTAGCCTGGGGGGCCATGAAGCCGAGCTGTGCGGGTTCCTTAAAGGGAAGAATTTTTAAGTCGTGTTCCTCCGCAGGAATGTGGACAGCCTCGCCCCCATCCCGCCTGGAGGAGGTAAGTTGCTCACACTTTCCTCTTCTTTTCCTTTTTACTTGGCCCATTCCTTTTCTTCTTTTCCTTAACTCTATTTCCGCAGGTGAGCGAGACATTCCCCTGCACCCTCCTTAGAAGAGTGCGCGAGTAACTTCTGGAAATCTCGCCCATACCGAGGTAATGGCTGTCGCACGTCACGAGACCCTAGCCCCGCTACCCTGAAGTGGTCTACCCGAGAACAACCTCCGCTACCGCTGCCGCCCAAGAAGCCGAAGGCTGTGGGCGGAGCGGCTTTCGTAACCAAGAGGAATGGCAAGGCTCCGACAGACCAGCCAACAGAAGATCCTGCCCCCCCCCCCAAGCGCTTCGACCGGCGGCCCTCTTGTCGAGGAGGCCGGCACCTCCAGCTCGCGGGGATAGAAGCCCTCCGCTAGCCCGTGCCGAGAGGGCACTGTAACTTTGGCCTTGGCGAGCGGACTCTAGACGAACTTGGTATCCCCCTCCTTCAATGGGACCAAGAGGTGAATCGAGCTTCGATCTCTACCCTACTACCGAGTTGGTTGGAGAAGGAAACCATCTACATGGAGGCTAATGCCTTCTCATTTGGCCTCTATGTGCGGGAGGATGCTGTGATCTTCGACGAGGAGACCACGCGAGTTCTAGAGCATAAGAGAGCACATGCCCAGCTCCGTGGCCTAGAGCTGGCTGATATGGTGGGCAGGAGGTGCACGCAGCTGGCGCGGAATGTCCCCTTCCTCCAATAGCTCATTGATAAAAATGAAGAGACTCGCCGTCTCGCTCAAGAGGAGGAGAAGCACTAGAGGAAACAGGAGGATGCGGAATACTCTATCCTTGTTAGATACCTAGGGGGTGGTAGGTCCCATGACTCGCATTAGTCGCTTTAAGATTGCTTTCCCTTTTCTCAAGCTCTTTTTATCTTTTCTCGTAAAATACAGGGACGGCTAAGCGCCTAGGTTTCCAGATTTCCACCCTCGAGAAAGAGAAGGAGGCATTACAGGCATGGGTGCGGGAACTAGAAGCCGCATCTCCTCTGCCGCCCTCCAGCAGCAGTAGCTAGCTCGCTCATTACTCCAAGTTCGAGCTGGAGGAGATGATGTAGAAGAACGCTTCCAAGGCCGTGAAATATATGCTCCAAACATTGCGGGTGGTGGGTCTCATCACGAGCGAAGGCGCGAGTCTTTCAGCGAGTGAAGTGGTACCGGAGCTATTCCTTTCGATACCGAAGCCGGGCGACAAGTCTTACCAGCCTCTTTAAGAGGGCTCGCCACCCGAGAGCTTGCCTCACCGAACCCCCATACCACACTTTCTTTTTTGTGAAATCTAAAATGACATTGTTTTCGATGTAGCTCCTTTGAACTGTTCATCCCTTTATTTCTTTGCGTACTCGCGACCAAGCTCGACCCTCCTGCTCACTGCCTCTGGGTTCATATTTCGTTGGTGAGATCACGCATTCCATGAGGACAGCTTAGGATACATTGGGTTCTTAAGTAGTCGACCCCCGAGTGGCAACTCATCTCCCTAGTCAAGAGACTCTCTATGGCGCTTGCGAGATAAAGGGGGCAAACAAACTCGAGTCGCACCCAAGCTGCTCGGCTTCGCACGAGCTGGGATCCATAAAGTCACGGCATGGCCTGAGTTCTCACAACCTTGGTATCTTTTGGGTGCTGGGCGGTACTGTTAGGGACATTTAATTCTCCTCCTTATGTTAGTCGGTAGAAGCCTGACGATGTGAGATGAGCGTCAATCGATTTTTCGCTTTGGCCGAGCATTAGGTGTCTCCACCGACACATTCAGCTAGGTAAGAGCCTTACAGTGAGTGTTGAGCATCGAACGGGCTCAGCCCTCCAGGGTCATAATGATGTCACTTGAGGATCCCGACCCTGCCAGCTAGGTGGAAGCTTGGTAGCGGGAGCATCTCGGGACCTAACCCCAGAGCGGGAAAACTTTCCTTTGTCTAACCTCCGGGTGCTACCACCGGCCCAATCAACTAGGTGAGAGCCTTATGGCGGATGTTGAGCATCAACTGTTCTCAACCCTCTAGGGTTATAATGAAGTTACTCGAGGATCCCGTCCCTGCAAGCTAGGTGGAAGCATGGAAGCGGGAGCATCTCGGGACCTAAACCTCGAGCGAGAAGACTTCCTTTTTTCCAACCTCCGGGCACTACCACCAGCCCAATAAGCTAGGTGACAGCCTAATAAATGGTGTTGAGCATCAAGCGGGCTCACCCCTCTAGTGTCATTATGATGTCACTCGAGGATCCTGGCCCTGCCAGCTATGTGGAAGCTGGCAACGGGAGCATCTCGAGACCTAAACCCAAAGCAAGAAGACATTATTTTATCCAATCTCCGAGCACTACCACCGGCCCAATCATCTAGGTGAGAGACTGATAGCAGTTGTTAAGCATCAACCAGGCTCAGCCCTCCCGGGTCATAATGACGTCACTCGAGGATCCCGACCCTGCCAGCTAGGTGGAAGCCTGGCAGCGGGAGCATTTTAGGACCTAACCCCAAAGCGAGAAGAATTTATTTGATCCAACCTACAGGTGTTACCACCGGCCAAATAACCTAGCTAAGAGCCTGACGACGGGTGTTGAGCATTAGTCGTGCTTAGCCCTCTAGGGTCATAACAACATCACTTGAGGATCCCGGCCCTGCCAGCTCGGTGGAAGCCTGGCAGAGAAACAATCTTGGGACCTAACCCTAGAGAGAGAAGACTTTTTTTACTCTCCGGCCCTGCCAGCTAGGTAGAAGCCAAGCAGCGGGAGCATTTCTGGACTTAGCTTCATAAATACTTGTAACAAACATGATATGCAAAAGAGTTGGAGAATCAAAAAGATTTTATATTCATCGAAGGAGTGGATGTACATATTTTTACAGATAAAAACGCTTCAGGTCATCACCACTCCAAGTGTGACTCAGTGTGTAACACCCTAGAAATCTCAAAAGCCAAAGTGGGATTCAGGTTGGCTGACACGGCCTGAGACACGGGCTTGTCTCATGGCGTGTCAAGTGTACATGGCCTGGGACACGGGCGTGTCCCAAGGCGTATCCCTTTTCTCGAGGTGTCGACTTGAGTACTCGAGAGCTGATCGTCAAGAGGCGACACGGCCTGGGACACGGGTGTGTCCTTCTCGGGAGAGTATTATCTGGCATTGAGGAGCATTGAGTGTGGGACACGGCCTATGACACGGGCGTGCACAGGGGCGTGTTTGGCACACGGCTAGGGAAATGGTCGTGTGCCTTAGCCGTGTTGTTCTCGGGTGATTTTTGGAGATCGGGTTACAGGGGTGACACGGCCAGAGACATAGCCGTGTACTAGGTGACACGGGCGTGTCAGGATTGACAAGGGCGTGTCGTTGCCCGTGTTATGGTTTATTTTCAATCGGTTATGCACCGCTGCAGGAACACAGCCTGTGATACGGGCGTGTCACAACCCGTGTTCGGCCCAGCAAAATAAATTTTAGGGCTCATCAGAGCCGTTCATTTTCTTTGACTAAGATCCAATTATCTGGGCTCTTCCGTGGGTTGATAAGGCCGGGAGTGAAGAGGAGAAAGCTCATTTGAGTTTCATATTTCTCTTTCTAAAGCTAAGAGAGAGAGGAGAGCAAGAGAAGGAAGAAGAAGGGTAATCAGGCTGCCGGTGGTGCTACGGTGGCCCAAATCGCGAACCGAGTTCCGATTTGCGAAGGCAAGGCTGCTACGAAGACTTTCATCCGTTTTCTTTCTCTCCATGGCTCGGAAGCGAATTCCAAGGGTAATGATTTCCTTCTTGGACATGTGAAGTCCTACTTTCCTGCATTTGCATAGGGAAAACCCTTCCCCGCGAGTGTGCGGTGGGTTGCGGTGTCCCTTAGGGTAAATATGTGAAGTCCCCCTTGTTAGAGTCCGGAATCGGAGTATGGATCTAGGCATGCTATGTGAAGCCCATCTGGACATGCTGGTCTGGATTGGTGAGGTTTGTTTGCATTCGGAGTAGCCTCTGAGTATTTGATTGTTTGTGTGCAATATGTGGTGCATACTTGTCGCTTGGTGCAGCAGGAAGTCCTGGAGGAAGTCCAGGAAATTGTGAGAGTTGGGTTCAACTTTTGTGGCTGTGAGTTTCACTTTGTGTAGTGTTGAGATGTTGGGCTGCAACTGTATAAAAAGGGCTTCGTGCCGAACAGGCAAGGTGAAACCGACCCACGCTTTTATTTATGGCCTCAAGTACGATGTGTTTGGTAGTGGCAAGGCGGTTTGAGCAACGGGGGGTGGCTGATCCGTACCTGCATTATGTAGCCTTGACATGAGAGTGCCAAGGCATAGGGCTTTCGTCGGCGGCATAATGAGAGTCTTGGGCCTGCGTGCCAGACTAAATGCTCATTGGTGGGATCCGATGTTTCCGGTACACCCGAATGTGCCCTGAGTGCACGGAGAGTCGAGCCGTTGTGTCGGCGTTTGTGTTATGTATTGACGGTGTGGTCGTGCACGTCTTACGTGGTTTGTTATATACTGTTGGAAATGTTATGCAGGGAAGGAATTCCCCTGCCCCGTGCCAGGGGTAGGGTCGTTATAATTGGTCAGCTAAATGCTGATCGTTGCCCTATTTGCCACCGCTTGGTGGATTGGTTCTTGCAGGTGCAGGTGGTGCTTGTCCGAGCGGGACTTAGCGGGCTGAAGCCCATGCTTCGTTGCTGCCCTCGAAGGCTTTGTTTTGTTTCTTCTTGTTCATGTGTGGCCGGCCTGCGCGCCGATGTCTGTAAACCACACCTTTGTTAAGAGAAATTTGTAAGGCCTTAAGGCCAGATACTTTGGTTGTATACATTCCTCTTTTGTTATAGTGGACAGTTCTTGTAACTCTTGCGTTCAAGTTTTCAACCGTGAAGCTTCCGCTAGAATGCTCTGTGTTAGGATGCGTTGGATTTGATATTATTTAGTAGCGTCTCCGCCTGTTTGTGGAATATGATGTGGGGCCCCGGCCGGACCCTCTATTATATTCTTCTTGATGGGTAGAGGTGTTACAATTTAGTATCAGCTTGTTGGTCGGTCTCTTCCGAATTTGTGGACGAATTTTTTTGAGGGGTGGCGAGCACGGGTTAGTGCTGTCATTATAACACATATATTGAACTCAAGAATGTCCACTTAGGAATGCATATACACTCTTTTGGTGTGTTCATTTTTGTATGTTTGCCGTTTTTTTAGTTGCTAAATTGTGTTTTTACACATATAGGTGACTAGAAGTGTTGCGGGTCAATCCGAACCTCAACATTCTGTAGAAAGTGAGGCACCAGCTGAGGTGCCAACACCTCCTCCATGCTAAAACGGTACGTTTCATCATGGAAACGGTACTTGCTGTGATGAATGCTCAGCAGGCAGGGCAGACACGTCCTGCAGTGGTGCCAACGCATGCTGGGGTACGGCAAGAACTGGAAGAAGCTGTAGTTGATCCGCGGGCAGCAGATAGACAATTGAAGCAATTCATGAGCTTCAATTTTCTGCAATTTACTGGGGCAGGTTCACCGGCCCAATAAGAGGATTGTCATGCAAGGATCAGGAGGATTATTAGAGCTATCATGGTGGAGGAGGGACAGAAGGTTATGTTGGCCACTTTCCTATTGGAAGGAAGGGCTCGTTTATGGTGGGATGAGATTGAACTGCATCACTTGGCCGGCAGGCAGCTGGAAGAGGTCTCGATGGACGAATTTTCTCGGTTGTTCTTGGCAAAACATCTAACAATGCAGCAAAGGATATTGATGGAAATGGAATTTCAACGGTTAACTCAAGGAGATCGTAGTGTGGATGATTACCTGCAGGAGTTCACACGTTTGGGAAGATTTGCGGGGTATAATCTTCGTCTAAGAAGATCGTAAGACTAGTAGGTTTTATGCGGGACTGCGAGACGAGTTACGATATCTGCTCTCGAGTTCTATAAGTTAGGTTTTCAAGCCTTAGTTTGTACGGCTCGGTCTTTGGAGACGGACATGAGGAGGTGGCAAGCAAAGGAGACCTTGGTTGTGACAAAGCCAAAGTTCAAGCCGTCGCGTCCGGATAAGTCTGTGTACCGTAAGAGATGGGGAAATAAGTCCAAGTCTACTTGACAAGCTCCTTCTGCGACTGTGACAGAGACATCTGGGTTTGGATCTCGTGCTTGTTTTACGTGCGGGAAGTTGGGTCACTTCGCACGTGATTGCCGAGTTTGTCCTCCAAAGGGTGACAAGAAGAAGGGAGCGTCTTATGCGGAGAAAGGGAAGACTGTGGTGGAATCTTCTACCTCGCACGCGCAGCCTAGGGTCTTCAACCTTGGACAATAGGAGGCCATTAAGCAGGCCGATGTCGTCACAGGTTCGCGCAGTTTTAATGTTATTTTATACTGTGTGCTGTGCTTGTTTAATTGTGGTGTTATAGGTTTTGTCCTTATACGAGAGTATCCGGTGCGAGCACTGTTTGATACAGGTGCTTCCCATTTATTTCTGTCTGAAGATTTCGTTTTACAAATTGGGGTGCTTATACGGACCACGACAGACAGTATAAAGGTTCTTCTACCTAACGAATGTTTGTTGTGCGCGGATAAATCTTGCGGTCTTGAGGTCAAGATAAGGATTCGGGAGTTCAAGGTGGTAGCATTAGTATTGCCGATCAAGGAATTTGATATAATCTTTGGTATGGACTGGCTTTCAGAGCAGCGTGCCTGTATAGATTGCACTTCAAAAGAGGTCACACTCGGGCAGAATACCGAACAAGAGACCAAGTTCATTGGTATACAAGGAATGAGTGGAATGTTCTTATCTGCTCTCCAAGTCATTAAGGCAATTTGGAAGGGTGTGGAGTTATTCTTCACACTCGTAGAGGCGGTGGCGCCGGAGTCCACTGTGAGTGAAGTGCCGATCGTGTCGGAGTATGCTGATGTGTTTCCAAAGCACCTTCCAGGGTTACCACCCTAAAGGGAGATCGACTTCGCTATCGAGCTTGTGCCAGGTGCGAAACTTGTGGCCCGTTCGCCGTATACGGTAGCGCCAAAAGAGATGGCTGAACTGAAAGTTCAGTTGCAAGAGCTGTTGGATCAGGGATATATATGCCCAAGTACGTCACCTTGGAGCGCGCATGTTCTTTTTGTGAAAAAGAAAGATGGTAGTTTGCGGCTATTTATTGACTATCGCGAGCTGAATAAGCTGACGGAGAAAAACAAGTATCTGATTCCACGGATCGATGACTTGTTAGATCAACTAGCGGGCTCAACCGTCTATTTCAAGTTAGATTTGAAATCCGGGTATTACCAATTGCGGATTAGGGAAGGTGACATTCCCAAGAAAGCGTTTGGCACACGCTACGGTTATTATGAGTTCACAGTGATGTCATTTGGCTTATGTAATGCACCTTCGGTATTCATGGATCTCATGCATCGAATGTTCCGCGAATACTTGGATACGTTTGTGATCGTGTTCATTGATGATATCCTCGTGTACTCACAGTCGGAGGAAGATCATACAAACCATTTGCGGTTGGTACTGCACACCTTGCGGAGGAATAAGCTATATGCCAAGTTCTCTAAGTTTGAGTTCTGGCTCTCGTCGGTGGCTTTTCTGGGCCATGTGGTAAGTTGAGAGGGCATAACAGTGGATCCGGCAAAGATAAGTGCCATTCGTGATTGGCCAGTATTGTCTTCGGTATCCGAAGTCAGGAGTTTTCTTGGACTGGCAGGCTACTATAGACGAATTTTGGAGAACTTCTCCCGGATTGCTTTGCCTTTAACTACGTTGACGAGAAAAGATCACAAGTTCGTTTGGACGTCGGAGCACATGCGAGCTTTTGAGGAGCTAAAGAGTCGTTTGACCACGACGCCCGTTTTGACTTCGCCATATGGTACAGACAGTTTTGAGATATACAACGATGCGTCAGGGAGCGGCTTAGGCTGCGTTCTCCTGCAGTTTGGCAAGGTAATTGCTTATGGCTCACGTTAATTGAAAGTGCATGAACGTAATTACCCCGTCTACGACTTGGAGTTGGCGGCGGTGATCTTTTCGCTAAAGTTGTGGTGGCACTATCTTTATGGCTTGAAGGTAGATATTTATACAGATCATTAAATCCTAAAGTATCTGCTCGATCAGAAGGATTTGAATATGCGACAACGGAGGTGGATGGAATTCCTAGTAGACTATACCTTCAACATTCACTATGTTCCCAGAAAGGGAAATGTTGTCACTGATGCCTTGAGTCGTCGGACTCCGGTGCAGGCAAGTTGGTTGCGGATACATGATGAGCGTCTAATCATGGAGTTGGAAGCATTGGAGATATCTTTTATTGAAAGGGATTCTTCGGCCGATGCATGCTTGAACTGGATGGAGGTTCAATATGACCTGGCGGACAGGGTTCGGCAGGCAACGGAGTTTGATGAAAGTCTCCAGCGCTATGCAAAGGAACGGTCTGGTGACCAATTCTCCTAGGATGACAGTTTATTACGGAAAGATGGCCGATTGTGCGACCCTTGTGCGGGTAAATTGCGAGAAGAATTGTTATACAAAGCGCACTTTACAAAGTATTCAATTCACCCTGGGAGCACAAAAATGTACAAGGACATGAAGAAATTATTCTGGTGGCCCGATTTAAAGAAGGACATAGCTGAGTATGTGGCTAAGTGTCGTACTTGTGCTTTGGTGAAGGCAGAGTGCCAACGGCCTAGTGGTTTCCTGAAATCCTTGTCGGTTCCGCAGTGGAAGTTTGAGGACATTTCTATGGATTTCTTGCACGGATATCCGAGATCTCAATGCGGAAATGAATCAATCTGGGTGGTTGTAGATCCGTTGACAAAGGTGGCTTACTTTATACCGAACAAGCGGGAAGATTCTGTGGAATTGTTGGCAAAGCTCTATGTGGAGAAGATTGTTCGATTGCACGGTGTTCCCCGAAGCATCGTAAGTGACCGAGATGAGTGATTTACTTCAAAAGATTGGAGGCTAATCCATCAGCTGTTGGGCGCGAAGTTAGCATTCAGTACGACCTTTCATCCTCAAACGGATTGCCAAACTGAACGAACCAACAGGACAATGGAGGATGTGCTCCATATGTGTGCCCTGGACTTCGGTAAGAAATGGGAAGATCATCTTGTTATGGTGGAGTTTCCCTATAATAATAGCTACCAAGCGAGCATCGGTATGGCACCGTTTGAAGCTCTGTATGGCCGCAAGTGCCATACACCGTTAGCTTGAGCAGAAACTAGCGAGTCCAAACTTTTGAGACAAAAGGAAGTCAAAGATTCTAACTCAACAATACGCTCTATTCGAGAGAGGCTACTAATAGCCCAGGATCGACAAGCCAAGTATTACAATGCTAAGTACCGGAACGTGGAGTTCGCGGTGGGTGACTGGGTCTGTTTTATGATTAAACCCTTTAAAGACGTATCTCGGATTCGGCGGTTGAAAAAGCTAAGTCCTGCATACCTTGGTCCGTTTGAAGTGGTGGAGCGAGTTGGGGAAGCTGCATATCGGCTAGCTCTTTCATCGGAATTGGGTGGACTGCATGATGTGTTCCACATCTCGGTACTCCGAAAAGCAGTCAAATACACAGCTCAAGTGATTGAGAATGATCGGTTGCCGGTTGAGTATGGGCTAACGACAAAGGTGAGGCCCATTCGGATCGAGGATTGAGCCGAGAAACAGTTGCGGAACAAAACAATCGGGATGGTCAAAGTCTGGTGGGACAATTGTGGCCGAGAGGAGCTAACATGGGAGTGAGAGTAGACCATGCGAGTCGAGTTTCCCGAGTTATTTTTGTAACCTGTTGGCTCGTTTGTATATGTGATCGCAACATTTATTTCACATTATCATTTATTGTGTTATGTTTTTATCTCCCTACTGCATCCAAATTTCGGTACGAAATTTTATTAAGGAGGGGAGGATTGTAACACCCTAGAAATCTCAAAAGCCAAAGTGGGATTCAGGTTGGCTGACACGGCCTGATACACGGGCGTATCTCAGGGCGTGCCAGGTGTACACGACCTTGGACACGGGCGTGTCCCTTTTCTTGAGGTGTCGACTTGAGAACTCGAGAGCTGATCGTCGAGATGCGATACGGCCTGGGACACGGGTATTTCTCAGGGCGTGTCCTGCTTGGGAGAGTATTTTTTGGCGTTGAGTGGCGTTGAGTGTGGGACACGGCCTGTGACACGAGCATGCACAGGGGCGTGTTTGGCACACGGCTAGGGACACGGGCGTGTGCCTTAGCCGTGTTATTCTCGGGAGATTTTTTGAGATCGTATTACAGGGGTGACACGGCCAGAGACACGGCCGTGTACTCGTTGACATGGGCCTGTCAGGTTTGACACGGGCATGTCGTTGCCCGTGTTCAGGTTTATTTTCAATCGGTTGTGCACCGCTGCAGGAACACGGCCTGTGACACGGGCGTGTCACAACCCGTGTTCGGCCAAGGAAAATAAATTTCAGGGATGATTAGAGCCGTTCATTTTCTTTGACTAAGATCCAAAAATCTGTGCTCTTCCCTGGGTTGATAAGGCCGGGAGTGAAGAGGAGAAAGCTCATTTGAGTTTCATCTTTCTCTTTCTAAAGCTAAGAGAGAGAGGAGAGCAAGAGAAGGAAGAATAAGGGTAATCCGGCTGCCGATGGTGCTACGGTGGTCCAAATCGCGAACCGAGTTCGGATTTGAGAAGATAAGGCTGCTGCGAAGACTTTCATCCGTTTGCTTTCTCTCCATTGCTCCAAAGCGACATCCAAGGGTAACGATTTCCTTCTTGGACATGTGAAGTCCTACTTTCCTGCATTTGCATAGGGAAAACCCTTCCCGGCGAGTGTGCGGTGGGTTGTGGTGTCACTTGGGGTAGATATGTGAAGTCCTCCTTGTTAGACTCCGGAATCAGAGTATGGATCTAGGCATGCTGTGTGAAGCCCATCTTGACATGATGGTCTTGATTCGTGATTCTTGTTTGCATTCAGAGTAGCCTCTGAATATTTGATTGTTTGTATGCAATCTGTGGTGCATACCTATCGCTTGGTGCAGTAGGAAGTACTAGAGGAAGTCCAGGAAATTGTGAGAGTTGTGTTCAACTCTTGTGGCCGTGAGTGTCACTTTGTGCGGTGTTGAGCCGTTGGGTTGCAACTGTATAAAAAGGGATTCGTGCCGAACAGGTAAGGTGAAACTGACCCACGCCTTTATTTGTGGCCTCAAGTACGATGTGCTTGGTAGTGGAAAGGCGGTTTGAGCAACGGGGGGTGGCTAATCCGTACCTGCGTTATGTAGGCTTGGCATGAGAGCGTCAAGGAATTGGGCTTTCGTTGGTAGAATAATGAGAGTCTTTGGCCTGCATGCCAGACTAAATGCTTATTGGTGGGATCCGGTGTTTCCGGTACACCCGAATGTGCCCTGAGTTCACAGAGTGTCGGGCCGTTGTACCGGCATTTGTGTTATGTATTGACGGTGCGGTCGTGCATGTCTTATGTGGTTTGTTATATACTATTAGAAATGCTATGCAGGGAAGGAATTCCGCTGCCCCGTGCCAGGGGCAGGGTCGTTATAATTGGTCAGCTGAATGCTGACCGTTGCCCTGTTTTCCACCGCTTTGTGGATTGGTTCTTGCAGGTGCAGGTGGTGCTGGTCCGAGCGGGACTTAGCGGGCTAAAGCCCATGCTGCGTTGCTGCCCTCGAATGATTTGTTTTGTTTCTTCTTGTTCATGTGTTGCCGGCCTGCGCGCTGATGTTTGTAAACCACACCTTTGTTAAGAGAAATTTGTAAGGCCATAAGGCCAGATACTTTGGTTGTATACATTCCTCTTTTGTTATAGTGGACAGTTCTTGTAACTCTTGCGTTCAAGTTTTAAACCGTGAAGCTTCCGCTAGAATGCTCTGTGTTAGGATGCGTTGGTTAAGATATTATTTAGTAGCGTCTCTGCCTATTTGTGGAATATGTTGTGGGGCCCCGGCCGGACACTTTATTATATTCTTCTTGACAGGTAGAGGTTTTACACAATGTCTCACCCTCCACATCTTAGAGACGTTACACCATGACCTTAGGGCTTCCTTGACAATATATGGGCCCTACCAATTGGGGTTGAGCTTCCCCACTGCGGTTGACCTTACTGCCACATCCACCTTCTTCAGGACCAAATTCCCTTGCGCGAACTATTTGACCCTGATGTGCTTGTTAAAGTACTTAGCAATTCTCCGTTTCACTTCTTCCTGTCAGATGGAAAAGAGATCACACAACTCCTCCACCATATTAAGGGAGAGTCGTAGATCCTCCTCATTTTTAGCCTATCATTATTCCCTGTTTGCCTCCTCCTCGACTGCTAGAGACGGCCGGAGCTCGAACTATACTAGAAGCACGACCTCGCACCTATAGGAGATGTTGAAGGGGGTCTCCCCCATAGCCGTGTTGGGAGTGGTTCTAAGGGCCAAAAGAACCAAAGGAAGCTGCTCCACCATGCTAACCTTCAAATTCTTCATCTTCATCTTGAGGAGGTTGATGATGCTTTTGTTTGCCGCCTCCACCTGCCCGTTTCTCCTGGGATTCTGGACCGATGCGAACCCTAGATCGATCTCGGGCTGTACACACAAATTGATGAACTCTGTGTTGGCGAGCTGAGGATTAATGGCATGTGGCAAGCCATGCTGGCAGATGATCTCCCCCCAAACAAAGTTCCTGATTACCTTGGAGGTCACCGTGGCTAGCTCCTTCGCTTCCAACCACTTAGAAAAATAGTCTATCACAAGTAGGAATCTCCTTTGCCAGCTGGCCTGGGGTAAAGGCCCTACTAAATCCATTCCCTAAATGGCAAAGGGCCAGGGGGCTATGATACTCTTAAGCCACTGAGTTGGTTGGAGCTGGAGGGGGCAAACAGCTGGCACTTGTAGCATTTCCGTATGAACTCCGCAGCGTCCTGACTTAGGGTCGAACAAAAGTACCCCAGTCAGACTATCCTCCCTTCCAAGGTTCTGCTCCCCGAGTGTCATATGCACTCACCAAAATAGACCTCCTCCAAAATCCTCAAAACCTCCGCCTCGGCCACACAATGTGCCAACATACCTTAGAGGGTCTTTCTATAAAACTTTCTGTCACACATAAGATAATATATCGACTTGTTCTCGAACTTCTTCTAATCCATCCCTTCTGGGAACTCCCCTGTGGACAAGAATGTTTTGAATTGGTCCATCCATGAGGGGTGTTGGTCCACCTTCGTCAGCTCCCCCTCTTGGATGGACGGATGGAATAGGTTGATAATGGTCCCCCCCCACTCGAGGACCGTGCTTGGCTAGCTGATCATGTTGCTCATTCTCTTCCTGCAGCACATGTCAGATGGAGAAGGTCTTGAACATACCGATGACCCCCTTCACCTTCGCCAAGTACAGTTTGATTTTAGGTTCCCTTACATAAAACTCCCCATTTATTTGGGAGGCCACCACCATAGAGTTTGTGAAGACCTCCACATTATGCACCCCCAGCTCCCTGGCTAGACACAATCCTATTATTCTGGTCCCGTACTCGGCCTGGTTGTTAGTGATGGGTAAGTGCACCATCATCATTTGCATGATCCTTATTCCCTGAGGGATCTCAAAGATCACCCCCACTCCCAGGGAATGCCTTCTTGAAGCACCGTCCACAATCACCTTCCAAGGGACCGGGCAAGTGAGTTCTGTCTCCGCCACCTCGACCACATAATTAGCAAAGAAGTCGGCCATCGTCTAGGCCTTGATCGAGAGGCGCGGGACGAAAGTGATATCAAAATCACACAGCTCTACCGACAACTTTGCCAACCTGCTTGAATGTTCTACCCCCTCGAAGATGTTTTAGAGGGGATGGTCAGTCACTACTCGGATGGAGTGTTCTTGGAAATAGGGTCGGAGCCTCAGAGCAGAGATGACTAGTGCAAAAGCCAGCTTCTTTAAGATTGGATAACAGAGCTCTGCCTTCCTAAGGCCCTGACTTACATAATATATGGGCAGCTGCTTCTTTCTCTCTTCCTAAACAAGGACGGAGCTCAAGGCCTCTAGTCCGACCCCAAGATATAAAGATAGGTCCTCCCCCTCCTTCCGCCCTTAGAGTAGGGGCCTGAGTTAACTGCCCCTTAAGGCCTGGAATGCCTCCTTGTATTCCTTAGTTCACTCGAAATTATTGCCTCCCCTCAATGCTTTAAATAAGGGAGAGCACTTCTCCCCAGCCCGGGAAAGAAACCTACTCAGCCTTGCCAACATCCCTGTCATCCTCTGGACCTCCTTACCATTCTTGGGCGACCCCAATTCCATGAATGCCTTGACCTTGTCAGGATTCCACTCCACTCCCGCGGGGGTGAGAAGATGGCCCAAGAACATGCCCCTGCTGGCCACGAAAAAACATTTGTAGGGGTTCAACCTCATCTTGTACCTTCGGAGGGTGTCAAAGGTCTCCTCTAGATCTTGGAGGTAGGAGTCCACCTCCCGTCTATTGATCATCAGATCATTTATGTAAGCCTCCAGGTTCCTCCCCTTTTTCTCCTAGAAGACCCGATCCATCATCTTATGGTATGTCGCCCCTGCTTTTTTCAACCCAAAGGGAATCATCTTGTAGCAGTAGCACCCATCCCCTTTGATGAAAGAGACATATTTTACATCGGGGGGGGGGGGTGCATCCTGATCTGATGATAACCTGAAAAAGCGTCTAGGAAACTCATTACAGGAAAATCGATGCCTGAGTCAACCAGTACGTCAATTCGATGCAAGGGGTAACAATATTTAGGACATGATTTATTAAGCAAAGAGAAATCAACACACATTCTCCACCGGTCGTCTTCATTTTTTACCATTACAACATTGGAGACCCAGCCGGGGTATTGAATTTCGAATACAAAGTCAGCCTTCAGGAGCTTGGCCATGTCCTCCCTGATGGGCACAACCAGCTTGTCTGCGATAGACATCTTCTTCTACTGGATGGGGCGAGCTTCTGGATCCAGGTTGAGTTGGTGGCAGACAATGTCTGTATCAATCACCGAAATCTCTGCCGTACTCCAAGCGAAGATGTCAACGTTCTTCTAGATGTATGTCAGCATCCTCTCCTGGTCCACCGGGGTCAGCCCTCCGCTGATGCGCACCTTCTCCACCTTCCCCCCAAGGGTAAGGATTTCCATCTCCACCACCTCCTCTGCATCCTCCAGACGAGACTACTCTCCCCATTCTCCAACATCCCCCATTCCTGGGAGAAGGACTCCTCCTCAACCTCCTCCACGTCCATTGCCTCGGCCGACTCTTCCTGTCCTTCCACCACCTCTACCTTGGTGTAGCTCTCCTCCACCTCCATCCCCACTCCACCTACTCCCCGCTCCTCCTCCTCCATCCTTTTCTCCATTTCATCGGCACCCAACTTCTAAGAAATGGAGTTCACCGCGGTGATGTAACACTCCCTCACCACCTTAGGATCTCCTCTGACCCGGACCTGGACCCCCTCAGCGTTGAACTTCAAGCATTGGTGGATTGATGAGTGGATGCAGTGGAGGGAGCTGATGAGGGGTCGTCTGAATATGGTATTATAGCTACTGTGGGCGCCCATAATAACGAACCTACAATTTTGGGACAGCCCCCCCAGAGCAACATGGATCCCCACTCCTCCTTCCACCTCCTTCCTTTCCCCCGAGAACCCAAACAAAGGGCAGTCCAAGGATAATACCCTCTTGGCATCCACCTTCTTTACGTCAAATGCCTTCTTGAATATGATATTGATCGATCTCGCATTGTCAATGAGGATCCGAGAGACGGTGAAGTTTTCGACCCTGGTCTGGATGACCAGTGCTTTGTAGAAAGGATCCTCATGATCTGTCATGTCACTTCTAGAGAAGGTGATCTTCTCCTCTAGAGGGGGTGTCTAGGATGTGGAGCCAACACTCCTTCAATACATGGTGTGGAGACTTGCCTTCCGGGAATCTTCAACTCCCACCCCCATGGATCACTTTGATCCAGCCTCGAGCCCCAACATCAGCTCGATCTTCATATCTGTCCTCCTCTACCTGAGGCAGGACTTTCTCGATTCATACCTCCTTGAGTTCCCGCTGTTATTGCTGCTGCCTATTTCCTCTTACCTCAAGGAACTACAGGTACATTGACGTAGTGTGGCACTCCTCCTTGTGGAAATCCTAATAGGGTAACTCCACCCTTCCCTCCTTCTCCTCTACTGACACCTCCTCCTCTACATGGCTATTGTCATAGCATGATTCTTATCAGGGAGTGGACGCCTTTGTCCATGTCTCCCGCTTGGGTGGTTGAACTGACCCTGGCCCCCTGGAAGTTGTCTCCTCCGTGGAAACCTCTCCGCTGGCCCTAATCCTACAACTCCTCCTGCCTCCAACGGAGCCGATTATTCGGCTCCTAGTGCCCCCACCTTTGCTGCTACTACTGCAGCTAATGCTATTCCCGCTACTGGGGTCAGCTCTCCTCACCTCCTGACCTCGACCTCCTCTTGGCACCTTCTCCTCATCCATGGCCCACCTGGCAAGCTTCTTTACGAGCTCGTGGTTTGACTCCTCCCCGTCGACTTCCCTCGCCGCCCTCTCCATCATCTCCTCGTAGGAGAGGGGTGGCAACCTCTTTGATTCCATCCTATAGAATCCTTGTTGCAGCCCCAAGTTGAAGGCCATCAACAGGGTGTGCCCTGGCATCTCCTGGACCTGGGTGACCTCCTCCTAGAACTGATCCACATAGCTCCCCAAGGTCTCGTTCACCCCTGCTTGATGTGGAATATGGAATCCGACTCTTTCCTTTTCTTGGAAGTGGTGAACCTCAAAATGAACCCTCAGCGCAGGTCCTCAAAGAAGTAGATTGAGTTAGTCGGTAGCTAGTGGAACCACTTACTCGCATACTCCTTGAGGGTGATGCCGAAGATTCTGCATTTAAAGGCATCCGACATCTGCCTTATCGAAGCCAAATTCTCGAACCACTGGATGTGCTGGAATGAGTCATCCTTCCTGTGTAGTAAGTTATCTACGCCTCCATGAACCCCTCTAGAACTGAGGCAGAAGAAACCAACTCGCTACAGGGTATGCCTCCCCCTGCTGGGCTAGCCGAAGGGTCTCACACCCCCATCTCGCCGAACAGGCCTCCGCTTGTAGAGCCGGGGAAGTGCACTTGCCCGAGGAGGTCATGACCACTACCCCACCTCTATAACCTCCTTCCCAGCTTTATTAGCCGAGCCATCCTCCCCTAGAGCCAGGTGGTGGTAGCTAAGCTTCGAAGAAAATAAAAGCAACCAAACTAGCAAACCAATGAGCCAAGTATACCTATCAAACTGTAGCTAGGGGACACAAGTGTCGTATTGAAATCTGGGAACTGTTGAGTACACTTATTCACCCGAAGACTATTATTTTATTGACAGAAAATCTAGGGTTTAGAGAAACTATTTGCAATAAATGGAAAAGGCTATGCTAGAAAGAGAACTACTGTAGTTAATTAAAGAGATATTAGAAGCGATTACAACGAAGGGCTGAAAATATGAAATGGAAATGCACTCGATCAAGAATAACCTTGGCTAATGTCGACTAAGAAATGCAATAAAAAACCTAAACTAAATATGGTAAAGGTCCTTGACTGTGGAGGTTCCTATTGCTTGAACATGCTTCTCTCGAAGTCGTGCCCAACTGAGTTTAGGAAGGTCCGACTGACTCTCGTCTAAATCGGAGGCCTAAAGCTCTCTTTACACGATGAACCCCACTGTTGTATTTTACTCCAATTCGGGAGATTTGGACGTCTTCCTCTCTCGAGGGGTGCGTACAACTCCCTTTACTCTTGAGCGCTTACTTCAAACTATCGGCCTCTCGGTTAGCACAGAATGAAAGCAAAGGTGGAGACTTTATATTGATGATATATCTCCAACCAAAAATAAATCAATAGTACTTCAAGGCCAAACCCTAAAAAGAAATGGTAAATTCAAAGCAACATAACTTAATCACTCGATTCTCGGATCATTAAGATCGAGTACAAGGAGGATTGGTTAATCATAGTGAAGTGGAGGAGGGGGGATGAGTAGTAAAGCATAATAAGAACATAAGTAAGAAAAGATCACTTTTATTAATAATGAAAGAGAGCTACTGTAACACCTCCCCTGTAAAGACCATATAATATGTGTCCGGTCGGGGCCCCACAACATACGGACGCCACAGCTTTAGTGTTAAAAGATGATATGAAAACTACCCAATCTCAAAACTCCAGACAAACACAGCGGAAATAGAACATTAACAGGCAGAAGTTATCCACTAACAGAAGAGTATCAAATGGCCTTAAGGCCTTACACAATATTAGTCCAAATATAAAAGTGCCAAGCACCACTACGCTACCTCGGCACGCAAGCCGGACATAGTCAAACAACACCAGCAAAATAAGGAAAAGAAAATAGCCAAGCACAACAACACTTCATGAGGTTTAGGGCTTTTCTCCCGGCGCGCTAGCTCCTGCATGCGATCCTTGCGCTGTAAGGATTTGAAGTAACGTGGGCCAGCAAAGGCTGACCTCTACTGTGTAACAAACACATCTCCTCCCGGCCGTCCATAACGGACCCCAGGGTACCACTCCACCTGCAAGTTAGCACTTCGTGTACCAAAAGAGTATATATAATAAAGCGGTAAAACAGGCTTGGATGTCTCATACAGCATACATGTTCTCTATGTTTTGTACAAAGTGAGAGGGGCCTACTATGCAACATGAATGCAACCCGTGTTTCACCCAAGGCACCCTAGCTCGTATGCATCTAGCACAACATCAAACACTGGGAACTTCCGTTTCCCCATTGGCTTAAAGTCGCAAACACAAGGGAACCACCATGTCCCTAACGACACACACGCCGTCACACGGAACCTTGCAAAGGCCCCACCCGCACAAGGGTCATATACCCCGGGGCTTGCCCGCACATTCTGACTTCGCACGTCAGGGTTCCGTCTCACACTGACCAATTCTAAGAAGCCTTGTTGGACCCCACACGCTCATGGCCACATTGCCCGGGCTTGCCCTCCGCTCGACATTCTCGTCAGTCCACACAAGGGGCTAGTCTCGCCGGGACACTTCCCCCATATGACTTGCGCATCACGGGATAGCCAGCCGACCACGGAGACATAGCCACGCCTTTGCAAAGCACAAACAAAGGTTTCCCCACCCCAATCACCATTCACACCGTGTCTTTCCCGTGCTCCAAGGAAACCATCTACCGCACAACACGGAGCTAACCTTGTCCGCTTTCGACCACGAGTACTCACTCAAATATAAGCGGGAAAACGCATACATACAACGGCGTATTACCGCAACGGATTTCTACCGAATCCCCGAAGCTCGCTATGCAACATCACCGGGTCGGACTAACGGTCGCGACCACGGCTTCACCCACAATGCCTAATCCGCTAACGGAGCGGATCTCTAATGCAAAGCATGCCGGGATGAACATACTCAACCCGGAGGTTCCTCTTGAACCAAAGCTACACGAATCCCTCTCATTTGAGAGATTCGGTGCTCAAAATACGAAAGGAAGGGGATGCTATTCATGCATCCTAAATCCTAAAAATCGAGAGGAGAAGTGTCGTTACCTTCCGTCCCCTCTTCCTAGCCATGGAGAAGATTTGCTCGGTTGAACACCACTGCAACGCTCCCACCTTCGCGGATCTGAACTCCGCTCGCGAAACGGACCTCCGAAGCTTCGCCGGCGGCCGGAACTTGGCCTCTTTGCTCTCCCTTCTCTCTAGAACTTAGAGAGATAAAAGAAAGTAGGGAATGAGGGTTTGAAACCCTATTCCCGTCCTTAAACCGCCCAGGGAGGCTCCCCACCGTTGTATCTTCCAAAGAAAAGAACGAACGGCCACGATCGGAATCCAAAATAGAAAATCTGGGCCGAACACGGGTTGCAACACGGCCGTGTGCATAGCCGTGTTAGCCATTCGTCGTCTCGACCGATTCGAAAACCAGCACACGGCCTTTGACACGGCCTTTGACACGGCTTCTGACACGGCCGTGTCGCCGTTGATACGCCCGTGTCAATGCCGTGTCACTCCCCCTACCGACCAACATTCCCAGTCCGAGAAGGACACGGCCCAAGACACGGCAAAAGACACGGCCCTCGACACGCCCGTGTCAGCCTCGACACGGCCGTGTCGTGACCCGTGTCACGCCTAGCAGAATAAATTCTGCGAACAGCCCGAGAAGGACACGGCTAGGGACATGCCCGTGTCCAAGGCCGTGTGCCTTCTCGCCGATCGTCGACCAATACGGCTCGGCGACCCAGGCGCAATACGGCTTGTGACACGGCCGTGTCACAGGCCGTGTGCCTACCCCCAAAACCCAAACTTGGCCAAAACGACGTCGTCGATTCCTCTTCCGAGTTTTGGGGTGTTACAATTCTCCCCCCCTTCAAAGAATTTCGTCCCGAAATTTAAAACATGGAAAGTACACAAATTCAAACCGGTACCTGAGGAGAAAAGCTCGGGGTACTCCTCCAGCATGGCCTGCTCTCGCTCCCATGAGAGCTCCTCGCAGCCACAGTTGTCCCAACGGACCTTTACGAGTCTGACTTCCTTGTTCCGCAATTGCCGAACCTCTGAATCTTCTATCCCGATAGGACGAACTCGCGTCCTCAAGTCTTCCTCTACCGGCACCGCCGTCGGCTTAATCACCACGCTGGCTTCTAATAAAGCTTTCCTCAAAACAGAGACGTGAAAAACGTCATGCAATCCACTTAGCTCTGTGGACAACGCCAACCGGTACGCTGCCTCTCCCACTCGCTCGATGACCTTGAATGGTCCCAAAAATCTCGGACTCAGCTTCTTGAGTCGGCGAATTCGTGAAACGCCTTTGAACGGCTTGATCTTAAGGTACACCCAGTCGCCCACAGCGAATTCCACATGCCTGTGGCGAGCATTGAAATACTTCGACTGCCGATCTTGAGCTACATTCATGCGCTCTTGGATGGTCCGCACTAGCTCACTAGCGTCGGCTACCAATTCTTTCCCCAAAAGCTTTGTGTCTCCCGCCTCTGTCCAAGACATCGGTGTTCGACACCGCCTCCCATAAAGAGCTTCATATGGCGCCATCTTGATACTAGCTTGGTAGCTATTGTTAAAAGAAAACTCCACCATGAAGAGGTGATCCTCCCACTTCTTGCCGAAGTCGAGAGTACACATCCTTAGCATATCTTCCAAAGTACGGTTTGTTCTCTCAGTTTGCCCATCGGTTTGAGGATGAAAGGCCGTACTGAACTTGAGTTTTGTGCCCAAGCTCTTCTGCACCAACCGCCAATTCTTAGACGTGAAACGTCCATCCCGGTCGCTGACTATACTCTTCGGAATCCCATAAAGTCGTACAATATTGCGGACATACAACTCTACCAACTTTTCCACACCGTCCTCCTTCCGGTTTGGGATGAAATGTGCCACTTTGGTCAAGCGGTCCACAATCACCCAAATGACATCATTACCCTGCTGCGATCTAGGCAACCCATGCACAAAATCCATGGAGATGTCATCAAATTTCCATTCAGGGATTGGAAGAGGCTTCAAGAACCCGCCCGGCTTCTGACACTCGGCCTTCACCAAGGCACAAGTTTGGCACCGACTCACACACAAAGCTACGTCCCGCTTCATCCCAGGCCACCAATAGGACTTCTTCAAATCCAAGTACATCTTTGTACTGCACGGGTGAATGGAGTACTTAGTGAAGTGGGCCTCAAACATCAACTCCTCACGGAGCTTGCCGAACTGCGGTACACAAATCCTTCCGCCCTTCCTCAGAATTCCATCAACCATCTCCCAGGCGCTACCCTCGCCCTTTAGAGCTTCCTCCACGAAAGGTTGGAACTCCGCATATACACGGGTCGCTTCCCGAATACGATCGCATAAGTCACTCTGCATCTCAATCCAATTTATTCGAGCCATGCTAGACTCGCCTCTTGCCACACATTCCAAACCAAGGGACTCCCAGTCCCGCCTTAACCGCTCATCGTGAGCTTCAATCCAATTTCCTTGCCCCGAGTATTTCCTACTCAAAGCATCTGCCACCACATTGTCTTTCCCTGGCGTGTACTGGATCGCCACCTTGTAGTCCCCAAGGAACTCGACCCACCTGCGCTGCCGCATATTTAGGTCCTTCTGATCTAGGAGATACTTTAGACTCTTGTGGTCCGTGAAGATCTCCACCTTTGCACCATAAACGTAGTGCCTCCACAACTTCAAAGCAAAAATTACCGCCGCCAACTCAAAATCATGGACGGGGGTAATTTCTCTCGTGGGGCTTCAGCTGCCTCGACCCAAAAGCTATCACACTACCATGCTGCACCAACACGCACCCTAGACCGCATCCGGATGCGTCGCTGAAAATCTGGAACCCTTCGGTCCCCTTTGGTAGACTTAGGATCGGCGCCGTCATTAGCGTTTCCTTCAGGGTTTCAAATGCCTGATTGCACTCTTGAGTCCATACAAACTTCTGATCCTTGCGAGTTAGTGAAGTGAGGGGTAGAGCTATCCGCGAAAAGTTTTCCACAAACCTCGGTAGTACCCGGCTAGTCCAAGAAAACTTCGGACTTCCGCCACGGTCCTCAAAACTGGACACTCTCTGATGGCTTATACTTTGGTTGGATCCACCGCCACCCCGTCCCCACTGATTACATGGCCCAAAAACACCACCTTCTCCAACCAAAACTCGCATTTCGAGAACTTCGCATAGAGCTGGTTCTCTCTCAACACTTGTAACACTATCCGCAAGTGCGACTCGTACTCCGCTTCTGACTTGGAATACACCAATATGTCATCGATAAAGACGACTACGAACCAGTCCAAATATTCGCAAAACACTCGGTTCATCAAGTCCATGAACACGGATGGCGTATTCGTCAGCCCGAACGGCATCACCGAGAAATCAAAATGACCATACCTCGTACCAAATGCGGTCTTGGGTATGTCTTCGTCACGAATCCGCAACTGATAATATCCGGACTTCAAGTCCAACTTGGAGTACACCACCGATCCCACCAACTAGTCGAAGAGATTGTCTATCCAAGGAATCGGATACTTATTCTTGACAGTCAATTTGTTCAACTCTCGGTAGTCTATGCACTGACGCATACTACCGTCCTTCTTCTTTACAAATAACACCGGCGCACTCCACGGTGAAGAGCTGGGCCTGATATACCCTTGCTCCAAAAGCTCCTTCAACTGAACCTTGAGCTCGGCCAACTCCTTTGGTGCCATCCAAAAGGGTGGTCGCGATACCGGTCTAGCCTCGGGCACTAACTCGATGGAGAAATCAATCTCCCGCCGAGGAGGTGCTCCCGGTAGCTCCTCAGGGAAAACATCTCCAAACTCCGCCACCACGGGTACTTCCCCAAGAGACAGCCTGAAAAGGTTAATCTCCAACAACGCTACTAGAGCTACACCCCCTTGGTTAACAGCTCGCACTAGATGAAGTGCCGAAACTAGGGAACAGGCCACTCCATGCAGGCCCTCAAACTTGACTTCTGCTTGCCCCACGCTCCTCAGGGTTACCACCTTGGACAAATAGTCGATACTGGCACGCTGCTCCGCTAGCCAATCCATCCCCAAAATCACATCGAACTCGGACAACGGCAAGATCGCCGCTACCAATATGAAGTCGACTCCCTCAAGACTCCAACAAATCCGCCCTTTAGCCCTGGTTGTCATAGACGACCCATTGGGCATGCGCACGTCCAACTCTGAGTCCGTTGCAAAGGACTCAACTCCAATCCTCTGGGTGAAACTTTCCGCAAGGAAGGAGTGCGACGCTCCCGTATCAAAAAATACTCTAGCGGGGTACCCAGATACCACTACAAAGCCTACACACAAGCAACAAACATAAAAAGGCTTGAAAGGAAGAAATCTACGATGCAGGTTGAACTCTCATACCTGTCACCACATCGATTTGGTGGATTGCTTCCTGCTGCCAAAGGTTGTAGGCCCTTGGCTGCACTGGTTGAAACCGGGAAGCACTCGACTCCGCCATTTTCCCCTTCTCTGCTGCACTGGGTCCGGAGCGTACGGTTTGCTCCTGCCTTAGCTCTTGCTCAGCGCCCCCTTGGGTGCAAAATCTTGATATATGGCCTAGATTGCCACAACTGTAACACGTCTGTGGTCCATTAGAGCGTGACCCTCCGGACGTCCAATTACTTTTCTCGTCCGACTTATATGGGGAAGGCTTCTTCTTCCATCGGCTCCCTTCCGTCATTCCATGGGACTGAGCAGGCTTCTTCTCCTCCCCCTACTTGGGTGTGAAACCATTGCGACGTTGGGATCGCACCATGTCACTCTTCAAAATTTGGGCCGCCTCCACCAATTCGTTGAAACCCGCATGTTTCATCGATATGAGGGGTTGTCTTAGATTCTCCCTCAGTCCATGATAGAAGAGATTGTCCCTCTCTTCATCGCCTGCCATGGTCGTCCCTGCATAACGACCCAAGCGAGTAAATTCCTGAACATACTCATCCACTGACTTGTCTCGCTGCACCAGATGTAGGAACTGCCTCTGGAGGGCTAACCTCGTTGAGGCGGGAATGTACTTCTTCAGGAAGGCATTCCCAAATTCCTCGATGGACGGTGTGCGTCCTAGAAATTGCAGGCCACTGTGGCTCACCCACCATAACTTGGCATCTCCCTCCAACATAAAGGCTGCGAACTCTGCCTTTTTATCTTCGGGCGCCTCTGCCGCCCTCAGGAGCTCCTGAATTCTAGCCCACCAATCCTCTGCATCTGTGGGCGTGCCGATTCCCTTGAAGGTTGGAGGGTGGAAACTCAGAAAGTACTTCATCTGCCAGTCCCCCTGCCCGACAACCACTCTCTCGGCCTGCGGCTCCGCTCGCCTGGCCTCCTCAACTGGCACGGTTGCTGTCGTGATCGGGGTAGCAGGAGTTGCTACCTGAGCAACGGGAGATGCTACCTGTGCTGTCGCTGCAGCTTGGGCCGCCACCATCGCTTCTGAACGCATACGACAGAAGTCGGCCGGTGTGACCCCCATCCCTAGCGGACCTTGCGCAGTCTCACTACTTGCCGAGAGCTCTTCTCTTGGCCTCGAGGTCCCAGCCTCGTTGCTTGCACTCTAAACACAAGCAAGAAAACGCAAATCAGTCTCTAATTGCAAGACTCGAACACAAGGTCACTCATGGTCCCGCGATACTCCTATGTGGATAACTTCTTATACGCGACTCGACTTATACTTTCGACCGCAAAACTTCTCATTGGAACGCAAACCTACCTCTGATACCAAATTGTAACACCTCCCATGTAAAGACCATATAATATGGGTCCGGCCGGGGACCCACAACATACGGACGCCGCAGCTTTAGTGTTAAAAGATGATATGAAAACTACCCAATCTCAAAACTCCAGACAAACACAGCGGAAACAGAACATTAACAGGCAGAAGTTATCCACTAACAGAAGAGTATCAAATGGCCTTAAGGCCTTACACAATATAAGTCCAAATATAAAAGTGCCAAGCACCCCTAGGCTACCTCGGCACGCAAGCCGGACAAAGTCAAACAACAGCAGCAAAATAAGGAAAAGAAAATAGCAAAGCCCAGCAACACTTCATGAGGTTTAGGGATTTTCGCCCGGTGCGCTAGCTCCTCATGCGATCCTTGCCCTGTAAGGATTTGAAGTAACGTGGGTCAGCAAAGGCTGACCTCTACTGTGTAACAAACACATCTCCTCCCGGCCGTCCCTAACAGACCCCGGGGTACCACTCCACCTGCAAGTTAGCACTTCGTGTACCAAAAGAGTATATATAATAAAGCGGTAAAACTGGCTTGGATGTCTCATACAGCATACATGCTCTCTATGTTTTGTACAAAGTGAGAGGGGCCTACTATGCAACATGAATACAACCCGGGTTTCACCCAAGGCACCCTAGCTCGTATGCATCTAGCACAACATCAAACACTGGGTAATTCCGTTTCCCCATTGGCTTAAAGCCACAAACACAAGTGAACCACCATATCCCTAACGGCACACACGCCGTCACACGGAACATTGCAAAGGCCCCACCCGCACAAGGGTCATATACCCCGGGGCTTGCCCGCACATTCTGACTTCGCACGTCAGGGTTCCATCTCACACTGACCGATTCTAAGAAGCCTTGCTGGACCCCACCCGCTCATGGACACATTGCCCAGGCTTGCCCTCCGCTCAACATTCTCGTCAGTCCACACAAGGGGCTAGTCTCGCCGGGACACTTCCCCCACATGACTTGCGCGTCACGGGATAGCCAGCCGACCACGGAGACATAGCCGCGCCTTTGCACAACACAAACAAAGGTTTCCCCACCCCAATCACCATTCGCACCGTGTCTTTCCCGTGCTCCAAGAAAACCATCTACCGCACAACACGGAGCTAACCTTGTCCGGTTTCGACCACGAGAACTCACTCAAATATATGGGGGAAAACGCATACATACAACGGCGTATTACCGCAACGGATATCTACCGAATCCTCGAAGCTCGCTATGCAACATCACCGGGTCGGACTAACGGTCGCGACCACGGCTTCACCCACAATGCCTAATCCGCTAACGGAGTGGATCTCTAATGCAAAGCATGCCGGGATGAACATACTCAACCCGGAGGTTCCTCTTGAACCTAGGCTACACGAATCCCTCTCATTTGAGAGATTCGGTGCTCAAAATACGAAAGGAAGGGGATGCTATTCATGCATCCTAAATCCTAAAAATCTAGAGGAGAAGTGTCGTTACCTTCCGTCCCCTCTTCCTAGCCATGGAGAAGATTTGCTCGGTTGAACACCACCGCAACGCTCCCACCTTCGCGGATCTGAACTCCGCTCGCGAAACGGACCTCCGAAGCTTCGCCGGCGGCCGGAACTTGGCCTCCTTGCTCTCCCTTCTCTCTAGAACTTAGAGAGATAAAAGAAAGTGGGGAATGAGGGTTTGAAACCCTATTCCCGTCCTTAAACCGCCCAGGGAGGCTCCCCACCGTTGGATCTTCCAAAGAAAAGAACGAACGGCCACGATCGGAACCCAAAATAGAAAATCTGGGCCGAACACGGGTTGCAACACGGCCGTGTGCATAGCCGTGTTAGCCATTCGCCGTCTCGACCGATTCGAAAACCAGCACACGGCCTTTGACACGGCCTTTAACACGGCTTCCGACACGGCCGTGTCGCCGTTGATACGCCCGTGTCAACGCCGTGTCACTCCCCCTACCGACCAACATTCCCAGTCCGAGAAGGACACGGCCCAAGACACGGCAAAAGACACGGCCCTCGACACGGCCGTGTCAGCCTCGACACGGCCGTGTCGTGACCCGTGTCACGCCTAGTAGAATAAATTCTGCGAACATCCCGAGAAGGACACGGCTAGGGACATGCCCGTGTCCAAGGCCGTGTGCCTTCTCGCCGATCGTCGACCAATACGGCTCGGCGACCCAGGCGCAATACGGCTTGTGACACGGCCGTGTCACAGGCCGTGTGCCTACCCCCAAAACCCAAACTTGGCCAAAATGACGTCGTCGATTCCTCTTCCGAGTTTTGGGGTGTTACAATTCTCCCCCCCTTCAAAGAATTTCGTCCCGAAATTTAAAACATGGAAAGTACACAAATTCAAACCGGTACCTGAGGAGAAAAGCTCGGGGTACTCCTCCAGCATGGCCTGCTCTCGCTCCCATGAGAGCTCCTCGCAGCCACAGTTGTCCCAACGGACCTTTACGAGTCTGACTTCCTTGTTCCGCAATTGCCGAACCTCTGAATCTTCTATCCCGATTGGACGAACTCGCGTCCTCAAGTCTTCCTCAACCGGCACCGCCGTCGGCTTAATCACCACGCTGGCTTCTAATAAAGCTTTCCTCAAAACAGAGACGTGAAAAACGTAATGCAATCCACTTAGCTCTGTGGACAACGCCAACCGGTACGCTGCCTCTCCCACTAGCTCGATGACCTTGAATGGTCCCAAAAATCTCGGACTCAGCTTCTTGAGTCGGCGAATTCGTGAAATGCCTTTGAACGGCTTGATCTTAAGGTACACCCAGTCGCCCACAGCGAATTCCACATGCCTGTGGCGAGCATTGAAATACTTCGACTGCCGATCTTGAGCTACATTCATGCGCTCTTGGATGGTCCGCACTAGCTCACTAGCGTCGGCTACCAATTCTTTCCCCAAAAGCTTTGTGTCTCCCGCCTCTGTCCAAGACATCGGTGTTCGACACCGCCTCCCATAAGGAGCTTCATATGGCGCCATCTTGATACTAGCTTGGTAGCTATTGTTATAAGAAAACTCCACCATGAAGAGGTGATCCTCCCACTTCTTGCCGAAGTCGAGAGTACACATCCTTAGCATATCTTCCAAAGTACGGTTTGTTCTCTCAGTTTGCCCATCGGTTTGAGGATGAAAGGCCGTACTGAACTTGAGTTTTGTGCCCAAGCTCTTCTGCACAAACCGCCAATTCTTAGACGTGAAACGTCCATCCCGGTCGCTGACTATACTCTTCGGAATCCCATAAAGTCGTACAATATTGCGGACATACAACTCTACCAACTTTTCCACACCGTCCTCCTTCCGGTTTGGGATGAAATGTGCCACTTTGGTCAAGCGGTCCACAATCACCCAAATGGCATCATTACCCTGCTGCGATCTAGGCAACCCATGCACAAAATCCATGGAGATGTCATCAAATTTCCTTTCGGGGATTGGAAGAGGCTTCAAGAACCCGCCCGGCTTCTGACACTCGGCCTTCACCAAGGCACAAGTTTGGCACCGACTCACACACAAAGCTACGTCCCGCTTCATCCCAGGCCACCAATAGGACTTCTTCAAATCCAAGTACATCTTTGTACTGCACGGGTGAATGGAGTACTTAGTGAAGTGGGCCTCAAACATCAACTCCTCACGGAGCTTGCCGAACTGCGGTACACAAATCCTTCCGCCCTTCCTCAGAATTCCATCAACCATCTCCCAGGCGCTACCCTCGCCCTTTAGAGCTTCCTCCACGAAAGGTTGGAACTCCGCATATACACGGGTCGCTTCCCGAATACGATCGCATAAGTCACTCTGCATCTCAATCCAATTTATTCGAGCCATGCTAGACTCGCCTCTTGCCACACATTCCAAACCAAGGGACTCCCAGTCCCGCCTTAACCGCTCATCGTGAGCTTCAATCCAATTTCCTTGCCCCGAGTATTTCCTACTCAAAGCATTTACCACCACATTGGCTTTCCCTGGCGTGTACTGGATCGCCACCTTGTAGTCCCCAAGGAACTCGACCCACCTGCGCTGCCGCATATTTAGGTCCTTCTGATCTAGGAGATACTTTAGACTCTTGTGGTCCGTGAAGATCTCCACCTTTGCACCATAAACGTAGTGCCTCCACAACTTCAAAGCAAAAATTACCGCCGCCAACTCAAAATCATGGACGGGGTAATTTCTCTCGTGGGGCTTCAGCTGCCTCGACCCAAAAGCTATCACACTACCATGCTGCACCAACACGCACCCTAGACCGCATCCGGATGCGTCGCTGAAAATCTGGAACCCTTCGGTCCCCTTTGGTAGACTTAGGATCGGCGCCGTCATTAGCGTTTCCTTCAGGGTTTCAAATGCCTGATTGCACTCTTGAGTCCATACAAACTTCTGATCCTTGCGAGTTAGTGAAGTGAGGGGTAGAGCTATCCGCGAAAAGTTTTCCACAAACCTCGGTAGTACCCGGCTAGTCCAAGAAAACTTCGGACTTCCGCCACGGTCCTCAAAACTGGACACTCTCTGATGGCTTATACTTTGGTTGGATCCACCGCCACCCCGTCCCCACTGATTACATGGCCCAAAAACGCCACCTTCTCCAACCAAAACTCGCATTTCGAGAACTTCGCATAGAGCTGGTTCTCTCTCAACACTTGTAACACTATCCGCAAGTGCGACTCGTGCTCCGCTTCTGACTTGGAATACACCAATATGTCATCGATAAAGACGACTACGAACCAGTCCAAATATTCGCAAAACACTCGGTTCATCAAGTCCATGAACACGGACGGCGTATTCGTCAGCCCGAACGGCATCACCGAGAACTCAAAATGACCATACCTCGTACCAAATGCGGTCTTGGGTATGTCTTCGTCACGAATCCGCAACTGATAATATCCGGACTTCAAGTCCAACTTGGAGTACACCACCGATCCCACCAACTAGTCGAAGAGATTGTCTATCCAAGGAATCGGATACTTATTCTTGACAGTCAATTTGTTCAACTCTCGGTAGTCTATGCACTGACGCATACTACCGTCCTTCTTCTTTACAAATAACACCGGCGCACTCCACGGTGAAGAGCTGGGCCTGATATACCCTTGCTCCAAAAGCTCCTTCAACTGAACCTTGAGCTCGGCCAACTCCTTTGGTGCCATCCTAAAGGGTGGTCGCGATACCGGTCTAGCCTCGGGCACTAACTCGATGGAGAAATCAATCTCCCGCCGAGGAGGTGCTCCCGGTAGCTCCTCAGGGAAAACATCTCCAAACTCCGCCACCACGGGTACTTCCCTAAGAGATAGCCTGAAAAGGTTAACCTCCAACAACGCTACTAGAGCTACACCCCCTTGGTTAACAGCTCGCACTAGATGAAGTGCCGAAACTAGGGAACAGGCCACTCCATGCAGGCCCTCAAACTTGACTTCTGCTTGCCCCACGCTCCTCAGGGTTACCACCTTGGACAAACAGTCGATACTGGCACGCTGCTCCGCTAGCCAATCCATCCCCAAAATCACATCGAACTTGAACAATGGCAAGATCGCCGCTACCAATATGAAGTCGACTCCCTCAAGACTCCAACAAATCCGCCCTTTAGCCCTGGTTGTCATAGACGACCCATTGGGCATGCGCACGTCCAACTCTGAGTCCGTTGCAAAGGACTCAACTCCAATCCTCTGGGTGAAACTTTCCGCAAGGAAGGAGTGCGACGCTCCCGTATCAAAAAATACTCTAGCGGGGTACCCAGATACCACTACAAAGCCTACACACAAGTAACAAACATAAAAAGGCTTGAAAGGAAGAAATCTACGATGCAGGTTGAACTCTCATACCTGTCACCACATCGATTTGTTGGATTGCTTCCTGCTGCCAAAGGTTGTAGGCCCTTGGCTACACTGGTTGAAACCGGGAAGCACTCGACTCCGCCATTTTCCCCTTCTCTGCTGCACTGGGTCCGGAGCGTACGGTTTGCTCCTGCCTTAGCTCTTGCTTAGCGCCCCCTTGGGTGCAAAATCTTGATATATGGCCTGGATTGCCACAACTGTAACACGTCTGTGGTCCCTTAGAGCGTGACCCTCCGGACGTCCAATTACTTTTCTCGCCCGACTTATATGGGGAAGGCTTCTTCTTCCATCGGCTCCCTTCCGTCATTCCATGGGACTGAGCAGGCTTCTTCTCCTCCCCCTACTTGGGTGTGAAACCATTGCGACGTTGGGATCGCTCCATGTCACTCTTCAAAATTCGGGCCGCCTCCACCAATTCGTTGAAACCCGCATGTTTCATCGATATGAGGGGTTGTCTTAGATTCTCCCTCAGTCCATGATAGAAGAGATTGTCCCTCTCTTCATCGTCTGCCATGGTCGTCCCTGCATAACGACCCAAGCGAGTAAATTCCTGAACATACTCATCCACTGACTTGTCTCGCTGCACCAGATGTAGGAACTGCCTCTGGAGGGCTAACCTCGTTGAGGCGGGAATGTACTTCTTCAGGAAGGCATTCCCAAATTCCTCGATGGACGGTGTGCGCCCTAGAAATTGCAGGCCACTGTGGCTCACCCACCATAACTTGGCATCTCCCTCCAACATAAAGGCTGCGAACTCTGCCTTTTTATCTTTGGGCGCCTCTGCCGCCCTCAGGAGCTCCTGAATTCTAGCCCACCAATCCTCTGCATCTGTGGGCGTGCCGATTCCCTTGAAGGTTGGAGGGTGGAAACTCAGAAAGTACTTCATCTGCCGGTCCCCCTGCCCGACAACCACTCTCTCGGCCTGCGCCTCCGCTCGCCTGGCCTCCTCAACTGGCACGGTCGCTGTCGTGATCGGGGTAGCAGGAGTTGCTACCTGAGCAACAGGAGATGCTACCTGTGCTGTCGCTGCAGCTTGGGCCGCCACCATCGCTTCTGCAAGCATACGACAGAAGTCGGCCGGTGTGACCCCCATCCCTAGCGGACCTTGCGCAGTCGCACTACTTGCCGAGAGCTCTTCTCTTGGCCTCGAGGTCCCATCCTCGTTGCTTGCACTCTAAACACAAGCAAGAAAACGCAAATCAGTCTCTAATTGCAAGACTCGAACACAAGGACACTCATGGTCCCGCGATACTCCTATGTGGATAACTTCTTATACGCGACTCGACTTATACTTTCGACCGCAAAACTTCTCATTGGAACGCAAACCTACCTCTGATACCAAATTGTAACACCTCCCATGTAAAGACCATATAATATGGGTCCGGCCGGGGACCCACAACATACGGATGCCGCAGCTTTAGTGTTAAAAGATGATATGAAAACTACCCAATCTCAAAACTCCAGACAAACACAGCGGAAACAGAACATTAACAGGCAGAAGTTATCCACTAACAGAAGAGTATCAAATGGCCTTAAGGCCTTACACAAAATAAGTCCAAATATAAAAGTGCCAAGCACCCCTAGGCTACCTCGGCACGCAAGCCGGACAAAGTCAAACAACAGCAGCAAAACAAGGAAAAGAAAATAGCAAAGCCCAGCAACACTTCATGAGGTTTAGGGATTTTCGCCCGGTGCGCTAGCTCCTCATGCGATCCTTGCCCTGTAAGGATTTGAAGTAACGTGGGTCAGCAAAGGCTGACCTCTACTGTGTAACAAACACATCTCCTCCCGGCCGTCCCTAACAGACCCCGGGGTACCACTCCACCTGCAAGTTAGCACTTCGTGTACCAAAAGAGTATACATAATAAAGCGGTAAAACTGGCTTGGATGTCTCATACAGCATACATGCTCTCTATGTTTTGTACAAAGTGAGAGGGGCCTACTATGCAACATGAATACAACCCGGGTTTCACCCAAGGCACCCTAGCTCGTATGCATCTAGCACAACATCAAACACTGGGTAATTCCATTTCCCCATTGGCTTAAAGCCACAAACACAAGTGAACCACCATATCCCTAACGGCACACACGCCGTCACACGGAACATTGCAAAGGCCCCACCCGCACAAGGGTCATATACCCCGGGGCTTGCCCGCACATTCTGACTTCGCACGTCAGGGTTCCATCTCACACTGACCGATTCTAAGAAGCCTTGCTGGACCCCACCCGCTCATGGACACATTGCCCAGGCTTGCCCTCCGCTCGACATTCTCGTCAGTCCACACAAGGGGCTAGTCTCGCCGGGACACTTCCCCCACATGACTTGCGCGTCACGGGATAGCCAGCCGACCACGGAGACATAACCGTGCCTTTGCACAACACAAACAAAGGTTTCCCCACCCCAATCACCATTCGCACCGTGTCTTTCCCGTGCTCCAAGAAAACCATCTACCGCACAACACGGAGCTAACCTTGTCCGGTTTCGACCACGAGAACTCACTCAAATATATGGGGGAAAACGCATACATACAACGGCGTATTACCGCAACGGATATCTACCGAATCCTCGAAGCTCGCTATGCAACATCACCGGGTCGGACTAATGGTCGCGACCACGGCTTCACCCACAATGCCTAATCCGCTAACGGAGTGGATCTCTAATGCAAAGCATGCCGGGATGAACATACTCAACCCGGAGGTTCCTCTTGAACCTAGGCTACACGAATCCCTCTCATTTGAGAGATTCGGTGCTCAAAATACGAAAGGAAGGGGATGCTATTCATGCATCCTAAATCCTAAAAATCGAGAGGAGAAGTGTCGTTACCTTCCATCCCCTCTTCCTAGCCATGGAGAAAATTTGCTCGGTTGAACACCACCGCAACGCTCCCACCTTCGCGGATCTGAACTCCGCTCGCGAAACGGACCTCCGAAGCTTCGCCGGCGGCCGGAACTTGGCCTCCTTGCTCTCCCTTCTCTCTAGAACTTAGAGAGATAAAAGAAAGTGGGGAATGAGGGTTTGAAACCCTATTCCCGTCCTTAAACCGCCCAGGGAGGCTCCCCACCGTTGGATCTTCCAAAGAAAAGAACGAACGGCCACGATCGGAACCCAAAATAGAAAATCTGGGCCGAACACGGGTTGCAACACGGCCGTGTGCATAGCCGTGTTAGCCATTCGCCGTCTCGACCGATTCGAAAACCAGCACACGGCCTTTGACACGGCCTTTGACACGGCTTCCGACACGGCCGTGTCGCCGTTGATACGCCCGTGTCAACGCCGTGTCACTCCCCCTACCGACCAACATTCCCAGTCCGAGAAGGACACGGCCCAAGACACGGCAAAAGACACGGCCCAAGACACGCCCGTGTCAGCCTCGACACGGCCGTGTCGTGACCCGTGTCACGCCTAGTAGAATAAATTCTGCGAACATCCCGAGAAGGACACGGCTAGGGACATGCCCGTGTCCAAGGCCGTGTGCCTTCTCGCCGATCGTCGACCAATACGGCTCGGCGACCCAGGCGCAATACGGCTTGTGACACGGCCGTGTCACAGGCCGTGTGCCTACCCCCAAAACCCAAACTTGGCCAAAACGACGTCGTCGATTCCTCTTCCGAGTTTTGGGGTGTTACAATTCTCCCCCCCTTCAAAGAATTTCATCCCGAAATTTAAAACATGGAAAGTACACAAATTCAAACCGGTACCTGAGGAGAAAAGCTCGGGGTACTCCTCCAGCATGGCCTGCTCTCGCTCCCATGAGAGCTCCTCGCAGCCACAGTTGTCCCAACGGACCTTTACGAGTCTGACTTCCTTGTTCCGCAATTGCCGAACCTCTGAATCTTCTATCCCGATTGGACGAACTCGCGTCCTCAAGTCTTCCTCTACTGGCACCGCCGTCGGCTTAATCACCACGCTGGCTTCTAATAAAGCTTTCCTCAAAACAGAGACGTGAAAAACGTCATGCAATCCACTTAGCTCTGTGGACAACGCCAACCGGTACGCTGCCTCTCCCACTCGCTCGATGACCTTGAATGGTCCCAAAAATCTCGGACTCAGCTTCTTGAGTCGGCGAATTCGTGAAACGCCTTTGAACGGCTTGATCTTAAGGTACACCCAGTCGCCCACAGCGAATTCCACATGCCTGTGGCGAGCATTGAAATACTTCGACTGCCGATCTTGAGCTACATTCATGCGCTCTTGGATGGTCCGCACTAGCTCACTAGCGTCGGCTACCAATTCTTTCCCCAAAAGCTTTGTGTCTCCCGCCTCTGTCCAAGACATCGGTGTTCGACACCGCCTCCCATAAGGAGCTTCATATGGCGCCATCTTGATACTAGCTTGGTAGCTATTGTTATAAGAAAACTCCACCATGAAGAGGTGATCCTCCCACTTCTTGCCGAAGTCGAGAGTACACATCCTTAGCATATCTTCCAAAGTACGGTTTGTTCTCTCAGTTTGCCCATCGGTTTGAGGATGAAAGGCCGTACTGAACTTGAGTTTTGTGCCCAAGCTCTTCTGCACCAACCGCCAATTCTTAGACGTGAAACGTCCATCCCGGTCGCTGACTATACTCTTCGAAATCCCATAAAGTCGTACAATATTGCGGACATACAACTCTACCAACTTTTCCACACCGTCCTCCTTCCGGTTTGGGATGAAATGTGCCACTTTGGTCAAGCGGTCCACAATCACCCAAATGGCATCATTACCCTGCTGCGATCTAGGCAACCCATGCACAAAATCCATGGAGATGTCATCAAATTTCCATTCGGGGATTGGAAGAGGCTTCAAGAACCCGCCCGGCTTCTGACACTCGGCCTTCACCAAGGCACAAGTTTGGCACCGACTCACACACAAAGCTACGTCCCGCTTCATCCCAGGCCACCAATAGGACTTCTTCAAATCCAAGTACATCTTTGTACTGCACGGGTGAATGGAGTACTTAGTGAAGTGGGCCTCAAACATCAACTCCTCACGGAGCTTGCCGAACTGCAGTACACAAATCCTTCCGCCCTTCCTCAGAATTCCATCAACCATCTCCCAGGCGCTACCCTCGCCCTTTAGAGCTTCCTCCACGAAAGGTTGGAACTCCGCATATACACGGGTCGCTTCCCGAATACGATCGCATAAGTCACTCTGCATCTCAATCCAATTTATTCGAGCCATGCTAGACTCGCCTCTTGCCACACATTCCAAACCAAGGGACTCCCAGTCCCGCCTTAACCGCTCATCGTGAGCTTCAATCCAATTTCCTTGCCCCGAGTATTTCCTACTCAAAGCATCTGCCACCACATTGGCTTTCCCTGGCGTGTACTGGATCGCCACCTTGTAGTCCCCAAGGAACTCGACCCACCTGCGCTGCCGCATATTTAGGTCCTTCTGATCTAGGAGATACTTTAGACTCTTGTGGTCCGTGAAGATCTCCACCTTTGCACCATAAACGTAGTGCCTCCACAACTTCAAAGCAAAAATTACCGCCGCCAACTCAAAATCATGGACGGGGTAATTTCTCTCGTGGGGCTTCAGCTGCCTCGACCCAAAAGCTATCACACTACCATGCTGCACCAACACGCACCCTAGACCGCATCCGGATGCGTCGCTGAAAATCTGGAACCCTTCGGTCCCCTTTGGTAGACTTAGGATCGGCGCCGTCATTAGCCTTTCCTTCAGGGTTTCAAATGCCTGATTGCACTCTTGAGTCCATACAAACTTCTGATCCTTGGGAGTTAGTGAAGTGAGGGGTAGAGCTATCCGCGAAAAGTTTTCCACAAACCTCGGTAGTACCCGGCTAGTCCAAGAAAACTTCGGACTTCCGCCACGGTCCTCAAAACTGGACACTCTCTGATGGCTTATACATTGGTTGGATCCACCGCCACCCCGTCCCCACTGATTACATGGCCCAAAAACGCCACCTTCTCCAACCAAAACTCGCATTTCGAGAACTTCGCATAGAGCTGGTTCTCTCTCAACACTTGTAATACTATCCGCAAGTGCGACTCGTGCTCCGCTTCTGACTTGGAATACACCAATATGTCATCGATAAAGACGACTACGAACCAGTCCAAATATTCGCAAAACACTCGGTTCATCAAGTCCATGAACACGGACGGCGTATTCGTCAGCCCGAACGGCATCACCGAGAACTCAAAATGACCATACCTCGTACCAAATGCGGTCTTGGGTATGTCTTCGTCACGAATCCGCAACTGATAATATCCGGACTTCAAGTCCAACTTGGAGTACACCACCGATCCCACCAACTAGTCGAAGAGATTGTCTATCCAAGGAATCAGATACTTATTCTTGACAGTCAATTTGTTCAACTCTCGGTAGTCTATGCACTGACGCATACTACCGTCCTTCTTCTTTACAAATAACACCGGCGCACTCCACGGTGAAGAGCTGGGCCTGATATACCCTTGCTCCAAAAGCTCCTTCAACTGAACCTTGAGCTCGGCCAACTCCTTTGGTGCCATCCTAAAGGGTGGTCGCGATACCGGTCTAGCCTCGGGCACTAACTCGATGGAGAAATCAATCTCCTGCCGAGGAGGTGCTCCCGGTAGCTCCTCAGGGAAAACATCCCCAAACTCCGCCACCACGGGTACTTCCCCAAGAGACAGCCTGAAAAGGTTAACCTCCAACAACGCTACTAGAGCTACACCCCCTTGGTTAACAGCTCGCACTTGATGAAGTGCCGAAACTAGGGAACAGGCCACTCCATGCAGGCCCTCAAACTTGACTTCTGCTTGCCCCACGCTCCTCAGGGTTACCACCTTGGACAAACAGTCGATACTGGCACGCTGCTCCGCTAGCCAATCCATCCCCAAAATCACATCGAACTCGAACAACGGCAAGATCGTCGCTACCAATATGAAGTCGACTCCCTCAAGACTCCAACAAATCCGCCCTTTAGCCCTGGTTGTCATAGACGACCCATTGGGCATGCGCACGTCCAACTCTGAGTCCGTTGCAAAGGACTCAACTCCAATCCTCTGGGTGAAACTTTCCACAAGGAAGGAGTGCGATGCTCCCATATCAAAAAATACTCTAGCGGGGTACCCAGATACCACTACAAAGCCTACACACAAGCAACAAACATAAAAAGGCTTGAAAGGAAGAAATCTACGATGCAGGTTGAACTCTCATACCTGTCACCACATCGATTTGGTGGATTGCTTCCTGCTGCCAAAGGTTGTAGGCCCTTGGCTGCACTGGTTGAAATCGGGAAGCACTCGACTCCGCCATTTTCCCCTTCTCTGCTGCACTGGGTCCGGAGCGTACGGTTTGCTCCTGCCTTAGCTCTTGCTCAGCGCCCCCTTGGGTGCAAAATCTTGATATATGGCCTGGATTGCCACAACTGTAACACGTCTGTGGTCCCTTAGAGCGTGACCCTCCGGACGTCCAATTACTTTTCTCGCCCGACTTATATGGGGAAGGCTTCTTCTTCCATCGGCTCCCTTCCATCATTCCATGGGACTGAGCAGGCTTCTTCTCCTCCCCCTACTTGGGTGTGAAACCATTGCGACGTTGGGATCGCTCCATGTCACTCTTCAAAATTCGGGCCGCCTCCACCAATTCGTTGAAACCCGCATGTTTCATCGATATGAGGGGTTGTCTTAGATTCTCCCTCAGTCCATGATAGAAGAGATTGTCCCTCTCTTCATCGTCTGCCATGGTCGTCCCTGCATAACGACCCAAGCGAGTAAATTCCTGAACATACTCATCCACTGACTTGTCTCGCTGCACCAGATGTAGGAACTGCCTCTGGAGGGCTAACCTCGTTGAGGCGGGAATGTACTTCTTCAGGAAGGCATTCCCAAATTCCTCGATGGACGGTGTGCGCCCTAGAAATTGCAGGCCACTGTGGCTCACCCACCATAACTTGGCATCTCCCTCCAACATAAAGGCTGCGAACTCTGCCTTTTTATCTTCGGGCGCCTCTGCCGCTCTCAGGAGCTCCTGAATTCTAGCCCACCAATCCTCTGCATCTGTGGGCGTGCCGATTCCCTTGAAGGTTGGAGGGTGGAAACTCAGAAAGTACTTCATCTGCCGGTCCCCCTGCCCGACAAACACTCTCTCGGCCTGCGCCTCCGCTCGCCTGGCCTCCTCAACTGGCACGGTCGCTGTCGTGATCGGGGTAGCAGGAGTTGCTACCTGAGCAACGGGAGATGCTACCTGTGCTGTCGCTGCAGCTTGGGCCGCCACCATCGCTTCTGCAAGCATACGACAGAAGTCGGCCGGTGTGACCCCCATCCCTAGCGGACCTTGCGCAGTCGCACTACTTGCCGAGAGCTCTTCTCTTGGCCTCGAGGTCCCAGCCTCGTTGCTTGCACTCTAAACACAAGCAAGAAAACGCAAATCAGTCTCTAATTGCAAGACTCGAACACAAGGACACTCATGGTCCCGCGATACTCCTATGTGGATAACTTCTTATACGCGACTCGACTTATACTTTCGACCACAAAACTTCTCATTGGAACGCAAACCTACCTCTGATACCAAATTGTAACACCTCCCATGTAAAGACCATATAATATGGGTCCGGCCAGGGACCCACAACATACGGACGACGCAGCTTTAGTGTTAAAAGATGATATGAAAACTACCCAATCTCAAAACTCCAGACAAACACAGCGGAAACAGAACATTAACAGGCAGAAGTTATCCACTAACAGAAGAGTATCAAATGGCCTTAAGGCCTTACACAAAATAAGTCCAAATATAAAAGTGCCAAGCACCCCTAGGCTACCTCGGCACGCAAGCCGGACAAAGTCAAACAACAGCAGCAAAACAAGGAAAAGAAAATAGCAAAGCCCAGCAACACGTCATGAGGTTTAGGGATTTTCGCCCGGTGCGCTAGCTCCTCATGCGATCCTTGCCCTGTAAGGATTTGAAGTAACGTGGGTCAGCAAAGGCTGACCTCTACTGTGTAACAAACACATCTCCTCCCGGCCGTCCCTAACAGACCCCGGGGTACCACTCCACCTGCAAGTTAGCACTTCGTGTACCAAAAGAGTATATATAATAAAGCGGTAAAACTGGCTTGGATGTCTCATACAGCATACATGCTCTCTATGTTTTGTACAAAGTGAGAGGGGCCTACTATGCAACATGAATACAACCCGGGTTTCACCCAAGGCACCCTAGCTCGTATGCATCTAGCACAACATCAAACACTAGGTAATTCCGTTTCCCCATTGGCTTAAAGCCATAAACACAAGGGAACCACCATGTCCCTAACGGCACACACGCCGTCACATGGAACCTTGCAAAGGCCCCACCCGCACAAGGGTCATATACCCCGGGGCTTGCCCGCACATTCTGACTTCGCACGTCAGGGTTCCATCTCACACTGACCGATTCTAAGAAGCCTTGATGGACCCCACCCGCTCATGGACACATTGCCCAGGCTTGCCCTCCGCTCGACATTCTCGTCAGTCCACACAAGGGGCTAGTCTCGCCGGGACACTTCCCCCACATGGCTTGCGCGTCACGGGATAGCCAGCCGACCACGAAGACATAGCCGCGCCTTTGCACAACACAAATAAAGGTTTCCCCACCCCAATCACCATTCACACCGTGTCTTTCCCGTGCTCCAAGAAAACCATCTACCGCACAACACGGAGCTAACCTTGTCCGGTTTCGACCACGAGAACTCACTCAAATATATGGGGGAAAATGCATACATACAACGGCGTATTACCGCAACGGATATCTACCGAATCCTCGAAGCTCGCTATGCAACATCACCGGGTCGGACTAACGGTCGCGACCACGGCTTCACCCACAATGCCTAATCTGCTAACGGAGTGGATCTCTAATGCAAAGCATGCCGGGATGAACATACTCAACCCGGAGGTTCCTCTTGAACCTAGGCTACACGAATCCCTCTCATTTGAGAGATTCGGTGCTCAAAATACGAAAGGAAGGGGATGCTATTCATGCATCCTAAATCCTAAAAACCGAGAGGAGAAGTGTCGTTGCCTTCCTTCCACTCTTCCTAGCCATGGAGAAGATTTGCTAGGTTGAACACCACCGCAACTCTCCCACCTTCGCGGATCTGAACTCCGCTCGCGAAACGGACCTCTGAAGCTTCGCCGGCGGCCGGAACTTGGCCTCCTTGCTCTCCCTTCTCTCTAGAACTTAGAGAGATAAAAGAAAGTGGGGAATGAGGGTTTTGAACCCTATTCCCGGCCTTAAACCGCCCAGGGAGGCTCCCCACCGTTGGATCTTCCAAAGAAAAGAACGAACGGCCACGATTGGAACCCAAAATAGAAAATCTGGGCCGAACACGGGTTGCAACACGGCCGTGTGCATGGACGTGTTAGCCATTCGCCGTCTCAATCGATTCGAAAACCAGCACACGGCCTTTGACACGGCCTTTAACACGGCTTCCGACACGGCCGTGTTGCCGTTGACATGCCCATGTAGAGGCCCGTGTCACTCCCCCTACCGACCAACATTCCCAGTCAGAGAAGGACACAGCCCAAGACACGGCCAAAGACACGGCCCTCGACAAGCCCGTGTCAGCCCCGACACGGCCGTGTCGTGACCCGTGTCACGCCTAGCAGAATAAATTCTGCGAACAGCCCGAGAAGGACACGGCCAGGGACACGCCCGTGTCCAAGGCCGTGTGCCTTCTCGCCGATCGTCGACCAACACGGCTCGGCGACCCAGGCGCAACACGGCTCGACGACCTAGGCGCAACACGGCTTGTGACACGGCCGTGTCATAGGCCGTGTGCCTACCCCCAAAACCCAAACTTGGCCAAAACGACGCCGTCGATTCCTCTTCTGAGTTTTGGGGTGTTACAGCTACACTACTTGAAATGAAAATTACACTTGCATGAAATTAAAATCCTTTTCTATCCCTACAATTATCAACTAGAACAAGTGCATATACTACACTAAAAGATAATACAAAAAAACATTAAGCTAGAGTTAAGAAAATTAAAAAATAAGGAAGAGAGAGTGAGGGAAGAACACTAAAAAAGACAAGAAACAAAGGGGCAGCACCTCCTTGCTCAACCCAAGCATGCTAAAATGGAAGGGGGGTTCTGAATTTATAGGAAATGTTCTAGGATGGTCACGCCCTGTGACACACCCTAGGGGGCGTGTCTGGGGGCGTGATAGGTACGGGGTTGACCTCGGGCTCCAGATTCTGGCGGGAATGATGATTGCATATGTTTATCGATAGACATGCCCTGGGTCACGCCCGTGTAGGAGGGGGGGGGGGGTGTGACACGCACGTCGCGTCGAAATCATTGGTCGAAAATCCGTCAGTCATCGGAAAAGGAGGGGTCACACCCCATGTCACGCCCGTGACAAGGGGCGTTACAGTACTTTTGGCATGCTGAGGTAAAATGGCATTTAATGCGGTGGTAGGCGTTGGGAAGAGGGCGACATGCCCAGTGTCATGCCCGGGGAGGGCGTGTTAGGGGGCGTGATAGCCATTTTTCCTGGTATTTTTTCTCTATCAACAAGCTTCCTCAGGATCGGGTGACACGCCCTAGGTCACGCCCAGGGAGAGCGTGACAGGGTGGCGTGCCACATCATTTTTGGCCAAACTTCTGGAAACCTGCAAAAAGACAAGAAAATGTTAGTGGCAATAATATTTACATAAAAAAGATAAAAAATAAACTAATAAGACATGATTTTTACATTATAAACTAGAAAATACGATAATAGTTTAGGCTATAAAACGTATTATCAAATTCTCCCAAGCTTAAGCTTTTCTTGTCCTCAAAAAAAATATAAAAACTATATAGTCATAAAAAGGAATAATCAAAAAGTTCTAATTATGCCCACACAAGTACTATGCGAAATTCTAAGTAGGGAAAAGGTGAAACGCAAATCTAAAAAAATTATTTAGGTAGGGTTTAACTTTTATAAACTTTACTTAACGAAAATAAATCATTCAAAATTTTGACGAAATTCTTTAAATATATTTAAGCAAAGAACAAAAATGAAAAAATGCATTGAATTATTACTAGATCAAAGCAACGCATTATAATTATATCAATTCAATAACAAAAATCTATGTTTAAATCCAAAACAAAAACTGATTTACTTTTCTTCTTTTCATAGTTATTAAATAGAATTCAAAAGCATGAATCAAAAAGACTTAATAGGACCGAAGCATTTCGTTTAGGATTATGATTTGGAGTGGAATTCAAAGATAAACAGGGAAGCATAAAATCACACAAAACCAAAACAAAGAGTTTCAAAAAAAATTATTTTAAACAAAATATTTTTTTTCTTTCTTTTTTTTTCCATTTTTTTCTTTTTCCTTTTTCAGAACAAAAGCCATAAATATTTTTATTTTCATTTTGAATTAGCCAAACAAAAACAAACATTTCTTTTGAGCATACTTTTTTCAAAAACTTTTCCTAAAATATCCCAAAATAACCTATCATAATCATGAAATTTTTTTATGAAACTCAAAAAGACTAGTGTGATTAGATAGGTTGGAAATTTTGGCTTTGGTGAAAGTGTTATGAAAAAGGAGCTATCAAATGAAATTGGAAAAAAGGCTCAAAAACGGCTAACTAGTGATGAAAGTTTTTAGGTTGGCATGAAAGCTCAAACGAAAACAAAAACGGCCTAAATTATATTCATGCTTTTAAATTTATTTAGAACATTGATTTGAAAATTTTCAAAAAGCAAGTCCTACATAATAAAAGAAGATTGATGAAATTAACTTGAAAATATAAATAATAGGTGACTTGGATCGTTTACATCTACTACGCTTTTCAAAAGTTGACCTTACAAAAATTATCCAAAAACGAAAAGGAAAATTGTGGATGATGATTTTTTGAGAAAGTAAAGAAAATAAAGAACAAAAACCATAATTTAAATGCGAGTTTTAGAAAAAACAATTTACGCTAACATGCTGCCGTGAATTAGAAACACAACATGACCAATATTTTACTTGTGAAACATAATTAAAAAGGGCGAATAGAAATATTATAATTAATTAAATTGTTTATATGAGATTTTGAGAAAAATAAAACAAAAATAAGGTGTACAATTGAAATACAAAAACGTCTAAACTATTAAAGTAATAACAAAACGCATATATTTTTTTAATTTTGAAATATTTTCTATTTTTTTGATTTTTAGGATATTCATAAAAGGCAAAATATTCACACAAAGCACAAAGAAGGAGGAAGTCCTCCCCAAGCTTAAAATGGGCATTGTCCTCAATGGAGAAAGTAGGTTAGAGAAGAAGAAAAATTGAAATTACAGAATTAAAAGTATAGAATTAAAAAACAGGTACTTCCCTGAATTTATTCGCTGCGATTGCTGATTGATGCCGCTCCCCCATGCTTGCACTTTTGGATCTTCATGAAATTTCTTCTTTAGACTTTGTCATGGATTCAGAAATATTGGAGCAGGCGATTGCAGAAGCTTCAACTTGTCAGAGCCGTCCGGGGCAAAAATTGTAAAATAAAGAAAATAGAAAAAGATAACTTTGGTTGCCTCCCATGAGCGCCCATTGTTTAAAACGTCGTTTGAGCTCGACTCAACAAAATAATAATGTCCAAAATATTTTTTCCAAAATAATAATAATTAATGTTTTTAACAAAAAATAAAAGTTTGAAATTACAGTTCGCGCAGTAGAAATTTAACAATGTTTACACTGACATCATAATCGCCAGAGAAATATTATTTAAGACGCTTTCCATTTACTTTGAAATTACCCTTATCAGGGTGTGAAATTAAAATAGCACCATAAGGAAAAACTTCTAAAACAGAAAATAGCCCAGGCCATCGTGACTTTAATTTCCCCGAAAATAAACTTACAAGAGTTATAAAGAAGAAATTGGTCGCCCGGGTTAAATGTTTTTGGGTGCCTTAAGTGTTTATCGCGAAAACGTTTGGTCCGCTCTTTATAAAGTTTGTTGTTTTCGTATGCGTAAGAGCGCAACTCATCGAGTTCGTTAAGTTGAAATTTTCTAAGGTCGCCGATAGTGTCGGGATCGATGTTTAAAAATCTTAAGTCCCAAAAAGCACGGTGTTCGAGTTCTACAGGTAAATGACACGATTTTCCATAAACACGTCGATATGGCGTACATCCGAGGGCAGTTTTGTACGCTATTTGGTAGGCCCATAGAGCATCATCTAATTTGGCTGACCAGTCTTTTCTAGATGTTGAAACATGCTTTTCTAAAATTCTTTTAATTTCTCTATTCACTACTTCGACTTATTTTATAGTTTAGGGGTTGTAGGTAGTTGAAAGTTTATGTGTAACGCCGTATTTAATAAGATTTTAGAAAATTGCACGTTACAGAAATGGGAACCCCGATCGTTAATGATGGTGCGCGGCGTACCGAATTGAGAAAATAATTTTTTCAAAAAGGTAACTATAACTCAGGAGTTGTTCGTAGGATAAGCTTGGGCTTCAGCCCAACGCGAAACATAATCGACTGCAACTAAAATATACTTATTCCCGTAGCTAAGAAGGAAGAGGGCCAACAAAATCAATTCCCCAGAGGTCGAAGACTTCGCACTCAAGGAAATAGTTTTGTAGCATTTAATTGTTATTGGAAATGTTTCCCGACCGTTGGCAACTATCACACCTACTCACACAGGCCTGCACGTCTTTAAACAGGCTACTCCAATAAAAAACCGCACGTAGCACTTTATGAGCGGTGCGAGAAGCTTGATAGTGCCCACCTGTCGGTCCTTCATGCAAATGTTTAATAATATCTAATCCTTCTTCATAAGAGACACATCTCCTTATCACTTTGTCCGCACAGACTCTTAAAAGATGCGGGTCCTCCCAAAAGTAGTTCTTCAACTCAGAAAAGAATTTTTCTTTTGTTGAGAGGAGAACTCTTTTGGGAGCACACGAGCCACTATGTAGTTGGAGATGTTTGCAAACCAAGGAGAAGTAGATTTGTTAATAGAAAATAGCTTCTCGTCGGGAAAATAATCGTTAAATGATTTTTCATCTAATTTTTCAATAAACTGATTATCTGGGCGGGAAAGATGGGCGGCAGCCAAGTTCTCGGCTCCTCGCTAATCACGGTTCTCTAAGTCAAACTCTTGGAGGTGTAAGACCCAGGAATCAAGCGCGTCTTGGCATCTGATTTAGAAAGAAGATATTTGAGGGTTGAATGGTCCGTAAAAACAATAATTTTTGAAAGTGTAATATAAGGGCGTAATTTATCAAAAGCGGATACTATAGCTAGGTGCTCCTTCTCAGTCGTGGTGTAATTTTCCTGTGCAGATGTAAGAATTTTACTAGCGTAATTGATGGGGTGGTAGTTTTTAGATATGCGTTTACCTAATACGGCTCCCACCGCAAAACAACTCGCATCGCACTTTATCTCAAAGGGAAGGTCCCACACCGGAGCTATCATAATCGGTCCATCTATTATTTTTTCTTTTATTAGATTAAAAGCACCTAGGAAAAAGTCATAAAAATAAAAGGGGTGACTTTTTCTAAGAGATGGGTAAGGGGCTTGGTGATCTTGGAGAAGTCCTTAATGAAGCGATGGTAGAAACAAGCATGACCTAGGAAACTTCTTATATCATTTATGTTTGTAGGCGGCGCTAGTTACTCGATAACTTCTATCTTGGCAATATCTACCTCAATTCCTTTCGAAGAAATTTTATGACCCAAAACTAACCCTTCCCTTACCATAAAATGGCATTTTTCCCAATTTAGGGCAAGGTTAGTTTCTTCGCATCATTCTAAGACTTTTTTGAGGTTTTCTAAACAACTATCAAAAGCGTCACCGAACACAGAGAAATCATCCATGAATACCTCCATAATGCTTTCTACGTGCTTGTAAAAGATAGCGAGCATACATCGCTGGAATGTAGCTGGCGTAGTGTACAATCCAAACAACATTCTTCGTTAGGCAAAGATGCCCAAGGGACAAGTAAACGTAGTTTTCTCTTGTTCCTCAGGGGAGATGGGGATTTGAAAATACCCCGAGAGGCCATCGAGAAAACAATAAAAGCTTTGGCCGGATAATCATTCTAAAATTTGATCGATGAATGGCAAGGGAAAGTGGTCCTTATCGGTGGAGACATTTAACTTACGATAATCTATACACATTCACCACCCCGTCATCGTCCGTGTCGGGATTAATTCATTATTCTCATTACTAACTTATGTTATCCCTCCCTTCTTCGGCACTACCTGAACATGGCTAACCAAATTACTATCTGATATATGATAGATAATTCCTGCGTCTAAGAGTTTCATAACCTCGCCCTTAACTACTTCTTTCATGTTGGGATTTATGTGGCGCTGAGGTTGTATGGAGTTACGCGAATTATCATCCATTAATATTTTCTGAGTGCAGAAAGATGGGCTTATGCCCTTGAATTCAGAAAGTTGGCAGGCAATAGCCCGACGATGCTTACGTAGAACTAAAATAAATATATCATTTTGCGCATTCGTGAGGTAGGCCGAAATTATTACTGGCAGATTGGAATTTTTTTCTAAGAAAGCATACTTGAGATGTTCATGAAGTTCTTTAAGTTCTAGGGTAGGGGGTTCTTCATAATAGGTTTTAGAAATTCTTTTTCAAATACTATATCTTCGTAGATCTTTTTATACGGAAAATTAAAAGAGGTGGGGCTGGTGGCCAAGGTGGCTTCTTGCAGCGATTCAATTGGAAAAGTAGAGAGGAACAAAAATCAGAAAATTCTTTTTCAAAATCAGAAAGGTGATAGGAGGATTCTTCACATAGGTGCATCGATTTAGTTGGAAGAGTAGAGGAAGAACAAAATTCAGAAATTCTTTTTCAAATTTAGAGAGGCAATAGGAGGATTCTTCACTTAGTGCATCTACGAAAATACATGAGTAATCATTTGCTAAGGTGTTTTTCATCGAAGGTGTGATAGAGAAAGTCACTTCGTTGACGCATACTCGAAGGAAGAGCTTATCATTTCTTATGTCAATGATAGATCTGGAGGTGGCAAGGAAGGGTCGGCCAAGGATCAGGGGAACCTCGACATCTTCTTCGATGTCCAAAATGACAAAGTCCACCAGGAAGATGAACTTGTCGACTTTTACAAAGACATCCTCCACTATTCCTAACGGGTACTTGACAGATATATTGGCGAGATGGATACTAAAGCATGTGGGGTTGAGGCTACCAATTCTTAACTTCTTAAACAACGAGAGAGGCATCAGATTTATACTCGCACCTAAGTCGGCCAATGTGTTCTTGACAATAAGATCACCAAAGACACACGGAATAGAAAAATTACATGGGTCACTGATTTTCTTTTGTAAACCGTTTGTCAAAAGAGCAGAGCAATCGACGTTTAATGTGACATGCGAAAGGTTCTCTAACTTCTTCTTTATAGTCAGGAGGTCCTTAAGCTACTTAGCGTACTTCGGCATCTGCGAGATCGCTTCGTGGAAAGGCAGATTAATGTGGATTTGCTTGAACATTTCTAAGATGCGGGAGTACTGATCGTCCTGACGTTGTTTATTATGTTCGAAAGGGTAAGGAAGGGTTGGATTATTTTTAAAGATGGGTGGTGGAGTGAGATCTCTTTCTAACGTAGGGAGAATAACTTCTTCAACAGAGAGTGGAATTTTTAAAACGGGAGGGTAGCTTTTATTTTTTAAAGAGGGGGCGGAGCTTGCCTCGGGCTCTTCATTGACCATACCGGGAACTTGCTTCCAACTCCAAAGAGTTATAGATTTCACTTTATCTCTTGGGTTGGGCTCGATATTGGAAGGAAGAGACCCTGCGGGGCACTCAGAAATAATTTTAGCGAGCTTTCCTACTTGATTTTCTAGACATTTAATGCATTCAGTTAAGGTTCTTATCGTAGCGTCATTTGTGGTGATATATTTAGAAAGAAACTCCTCCAAGCTTAGAGGTTTTGGAAAGTTTTGAAGAGGTGGTGGTGGTGCAGAAAAATCGTTTTGTGGTGGTGGGCGCATTGCGTTCGAAGAATTACTCTAAGAAAAATTCGGGTGATTTCTTAAAGCAGGATTATAACTATTCGGAAAATTAAAACCAGGAGGATGAAAATTCGCAACAAAAAAATTATTAAAAGCATTTCTAGGAATATTATTAACATAATCTAATGGTTTCGCAGCAGGAGTTGCAGATTCCCATACCTGAGGGGCGGAGGCAGCAGTAATCTCCGTAATTTTTATCCTTAATATTTCAACTTGCAAAGCGAGCTGGGAGACGTTGTCCACTTCAAAGATACCTGTAGGTTCGTTTGGGAGGGACCATGGAACATTCCACTGATAAGTGTTCATGGACATGTCCTCGAAAAGATCAAGAGCTGCTTCCGGGGTCTTATGGTTTAAATTACCGCTAGAAGCAGCGTCTATCATTTTCTATATATTTTGATTTTGCCCATTATAAAACGGCTGCACTTATAACCATACAAGCAACGCATTATGTGGGCATCGTCTTAATAATTCTTTAAATTTTTCCCAAGTTTCATATAAGGTTTCAAAGTCTATTTGTCCAAAAGCAGAAATGTCATTCCTAAGTTTTGCAGTTTTAGCTGGCGGAAAATACTTCCCCAAAATTTTTTCAGTTAATTCATTCCAGGTTGTGATGCTGTTTTTAGGTAGAGTGTTCATCCACTGCTTAGCCTTAGTTCTAAGACAAAAAGGACATAATATTAGACCAATAGCATCATTTGTAACACCATTTATCATGAAGGTGTCACAAATTTCAAGAAAGCTTGCTATATGTGCGTTCGGATCTTCATCTTGAAGTCCGTCAAATTGCACATACTGCTGAACCATTTGAATTATGTCAGGCTTCAGTTCAAAATTTTTATTATCTATTGCAGGGAGAACTATACTAGATTGTGTTCCCTCAAGATTCAGTCGTGCATAATAGTACATAGGGCTTTGCACGGCTTCCTCCACTTGGGGTTCTTCCATTCTTCAAGTAGAAAATGACTCGGAATCCTCAATCGGTATTTGGAGAGTAGGGACTTGAAATCACGATCTTCTCCGAAGAGTATGCTAAATTTCGTGGTCCATGTCCAAAATAATCGACGGACTCCCGTGGGTCATACACTAGAAGAAGAGAAGTAAAAGAAAGCAAAATAAATAAATTAGAAAAAGAGAACAAATAATTTTTTTTGAAATAGATTTTTTTAATAGCTTTACTCCCGAACTTCCAAAGGGCTACCCAGTGAATGGTTCACAAGGTACTAGACAAGATAGTGGCACTTAAAGCTCTTTTCCCTTTTCAAGAGAACTAGGTGGTGTAGAAATATTGTGAAGTGGGTTTCTATTAAGAGCGATAATAAAAAAAAAATTTGATTTTAAATTTTTTTTGAAGGAGGATGAGAAAGAGAAATGATAAAATTAATAGGTTCATGTTTTCGATATATCAATGAAAGTTGCTCCCCTACAACGGAGCCAAAAACTTGGTGGTCGCTAAGCTTCGAAGAAAATAAAAGCAACCGAACTAGCAATCCAATGAAGCAAGTATACCTATCGAACTGTAGTTAGGGGACACAAGTGTCGTATTGAAATCCAGGAACTGTTGAGTACACTTTCTCCCACGAAGACTATTATTTTATCAACAGAAATTCTAAGGTTTAGAGAAACTAATTGCAATAAAGAAAATAAAGCTATGCTAGAAAGAGAAATACTGCAGTTAATTAAAGAGATATTAGAAGCGATTACAACGAAGGGCTGAAACTATGAAGTGGAAATGCACTCGATCAAGATTCACCTCGGCTAAAGTCGACTAAGAAATGTCATAAAAAACCTAAACTTAATAGGGTAAAGGTCCTTGACCGTGGAGGTTCCTAAAGCTTGAACATGCTTCTCTCGAAGTCGTGACCAACTGAGTTTAGGAAGGTCTGACCGACTCTCGCCTAAATCGGAGTCCTAAAGCTCGCTTTATACGGTGAACCCTCACTATTGGATTTTACTCCAATCCGGGAGATTTGGACGTCTGCCTCTCTCGAGGGGTGCTTACAACTCCCTTTACTCTTGAGCGCTCAATTCAAACTATTGGCCTCTCGGCTAGCCCAGAATGCAAGCAAAGGTTGAGAATATATATCGATGATATATCTCCAACCCAAAATAAATCAAGAGTAATTCAAGGACAAACCCTAAATAGAATAGATAAATTCAAAGCATCATAACTTAATCACTCGAACCTCGGATCATCAAGATCGAGTAAAAAGAGGTTTAGTTAATCATAGCGAAGTGGAGGAGGGGGCATGAGTAGTAAAGCATAATAAGAACACAAGTAAGAAAAGAGCACTTTTATTAATAATGAAAGAGAGCTACACTACTTGAAATGAAAATTACACTTTCATGAAATTAAAATCCTATTTTAGCCCTACAATTATCAAGTATAACAATTGCATAAGCTACACTAAAAGCTAATACAAAAAAATCATTAAGCTAGGGTTAAGAAAATTACAAAATAAGGAAGATAGAGAGAGATGGAAGAACACTAAAAAAGACAAGAAACAATGGGGCAGCGCCTCCCCTCTCAACCCAAGCTTGTTGAAATGGAAGGGGGGGTCTGAATTTTTAGGAAAAGTTCACGGGTTGGTCACGCCCTACAATATGCCCTTGGGGGGGCGTGTCAGGGGGCATGACAGGTACGAGGTTGACCTCGGGCTTTGGATTATAGCATGAAGGATGATTGCTTTTGTACGTCGGTGGACACGCCCTGTGTCACGCCCGTGTAGGGGGGGCGTGACACGCACTTCGCGTAGAAATCATTGGTTGGAAGTCCGTCAGTCATCAAAAAAGGTGGGGTCACGCCCTGTGTAACGCCCGTGACGGGGGGCGTGAAAGTACTATTAGCGTGTTGAGGTGAAATGGCATTTAATGAGGCGGCAGGCTTTGGGCAGAGGGCGAGATGCCCCGTATCACGCCCAGGGACCCTCCAGGGGAGGGCGTGTCAGTAGGGTGTGACAGCTGTTTTTCCGGGTATTTTTTATCTATCAGCAAGCTTCCTCAGGATCGGGTGACACCCCCTATGTCAATCACAGGGAGGGCGTGACAGGGGGGGCGTGACAGGTCATTTTTGGCCAAACTGCTGGAAACCTGCAAAAAGACAAGAAAATGTTAGTGGCTATAATCTTTACATAAAATAAGAAAAAAAGAAACTAATAAGACATGATTTGTACATTATAAACTAGAAAATACGATAATAGTTTAGGCTACAAAATGTATTATGACCAGGTCAGCGGCAACTGGGACAGTTGGCGTCGAACACTCCGCGTGCGCGCCGAGTGTATCCCTTATGAGGCCAAGCACTTCCTGTCTGAACTCATCGAACATCCCTATCATGTCTAGAGGGGTAGGGGGTGGCGAGTCAGCCGTGTCTGAACCTTTCCCTTCTCCTCTAGTCATCGAGCCTGCTGATGATTTTTTGTGCTGACCACGCTCCACGCTCACAATACCAAAATATTAGAACCAATAACTCGGTCTCCTGTGGAGTTCACCATCGGGGAAGGGGTGATCGCACACTTAATTCTCTCTCATGAGCCTAACGACTAAGGAAAAAAAGAATAAGGGAAAGACCCAAGGGCTCGGCTTGGAGGTCCAACCACACACTCGAAAGATCTTAGAGCGCTTCCCCTCCCTAGCAAAATTCCAAGCTAAGGATTCCTCTGATAGCGCAAGAAGACTGGGGCACAAATGAGTATGCAATCAGAGATTCCGCCTTGGGTCTATTTATAGATTTCTAAAAATGCTCTACCAATAGCGTAACTCCGCTATTCTAAAAAGCTATATGCAGCCAAAAGTGGTCTACCAACAGCGTAACTCCGCTGTTCTGAAAAGCTATTTGCACCCCCAGCAAGGGCATCCAGGTAAATTTTCCTCTGGACCCCACTAGGCAAATGGCCCATATAGGCGCCATTCGCTTAAAGGGGCGAGTACTAGATAAGCCAGTCACTCGCCTCCGTGGCTCCCAGAACATGGGCGAATATTGCTTTGGAAGGATCTCGCTTTACTCAATGAGAAGGAACACGGGGTCAACTCGCCACTCCACTAGGCGGACGCAGCCTCACCCCCGCAGCTCGCCTTCTCTTTCTACGCGAGTGTAAGCTGGGCTGCTGTGGCTCTCCTGCCCCATATACGGAGGGGAACCAGTGGGAACGAGTTGCGAATGCGAGCTGGATGAGCTGGCTAACATAGCTTACCCGCCTTCTTGTCAGGAGCGAGCCAGCTATCTGGGTTCGCTCGCCCCTTGTATTGATGCGGGCCGGTTGCACTAGCTCGCTCTCCTAGCTGGATGGGACAACTCGACAAACACGGGGTTGTACAGATGCAATGAAATGACTCACCCATGTTCATATAGATGCAACTACTATGTCAACACATACTTATAATTCCTACATTTTGAGCAGGTAGTTCTCCACTACTAGGAGGGCATCCACACTACCAAGCCTATGCCTCTGTATGCCTCAACGCTAAGAACACAACAATGGAGCTCACATGCGTACTACGACTCAGAGGGGTCTTGGGTAGATGTGTACCAAGAACGTAGCCCAAACTTGCTTACAGGTGTGGCACGAAAAGTGCCTTGGGAATGAGCACCAAAGACACAGCCAAAACATCCACTTGGCATGGAGATGGCCTCGGGAATGAGCACCGAGGACACAACCAAACAGCCCATAGTCTATTTATCAGCTCCTATTGGTGTGACATCATGCGAGCCCGTAGTTCAGCGAAAGTATCCTTAACCCAGGATTTTGACACCGCGTGTCAACACACACTGCATGCATTTCATATATAGTGCTCCACAATGAATCCCTTATAAGATTTCACATCCCATGCTCAATAGACGCAAGGACTCCATACCGAGTCCCTTATCAATATGTCGTTTCTATGCGGCAACACCCTCGCACTTCCAAGCCTTCCACATTTCCATACCATGTCAGGGTTTATCATTTACATATGTGGCAAGCCACCTTATATAATATAACTACACACAATGCTTCCCGTAAGGAGACACGACTAAAGGCAGTGGATAACTAAAACATTCATAAACCAATATTCCGCAAAATCATGCAATAGTTTATCCAATACACTTTTAAACTAAGCATTCACAGATAATCATTCTTCAACAAGAAGTTCACAAACTATAATTATTTTCACATGTATATGTAAAATAAAGTAACTTTTCCCTTCGATTGATTATGAAACTTCACCAAGTCAATTGTACAACGTGTTTCACTAAACCGTTTGTTGACTTAAGGAACTATCCATTAAGTCTCTTCAATCTTTTGTTTTGTACAGTCACCAATAATTTAAGTTCAGCAAACCATATGCAAACCTCGACATTAGGATTCTATGACTTCACCACCAAGTTCAAATCCAGTTCTACACTTACCCGAGAGCAACCTATAATTAAGACCCGACTATACAACAACTTTGACTTAACATTCCTGAGTCTACAGAACTTGTATGAAGGCGTACCACCATCCATTTAAAAGGTATTTTAAAGGACTACAACTTTTGTATTTGGTCCATCACCCTTGTCAGACCGTAACCTACTTGAAATCAGCCTCGAAGTCTGCTGCGTTTAGAAAACAGATTTATGCACGTTTAACATGTCAGCATACAAAGTTCGATCACACTTTCCCGAGGCTACAGACCTCGAATGAAAATGTGTAACCATCCTTTGGAAAGGTATTTACAAGGGTTACGAATTATGTGTTTAGTCAAAAGCCCAGGTATGGTCGTATCATGCCCAATAACGGCATCGAAGTTCATTGCGCGTAGAAAACAGATTTCAGCACGCGCCTTAAAGCAAAAAGAACGACATCGGTTCGTCTTCTTCCTCTTGCCATTTAATCAACAATTCATTCAAAATTTCCTCCTACCTTATTCACCCTCAATAGGCCAACTGTCTTCACGAAGACAAGTCCTTCTACATCAATTGAAGAGTGGAGGGGTTTAAGATTTCAAATCTCTAGGACACAAATCCTAGCATGGCATCTACCTAGGAGATCGTCATCTCACAAGTCGAACTCATTTGAGTTGACATCTCTCCTAAAGAATAATTATGGTCTAGCACCACGGGATAGGGTAGGAAGCACCCCTCGTTTCCGGCAGTGTCTACATTTTCGGCCGTGGATTTCGTCACCCTCTTTGGCGGCATGGTTCTTCTCTTCATTTGCGATGTTCTTCACGAAAGAGAATGACTCTTCCTCCCAGAACTCTGACTCTGGTGTTCTTTTCCTCTCTGACGGTTTCGCACCATTACGACTTGGTAATAATCGAAGTGACAGCAAGGGTTCAATTTTCCTTCTTATTTATATTAAAGCATTAGGTTAAGCCCCTTCGCAATGTGTCGTCGTGCTATTGGACCACCCATATTACCTAAATTAAATCTTAATTGAAATGACTGGTCCAAGGAAATCTTTCTGCATGAATCACGAAATTCGGTTAAACCCGCCTATACAGGACTATGGATTCTGCCTGGGCAAAAAATGCACCAAGTCAAATTCGTCGAGTATTGGCTTCCATACTCGATGAATAGCTTAATAAAACTGGGTATACTCGATGAATTCTCCTCCAATCTCTCCGAATCGGCTAAGTGATAATCGACAAATCCGTCGAATATCCTTAGTGATATTCGATTAATTCCTCTTAATTGAATTTCCTAAGTTTTTCCCACTGAATTCTTTAACCACCATATTCGACGAATTCGTCGGGTATCACCAGCGATATCCGAAGAATTTCACTTAGACTGTTTCTGGAAATCTGGTGTCGAGTGTGCTGAGAATCACCTAGTGATACTCGATGAATTTATCGGATATCCTCAACGATATCCGACAAATCTCACTTGGGTCATTTTTTCTAAGGTCCCCTCCTATCATCTAGAGTCCAATCCCTATGACTCGTCAAATATTACTCAACCTCAGTACATCAGTCGATGCTCCCCGAGCCTGAGTCAAGTCTCTTCACTCAGAATGCATGCGAGGGGCCTAACGTGAAATGGGATGTTACAAATCATATAAAAAAAATAAAATATTTCTTCCCCGAAATCAGGCTAAGGCTATGAGGAAGTAAAGCATGAAAATAGAATAGAATATTCTTTTAAACCTTATCTTGGGGAAACAACTCTGGGTTGCGCTTTTTCAACAAGTCCACCGGCTCCCAAGTATACTCTTCCTTCCCATGATTATAACATAGGAATTTTACCAAAGGGACACTTTTCTCCCACTAGCTCCTTGTTTTGGTGTCCATTATTCACTCTGGTTCTAGTCAGACAGATCTATCTGTTGCTACTTCCCCATCTGTGGTGAGGACATGTTGATCGGGCCACAACAGCGCCTTCCGTAGTGATGACACATGGAATACATTGTGTAAATTCTCTAGCTCTGGTGGTACCTCCAACCGATAGGACAAAGGGCCAATTCTTTCTAATATAACATAAGGCCCAACGTATCTTGGGCTGAGATTCTTCACACTAAGCACCCTTGATAGTACATGCATCAGATGGATCTTCAGGAACACCATGTCACCCACTTGAAATTCCATCAGGCGGTGCTTTGCATTATAATACTTAGCCTGCCGACTTTAAGCCTCAAGCATATGGTCTCGTATTAATCTTACAATGGCATCAGTATCGTCAATGTATTCGATTCCCAAAACCTTTGGGTCTTCATCTTGCACCGACGACAAGGGAGTTCTATACCTTCTTCCATAAATGGCTTCATGGGGTGCCATCCTGATACTGGACTAATGACTGTTGTTGTATGAAAATTCTACCAGGGGTAAGAGCTTTTCCCATGGCTCTTCACTATCTAGCACACAAAATCTTAATAGATCTTCCAATGTTCTGATGGTCCTCTCAGACTACCTGCCTGGATGAGAATGAAAGGTGGTGTTGAAGGTTAGGCATGAACCCAAATACGTCTGTACTGCCTTCAATTCTTTGGAGGTGAAACGACCATCCCAATAAGAAATGATTGTCTTTGGCATGCCATGGTACTGTACGAACTGCTCCACAAAGAAACACACTAAAACATCTACATGTGCCTCCTTCTTCATAGGAATGAACCTGGCTACCTTCGTCAGGCGATTTATGATTACCCAAACATAATCATTCCCATAGCATGAGCGAGGCAATTTGTGAACAAAGTCCATGGAGATATCCTCGAACTTCTACTCTCGAATGGGCAACGACTGTAATAATCCCTCTGGGCTCTTGCATTCTGCCTTCACCCTCTGGCAAACCTCACAGTGCGTAACATAATATTTGACTGCTTTCTTCATTCCCGACCATAATACAGTATTCTGCAAATAACTGTACATCTTAGAAATCTCGGGATGTACCGAATACTTGGATCAACTCGCTTCTCTCAATAACTCATCCCAGATTTCCCCGCCATTGGGAATGTAGATTCATCCATGGAAATGAACGAGACCGTCCTTTAGAGTATATTACCTAGCAGATCCATCTTTAATTGACTTAATCACTAGGGCCAGAGCAGCATCCTTCCCTTGCTATGCCCGGGTTAGGTACTCTGTATATCCCTCTCAATGACTTTTGCGTACCAATGTAACCTACATTTCCTTGAGCATATGAGTCAATTTCATACTCATCAACCTAGACTCAGGGTTCAATTCTGGTACCTTTCTGCTCAAAGCATCGGCTACGGAGTTTGCTTTTCTGGGGTGGTAGTTAAAGGTAAATTCATAATCACATAAAAATTCTAACCACTATTGTTGTCTCAGATTCAACTCCTTTTGAGTATGCACATACTTTAAATTCTTATGATCCAAAAATATCTCGCAGTGGACGCCATAAAGATAGTGCCTCCAAACAATCAAGGAGAACACCACTACCCCAACTCCAAATCATGAACCAGACAATTGGCTTTATGCTTCTTCAGTTACCTCGAAGTATGGGAAATCACATGACTGTGTTGCATCAGTACTGCTCCCATCCCTTGATATAATGCATCAGTGTAGACTTGAAATCCTCCTTTCTAGATAGAAGGGCTAGGATGGGTGCAGAGGTAAGTCAATCCTTCAGCTCTTGGAACGCAGCTTCGCACTGGGGTGTCCACTCGTACGACACACCTTACTTTGTCAGGGCAGTGAGAGGAAGGGCTATCATTGAGAACCCTTTCACGAACTTGCGCTAATACCCAGCAAGTCTAAGGAAATTCCGCACATCAGTCACTGACTTCAAAGGTAACCATTCCTTCACGACACGCACCATGGCCGACTCCACAGCTAGTCCAGCACCACTGATCACATGGCCTAGGAAGGCAACTTCTCGGAGCAAAAATTCACACTTATTGAATATGGCAAACAAGCTATGCTCCTTTAGCTTCTTCAGCACCATGGTCAAGTGTTCTACATGCTCCTCCTCTATCTTCGAATAGACTAAAATGTAATCGATGAAGACAATGACGAAGACATCTAGGTATGGCTCAAACAATTTTTTCATTAGGCTCATAAATGCTGAAGGGGCGTTCGTGAGCCCAAAAGGCATCACGGTGAAATCATATAACCCATACCTTGAGCTAAATGTTGTTTTCTGGATGTCCTCAACTTGTATCCTCAATTGGTAATACCCCGAGCGTTGATCCAACTTGGAAAAGCAATGCGCTCCTACCAGCTGATCGAATAACTCATTGATCCGGGGTATAGGATAGGTGTTGCGCACCATTAATCGGTTGAGCTTTCGGTATTCTATACACAATCGTAATGTTCCATCCTTCTTCTGAACGAATAAAATATGGGATCCCAAAGATGATGAACTCTGGCGAACAAACCTTGACTCCACTAATTCCTGCAACTGAACTCTAAACTCGGTGAGTTCCTTCGGGTCCATTCGATAAGGGGTCCTCGAAACGGGCTTGGCACCCAGTACTAACATAATTTTAAATTTCACCTCTCGATGTGGGGGTAATCCTTGCATCTTCTCGGGAAATACCTCGGGGAAATCCCACACCACTCGCACATCTTTCATATCTTTTGCCATCTCTTTCAACTCAAAACAAATCATGTAGACTTTTTGCCCTAGATGTTGGCTTTTAAGGCCTGAATTGAATATAGTAACATACGAGGTGCAAGTCTAATACCTTTAAAGATGACTTTGGAGTCCCCATGTCTCAAGGATATTCATTTCTCCGCACAATCAATCCCGGCATGGTGCCAATCCAACCACACCCTGCCCAGAATGAGGTCGAATTTTAGCATTCCAATTAGTGTGGCAGGGGTTTCAAATATCTTTCCTCCAAGAAGTATCTCCAATTCGCACTTGGCGACTGCAGTCATCTATGAGCCATCTGGGAGGCATACTCTCTGAGCAATACAAGTGAAGTATTGCACTCCTTTTTAGACTTTAACGAAGTCTGCCGACAGAAATGAGTGTGTGGCACCGGTATCAAATAAAGTGTAAGCTAGTTTCCCACAAACCATCACGGTGCCTAGGTATCAATTATAAAGACAAAAGCTAGACTCCTAGCATATCCTAGGCAATCGAAAAATAAATGCTTTCATCATATTAATCAATTCACGACAAACCTGCAATCACCTCCTGAGGGTTCCTCTCCTCCGCCATATCTAGTGCAAACAACCGATCCCGATCAGATCCGGGATTCCTTCCTCACGGTCATTGTCCTCGACCACATACATGTATTAGTCCTTGTGGAGCTGCTGGAGGAAGGGCGGGGAGAGCATTATAACCTAGCTTTGGGCAAAAGCATTGGATGTGTCCGGGCTAGTTTCACTAGAAGCATACTTGTACGTATTGCTCCATAGGTTTTATGTATTATGGTTGCAGTAGAGGTAGTTTTGGCTGTGGTGGCAGACGCTCCATTCTGAAATTTTGGCAAAAGCAACCTCGTCCTCTATTGTTTTCTCTTCCTCTATTATCGTGCCTAATTCTATAACTAGGACCGGCCTCCATCACACCCTCAAGAGGTCTCATATTACTCCCCAAATGATCTTCCTCCAGCCTTTTTTCCATGTTATCTAACTCGTAGGAGACTATCCTCATCCATCCAACTCGTAGGAGCCAGCAAACCTTGCCAGATGCTGAAACTCCCTATGGTATTCTATAACCGACTTCGATCCCTGTTTTAGCTGCAGGAATCTCTCTTCAAGCTTATCCTAGGCGGCCATGGTGATGAAGTGCTCCAAGAATGCCATGGAGAACTCACTCCAACTAATATCTCTATACACCCGGCCTTGGAAGGTGGAGCCCATGAGGGACTTCCACCACCTCTTGGCGTGCAGTTCGTGGACAGACACTGCTAATGTCACAGCCATACTTGATGGACAACGGATTACTGCCAACAGCTCCTGCACTGTGTCGAGCCATTCTTCCGTACGCACGTCCTACTCTGTCCTGAGGTAGGTAGGAGACGAGAGAGCTCGAAAAGTGTTCAACCAATTTGATCTTGGAGCCTATTGATGCACTCGGGCCTATTTCGACCAAAAGGAATCTAGAATGGCCGTGAGCATCTGTCCTAGCTCTGATTGCTTGAACTAAGTGGGTACGGAAGGGGTAGGAGTGTCCCCCACTAGTTCAACGTATACTAGGATCTACACGTAAGGTACAAACCTAGGGTTAGTTTTGCTAATCATAAGTTCAAAATTTGATATACTTAGTGTGAATTACATATTGGGACACCACTGCTTCCGCTAAGTAAGTTTGTCCCACAACTAACTAATCAAATGGGGGTGGAGCCATTATTCAATGACTTTATTAATTCAGGATCATATCAAGCTGATACCATTTGTAAGACCCCCCTCCCAGAAAAACAAAACACGGCCGAGGAGAGTCTTATTCCCAGAACAGCCGTCTTGCATTAGTGTTAGCATGCAGGCTAACCTATACTATAAGATGCCTATCCTATCGGCCAAACATATCTTAAATGCCAACCATCATAGGAATAAATAGAATTCAAAATGTATACTAATATATAAGTCCAAAACATATACATCAATAAAAAGAAGCAACCAAGGCTTCTATAATATCAGAGTACATCATGCCAAAAGGGATACAAAATGAGTCTTTCAAAAACTAACATCAGCCTCCGACGGGAGCGATGCTATCGTCACATCAGGCCCTGTCGTCCTGGCCTGGCTGCCCTCTTGCATAACCTACTGCTCTATCTGCTATGTTTCTTCCTAAAAAGGAAGACGTAACAACTGTTAGTCAAAAAGACTAAGTGGCTATCAAATCCGCTCTTCCAGCAATAATTTGGAACCGGACAGAGAAAAGGACATGGGTATAATGTATATATAAATATTAGTACAAACAAGTGTTAGATGATTAATCAATATCAATGTGTATCAGTAATTGCAACAAATAAGTATATGAATGAAATTTAGCAAATCTACCATCTATAGCAGTATATTATGTGAATTTATGGCAGGAAGTAACTTAACTTATATGAAATACCATACAGATATATAAGTTAAGGATCATCTGAACAATAAGTAACTCATCATATAAGAATGCCCATACAAACTTATACGATGAGTATCTTGTATATGTAATGTAATGTAATGATTAGAATGCAATGCAATGACTCACCCAAGTTCATGCACATGCAACTACTATGTCGACACAGACTTGTAGTTCCCACTTGTCGAGTAGGTAGCTAACCTCTCAGGCATCATCCGTCGTGGACAAATGGTGAAAATAGAGCTGGCTTCTTCACTACTAGGCGGTCATCCACAATACCAAGCCTAGGCCTTCGTACGCCACAATGCTAAGAACACAATAGCGAAGCTCACATGCATACTATGGCTCAGGGAGGCCTTGGGTAGATGTGCACCAAGAACACGACCCAAACTGTCTTACATGTGTGGCACGAAAAGGGCCTTGAGATTGAGCACCAAGGACACAACCTATCCATCCACTTGGAATGGAGAGGGCCTCAGGAATGAGCACCGAGGAGACAGCCAAACCTCACAAAGTCTATCTATCAGCTCTTGCTGGTGTGACGAATGACAAGCTTGTAGACTGGTGGATTAAATGGCTATCAACCCGAAAAGGGAAGTGCACCTATCGAATTGTAGTACCAAGGTCGTATTTAAAACTCGGGGCTCTCAATTACTATTACTCACGCATCTACTTTTATCCTACCGTACGATTGTTGGGTGGTTTGAGGAATTTAAAATTAAACTGAAAATAAAATTAAGATGAAAACTTCAGATAAAAATGATATCATTCGATCAACGATTCACCATGAAAAGAGATAATACGGATAAAAATATAGTTTCATAATTGCAAACCAAACTCGACCGTGGTGGATCTGAAAATAAGAAATAATCTCGCCAGAGCATTAAATCTCATAACTTATAGACGTTTTGACTGAAACCTCTTTGCAAATCAAAAAGGAATAAAGTTGCATTATCGAAGTGATCTGCACTATTGGATTTGACTCCAATCCGGAGAATTTATGTCATCCTATCTCTAGAATTGCGTGCAACTCCTTCCTTCTTTGAGTGATCTTTCAAATCAACTAGTCTCTCAACTACTATGAAATGAGATCAAATTGCCTACTACCGTATATCGGAAATACTTAGTTGACACGAAATAAAAATCAAAGATGGATCGAGAATAATTTAACAAAAATAAAACTAAGATGTAAAAAATAACCTCATATCATTTCATGGATCCTCATGATCGAACGCTAAAGGAAAATTAGCTACGCATAGTTGAAAAGGAAACCAAAATAAGATGAAGAAAATTAATTTTCATTAATTGATAAAAATGGAGTACACAATAATAATAAAAAAGAGACAAAATTATACTAATAAAAAGATAACAACAATGAAAACTACTTAGCAATAAGGAAAGAAAAGAACTTGCACTAGCACTCTCACTTGCTCTCCACAATCCAACCTTTTTTATGCTAGAGGCTAAGGGTCCTTTTATAGTTGAGGGGGAAGGTTCTACAGGGAAGTGGAGATGAAAGGTCACAAAGGGGGGATGGCCATGCATGAATAGAGAAGTGCATGAATGAGATTAATGGTGGAGAGAGAAGAGGCCAAATGCAAGTATTTTCATTTTGTAAAATAAAAAGCAATAAAATTAATATAAGAGGGGGGATGGATGGGTTTAAATGAGAATGAGAGAGGGGTAAGAGGGAGGTTGAAATGAAGGGGAAAAGGGGGGTGGCCGACAATGCATGGTGGAAGATGCATGAATGGAATTTAATTAGTGGGAGAGAGAAGACAAGGTTCAATGCATTTTATTTAAAGAAATAAAAATAAAAAAATAGAAAATAAAAGGGGGATGAATGAGTAATAAAACAGGGGAGAAAATAATAAAGGGGGAGAGAGAGAGAGGGGGCTGGCCATTCATGTGCCTCAAATGGGCCGAAATATGTGGAGTGCCATGCATGGTGGGTGGATGCATGGGTCACGGTTTTTGGCTCTATGAGTGAAATGGGCTGGCTACTCAATGGAGAGGGCTCGGGCTGCACCATGCGGGATGGGCTTGACTTGTACCTGTGTCACAACCCGCATTTTCTCCGAATTTAGAAATTATCAGAGTATGAGAAAACACGCGTCATGATGCCACGTCGAGTAGGGGATAACTGCTGACGCTCAGGCAAAACCATCTACTTACTTAATAGAAGAAATTCATGAGTTTAATGATTAGAAAATCAGTTATATTTTAGAGGCCGTATCCCTCGGCTCGGTGGATCATCTAGTCCACAGTTTAAAACTATACTTATACGCTGCGGAAAAATCTTTTATTCAGGTTTATCATCCTAAGGAGTGCATAAGAGTCCCAAGAAAACCACTTATGCTATGCAAGACCCTACATTTAATTTATATAATATATAAGAAAACGGTCTTTGTATGTCATTGGAAAATAGTGATTTAGTTTTATAAAACATGCTGATCATGTGCCCTTTTTTTATAATAATAGTTGTAGTTTAAAAGTAACTAGCAACCTAACATAAAACCTCCCCAGAGCAAGTAGACTATCTCCAGAAAAAGGTAGCAGTAGAAGTAATATATCTAGTACAAAGGTAAAAACTACCAGTGGGCGCCAACAACCTGACACAAACCCACTGGAACATATGTATGTCTGTAAGGAAAGTACAGGAAAACTACCTCACTAACAAAGCAATTGGATCTCCAAAGTCCCAGAGACCACCAGCAACACCATCGCAACCTAGCCACCAAATTGGCTACAGCTCAGAACCTGAGGCATTCCAAAAGAAAACAGAATATTTCAGCAAGCAAAACAAGGTAAAAACTGCATGAAAGAGTCAACCAAGGGGGAAAAAGTGAAAGAAAGAAGAACAACATGCAGTAGAAAAAGTCACAACTGTCCAAAGTAGGACAACAAGAAAAGCACTACGTGCAAGGAAACAGCAACCACCCTGTCCAGGAACTACATCCTGTAGGGCCTACTAGGCTACCAAGAGCCCAAAGTGCTGCAATATACTAAGGAAGAAACTTCTAAAATCCTAAGCCGTGGGAAATGGTAGTAGTAAAAACAAACAATATGGATCCGGGTTGGAGGCAAACTCAGTCCCTCAACCACCATTTCCACGCCAACAAGCTCAAGGGTCTACATGCGAAAGCACAAGGGACCTTCCACCCCCTTGCCCAGCCCGTACCTGAAGCAAGATAGAAGAATAAGGGTGGCCTTGGCTAAATTGCACAACACCTCCCCCATGAATAGCTTCAACCCACCACTATTAACCACGAACCACGATTCGGCCATTAGGAAAGAGAAACATGGCCGACAAGGAAATTACAAAAAGAAATCAAATCAAGGAATTCACTCAGGAACGAGAATCAAGGTAAGGGAAAGTGTTGAAATAACTCAACACGGCTTGGCATTGAGTGGGACCCACTCAACGCCTAACCAGACCTTGGCGTTGAGTGAGCTAGCCTCACTCAGCGCCAAAACAAGCATGGCGTTGAGTGAAGCTCACTCACTCAACGCCTCCTGCAAGAACAACTCTAGCGTTGAGTGAGCCAACCTCACTCAACGCCAAAACAGCCATGGCGTTGAGTGAGGTACCCTCACTCAACGCCCTGGTACTTAGCCAAAAACAGAGAAAGTGGCGTTGAGTGAGCTGGCCTCACTCAACGCCAAAACAGCAATGGCGTTGAGTGAAACTCACTCACTCAACGCCCTTACACTTAGCCGTAAAAGAGAACTACGACATTGAGTATGTCCGCCTCACTCAACGCCAAAACAGCAATGGCGTTAAGTGAGGTTCACTCACTCAACGCCCTGGCATAGCCGCCACGAGGAAAACCTGCGGCGTTGAGTGAGCTGACCTCACTCAACACCAAACCAGAAATGGCGTTGAGTGAGGTCAACTCACTCAACGCCAAAGTACTTAGCCTCAGAAAAGGCTATGGCGTTGAGTGAGGACACCTCACTCAACGCCAAAGTACTTGGCTGCACAGAGGCGATGGCGTTGAGTGAGGTCGACTCACTCAACGCCAAAACACTTGGCTTCACAGGAAAACCGCGGCGTTGAGTGAGCTTGCCTCACTCAACGCCAAAACGGAAATGGAGTTGAGTGAGGTCGACTCACTCAACGCCAAAGTACTTAGCCGCTAGCAGGGGCTACGGCGTTGAGTGAGTTCACCTCACTCAACGCCCCAGTACTTAGCCAAAAACTAACAACTGACCAGCTGTGGCATTGAGTGTGTGCACCACACTCAACGCCAAACCCGCAAAGGCTTTGAGTGTGTTCACCACACTCAACGCCAATCCCGGGAAGGCTTTGAGTGTGTGCATCATACTTAACGCCAACCCGAGTGCCCAAACTTGGCTCTTCCAAAAAACAACACAGCAGGCACCCCCTTCTCTCTCTCTCTCTCTCCCGGCTTCACCCGTAAGCCACCAACCAGATAGAAATCTGGAATTAAATCGGCGTCATTACGCCGGCGGGTTGGGCACCATCAACACAAAGAAGGGGGCTCAATAGGAGAAACTAAGCCTTAAAAATTCAGCAAGATACAAGATCATCATGGCCTCTACCCTAGGGCTAACCGGGATTTTCAAATACAACAAGATAATACAAAAAGAAACTTGGCAAGGGCAAGAATACCACTTGCCTTGATTTCCGGCGAAGCTTGGACGGCTTTCCCTCTCCTTTGCTTGGCACTAACAGCAGCAGCACCTAAAACATTCTCCCTAACATTAATGGCAGAAAATCCTCAAAACCGAAATCCCAAACTCGCCAAAATTCCACAAAAAATAGATATCTTACCGTCGAAACGAAGATCTAAGAGAGAGCAAGACAATGCCGCTTTCGGAATCGAAATCCGTCCACGAACAAGCCCGGAATCACCATCCGAAGGGGAGCAGGAATAACGGTTTTCTCCTCTGTTTTCCCGAACAAGCAGGCGACGGTTTTCTCTCTCAGGAAGAAGAAGAAGAAAAAGAAGTGGGCCCGCCACTTCCTAAACAAAGCTTTTATACTAAAGCTAGACATGCCGGTTCAGCAAAAACCGAAACCTAGACGCCTATTCTCTTATTTACATTAAGAGAATTCCAAAAGGCAAGCCAATACAAGGCTGCCACCTAAGCAGGAATAAATGCTGAATCAATTCAGCCGTAGGAAACAATGCTTCAGCCCATAACTGAAGGTTCATGACAAACCTATTCAAATTAATAAATAATTACATATACTATTAACACACCAAACGACGCGAAAACCGAATCACCTCGGAATTCGACGAAATTCGCACCGTAGCTAAATACCCACGCTACAAACACAACGGCGAAGTCGAAATTAACTTTCGACGAACAGAACTCAAGTTATACCCAAATAAAGCCAAACACAAACATCCCCCCGATAGGCCACACCGGGTCACCCAAAACGACTCGGCTTGCTAGGGAGATCTTGCCAACAGGCTACAGGATAGGGCACTCAGTTCTAAGGAGCTAAACCACACCCCACAAATGGCATAAGCCACAGAAACGCGTCATCGTAACGCCAAACGAGAATAAAAATAATCGCAGAAAAATCGGGGGCGTTACAGTCACTCCCCCTAAAAGAATGTTTCGTCCCGAAACTTTACGCACAACACTCCTACTAAAGAAGGAAAAGTAACGAATAGAAGTTACAAGAAGGGAAACATACCGATCAAATCAGCTAAACAGGTGAGCGTAAGCCCTCCTCGTGGCCGACTCTAGCTCCCAAGTCGCGCTCTCCAAATCCGGATTTTTCCAAAGACTTTCACCATCAGTATGGACTTCTTTCGCAGCACTCGCTCCTGAGTATCCAAAATACGAACCGACACCTCAACAAAAGAGAGGTTGGGCTCCAACTGGGGCACAACGTCCAAGAGCTGCCCACTGCTGCGCACACACTTCCGCAATTGGCTAACATGAAAAACATTATGAACACTTGGGAAGTTCGCTAGCAAATCCAATCTATAAGCTGACACGCCAATCCGTTCCAAAATCACAGACGGGCCCACATACCTCGGGTCCAATTTCCGATTCTTACCAAACCTCTTTACACCCACCATTGTGGAAACCTTGAGAAATACAAGGTCCCCTACAGAAAACTCCAAGGCAGACCTACGCCGATTGGCGTTCTTCTCGTACCTCTCCTGAGCTATACGAAGCTTCTCTCCAATAAGCTTCACGGCGACTTCCATTTCCTCCAGCGCATCAGGACCCAACAAAGGCCTCTCACCAGCCTCAGCCCAAAACAACGGAGTCCTACAGCGCCTCCCATACAAGGCTTCGAACGGAGCCATCTGCAAACTTTCCTGATAACTGTTGTTGTAAGCAAATTCCATAAGTCGTAGCCGCTCATCCCACACTCCGTCGTGGTCTAAAATGTAGCATCGGATCATATCCTCTACAATCTGGTTCACCCGCTCTGTCTGCCAATTGGTCTGTGGGTGGTACGCAGTAGAATACCTCAGATCCGTACCCAAGCCTTCCTGCAAACTCTGCCAAAAACGAGAAGTAAACCGGGAGTCTCGATCGGAAATGATGCTAACCGGCACACCGTGGAGTCGGATGACTTCATTCAAGTACAACTCCGCTATCTTCTTCATCGGGTAATCAATCTTATAAGGCTCGAAGTGAGCACACTTCGTCAATCTATCCACTATAACCCAAACAGAATCAAATCCCCTCGGGGATTTCGGTAAGCCCGCAATGAAGTCCATAGATATACTTTCCCACTTCCAAGTCGGGATCTCTAGCGGAGTCAACTTACCACCAGGCCTTCCATGATCGGCCTTCACACGCTTACAAGTGTGGCACTCAGCAACAAATCGGGCTATATCTCCTTTCATTCCATACCACAAGGCAATTTGCCTTAAGTCACGGTACATCTTCGTAGATCCTGGATGATAGGCAACGCTGGATCCATGAGCCTCTCTGCAAATCATACTCCTAATGTTCCCAACAACGGGGATGCAAAACCTGCCGCGGTACTTTAAAGTACCCGCATCATCGATAGCAAAATCTGGCAACTCTCCCTTCTCTGTCCTGATGAATAAGTGCAGAAGATCTGGATCGTCCTTCTGGTGCAGTCTGGTCAAAGAAATCCAAGACGGCTCTGCCACTGATAAACTACTCTGTAAACCGCAGCATCCCACTGATATATCCATAAGGAGGAACTCCTCCACTAAACGATCGGCGGAGAGGTTAAAGATCTTTCCCGTCTTTCGGCTCAAGGCGTCGGCCACCACATTGGCCTTGCCTGGATGATACTGGATCTCTACATCATAATCGGCCACATACTCCAGCCACCGCCGCTGACGCAGGTTCAACTCCTTCTGCGTGAACGCGTACTTCAAGCTCTTATGGTCAGTGAAGATCTTGCACTGAGCCCCATAAAGCAGGTGCCTCCATAACTTCAACGCATAAATTACCGCTGCAAACTCAAGGTCATGCGTAGGATAATTCTTCTCATGAGTCTTCAGTTGCCTTGACCCATAGGCAATCACCTTTCCAACCTGCATTAATACGCATCCCAGACCTACAAGCGAAGCATCCACGTATACATCATAATCCACACCCTCAGTAGGCAGGGTCAGAACGGGAGCAGTGCACAATCACTTCTTTAGCTCCAGAAAGGCTTCTTCACACTTCTCGCTCCAAACAAAAGCCACATTCTTTTGAGTCAGCTTGGTCAAAGGTGCAGCTAGGGAAGAGAAACCCTCCACAAACCTCCTGTAGTAGCCAGCCAACCCTAGGAAACTCCTGATCTCCTTAGGGGTATTCGGCCTACTCCAATCCATCACTGCTGCGATCTTTTCTGGGTCGACCGAGATCCCATCCTTGTTCATCACGTGGCCTAGAAATGAGACCTGAGGCAACCAAAATTCACACTTGCTCAACTTGGCGAATAACTTGTGGTTCCTCAACTCCAATAGAACCAAGCGCAGATGCTGCTCGTGCTCCTCAGCACTGCGAGAATAAACCAACACGTCATCAATGAAGACCACCACGAACTTGTCTAAGAAATCCTTGAACACCTGGTTCATCATATCCATGAAGGCTGATGGTACGTTGGTCAGACCAAACGACATCACCAAAAACACAAAGTGTCCATGCCTCGATCTAAACGCAGTCCGTGGAATATCCGCCTCAAGGATCCGGAGCTGATGATAACCAGAACGAAGATCGATCTTGGAGAACACCGTGCTACTGTGCAACTGGTCAAATAAATCATCGATCATCGACATAGGGTACCTGTTCTTGAGAGTGACCTTGTTCAACTCTCTATAGTCGATGCAAATCCGCATCGACCCATCTTTCTTCTTTACAAACAAAACAGGAGCACCCTAAGGTGACGAACTCTGCCTGATAAAACCTTTTGCCAACAGCTCATCCAACTGAACTCGCAACTCCTCTAACTCACGAGGGGCCATCCGGTACGGCGCCTTAGCAATAGGACACGTACCCGGCTCTAAATCAATAACAAACTCAACATCCCGATCAGGAGGAAGACTAGGAAGATCATCAGGAAAAACATCGGTGAAACCACGAACAATAGGAATCTCCTCCAAGCGTGGTATGCTAACATCGGTTCCAACCGCCGAGACTAAACAAGCACAAGAACCAGAAAGAAACAACCTCTGAGCACATACCGCAGAGATGACAGGAGAATCCTGACACGGATCAGCATACACGCTGCCGGGCTGACCGTCGTCCCTGATAAAGTCCAAGTGCTTTCCTTTGCACTGAATGACTGCATCATACCTAGAAAGCCAGTCCATGCCCAAAATGACATCGAAGTCCTCCAGATCAATCATCTTCAGGTCCGCCTTCGCAAGAAAGTCCCCCAACAAAATAGGGCAATCCAATACGCCCAAATCTGACAACACAGATTCACCAGAGGGAAACTTGACACGGAAGGACTCCCGAACACGATCTATGGTCAACCGATGACGCTCCACAAAGGCTCTAGCCACGAACGAGTGGGTAGCACCGGAGTCAAACAGAACACGCGCCCAGCGGTTCTTCACCTTAAATTTCCCTATAGGAGCACACAAAACTAAAGAACTAGCACAATAATACCGCAAATATTCTAGCAAATAAAACTACCAGGCTAGAAAAACAACAAACCACTAACCTGAAATGACCTGAGTCGAGGCTTGAGCCTTCTCGGAAGAGATCACATTCAGCTTCCCCTTTCCTTTGTCCACACGCTGAGGTGGGGGTAATGCCTGCAATGGAACTGCAGGAAGAGCTGGCTGAACTTGAGGACACCTAGTCTTGATGTGACCCTTCTACCCACACTGAAAGAAGACTCTATCCTTGGACCAACACTGGGCCGCATCATGCCCGGGTCTCTTGCAAACAGAATAAGAGACATCTTTCCTGGGAGCACTCTGAATCGCATGAACCTGCTCCTTCCTCTGAGCTGCTGCCTTCTTGAAACATCTCTCGACAGGGTGGCCTGACCGGCCACAGAAGCTGCACACCACTTTACTCTTCTTCCCCGGAGCCGCACCGGGTACCTGGGGTTTCTTCTCCTCCACAGAATTCCTCTTCTCCTTCCTCATTTGCTGGCCTCTGCTCTTCGTGGTCTCAATAGCCTCCACCTTCAGAGCGGCCTCTACTACACCTGTATAAGTCACTGACCCATAAGCACTGGTCAACTACTGCACCTCGCTCCTCAAACCACCGAGAAATCGCTTAACTCGATCAGCCTCAACGCAGAGCAATCCAGGGGCAAAACGGCTCAACTTGCTGAACTCTATCTCATACTCACCCACCGTGAGTTGCCTTTGCTTCAGATGGAGGAAGTCGTTCATAAGGCGGTCTCGCTCGACCGAGGGTAAGAACTTCCTCAACAACATCTCCTTGAACACTTCCCTAGAGCATCCAGCTACTAAACTCTCCTTCTCTCTCAGCCACCAACTCTTAGCCAAACCTTTAATCTGATAGGCGGCTATCATCACCCTCTGATCATCTGCAATCCCTGAGTACGAGAACATCTCCTCCATGGAGATCAACCAATCATCTATGACCATGAAATCCGCCTTCCCGTCGTAAGTGGGAGGGCTCAGCCTCTGAAACTGCGAGATGAAGGCCATCTCTACTGGCACCACCACTGGAGGTCTCAAGGGTGCAGGAGGAGGAGGAACAGCTAACCCCCCCCCCCCCACAGGGACTTGCACTCCCTGAGCCTGTCCTGCCACAACTGCCGCCAAAGACTAAATTTGGGCTCGCACCTCCTCCAACTGCCTGCCCATGGAGTTGCTACTCTGACGCAGGCTCTCGATCACCGCATCATTCTGAGCTCCAGATGACTCACCCTCAGACAGGGGAGTCGATCGAGTGGCAGGAGTCCTAGCCATCCTAAAATCATAACAACACAAATCAGACCCTATACAACGACTAGAACCAATAACAAGTACAGACAATACATATATAGATATAGACTTAAAGCTGCTAAACTTGCTCTGAGAGTTTATCTTTTTAACTAAAATTTGATGTTATGCCCTAACCTAGGATGGTTAACCACCACCTTACTAACTCTTGTGCCTAGATCGGGAATGCATGACTTTTATATTAATTTGAAAACTTATGTGTGTATATATGTCATCCTGCCAGTCTTTGGCTTGGCACGTTGTGCTTATGCAATGTTATGATATGCATGTTTGTGCTATGCATTCTAAAAAGGCCCTAATGCATGTTATGAGCGGCGTACACATGAAAATGTTATGCATCCCATACTACATAACATTCTCATGCAACGAAAAAGAAAACGTGCTAGTCGCAGTCATGTGGTGAGGTTATGCATCCCATACTACATAACCCTCACATGTTGCCCCTATGGTGGATCCATATACGAACACATATTATGCATCCCATACTACATAATATGCCCCGTATACTTCATGTTATGCTATGAGTGTAGTGTTCGTGCTTTTGCCAAGACGTGCTGATGACATATCAGTGTGTGAATAACATGATGATGAACTACCAAAAGCAAACAAAGCAAGGTTGCCCGACTAAATTGTCAAGCAACCTCCCTCTGATACCAACTGTCACAACCCGCATTTTCTCTGAATTTAGAAATTATCAGAGTATGAGAAAACACGCGTCATGATGCCACGTCGAGCAGGGGATAACTACTAACGCTCAGGCAAAACCATCTACTTACTTAATAGAAGAAATTCATGAGTTTAATGATTAGAAAATCAGTTATATTTTAGAGGCCGTATCCCTCGGCTCGGTGGATCATCTAGTCCACAGTTTAAAACTATACTTATACGCTGCAGAAAAATACTTTATTCAGGTTTATCATCCTAAGGAGTGCACAAGAGTCCCAAGAGAACCACTTATGCTATGCAAGACCCTACATTTAATTTAAATAATATATAAGAAAATGGTCTTTGTACGTGATTGGAAAATAGTGATTTAGTTTTATAAAACATGCTGATCATGTGCCCCTTTTTTATAATAATAGTTGTAGTTTAAAAGTAACTAGCAACCTAACATAAAACCTCCCCAGAGCAAGTAGACTATCTCCAGAAAAAGGTAGCAGCAGAAGTAATATATCTAGTACAAAGGTAAAAACTACCAGTGGGCGCCAACAACCTGACACGAACCCACTGGCACATATGTATGTCTGTAAGGAAAGTACAGGAAAACTACCTCACTAACAAAGCAACCGGAACTCCAAAGTCCTAGAGACCACCAGCAACACCACCGCAACCTAGCCACCAAACTGGCTACAGCTCAAAACCTGAGGTATTCCAAAAGAAAATAGAATACCTCAGCAAGCAAAACAAGGTAAAAACTGTATGAAAGAGTCAACCAAGGGGGAAAAAGTGAAAGAAAGAAGAACAACATGCAGTAGAAAAAGTCACAACTGTCCAAAGTAGGACAACAAAAAAAGCACTATGTGCAAGGAAACAGCAACCACCCTGTCCAGGAACTTCATCCTGCAGGGCCTACTAGGCTACCAAGAGCCCAATGTGCTGCAATCTACTAAGGAAGAAACTTCTAAAATCCTAAGCTGTGGGAAATGGTAGTAGTAAAAACAAACAGCATGGATCCGGGTTGGAGGCAAACTCAGTCCCTTAACCACCATTTCCACGCCAACAAGCTCAAGGGTCTACATGCGAAAGCACAAGGGACCTTCAACCGCCTTGCCCAGCCCGTACCTGGAGCAAGATAGATGGATAAGGGTGGCCTTGGCTAAATTGCACAACACCTCCCCCATGAAGAGCTTCAACCCACCACTACTAACCACGACCCACGATTCAGCCATTAGGAAAGAGAAACATGGCCGACAAGGAAATTACAAAAAGAAATCAAATCAAGGAATTCACTCAGGAACGAGAATCAAGGTAAGGGAAAGTGTTGAAATAACTCAACACGGCTTGGCGTTGAGTGGGACCCACTCAACGCCTAACCAGACCTTGGAGTTGAGTGAGCTAGCCTCTCTCAGTGCCAAAACAAGCATGGCGTTGAGTGAATCTCACTCACTCAATAACTCCTGCAAGAACAACTCTGGCGTTGAGTGAGCCAACCTCACTCAATGCCAAAACAGCCATGACATTGAGTGAGGTACACTCACTGAACGCCCTGGTACTTAGCCAAAAATAGAGAAAGTGGCGTTGAGTGAGCTGGCCTCACTCAATGCCAAAACAGCATTGGCGTTGAGTGAAACTCACTCACTCAACGCCCTTACACTTAGCCGCAAAAGAGAACTATGTCATTGAGTATGTCCGCCTCACTCAATGCCAAAATAGCAATGGCGTTGAGTGAGGTTCACTCACTCAATGCCCTGGCATAGCCGCCACGAGGAAAACCTGCGGCGTTGAGTGAGCTGACCTCACTCAACACCAAACAAGAAATGGCGTTGAGTGAGGTCAAATCACTCAATGCCAAAGTACTTAGCCTCAGAAAAGGCTATGGCGTTGAGTGAGGACACCTCACTCAACGCTAAAGTACTTGGCTGCACAGAGGCGATGCCGTTGAGTGAGGTCGACTCACTCAACGCCAAAACACTTGGCTTCATAGGAAAACTGCAGAGTTGAGTGAGCTTGCCTCACTCAACGCCATAACGGAAATAGCGTTGAGTGAGGTCGACTCACTCAACGCCAAAGTACTTAGCCGCTAGCAGGGGCTACGGCGTTGAGTGAGTTCACCACACTCAACGCCCCAGTACATAGCCAAAAACTATCAACTGACCAGCTGTTGCGTTGAGTGTGTGCACCACACTCAATGCCAAACCCGCAAAGGCTTTGAGTGTGTGCACCACACTCAACGCCAATCCCGGGAAGGCTTTTAGTGTGTGCACCACACTCAACGCCAACCCGAGAGCCCAAACTTGGCTCTTCCAAAAAACAACACAGTAGGCACCCCCTTCTCTCTCCCTCTCTCGGCTTCACCCGCAAGCCACCAACCAGATAGCAATCTGGAATTAAATCGGCGGTATTACGCCGGCGGGTCGGGCACCATCAACACAAAGAAGGGGGCTCAATAGGAGAGACTAAGCCTTAAAAATTCAGCAAGATACAAGATCATCATGGCCTCTATCCTAGGGCTAACCGGGATTTTCAAATACAGCAAGATAATACAAAAAGAAACTTGGCAAGGGCAAGAATACCACTTGCCTCGATTTCTGGCGAAGCTTGGGCGGCTTTCCCTCTCCTTTGCTTGGCACTAACAGCAGCAGCACCTAAAACATTCTCCCTAACATTAATGGCAGAAAATCCTCAAAACTGAAATCCCAAACTCGCCAAAATTCCATGAAAAACGGATATCTTACCGTTGAAACAAAGATCTAAGAGAGAACAAGACAATGCCGCTTTCGGAATCGAAATCCGTCCACGAACAAGCCCGAAATCACCGTCCGAAGGGGAGTAGGAATAGCGGTTTTCTCCTCTGTTTTCCCGAACAAGCAGACGACGGTTTTCTCTCTCAGGAAGAAGAAGAAGAAAAAGAAGTGGGCCCACCACTTCCTAAACAAAGCTTTTATACTAAAGCTAGACATGCCGGTTCAGCAAAAACCGAAACCTAGACGCCTATTCTCTTATTTACATTAAGAGAATTCCAAAAAGGCAAGCCAATACAAGGCTGCCACCTAAGTAGGAATAAATGCTGAATCAATTCAGCCGCAGGAAACAATGCTTCAGCCCATAACTGAAGGTTCATGACAAACCTATTCAAATTAATAAATAATTACATATACTATTAACACACCAAACGACGCGAAAATCGAATCACCTCGGAATTCGACGAAATTTGCACCGTAGCTAAATACCCACGCTACGAACACAAAGGCGAAGTCAAAATAAACTTTTGACGAATAGAACTCGAGTTATACCCAAATAAAGCCAAACACAAACATCCCCCCGAGAGGCCACACTGGGTCACCCAAAACGACTCGGCTTGCTAGGGAGATCTTGCCAACAGGCTACAGAATAGGGCACTCAGTTCTAAGGAGCTAAACCACACCCCACAAATGGCACAAGCCACGGAAACGTGTCATCGTAACGCCAAACGAGAATAAAAATAATCGCAGAAAAATCAGGGGTGTTACAACCTGCACTGAACGAATGAAAGGGCTCGGGTTGTGCTTTAAGGAGGGGCTCAGGTTGTGCTTTAAGGAGGGGCTCGTGTTGTGTGGGATACTACATGGAGAAGGATGCATGTTGTCGGGCTGCAACAAGGGGGGATGCACCTACAAAAATAAAACATGCATTAGTTATGCTTCAAGATAAAATAACTAAAACATTGACTAAAACACAACAACAAACATAAAATATCATAGCAAACATAAAGTAACAAAAACATAAAATAACAAATAACAAATAACAAAAACATAAAATAATAAAACATAAAAACTAAAATAATAAAAACATAACTAATAACACACAATAGAACATAAAAACAAACAAAAAAAAGTAAAATATTAAAACATATTATCAAAAATAAAATATTAAAACATAGCATACATAAAATAAAAAAATACTTAAACCTAGGAAAATTTAAACTAAACTAACCCAAAAAACGATGACTAAAACTAGTCATCAAAATGTACCATGGTTAAGTATTTGTTTGCCCTCAAGCAAATGGAATTTAAAAAGGGAACATGAATAAAAGCAAAGAAAGCAAATTTAAGTTTCATAATTAAGAAAACCAAAATATGAAAAAGTAAACTATCCTAATTTTTATGTTAACAACTAGTGGTGTGAGATGTGCACAATACAAAACTTTAAAATGGAGACCTAAAAATATCATTAGAACATAAAGAAGAGTTACACATTTCTTAATCCCTAAAACAAGGAATCCAAAATTTAGGTAAATAAGAAAAACAAAAGTAGAGATTCTAAATAAATGAACGAACTACTAGGTTGCTAGAATAACAATTACCCCTAAATCACCTCAAGAAAACCTCCAAAGAAATCCATCAAGGATGGTGGCCATAGGTTTGTCCGTTAACACTCTCTCCACTACGCTAGTTCACATTCTAAAGATCAAAAGGACTTTTATTGGTATATAGACTTGGCTTAGGTAAATGATTAGGAATAGAAAATCAAAGATAAAAATGACGGTTAAAACACACTAAACGAAGGATGAGCATCAATAAACATAAACACAAAAATTGAGAAATGATAGGTGCGTCATTTTCTCCAATCCAAACTAAAGAAAACACAAGGCCATGCATTTTTTCTTTTCAAAAATTGGCCAAAAATAAACTTCATCTTTTTCTTTTTTTGATTCACATTTTTGGATAATAATAAATTTTCTTTTCATAGGAGAGAGCTCCAAATGTATGCTTATAATTTCCTTTTCATTTTTCAAAAATACAACCCATCACAACAACGATATTTAAATAAAGCTCAAAGTTTAGTGTAAAATAGGAAGGGCCTTTTGGCTTTGGTGAAAAAGGAATGTTGGAGATAAACAAAGAAAAAGGAAAAAGGCCCAAAATTATTTTAGCAACGGTGAAATAATTTTGGTGGGAAAAAAAGGCTCAAACGGGTCAAAGGGTGGCCTAAATCATTTCTAAAGTTCGTGAAAAATGGCGTAAATGTTTCGAGAGTCGCTGGAGACAAGTTCAAGATACCAAGAAATAATTACCCCACAAATGAAAAAGTGATATCGTTATCTAGCAACCATTCATACGCAATTAAACCGAATAAAAATAAAAGCTACAATTTGTCAACCTACAACATTAAAAACCGATGCCTATATTTAGGAACTAGATAATAGTAAAACTAACCTATATTAGAATAATAGATTTCGAAAACCGATTAAAAAAATCATACTTAGAACTAAAGAACCGCATGGGCCTTCACATCACTAGAAGAAACATAAAAAATAAAGATAGAAAATAATTTTGGATTCATATTTTAAAATAGATTTTACAATTTTTTTTGATTTTTTATTTTTTTTGGGTTTTGTATTTTCAAGTTTTTTTTGGATTTCTGAAAAAGTTAAATAAAAAGTACTTCTAAGAGGCTTAATATAACTATGTGATAAAAATTAAAAATATTATTTTTTTTTGTAGAAAAAAAAGAAAAAAGAAAGAAAATAAACGAAATCCTCCCCATGCATAGATTTTTCATTGCCCTCAATGAAAAAAAATGAGAAAGAGAAGGAGAAGGAGAGAAAAATACAGTAAAGTAAAGATAATAAATAAATAAAAAGAACAGGACTTCCCCGGGTTTTTAAGATCGAATGCGGATGTCGCTCCCCCATGCTTGCGCTTTAATTCAATTTATCACTAGCAGGCTGGACTTGATCCTTCTTGAAATCAGCAACGTTGCAGCGGCAATCACGAACTTATGCTTGTTTGGCCAACCGGAGGAAGAGCAAAGTACAAAAATAAAAGAAGAAAAATCCATGGGCAGGCTCCCAAGAGTGTTCTTTATTTAACAATATAATGTTCGAAATAATAAGAGTTTTATAAAAATAAGAGGTCCAGAAAAAGAAAGAGTTTCAAAAGAAAAAAACATTTAAGAGACAAAAATAAGATTCTCCTTTGCAGGAGATACAGAATCATTTGAAAAATATAACTTCAGTCTATGACCATTAACTTTAAAGTCACCCTTGTCCGGGTGCGAGAGCAACACAGTTCCATAAGAAAAAACTTATTTGATCGTAAACGGTCCAAACCATCGAGACTTATGTTTTCCAGGGAAAAGATGTAAATGCAAATTAAAAAGAAGAACCTGATCACCTGGTTTAAACATTTTAGGGTGGCGCAAGTTCTTATTGTGTGGTCCTCATAAGCGTTTGCTCGCCACTCGTCAAGTTCAATTAATTTATTTTTTATGTTCTCACCGACAAAGTGCGGATCAAAATTAAAAAACTTTAGTGTCCAATACGCACGGTGTTCTACTTCTACCGAGAGATGACACGATTTTCTATAGACTAATCGGAAGGGAGTATAACCAATAGTGGTCTTGTACGCTGTCCGATATGCCCAAAGAGCATCGTCTAACTTTAAATACCAATCTTTAAGATAAGTTGAAATGGGTTTTTCAAAAATTCGTTTAATTTCGCAATTGACTACCTCGACCTTACCGTTCGTTTGGGGGTGATAAGCGGTGGATAGTTTATGCATAATGCTGTATTTAGTTAAATCTTTAGCGAGCTGAGCATTGCAAAAATGACTTCCCCTATCACTAACGATCGTTTGAAGAAATCCAAAACGAGAAAATATTTTTTTAAAAAAGGAAACTACGACTCGAGCATCATTATTTGGTAAGGCCTAGGCCTCCGACCACCTAGAAACATAATCTACGACGACTATAATATATTTATTTCTTAAGTTTGAGGGAAACGTGCCTAAAAGTCAATGCCCCACAAATCAAAAACTTCGCATTCAAGAAAATAATTTTGTTCCATTTCATTTCTATTAGATATGTTTCCAGTCCGCTGGCACCGATCACACCCTCTCACAAAGATTTGTGCATCTTTAAATATGCTTTCCAAATAAAAGCCAGCAATAAGCACTTTATGGGCGGTGCGATTTGCTTGAAAATGCCTGCCAGTTGGACCTTCATGAACATGCTTCAAAATCTGTTTACCTTCTTACCGAGAAACACATCTTTTTACCACCTGGTCCGCACAAATGCAGAATATAAAGGGGTCTTCCCAAAAATAATACTTCAGCTTAGAAAAGTATTTCTTCTTTTGTTGAGAAGAGTAATCTTTTGGATCGGCAAACAAGGGGGTAGAAGAAGAAACATTTAAGATTTGTTCATCCGAAAAAGAATCATTAAGAAAATTCTCATTAAAAACGCTGATTTCAGGATTTTCGAGGCGAAAAAGATGATCAGCCGCTTTGTTTTCCGCTCCTTTCTTATCGTGGATCTCCAAGTCAAATTCTTGAAGTAAGAGGATTCAGCGAATAAGAGGCGGCTTGGCATCTGGTTTAGAAAGGAGATACTTAAAAGCAGAATGATCCGTAAAGTCGATAACCTTCGAAAGAGTAATATACGGTCAGAATTTATCGAATGTGAAAAAAACAGCTAAGAGTTCCTTTTGGGTTGGTGTAGTTTTCTTGAGCGGAAGTTAGAGTTTTACTTGCATAGTAGATCAGATGAAAGTTCTTAGCAATTCGTTGTCTTAGAACCGCACCTACCACAAAAATACTCGTATCGTACATTATTTCGAAAGGCAAATCCCAAACTGGGGCGATCATAATTGGAGCATTTATAAGTTTAGATTTAATTAATTCAAACGCAGCTAGACAAGAATCGTCAAAAACAAAAGGAGCTTCTTTCTCGAGAAGGTGGGTGAGAGGCTTAGTAATTTTTGAAAAGTCTTTAATGAATCGTCAGTAAAAACCCACGTGCCCTAGAAAACTTCTAATCGCTTTGATATTTGTAGGCGGAGGTAGCTTTTCAATTACTTCAATTTTTGCCTTGTCCACTTCAATTCCCTTAGCGAAAATCTTATGGCCATGGACTAAGCCTTCACGCACCATAAAGTGGCACTTCTTCCAATTTAAAACTAAGTTCATTTCTTCGTAGCATTGTAAAACTTTTCCAAAATTCTTTAAATATAAATCAAAAGAGTCGAAAAAATCGAAAAATCGTCCATAAATACTTCCATAATATTTTCTACATGTTTATCAAAAATAGCTAGCATACATCGTTAAAATGTAGCTAGCGCATTACATAACCTGAAAGGCATCCTACGGTAGGCAAAAGTTCCGTAGGGGCAAGTGAATGTTGCCTTTTCTTTGTCCTCAGGTGCGATAGGGATTTATAAATACCCCGAGAGACCGTCGAGAAAATAATAGAAACTAAGCCCTGATAATCGTTCTAAAATCTAATCGATAAAGGGGAGGAGGAAGTGATCTTTATGAGTGGCATCGTTTAGCTTACGGAAGTCGATGCACATCCTCCATCCCGTTACCGTCCTAGTTGGAATTAAATCATTATTTTTGTTCCTCACAACCGTGATCCCACCCTTCTTAGGTACAAATAGGACCGGACTTACCCACTTACTATTGAAAACAGGATAAATTATCCCCGCATATAATAATTTAAGCACCTCTCCTTTTACGACCTCTTTCATATTCGGATTAAGAAAACATTGAGGGTTGACTATGGCATTAGAATTGTTTTTAAAAAAATTTTATGGGAGCAAAAAGAGGGGCTTATGCCAGAAATATCAGCAATTTGCCACGTTATAGCTCGGCGATGCTTTTATAGCACTTCGATCAATTGATCGTCCTCGGATTGAGAAAGAAAGGCTGAAATTATAACGGGCAATTTAGAATTTTTTTCAAGAAAAGCATATTTAAGATGTTCAGGGAGTGGTTTTAATTCAAGGTTGGATGGTTTATCGTAAGAGTTTTTCAATTTTTTTTCTTTTTCAAAAATAAGATTTTCAAAATTTTTTTGTCTAAAAACAGGTTCTTTTTCAAAATTGGATTGCACATACATAATCGTGTCTTAAAAAAACATTTGTAGAAATTTCAGAAAAAGAAGAGGAAAAATCATTTGAAGAAACATTGGAAAGAGAAAGAGAGGAGTCTCCATTTAAAACATCAAGAAAAAAACAAGAGTCATCATTTTTCAAAGAGTTTTTCATAGATTGATTTATAAAAAAAGTGACCTCGTCATCTCCCACACGAAGAAAGAGCTTCCCATTACCCACATCAATGACTGCTCGAGAGGTGGCTAGGAATGGACGACATAGGATAAGAGGGACATAACGTCCTCCTAAATATCAAGAATAACAAAATCCACAGGGAAGATGAATTTGTCGACCTTCACTAGCACATCCTCTACAATACCAAACAGATACTTAATTGATCGATCGGCTAACTAGATACTCATACACGTAGGGCTGAGAGTGCTCAGCGGACATTAAAAATTATAATCTTCCTCCAAAGATGGAGGTTTTTGAAAATTTTAATTTTGATTTTGATTTTGATTTTGATGTTGTGTTGGTGGTGGTATAAAATCATGTGTTAGATGTATGGCATTTACGGTGTTACTCCATGAAATATTTAGATGGTTATGCCATCCAGGGTGATATTAGTTAGAAGCATTATTAAAACCAGGAGGAGAAGAAAAATTAGAAAAATTATTAAAATTATTTTCAGCAGGTCTGGGTATGTTCCCCAAATAATCTACCTGCTCGGAAGCAGCATTTGTATTTTCGAATACCTGAGGGGCGGAGGCAGCAGTCATTTCTGTTACTTTCTTGCTCAGCATCTCCAGTTGAAGCGCCAGTTGGGACGCAGACTCCACTTCATAGATACCTGCAGGTTTATTTGGGCGAGTCCTAGGCGAGTTCCACTGATAGGTGTTCATCTCCATGTCCTCGATAAGATCAATAGTGGCCTCCAGAGTTTTACGGTCCAAAGAACCACCGGAAGCGGCTTCTATCATCTGCTTGGTCTCTTGATTTAGCCCATTATAAAATGTCTTGACCTATAACCATACATGCAGAGTATGATGAGGGCAGCGTCTCCAAATTTCTTTGAACCTCACCCAAGTGTCATAGAGGGTCTCGGTAGCGATTTGAGCAAAAGAAGTAATATCATTTCGAAGTTTCGCAGTTTTAGCGGGAGGGAAATATCTAGCGAAAAATTTATCTATTAAAATATTCCAAGTGGTGATTGATCCTCTTGGAAGAGAACTCAACCACTATTTGGCGTTTGTTCTTAAAGATAAGGGGAAGAGTCTTAGCCTAATTGCGTAGTCTGAGACATCATTAATTTTGAAGGTATCACGGATCTCGAGAAAACTAACAATATGCAAGTTCGGATCTTCATCTTATAATCCGTCGAACTGTACATATTGCTGCACCATTTGTATGATGGTAGGCTTAAGCTCAAAGTTATTGTTCGCAATTGTAGGTCGAACAATACTAGTTTATGTACCCTCCAGGTTGGGTCGAGCATAATCGGACATGGTCTTATGTTGGGTCATTTCTGGGTTGGGTTCTTCCATTTCAGAGTTGAAATTAAAATCACCGTCGGATTCCTCATCCACTGTTTGAGAAGTGGAACCCCTAAATTGCAAGTTTCTCCGAAAGGAGGGCTCGATTTCTCGATCCAAGTCAACAAGTAGCAACGGATTCGTGCGGGTAATGCATTAGAAAACAAAATAGATGGAGAATGGAGGAAAGGAAAAGAGAAGAACGGAAAATAGAAACTTGAAGAAGAAAAAGAAAACGATTAAATTTTTTTTTTGTTTTTTACAGAAGTAGTAGCAAGAGCGTTTTCCTAATATTGAAGAAAATGGCTGGGTCCCCGGTAACAGTGGGTCCCCGGTAACAGCATCAAAAACTTGGTGGATTAAATGACTATCAAGCTGAAAAGGCAAGTGCACCTATCGAATTTTAGTACCAAGGCCGTATTTAAAACTCGGGGCTATCAATTACTCTTACTCACCCTTGTCCTATTATCATACCGTACGATTGTTTGGTGGTTTGAGGAATTTAAAATTAAAATGAAAATAAAATTAAGATGAAAACTTTAGATAAAAAGGCTAGCATTCGATCAACGATTCGCCATGAAAAGAGATAAGAAGGATAAAAATATAGTTTCATAATTGCAAACCAAACTCGACCGTGGCGGATCCGAAAATAAGAAATAATCTCGCAAGTGCCTTAAATCTCCTAACTTATAGACATTTTGATCGAAATCTCTTTGCAAATCAAAAAGTCCTAAAGTTGCATTATCAAAGTGATCTGCACTTTTGGATTTGACTCCAATCCGGAGGATTTACGTCGTCCTATCTCTAGGATTGCGTGCAACTCCTTCGTTCTTTGAGTGATCTTTCAAATCAATGTGTCTCTCAACTACTATGAAATGAGATCAAATGGCCTATTACCATATACCAGAAATACGGAGTCGACACGAGAAAAAAATCAAAGAAGGATCGAGAATAATTTAACAAAAATAAAACTAAGAAGTAAAAAATAACCTCATCTCATTTCATGGATCCTCATGGTCGAACGATAAAGGAAAATTAGCTACACATAGTTGAAAAGGAAACAAAAATAAGATGAAAAAAATTCATTTTCATTAATTGATAAAAAGGGAGTACACAATAATAATAAAAAGAGACAAGATTATATACAAAAGAGATTACAATAATGAAAACTACTTAGCAATAAGGAAAGAAAAGAACTTGCACTAGCGCTCTCACTTGCTCTCCACAATCCAACCTTTTTATGCTTGTGGCTAAGGGTCCTTTTATAGATGAGGGGGAAGGTTCTAGAGGGAAGTGGAGATGAAAGAAGGGGGCCGGCCATGCATGAATGGAGAAGTGCATGAATGAGATTAATGGGCGAGAGAGAAGAGGCTAAATGCATACAATTTCATTTTGGAAAATAAAAACGAACAAAATAAATATAAGAGGGGGGATGGATGGGTTTAAATAAGAATGAGAGAGGGGGAAAGAGGGAGGTGGAAATGAAGGGGGAATTGGTGGTGGCCGGCCATGCATTGTGGAAGATGCATGAATGTAATTTAATGAGGGGGAGAGAGAAGACAAGGTTCAATGCATTTTGTTTAAAGAAATAAAAATAGAAAAATATAAAATAAAAGGGAGATGAATGAGTAATAAAAGAGGGGAGAAATAATAAAGGTGGTGAGAGAGAGGGGGCTGGCCATGCATGGGCCTCAAATGGGCCGAAATATGTGGAGAGCATGTTGGATCCCTAGTTGTATTTGGGCTTGGTGCACTTGTCTTAGGCTGAGTCTGACCTACCTTGTGTAGCCAAGGTCATGTCTAGTAGTCCTAGATTTCAGGATAAGTACTTTTAGTTCTACCTTTATGGACCAGCAAGTAGAGTACTAAAGAAGACTCGGACTTAGAAGATATCAGAAGACAGTTTGATTAGTTTGAAATTTTTCAAACTAAGCTCGACGATCGACAAACTCAGAGTTAATTCTCTGAGCTGAGCTCTATGATATTCGAGCTCAGGTCGACGATTAGTTTTCTCCCAACAGATTCTCAGGTCGAAGAACACGGTTCTCAGGTCGACGAACATAGTTTTTTTGAACGATGAACTTTGGACTCTAGTCGATGAAATCTGATTCCTACTCAACGAATTTTATGCAGTCCCAGACTTGGAATTTTCCCTCATCTTGTCCTTATTCTCTTACAGTAATTCTTGAATAATCAATGCTTATATTATCTAAATATAGTCGGTAGAAACAACATTGATTATGGTCTTCATCAAGAAAATTACTTGCCGTCTTTAATGGGATAGTTGGGGAAATCCATTAATGCTGATATTCTCTCAAAGAAGTTTTCAGTTCTCTAGGCCACCAGTATTTAGTGCAATGGAATTTGAAATTCAAAAGCAGAATTTGAATGAAGACATAAATAAAAGATACAACATATATAGAAAGATATAGACAGTAAATACAGAGTACATACAGAAGAGAAAAAAATCCACAATACTCCGAACCTTCTCTGTACTGAAAAGAAAAACAGTTTTCTCCTTGACATTACTGAAGAAGAAGAAGAACAATCATTCTAACTCAAGAGTCTTCTTCAACCGTCACTCCAGGATTCTTCAACAACAACAAAATTCTATTAGTCAAAAGTTCCTGGATCTCTCTCTGAAGTCAAGGCTGATGACAAAAGACCTACACCCTAAAGCAAATCTCCAGCCTTCCTGAACCTTCAACATCTCAGGGGGACTTTTTGCACCATCAAGGATCCACAAAGTCTTCTCAATTTTTTTTTTGAGAAAAGAGAAGACTAGCATCATCCTCTTTCCCACCCTATTGTACAGGGTTTTAACTCCCTTCAAAAGTTAGCTTGGTTGCAAGTCTCCTGATCAAAAGACTTGAGATTTGTTTTTGAGCACCTGATCAAAAGCTCAAAGGTGGAAATCACCTGATCAAAACCTGTTAGAGAATTCCTACTATGGTGGTAGAAGAGTGGATGTACCCAGGTTTGGGAACCACTATAAAAGTTCTTATGTTGTCTGGTTGCCCTTTTCTTTTTTTTCTTGTTGTGGCTGTGATAGCTTAGAGATGTGTTCTGTGTTAGATTAGTTTTACTTAAGTTGTTTTCTTGGTTACTGATAATCTTGGTATTCACTAGTCTTTCTACTTTGAGTATTTTTTTTAAACAGTAAAGGTTTTTATCTACTCTAATCACAACCCCCCCCCTCTAGAGTAAATCAGATCTAACCCTCTCTTTTAATTGGTATCAGAGGAACTTTCCTTTAGTTATACAAGCTAACCCTTGAACCAAAAAAATCTTGTGTTAGATATGATCTTTTATTTCTCTTAGGACTATTTTCACAGCATGGTACAAAACAAGGATTATGCAAGCACCAGACCTCCAGTTTCCAACTTATCTATGTTTGTCATCTAGAAGGCAAGAATAAAGTTATACATGAACTCTATTGATGAAGACATTTTTAATTCAATCTTGACAGGACCACGAACTCTAGTGGCCTCCACTCCTTCAACTTCAACAAATCTGAATGCAGTCCCACCTCTAGATTGGATAGATGTACATATGAAAGAAAAAATTGCAGATGCCAAAGCCATGAACATATTGGCTAAAACCATGTCAGATGAGATCTTCCAAAAGGTGGCTGAATGCACCTCTACAAAAGCAATCTGGGATTCTCTCAACCAGATGGTTACTGGCTCAGCATATGAGAGAAAGGATAGAAGATCAACTCTCATCTCATTGTATGAGAATTTCAAGAAAGATAAAGCTGAATCTATCAGTGACATGTACAACAGATTAAGCTCCATCATCAGTGAGTTGAAGACCTTGGATAAAGACATCTCTCTCATTGAGGTGAATGACAAGATCCTAATGTGCTTCCCAAGCTCATGGGACTCCAGGATCTGGCCAATCAAAGAGGCTAGAAGATTGAATGAAATTTCCACAGAATCTCTCCTGGGAAAGCTCAAATCCTATGAGCAATTGATCAAATCCAGGGAAGCTGTAGAACAAAGGACTCCTCCACTAGAAAGAAAGGAGCAGAATATAGCATTCAAGGCTGCTGAAGAGACTGAAGCTTCAACAGTCAATGAAGAATTGATGAGTCTCTTTGCTAAGAGATTCTACAAAATGGTAAGAAAAGACTTCAGGAGAAAGTAATCTAGGAATGATGATAAGCCCAGGTATGATAAAACTCCTACTAAAGAAATTGGTTTTTTTGGATGCAGGAAACCTTGACACTTCATTTCTGAATGCCCTGAGAATCAGAAGAAGGAGAGGACAAGAGAAAGAGACTCTAGGAGCAAGCACTACAACAAGCCCTCCTCCAGCAAACATAAGAGGAAGGAGAAATGATTTGTTGCAGAAACCTAGAGTGACATAGAGGAAGAGTAATCATCTTCCAATTCCAGTGAAGAGGAAGAAGAGGCAAAGGCAAGGGAAGTATACCTCATGGCTATCAATGCCTCTTACAGCCCATCAGATGCTGAAGAAGAATCTCATAATGATGAAGCTTCAGAATCAGAAGCTGATCAGGTACTATCATCATTTTATTATAGTTCTGATAGCTTTAAAATTGAATTTAAAACCTTGTGTATAGATTTAATTAACTCTGAAAAACTAATTAAAATTTTTAGAGAAAGATTTACCTATCAAGACAGGAACATTGCTGAAAATATTAAACTAACAATTGAACTTAACTCAGCAAATAAACAAATTGTTTTCCTAAAATCTGAACTAAGTAAGGCTAAGAAATTAGAGGAATCTCTTAATGGTAGAATCTTACAATTATTAGACATAACTAGTACTCTAAATGCTAAGACAAATAACAGTAAACTAGGACTAGGTGCATCATCTAGTGAAGCACCTATAATCCAGAAGAATCACTTATCTAAACCAGTAAATTTCATTTCAGATAAAACTAAAAAGAATATTGAACAAGTAGATAAAGTAAATGAAGTTTTTATGCAAATGGGACTAAAACAAAAATCCAAGAATAAGAAGAAAAAGCTACTACAACAATTTTCAACAGTTTTCATCAAACTCAGATCGACGAAATGTGAACAGTTTATCACCCTCAGAACGACGAACTGTGAACGCAAACCATAACAATAATTATTCTTCAACCTACGATCGATGAAACTAGTATGGTTCGTCGACCAGAGATCTATGATATTGGTGCCCTAAGAATGAATACCATCATTCTTCGAGCAGAGATCGAAGATCTTATCCCAATTCGTCGAGCTCAGGTCGACGAACTTACCAGAGTTCGTCGATCCCAGATCAGTATCACAGATATCTTAATCCTTTTGAAAACTACAATCAACCAAGAACATTTAATAATTAATTTAATCAATGGATCATCCCACCTTGTAAATATCACCCTTTAGGATTTAAAAGCCAACCTGACTATTCATTTATTTCCAGATTTAGTTATGTGAAGAAAGAAGGACCCAAGGTAACCTGGGTCAGAAATGACTAATCTGTTTCATTGCAGGTGAAAGACTGTTCTACCATAGAGCAATAGTTGTATTTGGACAATGGTTTTTCTAAATATATGACTGGAAATAAGGCCAACCTAACACATTACAAGGCAAAGCTAGGACCAAAAGTAATATTTGGTGACTCCAACTGTGGCAAGACTGAAGGCTATGGAAAAGTTAAAGTTGGAGCTGCCACCCTCAGAAATGTAGCATATGTAATTGGACTGAAGCACAATGTTATCTCCATAAGTCAATTATGTGAAGAAAGGTTTCATGTATCATTAACTAAATCCTCCTGTATTATCACTTCTTTGGACAATAATATTGTATTAACTAGCACTAGAGTAGGAAACATTTACTTAATCAACTTCCAGTCAGCCAAATCTGAAATTTGCCTATTTAATTCAACTAATAATAACAATGACCTTTGGCATAGGAGATTAGGTCATGTTAACTTGAAATACATTGCCAAACTATCTAGGGACAACCTTGTTTGAGATTTGCCTTCTTACCCCTACAAGAAGGAAAGCCTTTGCAGGGTTTGTCATTTAGGCAAGCAAACTAAAAATAGTTTTAAATCATTAAATAAAAGCGACTCACCTAGGATATTGTACTTACTACATATGGACCTTTTTGGTCCTATAGGAGTAAAAATTCTAGGAGGAAAATCTTATAATTTAGTGATTGTAGATGACTTCTCTAGATTCACTTGTGTTTTCTTTGTGATATCTAAGTCTGATAACTTTACGATTCTTACATATTTTCTCAAGAACATACATATTGAGTACTCTACTCAAGTTGCATTGATCAGAAGTGATCATGGTACTGAGTTTTAGTCTCTTCTTATGCAAGAGTTCTGTTGGAAGGAAGGTGTCAGACAATGCATCTCAGCTCCTAGAACACATCAACAGAATGGGGTTGCTGAAAGGAAGAATAGAACACTAATTGAATCTTCATGCACATTACTTGCAGATGCTTATTTGACCTTATCCTATTGGGCAGAGGCTATAAGCACATAAAATTATTTGTTGAATAGAATTCTTATACACAAACTGAAGAATAAGACTCCTTATAAGCTACTGAAAAGGAAGAAACCTAAAGTAGACTACTTTAAAATATTGGATGTTTATGTTATATACACAACATCAATAAGAAACACATTAGAAAGTTTGAAGCCAAGTCTGATATGGGAATTTTTCTTGGATATTCTCAAGTAAGCAAGGCTTATAGGGTATATAACAAATCTGCATTAAAAATTGAAGAGTCTATCAATGTTTTTTTTGATGAGACTAACATGTTTTTCAAGGAGAAGACTTCTTCTACCAATGAATCTTTGCAGGAACATAAGTTGTGTGAGAAGTTTAATGACCTGACCCTCAGCAATGAGGCAGGTAGCCATTCTTATCCACAATGTGCTGAAGAAAGTGAAGAAGAAGACACTATAATCAGTGATAAACCAACAACAACTAACTTAATTCCATAAGAGGAATTTATTACCCAAGCTGTTGAACAACCCACTCAACCCACTAACTTTGTCACACTTAGAGATCACCCCATATCTACAGTAATCAGAGACATGTCAGCTGGTGTGCAGACAAGGCATCAACTCAACCAAGATTTGATGCATGCCAGCTTCATATCTCAAATTGAGCCCCAATCCATTAAAGATGCAGAGCAAGATCCACACTGGATCATTACAATGCAAGAGGAGCTAAACCAATTTGAGAGATGGAGAGTATGGGACTTAGTTCCTAGACCCAAAGACTACCCAGTCATTAAGACTAAGTGGGTATATAGAAATAAGATGGATGCCCAAGGTGTCATCATAAGGAATAAAGCAAGACTTGTTGCTCAAGGATATAGGCAAGAGGAAGGGATTGACTATGACTAGACTTTTGCACCTGTTGTAAGGCTGGAAGCAATCAGGATCTTCCTTGCATTTGCTGCCTACAAGAAATTCAAAGTTTTTCAAATAGATATTAATAGTGCCTTTCTGAATGGAGAACTAAAAGAAGATGTTTATGTTAAAAAACCTCCAGGTTTCAACTCTCCAACTCATCCATCTTATGTCTTTAGATTGTATAAAGCTCTGTATGGTTTAAAGCAAGCTCCAAGAGCTTGCTTTAAGACCTTAGCTAACTTCCTTTTAGAACATAAATTTTTTGGAGGCATTGTCGATAGGAGATTATTCACTAGGTACCATAAGGATCAAATTTTATTAGTACAAATTTATATAGATGATATTATATTTGGGTCTACTGATTCCATACTATGCAAGGAGTTCTCTGACCTCATGCATTCAAAGTTTGAGATGAGTAGCATGGGCGAGCTCTCCTACTTCCTTGGTCTCCAAGTGAAGTAGCTACTTGATGGCATCTTTATATCCCAATCAATATATGCTAAAGAGCTGATCAAAAAGTTTGGGATGTCAGATGCCTCAGCCAATAAAACACCTATGACTACAAATGTTGTAATTGACTATAATGAACATGGGAAACCTATTGATCAGAAATTATATAGGGCCATTGTTGGATCCCTACTATACCTTACAGCAAGCAGACCTGACATAATGTTTTCTACATGTCTTTGGGCTAGGTTCCAAGTGAACCCCAAAGAATCTCACATTACTTTCTTAAAAAGGATTTTAAGATATATAAAGTGTTGTCCTATTCTAGGAATTTAGTATCCTACTGAGTAAGAGTTTGAGTTAACTGGATACTCAGATGCTGATTTTGCTGGATGTAGAGTAGATAGAAAAAGTACCTCTGGAACATGCCAATTCCTTGGTACTAGATTAGTCTCTTGGTTTTGCAAGAAATAGTCATCTGTTTCTACATCAACTGCTGAAGCAGAAAATATTGCAGCTGGCAGTTGCTGTTCCCAGATACTGTGGATCCAGAACCAACTTCTGGACTATGGGTTCAACTTTAATATTTCAACTCTATTATGTGACAACACAAGCACAATTTCCATTGCAAAAAATCCAGTCCATCACAGTACGACTAAGCATATAGTTATTTGGCATCATTTCATTAGAGAGTGTGTAGACAAAAAAAAAATTAAGCTTGTCTATATATACTCTGATTTGCAAAGAGCAGATATCTTCACCAAACCTTTGGATGAGAGGAACCATCTGTTCTTCATAAGTCAGCTTGGTATGATAAATGGAGAAACCATAATTTAATTCCTGTATGTGGTCGAAGAATTTACCAAAATTCATTGAACGGAGCTCGACGAACTAAGGAAAGTTCTTGTGATTTTTCGTCGACCTGAGATCGACGAACTCTCTGTGTAAGTAATTTTATCATTGACCGGAGATCGATGATCTGGCTTCAGTAAATTTTCGTCGACCTGAGTACGATAAAATATTTTCACTTCTTCTGACTGAGATCGATGAACTCTATTGTCACTAAAATATTACATCGACCCCAGATCGAAGAATTCTTTTTATTTCGCAGGATGGAGTTTATCGTTTCATATTCTGAAAAACCATATAACTAGGTTTTCTTCGATCTCCATCCTGCGCCTTCAGTTCCCTCGCACTTGATATCTCTATTTTCTTTATTACAGGTGATTATGGCGATTCTACCAAGTGCTCTTACAGGAATGAAATTTGATATGGGTTTCAATATTGATTTCGAATCATTTAAGCACTCAGATCATATTTTTATTGATATTCTGCAATTGTTTGAAGATCTGCACTTGAAGAACTTAATGACAACTAGGACGAAGATAGCAGCGACAGATATTAGAGAGTGGGTTTACTCGTTATCATCTCCATATGTTGATACTTTGGTTAGAACCATAGCGGGTAATTCCATCAATCTCTCTCCTGAAATTCTTTCTGAAATTTTTGGCTTAGAGAATGGAGAAGAAGAATTAGAAACTGATTCTTTTGAATTTGATGCAATATTGAGTATAATTGGTTATTCTGTAGACAACCCTAATAAGCTGAAGAAGAAGCATCTGTCTGCCGAGTACAAGTTTCTCGCAGACGTTGTAGGAAAAGTTTTGCTGGGCAAGCATATCGCCCACGATCATATTACAAGGGATCTGTTCCTAATAATATGTGCTATGGTTAACAAGATAGCCGTCAATTGGGCTTGTATTCTATTTGAGTTGATAAGGAAGAAAAAACAAAGAAAGAAGTGTGTTTTTGAAGAATTCTTGGAATCTTCCTCCAGGCCAAGGCCATTGAATCACTGGTCACCCCTACCATATTCATCAATTCCTTCAAGTGGCTAACCTACGCCTTTTTTGGCAGGTGGGAGAGGAACATCCCCAAGCCATCCAGGGCTTCCTCCTCCAAAACTTTTGAGATTATAAGGGTTGTTCCAGCCACTTCCATCCATGCTGAGGACATTTCCATTCCTCCTCCTCCTCCCCTTGATCAAACTCCTTCAACATCCCTCTAGCAAACTTCCCCAACTCCAGCACATCAACTTACACCTCCTGCTTCCCCCATCCATCCTTCTTAACCAGTTCAATCACCACTACCTCAAAATTCCCCAATCTCTTCTCCATTAAAACAATCAATACATCTATCTCCTGAGCATGATCATTCACCCGCACTAGTTACTCCTCCTCAGTCCCCTCTTCCTTCTTATCTTGCTAAAATTCCTCCTCTTCAAAATCTATCATCCCTACCTTCATTCAATCTTCTTTCATCTCCAAGTCATTCCCTATCCCCTCCAGAAGATCAAATACTAGATTCTCAGCCCTCCTCTTTCACTATAAATCCATCTATCTCTACTCAAACCCCACCAGAATTCATGGACATAAATTCACCCTCCATGTCATCCATCCTACAATCCATCAGACAACTTCTTAAAAAACTCATAGCAGAGGCCATTTCACCTCCCACTTCTTCCATCTCTACTCTTGCTACCCAACTATCTGTCCTCCATGTCCCTCCTTCTTCAATCAGGGGCCTGGTTCTAGTGGTTACTAAAACCAGGCAGGGGGAGATACTCCATGAAGATGTAGCTCCAGTAGCTCCAGTAATAGTAGCAGCAGCAACAGATATACATAAAGTATAGAAAGATATTGTTGATATAGATATACCAGATGAATAACTTACTGAATTTTTCGATACTGATATTGAGACAATTGATTCAACTTATTCTTTGGATATTTATTCTGGAGACTGCTTCATCTCTCCAACAGTTGACCTATTTTCAGTTCTAGGTTCTTTTGACCTCCTATATATAAACATAATTTTATTTGCTTTCAATCAGTCTTGCATAGATATTGTTTGTTATAAAACTCCTATTAGCTTAGGGGTTTTACAGCTTATTCAGAACAGTTTTGTATCTCCAGAGCCTGAACTTATTCTATTTCTAGAGGCTGAGCTTGTTAAGGTTGCTGAAGATAAATTCTCTGAGCCCAAGGCTTTCTCTCCTCCCATCTTTGTCTTTTCTACCTCTCTATTACCAGATATGGATGAGACTTTTGCTATAGATATGGCTCAAGAAGCTGAAATAGTTTCAGATGTAGTGGTTCCTCCTCTAGTTGTTCCTTCTCAAGAAGACAAGCAAGTTTCACAGGAAATAATTGAGGAAATAAATGCTCTATATCACTATCCACAAAGTTCTTCTGAAGAAGACTTAGCTAATGATTCTGATGTTTCTGAATCTTATGATGCCAAGAAAGCCAAATCAAAGATGAGAAAAGCTCCAGCTGCTCCCAAACCAAATCTTGACAATGATGTACCATACAATATTCTGCACAACATTCCTCTCACTTCCAAAACTCCTCAGTGGATGAGGATTTCTAGAAATCAAGTCAAAGCATAGAAGAAGAAGAGGAAGTCAGGATCCTCTCCAGTGAAGAAATTCAGGAAAGATCCACCTCCTCCTCCTCCTCCTACTGCTCCAGGTGCTTCAGGAAATATGACAAGATCCTCTTACAGTGCTTCTCAACCTCCTAAGCAAGCTCCTTATCAATAATCCAGACGATCTTCTAAGCCTGCTCCTGCACAATCAAAACAATCTTCAAGATTATCTCAAAGGCAATCTTCCATCCCTACTGGTAAATATAGTGAATGCAGACCACCAAACTCTTACTATGCTGAACAGTCTGTAAAGGATTATCCTTCCACAAATTTTCAGCAACAGTCTGTTATTTTCAGAAAGTCTAAAAGGACAGCCCAGGATGTTTCAACTATTCCAGTATATAAATCAGAGCTTGATCTTAACTTTAGGATGGCAAAATTTCATGGGTTGATTGGTTTATCCCAGATAAACAAGGCAAAGATAGAAGGAACAAATCAATAAAAATTTACAACTATGTCTTCTTTCAGACAGAAAGAACTTGATAAGTTTGAAATTGACAAAGAATTATTTGATCCAAATGCTTATATGCAGGTCCACCCAGAAGCTATTGTGCCTAGAGCTTCTACTATAACTCTTCTGGGAGCACAAGACCTGAAGATGTCAAAGCGTGGAGCAGAAGATCCTCTCAAAACTATTGTGTTCACTAAATCTTCTTCTGCCCCTCCTTTAGATAGAGTCTAAAACATTTTATTCTTTGAGAATATTCTCTCTATCTTCTATATTATGATTGTTAGTTACTTACTTTCATGTTGTATGTCTATATTTTCTCTTATTTTGTTTTGTAATTAGTGACCTCATTAAAATAGGGGGAGATTGTTGGATCCCTAGTTGGATTTGGTCTAGGTTCACTAGTCTTAGGCTGAGTCTGACCCACCTTGTATAGCTAGGGTCATGTATAGTAGTCCTAGAGTTCAGGCTAAGCCCTTTTAGTTCTACCTTCTTGGACCAGCCAGTAGAGGACCATAGAAGACTCAGACTTAAAAGATATCAAAAGACAGTTTGATTATTTTGAAATTCTTCGAACTCAGCTCGACGATTGTCGATCTCCGATCGACGAACTCAGAGTTAATTCTCTAGGCTGAGCTCTACGATATTCGAGCTCAGGTCGATGATTAGTTTTTTCCATACAGATTCTCAGGTAGACTAACACGGTTCTTAGGTTTACGAACACGGTTTCTCTGATCGACGAACTTTGGACTCTGTTCGACGAAATCTGCTCCCTTCTCAACGAATTCTGTGCAGGCCCAGACTTGGAATTTTCCCTCATCTTATCAATATTCTCTTGCAGTAATTCCTAAATAATCAATGCTAATATTCTCTGAATATAGTCGTTAGAAACATCATTGATTATGGTCTTCATCAGGAAAATTACTTGCCGTCTTTAATGGGATAGTTGGGGAAATCAATTAATACTAATATTCTCTCAAAGCCGTTTTCCGCTCTCCAGGCTACCAGTAATTAATGCAACGGAATTCGAAATTCAAAAGTAGAATTTGAATGAAGACATAAAAAAAGATACAACATACATATAAAGATATAGACAGTAAAAAAAGAGTACATACAGAAGAGAAAAACATCAACAATACTCTTAAACATCTCTGTACTGAAAAGAAAAAATGTTTTCTCCTTGACATTGCTGAAGAAGAAGAAGAACAATCATTCCAAATCAAGAGTCTTCTTCAACCTTCACTTCTGGATTCTTCAACAACAACAAACTTCTATTAGTCCAAAGTTCCTGGATCTATCTCTTAAGTCAAGGCTGAAGATTGAAGACCTACACCCTGAAGCAAAGCTCCAGCATTCCTAAACCTTCAACATCTCAGGGGGAGTTTTGGCAACATCAAGGATCCACAAAGTCTTCTCAAGTTGTTTTTGAGAAAAGAAAAGACTAACATCATCTTCTTTCCCACCCCATTGTACAGGGTTTTAACTCCCTTCAAAAGTTAGCTTAGTTGCTACTGTCCTGATAAAAAGACTTGAGATTGGTTTTTGAGCACCTAATCAAAAGCTCAAACGTGGCAGTCACCAGATCAAAACCTATTAGTGGATTCCCACCAGGGTGGTTGAAGAGTGGATGTACCTAGGTTGGGGAGCCACTATAAAAGTTCTTATGTTGTATAGTTTCCCTTTTCTTTTTTTTTTCTCGTTGTGGCTGTGATATCTTAGATCTGTGTTCTATGTTACATTAGTTTTACTTAAGTTGTTTTCTTGCTTACTGATAATCTTGGTATTAACTAGTCTTTCTACACTGATTTTTTTTTTCAAACAATAAAAGTTTTTATCTACTCTATTCACCCCCCCCCCCCTTTTAGAGTAAATCAGGTCTAACCCTCTCTTTCCGAGCCATGCATGGTGGGTGGATGCATGGCTCACGGTTTTGGGCTTGATGAGTGAAATGGGTTGGATGCTCTATGGAGAGGACTCGGGCTACACCATGTGGGATGGGATTGACTTGTTTTTGAGCTGGCCGAATGAGAGGGATCGGGTTGTGCTTTAAGGAGAGTCTCGGGTTGTGTGGGCTGATGCATGGAGAAGGATGCATGTTGTCCTGCTGCACCAAGGGGGGGCTGTACCTACAAAAATAAAATATGCATTAGTTATTCTTTAAGATAAAATAACTAAAACATTGACTAAAACACAACAACAAACATAAAATATCACAGCAAACATAAAGTAACAAAAACATAAAATAACAAATAACAAAAACATAAAATAACAAAACATAAAAACTAAAATAATAAAAACATAACAAACAAACAAACATAGCACACAATACAACATAACAAACAAACAAAAAAAAAAAATATTAAAACATATTATCAAAAATAAAATATTAAACATAACATACATAAAATAAAAAATAATAATACTTAAATCTAGGAAATTTTAAACTAAACTAACCCAAAAAACGATGATTAAAACTAGTTATAAAAATCCCCCATGCTTAAGTTTTTGCTTGCCCTCAAGCAAATGGAATTTAAAAAGGTAACAGGAATAAAAGCAAAGAAAGCAAATGTAAGTTTCATAATTAAGAAAACCAAAATATGAAAAATTAAACTATCCTAATTTTTATGTTAACAACAAGTGGGGTGAGAAGAGGACAATAGAAAACTTGAAAAAGGAGACCTACAAATATAATTAGGACATAAAGAAGAGTTACACATTTCTTAATCCCTACAACAAGGCATCCTAAATTTAGGTAAATAACAAAAACAAAAGTAGAGATTTTAAATAAATGGCGCATTGAACGAACTACTAGGTTTCTAGAATAACAATTACCCCTAAATCACCTCAAGATAACCTCCAAAGAAATCCATCAATAATGGTGGCCATAGGCTTGTCCGTTTACACTCTCTCCACAACGCACACGTTCTAAAGATCAAAAGGGCTTTTATAGGAGCAAATGCTTGGCTTAGGTAAATGATTAGGAATAGAAAATCAAAGATAAAAATGATGGTTAAAACACACTAAACCAAGGATTAGCTTCAAATAAACATAAACACAAAATTTGAGAAATGACAGGTGCGCCATTTTCTCTAATCCAAACTAAAGAAAACACAAGGCCATGCATTTTTTTCTTTTCACAAAATTGGCCAAAAATAAACTTCTTCTTTTTCTCTTTTTCGATTTCACATTTTTTGATGATAATAAATTTTCTTTTCATAGGAGAGAGCTCCAAATGTAAGCTTATAATTTCCTTTTCATTTTTCAAAAATACAACCCATAACAACAATGATATTTAAATAAAGCTCAAAATTTAGTGTGAAATAGGAAGGGCTTTTGGGCTTTGTTGAAAAATGAAAGGTGGAGCTAAACAAAGAAAAAGGAAAAAGGCCTAAAATTGTTTTAGCAACGGTGAAATAATTTTGGTGGGCAAAAAGGCTCAAAGTTGTCAAATGGTGGCCTAAATCATTTCTAAAGTTCGTGAAAAATGGCGCAAATGTTTTGAGAGTCGCTAGAGACAAGTTCTAGACACAAAGAAATAATTACACCACAAATGAAAAAGTGATAACGTTATCTAGCAACCATTCATACACAATTAAACCGAAAAAAAAAGAAAAGCAACAATTTGCCAACTTACAACGTTAAAAACCGATGCCTATATTTAGGAGCTATAAAATAGTAAAACTAAGCTATGTTAGAATAATAGATTTAGAAAACCGATTCAAAGAAATCCTACTTAGAACTAAAGAACTGCAGGGGCCTACACATCAGTGGAAGAAACATAAAAATAAAGATAGAAAATAAATTTTGGTTCTGATTTTCAAATAGATTTTAGAAAAATTTTGGATTTTTGATTTTTTGATTTTTTTGGGTTTTGTATTTTCTAGTTTTTTTGGATTTTTGATAAAGTTAAAGAAAAAGTACTCCTAAGAGGCTTAATATAACTATGTGATAAAAAATAAAAAAAATTTGGTTTTTTTGTAGAAAAAAAGAAAAAAGAAAGAAAACAAATGAAACCCTCCCCCATGCTTAGATTTTCCATTACCCACAATGAAAAAAATGAGAAAGAGGAGAGAAAAATGCAGTAAAGTAAAGATAACAAATAAATAAAAAGAACAGGACTTCCCCGAGATTATGAGGCCAAATGCGGATGTCGCTCCCCCAAGCTTGCGCTTTTATTCACTTTATCACAAGCAGACTTGACTTGATCCTTCTTGAAATCAACAACGTTGGAGCGTCAATCATGAACTTGTGCTTGTTTGGCCATCGGGAAGAAGAGCAAAGTACAAAAAAAAGCAGAAAAATCCTTGGGCAGGATCCCAAGAGTTTTCTTTATTTAACAATATAATGTTCGAAATAATAAAAGTTTTATAATAATAAGAAGTCCAGAAAAAGAAAGAGTTTCAAAAGAAAATAAACATTAAAGAGACAAAAATAAGATGCTCCTTTGCAGGAGATACAAAATCATTTGAAAAATATAACTTCAGTCTATAACCATTAACTTTAATGTCACCGTTGTCTGGGTGCGAGAGCAATACAGTTCCATAAGAAAAAACTTGCTTGACCGTAAACAATCTAGACCATCGAGACTTAAGGTTTCCAGGGAAAAGACATAAATGCGAATTAAAAGAAGAACCTGATCGCCTGGTCTATACATTTTAGGGTGGCGCAAGTTCTTATCGTGATAAAATTTCGTGCATTCTTTATAAATTTTGTTGTTCTCATAAGCGTTCGCTCGACACTCGTGGAGTTCATTTAATTGTTTTATCTATTCTCACCCACTGAGTGCGGATCATAATTAAAAAACTTTAGTGCCCAGTACGCACGGTCTTCTACTTCTACCAGGAGATGGCACCATTTTCCATAGACTAATCGGAAAGAAGTACAACCAATAGTAGTCTTGTACTCTGTCCGGTATGCCCAAAGAGCATCGTCTAACTTTAAAGACCAATCTTTACGAGAAGTTGAAATAGTTTTTTATAAAATTCGTTTAAGTTCGTGATTGACTACCACGACCTGACCGTTCATTTGGGGGTGATAAGCGAGTTGAGCGTTGCAAAAATGACTTCCCTTATCACTAACGATCGCTCGAGGAAATCCAAAATGAGAAAATAATTTTTTTTAAAAAGGAAACTACGACTCGAGCATCGTTACTTGGTAAGGCCTGGGCCTCCGCCCACCTAGAAATATAATCTACGTCGACTAGAATATATTTATTTCCTAAGCTTGAGGGAAACGGGCCTACAAAGTCAATGCCCCACAAATCGAAAACTTCACATTCAAGAAAATAATTTTGTTCCATTTAATTTTTATTAGATATGTTTCCAGAATGCTGGCACCGATCACACCCGCTCAGAAAGATTTATGCATCTTTAAATATGCTTTGCTAATAAAAGCTAGCACTAAACATTTTGTGGGCGGTATGATTTGCTTGAAAAAGCCCGCCAGCCGGACCTTCATGAACATGCTTCAAAATCTGTTGACGTTCTTCCCAGGAAAGACATCTTCTTACCACCTGGTCCGCACAAATATGGAATAGAAAGGGGTCCTCCCAAAAATAATACTTCAACTCAGAAAAGAATTTCTTGTTTTGCTGAGAAGAGTACTCTTTTGGAAGGACCCGGGCCACGAGATAATTGGCCAGATCGGCAAACCAGGGGGTAGAAGAAGAAACATTTACGATTTGTTTTTTCGGAAAAGAATCATTAAGAAAATTCTCATTTAAAACAATGATTTCAGGATTTTCGAGGCGAGAAAGATGATCAGCCACTAGGTTTTTCTCTCCATTCTTATCCCGGATCTCCAAGTCAAATTCTTGAAGTAAGAGGATCCAACGAATAAGACGCGGCTTGGCGTCCAGTTTAAAAAGGAGGTACTTCAAAGCGGAATGATCCGTAAAACTGTTAGCCTTAGAAAGAGTAATATACGGTCGGAATTTATCGAATGCGAAAATAACATCTAAGAGTTCCTTTTTAGTTGTGGTGTAGTTTTCTTGAGCGAAAGATAGAGTTTTACTTACATAGTAAATCGGATGAAAGTTCATAGCAATTCATTGTCCTAGAACTGTACCTACCACAAAATTACTCGCATCACACATTATTTCGAAAGGCAAATTCAAAGCTGGGGCGATCATAATTTGAGCATTTATAAGTTTAGATTTAATTAATTTAAACGCAGCTAGACAAGAATCGTCAAAAACAAAAGGAGCTTATTTCTCGAGAAGGTGGGTGAGAGGCTTAATGATTTTTGAAAAGTCTTTAATGAATCGTCTGTAAAAACCAGCGTGACCTAGAAAACTTCTAATCGCTTTGATATTCATAGGCGGCGGTAGCTTTTCAATTACTTCAATTTTTTCCTTCTCTACTTCAATTCCCTTAGCGAAAATCTTATGTCTAAGGACTAAGCCTTCACGCACCATAAAGTGACACTTCTCCTAATTTAAAACTAAGTTCGTTTCTTCGCAGCATTATAAAACTTTTCCCAAAAATTTTAAACATAAATCAAAAGAGTCGCCAAAAATCGAAAATTCGTCCATAAAAACTTCCATAATATTTTCTACATATTTATAGAAAATAGCTAGCATACATCGCTGAAATGTAGATGGCGCATTACATAACCCGATAGGCATCCTACAGTAGGCAAAAGTTCTGAAGGGGCAAGTGAATGTTGTCTTCTCTTTATCCTCGGGTGCGATAGGGATTTGTAAATACCCCGAGAGATTGTGTAGAAAATTATAGAAACTGTGCCAGGATAATCGTTCTAAAATCCTATCAATAAAGGTGAGGGGGAAGTGATCTTTACGAGTGGCATCTCCTGTAAGGGAAGTGATCAATATAAGAGGAAACAATGTAAAGAGAAAGAGAGGAGTCTTCATTTAAAACATCAAGAAAAAACAAGAGTCGTCATTTTTCAAAGAGTTTTTCATAGATTGATTTATAGAAAAAATGACCTCGTCATCTCCCACACGAAGAAATAGCTCCCCATTACTCTCATCAATGACTGCTCGAGAGGTGGCTAGGAAGGGATGACCAAGGATAAGAGGGACCTAGACGTCCTCCTCAGTATCAAGAATAACAAAATCCACCGGGAAGATGAATTTGTCGACCTTCGCTAGCACGTCATCTACAATACCTAACAGAAACTTAATTGATAGATTGGCTAACTGGATACACATACGCTTAGGGCTGAGAGTGCCCAATCCTAGTTTCTTAAATAAGGAAAACGACATCTAATTGGTTCTCACACCTAGATCCGCTAACGCGTACTATACGAAAAGATCACCAAAAATGCAAGGAATATAAAAGGTACCCAGATCGTTTATCTTTTTAGGAAGATTAGAATTTTTAATGACCGTGGAGCACTCTTCGTTCAACGTTACATGAGATAAATTTTCTAGTTTCTTTTTGTTAGTCAACAAATCCTTAAGATATTTAGCGTATTTAGGCATTTGGCTAATTGCTTCGTGAAATGGCAGATTAATATGGATTTGTTTGAACATTTCGAGGAAGCATTGGTACTGATCATCTAATTTGTTTTTCCAAAGTTTAGCGAGATAGGGAGGTGGCGGAAATTCCTTTATAATGATAGAGTGTCATTTTGTAAATTATCATTTTCTCTTTCAAAAATAGATTTTTCTTTTTCAAAAGTTTTATCATTCATTTCCATAACGATAGTTTGTTCTAAAGCTTGAGAGGTAATTACCTCTGGCTCTTCCCTTTAGGTGGGCTCGTGAATTACTTTACCGTTCCGAAGGGAAATCTCTTTCGCGAGCTCCCTTGGGTTGGGTTCAGTATTTGAGGGAAGAGTCCCAGGTGGCCTCTAAGAGAAAACCTTAGCGAGTTGCCCGACCGTGTTTTCTAGATTTTTCATCGATCCTGTTAAATTTCTAATGGTCACCTCGTTCGCGCTTATATATCTAGAAAAAATTTACTCCAGAGATGGAGGTTTCTGAAAATTTTGATTTTGATTTTGATTTTGATGTTGTGGTGGTTGTGCTGTGAAATCTTGTGGTGGACGTGCGGCATTTGTTGGGTTACTCCATGAAAAATTTGGATCGTTACGCAATCCACAGTGATACGAGTTAGAAGCATTATTAAAACCAAGAGGAGCAGAAAAATTAGAAAAATTATTAAACTTATTTTGAGCATGCCTGGGTATGTTCCCCATATAATCCACCTGCTAGGTAGCTGATGGGCTAAAACCCGAACAGGCAAGTGTACCTGTCGAATCGTTGTATCAAGGTCGTATTTAAACTCGGGGTTGTCAAGTACTTCTACTCATGCTTGAACTATTATCCTACCGGAAAACTGTTGGGATTTGAGAATTTTTTTAAAAAATTAAAATAAACGATAATTTCTAGACGAAAAAACTTATATTAAAAAGATATCATTCGATCAATGATTCACCATAAAATGAAATGAGAGGGATAAAAAGGTATAGTTTTAAATTTGTAAATCATACTCGACCGTGACGGATCCGATATTAGGAAATAATCTAGCTATAGAATTAAATCCCCTGACTTATAAACGTTTTGACCGAAATATCATTTTAGTCAAAAAGACCTAAAGCCGCATTATCGAGGTGACCCGCACCATTGGATTTGACTCCAGTCCGGGAGCTTTACGTCATCCTATCTCTAGGGTTGCGTTCAACGCCTTCCTTCTTTGAGTGATCTTTCACATTCACGAGCCTCTCGGCTACTCAAATATGAGATCCTAAGCCTACTACCATATACCGGAAATACGGAGTCGCCAAATAAAAATCAAAGAAGGATCGAGTAAAATTAAGCAAAGATAAAATAATGAAATAAAAGAAACCCTCATCTCATTTTATGGTTCCTCACGATCGAAGGCTAAGAGAAATTAGCTATGCATTATTGAAAGGAAAACCATAATAAAAAGATAAGAAAATTTCATTAATAACAATTTATAAAAAGTGAAGTACACAATGCTTAAAACAAAACGATATTTGTATCTCTTAAACAAAATGAAATTACAACAAGGCAAACTAGGAAATGCAATTGCAAAAGCTCTCATGACTTGTACTCTCCACTTGCTCTCTCCAAAAGCCAGCCTCCAAAACATGAGACCATGGGCTCCTTTTATAGATGAGGAGGTAAGATTCTAGAATGGAGAGGAGAAGAAGGGACACAAGGGGGGCCGGCCATGCATGGTGAAGTGGGTTCATTGTATGGAATTAATGAAGGGAGAGAGAAAAAGGTGGGTTCATTGTATTTTATTTTTGGAAATGCAAATGGAAAATGTAAAATAAATAAGGGGGGGGGGTGAATGGAAGTGTGTAGAAGGGAGAAAGAGAGGGGTCGGCAAATGCATGCATTACATTAAATGATAGAGAGAGAGGGAAGATTCAATGTAAATGGAGAGGGGAAATGAAGTGGGTGGCCGGCCAAGCATGTGGGGAAATGTTCATGCATTCAATAAATGATGAGGGAAGAGAGAGAGGGTGCTTTGTGGGATCGGGTTTGAGGTTGTGGGCTTCATGGTGCTCGGGTAGGGTGGTGGGCTGCTCTTGGTCTTGTGGGTTGCACCAAATGGACGCTCGGGTTGGACATGTTGGAGGGCTGCATCATGTAGGCTCGGGTTTGACTTTGGAGAAGGAGGGCTGCACCATGTTGCTCTTGAACCTACAAAATAATAATTAAAACATTAGACACTTTACCATAACATATCATGATATAAAATCTAAATAAAACTAAACATAAAACATAACAATTCAAACTATTAATTAGTTATAAAAACTAAACAAAATAAACATAACATTAATCATTATAACATAACATTAGTTGTGTGAAACTAAACTATAACATAGATAATAATATTTATTAATAAAACTAAACATAACAATAACATAAAACATAAAATAGCAACAATACATATAATAAAACTACAGATTCTTATATTATAACAATAACACAACAACATCATAACAAGAATACAAAAACACAAAATTATAATAATACTTGGGATTTTTGACTACCTAATTACCCCAAAAAAGGATTACTAAAACTAGTCATCAAATTCCCCCATGCTTAGACATTTGCTTGCGCTCAAGCAAATAGAAATAAAAAATGAGGAAAGATAAAAAATAAAAAGATTTTTTTTTTTGGGTTTTTTAAAAATCCATAGTTAAGAAAACCAAAACATGAAAAATTACCCTATCCTAATTTCCATGTTATCAACTAGTGGGGTGAGAAATGCACAATAGAAAACTTGAAAGTGGAGGCCTAAAAATCTCATTAAAACATAAGAAAAGTTTACACATTTCTAAATCTTAAAACAAGGCATCCAAAATAAATGAGAATAAGTAAAACAAAAGTAGAGGTTCTAAATAAACGGCTCATTAACAAACTACTAGGTTGCTAGATAAAAATTAACCCTAAAACACCTCAAGGTAACCTCCAAAGAAATCCATCAATGATGGTGGCCATAGGCTTGTTCGTTTGCACTTTCTCCACTACGCGAATTTACGTTCTAAAGATTAATAGGACTTAAATAGGCGTTAAGACTAAGCTTAGGTAGATAATTAGGAAGTGAAAAGCGAAGATAAAAAAGAAGGCTAAGACACACACTATACCAAGGTTGAGCTCAAAATTAATAAACCATAACCAAAGTGAGAAATGACAAGTATGTCATTTCTCCAATTAAAACAAAGACACAAAACAAGGCCATACATTTTTTCTTTTATAAATTTGGACACAAATAAACTTCATTTTTTCTTTTTTCTTTTTTCTTCTTTTTTTTTGATTGATTTGATAATATTATGATAATAATATTTTTTTTTCATAAAGGAGAGCTCCAAAAATAGGCTTTAAAATTTCCTATTCATTTTTTTCAAAAAGAGACAACCCATCACACAATGATTTTTAAAATGAGGCTCAAGGTTTAGTGTGCAATAGAAGGGCATTTTGGCTTTGGTGAAAAAAAATGAAGAAAAGGTGGAGCTAAATCAAAAAAAACATGGAAAAGGCCCAAAATTTTTTTGCAATGGTAATTTTTTTGGTGGGCAAGAAATGGTCAAACAAGTCAAATGATGGCCTAAATCATTTCTAAAGTACGTAAAAATGACACAAATTTTTTGAGAGTAGCTTGGGACAAGTTCTAGACACCAAGAAAGACTACTGCACAAATGAAAAAGAGCTAATATTACCTAACAACTATTCGTAAGCAACTAACCAAATAAAAAGACATAACTATAAATTGCTAACTTATAACGTAAAAAACGGATGCCTATATTTAAGAATAAGAAACTAGTAAAACTAAGCTATGTTAAAATGATAAGTTTAGAAAAACCGTTTCAAAAAAATCTATATAGAACTAAGGAACCGCACGGGCCTACACATCACTAGAAGAAACATAAAAATGAAGATAGAAAATAATTTTAGTTTTTTTTTCAAATAGATTTTAGCACATTTTTTTATTTTTGTTTTTCAAATTTTTTTTGGGTTTTGTATTTTAGAATTTTTTTTGAATTTTTGATGAAGTTAAAATAAAAAGCAATACTATTAAAAAAAACTTAAGAATAACTATACTAATTTTTTGGGAATGTAAAACATTTTTTTAGGAAGAAAAAAAAACTAACTAAACCCTCCCCCATGCTAAGATTCTTCATTGTCCTCAATGAAAGAAATAAAAAACGAGAAAGAGAAGGAGACTGAGAAGGAGAGAAAAATAAAATACAGTAAAGTAAATGAAATAAACAAAATAGGACTTCCTCTGGTTTGGGAGATGAAGGCGGATGTCGCTCCCCCATGCTTGCTTTGCAGTGCACTTGATCGTCAGTAGGTTTGACTTGATCCATCTTGAAATCAGCAACGTTGGAGCGGCGATCACGAACTTGCTTGGTTGGCCTCCGGAAGGAAGAGAAAAATAAAAGCAGAAAAAAATAGAGTTCGTGGGCAGGTGCCAAAAATTACTCTTTATTACAACAATTTAAAGTCCGAATAAAATTAAAAGTTTTAATAATAATAATAAGTCACAAAATAAAATAAAAATGTTCCACAAACAGATAAATATTTAAGAGTCCAAGACAAGATCCTCCGTTGCAGGAGACACAGAATCATTTGAAAAATAAAGTTTAAGTCTATACCCATTTACTTTAAAGTCATCCTTATCCGGGTGCGAGAGCAACACAGTTCCATCAAAAAAGACTTCCTTGACCGTAAATGGTCCGGACCAACAAGATTTAGATTTTCCAAAGAAAATACGTAAACGTGAATTTAAAAGAAGAACTTGATCGAATGGCTTAAAATTTTTATGGTGGCAAAAGTTCTTATCGTGATAGATTTTCGTTTCAGGATCGGGTGGTTTATCAAAATAAATTTTCAAATTTTTATTATTTTCAAAAATAAGATTCTCAAGATTATTTTATCTAAAATCATAGTCATTTTCGAATTTTACTTGTACGTACATATCAGTGTTTTCAAAAACATTTGATGAAAGTTCAGAAAAAGAAGAAGAAAAATCCTTTAGAGAAATATAGGAGTCTTCTTTTAAGTCATCAATGCAAAAGCAACTATCATCATTTTGTAAAGAGTTTTTCATAGATTTGTTAATTTCAAATGTAACTTCCTAATCTCCCACATGCAGAAAAAGTTTTCCATCACTCACATTTATGATTGCGCGAGTGGTGGCTAGGAAGGGATGACCAAGGATAAGATGGACCTCGATGTCCTCTTCAATATCAAGAATGACAAAATCCATCGGGAAGATGAATTTGTCAACCTTCATTAGCACATCCTCAACAATACCTAACGGATACTTAATTGATCGATCGGCTAATTGAATACTCAATCTTGTAGGGCTAAGAATGCCCAATCCTAGCTTTTTGAATAAAGAAAAGGGCATCAAATTGATGCTCGCTCCTAGATCCGCTAACGCATGTTTAACAAACAGATCGCCAAAAATGCAAGGAATGGAAAAACTACCCCGATCGTTTATCTTTTTAGGAAGATTAGAGTTTTTAACGACCGCCGAGCATTCTTCATTTAACGTTACATGTGATAAATTTTCTAATTTCTTCTTGTTCGTTAATAAATCCTTAACATATTTCGCATACTTAGGCATTTGACTAATCGCTTCATGAAATGGCAAATTAATGTGAATTTGTTTGAACATTCAATGAAGCGTTGGTACTCATCGTCTAGTTTTTCTTTCCTAAGTCGAGCCAGATAAGGAGGTGGCGGACATTCCTTTATAACAACTGGAGTATCATTTTGAACGTCATCATTTTCTTTTCCAAAATAAAAAAAAACAGAAATATCTTTTTCTTTATCGAAAGTAGATTTTTGATTTAGCGTGGGGATAATTATTTCCAAAACAGGAGGGACAATCACCTTTGGCTCTTCCCTTGTGGTGAACTCGTTAACAACCTTACCGCTCCGAAGGGAAATCACATTTGCGTGCTCCCTTGGGTTAGGTTCAGTGTTCGAGGGAAGTGTTCCAGGTGGTCTCTCGAAAAAAGCCTTGGCAAGTTGCCCGACCTGGTTTTCATAACTTTTAACGGACCCAGTTAGACTTCTAATATTGGCTTCATTCGAACTTATATATTTAGAAAGGATCTCTTCCAAAGGGGAAGGTTTTTGAAAGTTTTGGTTTTTTATGGTGGTGGTTGTGTAAAATCGTTCGGTGGGCGTACTATATTAGCATTATGACTCCAAGAAAAATTAGGATGGTTACGCCATCCAGGGTGATAAGAGTTCGAAGAAGAATTAAAACCAGGCGGAGAAGAAAAATTCGAAAAAGCAAAAAAATTGTTTGCAGAATTATTTCGAGCAGGCCTGGGTATGTTCCCCAGATAATCCACCTAATCGGCAGCAGCAGCAGCATTCAAATTTTCAAATACCTTTAGTAGCGGAGGAAGCTGTCATCTCTGAAATCTTCTTGTTCAGCATTTCCACTTGCAGCGCCAGTTGCGACACTGATTCCACTTCATAGATACCTACAGGTTTAGATGGGCGAGTCCTAGATGAATTCCACTGATAAGTGTTCATCTCCATGTCCTCGATAAGCTCAAGAGCGGCGTCCGTAGTTTTGCGGTCCAAAGAACCAGCGGAAGCGCCATCTATCATTTTCTTAGTTTCTTGATTTAGCCCATTGTAAAATGTCTGGACCTATAACCATACAGGCAAAGCATGATGTGGGAATCTTCTCAAAAGTTCTTTGAACCTCTCCCAAGTGTCATAGAGGGTCTCAGAAGCAATTTGAGTGTATGAAGTTATATCATTTCTTAGCTTAGCAGTTTTGGCGGGAGGAAATATCTTGCAAGAAATTTTTCAACTAATATGTTCCAAGTAGTGATTGATCCTCTTGGAAGAGAACTCAACCATTGATTGCCTTTGGTCCTTAAGGAGAAAGGGAAGAGTCTTAGACTTATAGCATCGTCTGAGACACCATTAATTTTAAAGGTGTCACAGATTTCAAGAAAACTAGCAATATGTAAGTTCAGATCTTCATCCTCTAATCCGTCGAACTGTACATATTGCTGCACCATTTGTATGATGTTAGGCTTAAGCTCAAAGTTATTGTTCGCAATCACAGGTCGAACAATACTTGTTTTTGTTCCCTCCAGGTTGGGTCGAGCATAATCAGTCATGGTCCTTTGCTGAGCCATTGCTGGGTTGGGATCTCCCATTTCAGAATTAAAATTACAATCACCGTAGGACTTCCTCAACCACTGTTTGAGAAGTGGAAGCCCCGAATCGTAGTTGTCCCTGAAAGGAGCGATCGATTTCTGGGTCCAAATCAACAAGTAGCGACAGATTCGTGCGGGTTATGCACTAGAAAAAAATGAAAGGGAATGGAAATAAAAACTTGAAGAAAGAAAAAGTGAAGATAAGATTTTTTTTTTATTTTTGCAGAAGTAATAGCGAAAGTGTTTTCAAAATATTGACGAAGAAATTCCCCGACAATGGCGCCAAAAACTTGATGGGCTAAAACCCGAACTGGCAAGTGTACCTGTCGAATCGAAGTTTCAAGGTCGTATTTAAACTCGGGGTTGTCAAGTACTACTACTCACGCTTGAACTATTATCCTACCGGAAAACTGTTGGGATTTGAGATTTTTTTAAAAAAAGTAAAATAAACTATAATTTTTAGACGAAAAACTTATATTAAAAAGATAACATTCGATCAATGATTCACCATAAAATGAAATGAGAGGGATAAAAAGGTATAGTTTTAAATTTGTAAATCATACTCGACCGTGACGGATCCGATATTAGGAAATAATCTCGCTAGAGAATTAAATCCCATGACTTATAGACGTTTTGATTTAAATCTTTTTCTAGTAAAAAAGGCCTAAAGCCGCATTATCGAGGTGACACGCACTATTGGATTTGACTCCAATTCGGAAGATTTATGTCATCCTATCTCTAGGGTTGCGTTCAACTCCTTCCTTCTTTGAGTGATCTTTCACATTCACGAACCTCTCGGCGACTCAAATATGAGATCCTAAGCCTACTACCGTATACCGGAAATACGGAGTTGACAAAATAAAAATCAAAGATGGATCGAGTAAAATTAAGCAAAGATAAAACTATGAAATAAAAGAAACCCTCATCTCATTTTATGGATCCTCACAATCGAAGCCTAAGAGATATTAGTTATGCATAATTGAAAGGAAAACCATAATAAAAAGAGAAGAAAATTTCATTAATAACAATTTATAAAAAGAGAAGTACACAATGCTTAAAACAAAACGATATTATTTTTTCTTAAACAAAATGAAATTACAACAAGGCAAACTAGGAAATGAAATTACAAAAGATCTCTTGACTTGTACTCTCCACTTGCTCTCTCCAAAAGCAAACCTCCAAAACATGAGACCATGGGCTCCTTTTATTGATGAGGAGGGAAGATTCTAGAATGAAGAGGAGAAGAAGGGACATAAGGGGGGTCGACCAAGCATGGTGAATTGGGTTTATTGTATGGAATTAATGAAGGGAGAGAGAAAAAGGGTTCATTGTATTTTATTTATGGAAATGCAAATGGAAAATGTAAAATAAATAAGGGGGGTGAATGGAAGTGTGTAGAAGGAAGAAAGAGAGGGGCCAGCCAATGCATGTATTACATTAAATGATAGAGAGAGATGGAAGATTCAATGTAAATGGAGAGGGGAAATGAAGTGGGTGGCCGGCCAAGCATGTGGGGAAATGTTCATGCATTCAATAATTGATGAGGGAAGAGAGAGGGTGCTTGGTGGGCTCGGGTTTGAGGTTGTGGGCTACATGGTGCTCGGGTAGGGTGGTGGGCTGCTCTTGGTCTTATGGGCTGCACCAAATGGAGGCTCGGGTTGGACATGTTGGAGGGCTTCATCATCTAGGCTCAGGTTGGACTTTGGAGAAGGAGGGCTGCACCATGTTTCTCTTGAACCTACAAAATAATAATTAAAACATTAGACACTTTACCATAACATATCATGATATAAAATCTAAATAAAGCTAAACATAAAACATAACAATTCAAACTATTAATTAGTTATAAAAACTAAACAAAATAAACATAACATTAATCATTATAACACAACATTAGTTTTGTGAAACTAAACTATAACAAAGATAATAATATTTATAAATAAAACTAAACATAACAATAACATAAAACATAAAATAACAACAATATATATAATAAAACTACAGATTCTTATATTATAATAATAACACAACAACATCATAACAAGAATACAAAAACACAAAATTATAATAAAACATTGGAATTTTGACTACCTAATTACCCCCAAAAAGGATGACTAAAACTAGTAATCAGTAGCACCATTTGCATTTTCATATACTTGAGGGGAGGAGGCAGCTGTCATCTCCATTACTTTCTTGCTTAGCATCTCCACTTGAAGTGCCAGTTGGGACATATAGTCCACTTCGTAGATACCTGCAGGTTTATTTGGGCAAGTCATAAGCGAGTTCCACTGATAGGTGTTCATCGTCATGTCCTCGATATGATCAAGAGCGGGCTCCGGAGTTTTACGGTCCAAACAACCACTGGAAGCGGCATCTATCATCTACTTGGTCTCTTGATTTAGCACATTATAAAATTTCTTGACCTGTAACCATATAGGCAGAGTATGATGAGGGTAGGGTCTCAAAAGTTCTTTGAACCTCTCCCAAGTTTCATAGAGGGTCTCAGAAGCAATTTGTGCAAAAGAAGTAATATCATTTCGAAGTTTCGTAGATTTAGCAGGAGGGAAATATCTAGAGAAAAATTTATCTATTAAAATATTCCAAGTGGTGATTGATCCTCTTGGAAGAGAACTCAACCACTATTTAGCTTTTGTTTTTAAAGAGATGGGGAAGAGTCTTAGCCTAATTGCGTCGTCTGAGAAACCATTAATTTTGAAAGTATCACAGATCTCGAGAAAACTAGCAATATGTAAGTTCAGATCTTCATCTTGTAATCTGTCGTACTGTACATATTGTTGTACCATTTGTATGATGCTAGGCTTAAGCTCAAAGTTTTTGTTCACAATTGCAGGTTGAACAATACTTGTTTATGTGCCCTCCATGTTGGGTCAAGCATAATGGGACATGTTCCTATGTTGCGCCATTTCTGCGTTGGGTTCTCCCATTTCAGAGTTGAAATTACAATCACCGACGAAATCCTCAACCGCTATTTGATAAGTGGAACCCCCGAATCGCAAGTTTCTCCGGAAGGAGCGCTCGATTTCTGGATCCAAGTCAACAAGTAGCTACGGATTCGTGTGGGTCATGCACTAGAAAACAAAATAGATGGAGAATGGAGGAAAGGAAAAGAGAAGAACGGAAAATAGAAACTTGAAGAAGAAAAAAATAACGATTAATTTTTTTTAATTTTTTTGGTTTTTTGTAGAAGTAATAGCGAAAGCATTTTTCTAATATTGACGAAAAAGGTTCCCCGGCAATGGCGCCAAAAACTTTGTGTATTAAATGACGATCAACTGAAAAAGGCAAGTGCACCTATCGAATTGTAGTTCCAAGGTCGTATTTAAAACTCGAGGCTGTCAATTACTATTACTCATGCTTCTACTATTATCCTACCGTACGATTATTGGGTGGTTTAAGGAATTTAAAAATAAACTTAAAATAAAATTAAGATGAAAACTTCAGATAAAAAGGCTAGCATTCGATCAACGATTCACCATGAAAAGAGATAAGAAGGATAAAAATATAGTTTCATAATTGCAAACCAAACTCGACCATGGCGGATCCAAAAATAAGAAATAATCTCGCTAGAGCATTAAATCTCCTAACTTATAGACGCTTTGACGAAAATATCTTTGCAAATCAAAAAGGCCTAAAGTTGCATTATCGAAGTGATCCACACTATTGGATTTGACTCCAATCCGGAGGATTTACGTCGTCCTATCTCTAGGATTGCGTGTAACTCCTTCCTTCTTTGAGTGATCTTTCAAATCAACGTGTCTCTCGACTACTATGAAATGAGATCAAATGGCCTACTACCATATACCGGAAATACGGAGTCGACACAAGAAAAAAATCAAAGAAAGATCGAGAATAATTTAACATAAATAAATCTAAGAAGTAAAAAATAACCCCATCTCAATTCATGGATCCTCATGATCGAAGGCAAAAGGAAAATTATTTACGCATAGTTGAAAAGGAAACAAAAATAAATTGAAGAAAATTCTTTTTCATTAATTGATAAAATGGGAGTACACAATAATAATAAAAAAGAGACAAGATTATACTAACAAAAAGATTGCAATAATGAAAACTACTTAGCAATAAGGAAAGAGAAGAACTTGCACTAGCTCTCTCACTTGCTCTCCACAATCCAACCTTTTTTATGCTTGAGGGTAAGGGTCCTTTTATAGATGAGGGGGAAGGTTCTAGAGGGAAGTGGAGATGAAAGGGCACAAAGGGGGGGCGGGGACGGCGATGCATGAATGGAGAAGTGCATGAATGAGATTAATGGTGGAGATAGAAGAGGCTAAATGCATGTATTATCATTTTGGAAAATAAAAAGGAATAAATTTAATATAAGAGGGGGATGGATGGGTTTAAATAAGAATGAGACAGGGGGAAAGAGGGAGGAGGAAATGAAGGAGGAAAAGGGGGTGGCCGGCCATGCATGGTAGAAGATCCATGAATGGAATTTAATGAGGGGGAGAGAGAAGTCAAGGTTCAATGTATTTTGTTTAAAGAAATAAAAATAGAAAAATAGAAAATAAAAGGGGGATGAATGAGTAATAAAAGAGGGTAGAAAATAATAAAGGGGGGAGAGCGAGAGGGGGTCGGCCATGTGTAACACCCCTATCCGTCGCATAGCATATAACAGTAGGTACGGCCGGGGCCCGACGCCATATACTACGGACAGACTGGTTGGTTACGCGTTTAAACCATTCAACCAATTACATGTCCTACACAAGCACCTAGCGAAAGCATTAAAATAAAGTTGCAAGACGAAAGAACCCAGCCAAAAGCATGAATGTCCACTACAATAACACCCGTAGGAATGTTTCACTACACAGAAATAGAAATGGCCTTAAGGCCTTACACCGTTTGCTTGACATAAAAGTGTTTTCATACTTCGGCTCGTAGGCCAGCCACACGGCACCCGACATGCCCATATCTGTGACACGCCCATGTCTGTGACCGTGTCATGGCCCGTATGCATGAATCAGAAAACTCCCTTGCGTGACACGCCCTGGGACACGCCCGTGTCCCAGGCCGTGTGCCTCAACTCGACGATCGCCGATCGTCAAAACGTCGACCACATGACCCGTGGCCGAACACGACCGTGTCACGCCTGTGACACGCCCGTATCACGCCCGTGACACGCCCATGACACCTGCTCCAAAATTCAGACTGGGCTTAAAACGTCACCCGTCCCTCTTTTGAGTTTCGGGGTGTTACAACTCTCTCCCCCTTAAAAGAATTTTGCCCACGAAATTTACTAAAGGAAAACAACAGGAACTGAAGGCTTTTAAAGGTACCTGAGTGGAATAACTCCTGGAACTCATCCAGCATAGTTTGCTCCTGTTCCCAAGAGAGCTCCTCCCGACCGCAATTATCCCACCAGACCTTAACCATCCGGATCTCCTTGTTACGGAGCCTCTTGACCTCAGAGTCTTCAATACAAACGCGCTTGACCCTAGTCGTCAACCCTTCGTCCACCGGCATTTGATCCACTATGATTACTAGCGAAGGCTCTTGTACCGCCTTCCGCAACACAGAGATGTGGAACACATCGTGTAGCCCACTCAACTCCACCGATAGCTTTAAACGGTATGCTGCTTCAACGACTCGCTCCAGAACCTTAAAAGGTCCAAGGTATCTTGGGCTCAGCTTCTTCAACCGTCTAACCTGCGAAACCCCCTTGAACGGCTTCACTTTCAAGTATACCCAATCGCCTACCGCGAACTCCACGTTCCGGTGCTTGGCATTGTAATACTTCGCCTGCCTATCCTGAGCGATCAAAAAGTTCTCCCGAATGATCCGCACCAATGAGGAAGCACTCTCCACCGCCTGCTTCTTGTACAACCTTGCCTCACCCGTTTCTAACGAAGACAACGGCGTGCGACATTTTCTACCATATAGGGCCTCAAAGGGCGCCATTTGGATACTCGCCTGGTAGCTATCTTTGTACGCGAACTCCACCAAATACAGGTGGTCCTCCCAATGCTTCCCGAAGTCTAGAACACACATTCAGAGCATTTCCTCCATCGTTCTATTGACTCTCTCGGTCTGCCCATCCGTATGCGGATGGAAGGCTGTGCTGAACTTCAACATTGTCCCCAGCATCTGTTGCACCAACCTCCAATCATTGAAAGTGAAACGCCCATCGCGATCACTCACAATGCTGCGAGGCACACCTTGCAGTCTAACTATATTTTCCATATATAGCTTCGCCAACTTCTCCACCGAGTCATCCTTCCTATGCGGAATGAAATGCGACACCTTAGTTAACCGATCTACGATCACCCAGATGGCGTCGTTCCCCTTCTGCGACCTTGGCAACCCATGCACAAAGTCCATAGATATGTCGTCGAACTTCCACTCCGGTATAGGCAAGGACTTCAGAAATCCTCCCGGCTTTTGGCACTCCGCCTTCACCAAGGCGCACGTTTGGCACTTAGCCACAAACAACGCTACGTCTTTCTTAAGCCCCGGCCACCAAAACAGCTTCTTGAGGTCACGGTACATCTTTGTGCTCCCTGGGTGGATCGATTACTTGGCATGATGAGCCTCGTACATCAACTCCGCCCGTAGGTTACTCCCGCTTGGGACGCACAACCGATGATTCTTCCTTAACAACCCATCTTCCATTGAAAATTTGGAATTTGACCCATCCAACGCTGCCTCCAAAAGCTCCTTCATGGAGTCATCTAACTCCAATGCCTGCCGAACCCGGTCAGCAAGGTCATACTGGACCTCTGTCCAGTTCAACATTGCTTTGGCGCTCGTCTGATTGTCAACGCAACAGATCTCAAGCTCCTCAAACTCCCGTATCAGCCGCTCATCATGCACTGACAACCAGTTGGCTTGGGCGGGAGCCCTGTGACTCAACGCATCAGCAACCGCATTGCCCTTCCCGGGTACATAATGAATCTTGAAGGTGTAGTCCCACAGGAACTCTATCCACCTCCTCTGCCTCATGTTAAGATCCTTCTGATCCAACAGGTACTTCAGGCTCTTGTGATCGGTGTAAATATTGACCCTTACGCCGTGTAGGTAGTGCCTCCACAGCTTAAGTGCAAATATCACGGCCGCCAACTCGAAGTCTTGGACCGGATAGTTCCTTTCATGCGCTTTTAGCTGACGCGATACATAAGCTATGACGCTCCCATGCTGCAACAACACGCAGCCCAAACCACTACCTGAGGCATCACTATAAACCTCGAAGCCCTCGGTCCCACTCGACGAACTAAGCACTGGCGCCGTGGTCAACCGTCTCTTCAGCTCCTCCAAAGCTTGCATGCACTCCTGCGTCCACAAGAATCTCTGATCTTTCCTTGTCAACTTCGTGAGAGGTAGCGCTATCCGCGAGAAGTTCTCTACAAAGCGCCTGTAATATCCGGCAAACCCGAGAAAACTATGGACTTCCGCGACAGAAGACAACGCAGGCCACTCCCGTATTGCAACGATCTTCGCCGGATCCACCGCTATACCTTCCCCACTAACAATGTGACCAAGGAACGCTACTGAGGGTAGCAAGAACTCGCACTTGGAGAATTTCGCATACAGCTCATTCCTCCTAAAAGTCTCCAACACCAGATGCAAGTGCTTGAAGTGATCTTCTTCGCACTGCGAGTACACCAATATATTGTCAATAAAGACGATCACAAAGCGATCCAGGAAATCTCGGAATGTCCTGTTCATCAAGTCCATAAACACTGATGGCGCATTCGTCAGTCCAAACGGCATGACCGTAAACTCGAAATGCCCATACCTTGTGCTGAATGCCGTCTTCGGGATATCATATTCCCTTATCCTCAACTGATAGTACCCCGACTTCAAGTCCAACTTAGAATATACCGAAGATCCGACTAACTATCGAACAGATCATCAATCCTCGGGATCGGGTACTTGTTCTTCTCTGTTAGTTTGTTCAACTCTCTGTAGTCGATACACAGCCGCATACTCACGTCCTTCTTCTTAACGAATAGGACCGGTGCGCTTGAACGCGACGAGCTTGGATGCACATAACCTTGCTCCATCAGCTCCTCTAGCTGAACTTTCAAATCTGCCATCTCCTTAGGCTCCAACCTATACGGAGCACGTCCCCCGCCCAACACCCAGATTGACCTCCTTCCGCTCGCAATCAATCCAAGCCTTCTGCTCCGAAAGCCAATCCATCCCAAAGATAACGTCGAACTCTACTAGCGGCAGCAATGACGCAAGCAAGTCGAACTCTTGGCTCCCTATATGAACCTTCACGGCGCACACTATGTCCGCATGCATCGAGCACCCATTCGGTAGCAGCACAACCAACTTGTCCTTCGCTATCGAAGAAGGGAATCTGATACGCGATATAAAATTTTTGGACAAGAAGGAATGTGAAGCTCCCGTATCGAACAGTGCCCGTGCCGGACTATCGCTAATTGAAACAAAGCCTACGAAAACAATATTAGGCTAAAAAGCAATAGACAACAGTATATAAAGTTAACTTGCTATAAATTAACTCGTACCTGTCACCACGTCAGCTTGTTTAATGGCCTCCTGCTGGCCCAAGTTGTACACTCTAGGTTGAGTCGTAGCATAATGGGACGCGGTTGACTCCACCGCCTTGCCCTTCTCTTCGTAGGTAGCTCCTTGTTTTCTCTCGGACTTTGGGCGTCCGCTCTCGAAATCGCGGGCAAAGTGCCCAGTCTTTCCACACGTGAAACAAGCGCCCGAGGTTCGGTTTGTAGTTACCCCGAGGCACCTGCAGAAGAAGCTAGACCTGACGTCTTAGCATTCTTGTTCCATCTTCGAAAGCCAGACTTTGAAGTCGGCACTTTAAACTCCGGTTTCTTCCCATCGGATTCCTTCTTAGCTTGTACATTTCTCATGTCCTTCTCCAAGGACCGGGCCGAGTTGACCAGGGTCATGAAACCCTGCGCCATAGGCCCCGACAGTAGCAATCTCAGCTCATCTCTTAACCTTTTAAAGAAGCAGTTAGTCTTTCGCTCCTCATCGGCAAATGTAGCGCTAGCATATCTCCGCAATCGAGTAAACTCGTGGAGGTACTCGTCTACAGTGCTATCTCCTTGCACTAACTTTTGGAACTCGTTCTCTAGTGCGATCCTCTATACTGAGGGGATGTATCGAGCCATGAACAGTCTCGAAAATTCCTCCATAGATACTTCGACCAACGGCCTTCCCCTCAACTAGTGTAGCTCTAGACCTTCCCACCATAACCTTGCGTCCCCATCCAATAGGAACGTCGCTATTGCGGTCTTCTGCCACCCTTCTGTTTCAGTTGCTGTCATCACCCTATTGACTCTTGAGAGCCAATCTTCTGCCTGGGTCGGGGTTCCTATTCCCGAGAACACTGGTGGATGGAAGCCCATCACATGCTTCAACTGTCTTTCAGTTGCTCTCCGCGACAACTCCGGCTCCACCGCCACCTGCTCAACCCTTCTAGGCTCCGCCGCTTGGAGCGGCACTTGCTCCTCCGTAGGAGCAGGCTGTTGCACCTGTCTTGCAGGTTGCGCATTAATCATTTCCATGACAGCTTCTGCCACCAACCTAATGGTTTCGGCTGACAGAGGTATTGCAGGCGCATCGCTTGGCGCACTGCTTGCCTCAGAACTTGGCCGTTCTGACGGCCCAGCACCACTTCTGGTCACCTATAATCGTGCAAAACACCGATAAGCGACCAAATACTATTGCAAACAGCAATTATAGGAACACGCAGGTTCCTCAAACATGTGTATTTTCATTCCTAAGTGGACATTCATGGGTTCTTTTCATGTTATAACGATGACGCACACACATGTGCTCACCACCCATTAAAGTGAATTCGCCCACGAATTCATTTAATTTTGACCGAAACCGGTAGTCTGATACAAATTTGTAACACCCCTATCCGTCGCATAGCATATAGCAGTAGGTCCGGCCGGGGCCCGATGCCATATAGTACGGACAGACCGGTTGGTTACACGTTGAAACCATTCAACCAATTACACGTCCTACACAAGCACCTAGTGGAAGCATTAAAATTAAGTTGCAAGACGAAAGAACCCAGCCAAAAGCATGAATGTCTACTACAATAACACCCGTAGGAATGTTTCACTACACAGAAATAGAAATGTCCTTAAGGCCTTGCACCGTTTGCTTGACATAAAAGTGTTTTCATACTTCGGCTCGCAGGCCGGCCACACATGATTACAATGAAACACTCAAAATTAGGCCTTCGAGGGCTGGCTCAGCAACTTGGGCTTTAGCCCGCTATTTCCCGCTCGGCTCCGCAGCACCTGCAAGAAACATACCACTGCACGATGGCAAACAAAAGCAACGGTAAGCTATGCTGACCAAATTATAACGACCCCGCCCCCAGAATTGAGGCGGCAATGCTCTTTCCCTGCACTTTATTATTATATGCAACAGTTAATAGTGTAATCACACTACATCACAGGCGTAGTCTCGCACAACCACACACCCCGTGCACTCAAGGCACATACTCGGTGAATCCGGTCAAATCTGTGGCTTCACCACCACCCCTTGGATGGCAAAACTCGTGAGCAATCTAGTCTTTCCGGTCCATGCCTAAGACTCGCACAATCATGCCAATGCCCAGTCTCTTTTTCAGATGTCTTTCACCAAACCGCATAGCCCCGGGTCCGTGTCCACTTGCCCGTTGCTCACACCGCATAATCACATTAAGACGTACGTGCGGGCCAAGCTTCTCCCGGATCCCAAAATTCGATCACAAAAGCACATAACCCAGTTATGTGCTAGTTGGCTCCCCGACCACCATGTTGGCAAAACCCGATTTTGCCCAATTTTCCGAGTGCACCTTGGAGTTAGTCTCCAAGGCTCCCTGTTGCAATCTACCACGTAGAAAACCCGAAAAACGCCCAAACACCCGGAGTCTTCCCCGGTTCATATGCAATGCAACATCACTGATCCGGCTCTACTTGTCCGGATAGGCTTCACACACAATGCCTATGTCCGTTTTCGCATACGGACTCTATACAAGGGGGACTTCACATATCTACCCCAAGGAACGCTCCAACTCTTCGCTCACTCGCGAGAACGGGCTTCCTATGCAAAGGAAAAGAGGGCTTCACATGCCCTAGGATGAGAAATCGTTACACTTGCGTTCTTCCGCAGTGCCATGAGAAAAACTACGCGATTAGAAAGCACTGCAACGGCGTCGCCTTCACGGATCTGGACTCGGATCGCGATTCGGAGCTCTGATACTCCACCGATGGCCGGATCTTGGTATCCTCCTCCACCTAGCTCTCCCTTCTCTCTAAACCCTTAGAGAGATAATGCCCAAGAGGAAATGGTGTATTCCACCCTAATTCCCGGCTAAAAGACCCCAGGAACAGCCCCCAACCGTTGGATCCAAAGCCAAGGAAACGAACGGCCACGATTAGGCCTGAAATTACAAAATCTGGGCCGAACACGGGTTGCAACACGGCCGTGTGCATGGCCTGTCACCCATTCGCCGTCTCGACCGACTCGATAACCAGCACACGGCCTCCGATACGCCTGTGTCGCATGCGATACGGCTGTGTCACGACCCATGTCATGCCCCGTGTGCAACGACCAACACTCTATTCCCGAGAAGGACATGACCTTCGACACGGCACCCGACACGCCCGTGTCATATGTGATACGCCCGTGTCTGTGACCGTGTCATGGCCCATGTGCATGACTCAGAATACTCCCTTGCGTGACACGCCCTGGGACACGCCCGTGTCCCAGGCCGTGTGCCTCAACTCAACGATCGCCGATCGTCAAAACGTCGAACACATGACCCATAGCCGAACACGCCCGTGTCACGCCCGTGACACCTGCTCTAAAATTCAGACTGGGCTTAAAACGTCACCCGGACCTCTTTTGAGTTTCTGGGTGTTACACCATGAATGGGCCTCAAATGGGGCGAAATATATGGAGAGCCATGCATGGTGGGTGGATGCATTGCTCACGTTTTTGGGCTTGGTGAGAGAAATGGGTTGGCTGCTCTCTGGAGAGGGCTCGGGCTTCACCAGGTGGGCTGGAATTGACTTGTACTTGAGCTGGCCGATTGAGAGGGCTCAGGTTGTGCTTTAAGGAGGGGATCGGGTTGTGTGGGCTGCTACATGGAGAAGGATGCAAGTTGTCGGGCTGCACCACAGGGGGGGGGGGTTGCACCTATAAAAGTAAAACATGCATTAGTTATGCTTTAAGATAAAATAACTTAAACATTGACTAAAACACAACAACAAACATAAAATATCATAGCAAAGATAAAGTACAAAAACATAAAATAATAAATAACAAAAACATAAAATAACAAAACATAAAAACAAAAATAATAAAAACATAACAAACAAACAAACATAACACACAATACAACAAAACAAACAAACAAATAAAACAAAATATTAAAACATATTTAAAAAAAAAAATTAAAACGTTGCATACATAAAAAAAATACTTAAACCTAGGAAACTTTAAACTAAACTAACCAAACAAATGATGACTAAAACTAGTCATCATAGACCTGCCACACTATCCTTAACCCTAAATTATGACACCGCGTGTCAACACACACAACTTGCATTTCACATATTGGGCTCCATAATGAGTCCCTTATAAGATTTCACATCTCGTGCTCAATAGCACGCAAGGACTCCATACCGAGTCCCTTAGCAACAAGTTGTTTCAGTGCGGCAATACCCTCGCACTTACAAGCCTTCCACATTTCCATACCCTGCCAGGGTTTATCATTTACATATGTGGCAAGTCACTTTATATAACATAACGACACACACTGCTTCCCACAGGGAGATACGACTCTAGGTGTTGAAACCGAAAACTCGGTCTCGGTAGAGTTCACAATTATGGAAGGGGTAATCACACACTTACTTCTCTCATATGAGCCAAAAGACTAAGGAAAAAGAATAGGGGACAGACCCAAGGTCTCGGCGTGGAGGTCCCACTACACACCCGGAAGATCTTAGTGCATTATCCCTCCTTAGCCAAATGCCGGGCTACGGATACCTTAGAAAGCGATAGAAGATTGGGGCATAAGTAAGCATGCCTTCTGAGGTACCCCCTTGGGTCTATTAATAGTTTTTTGAAAAATGGTTTTCCAAAAGTCAACCGCCGCTGTTCTAAATAGCTATATGCAGTCCATGTTGGTCTAACAACAACGTGACTCTGATGTTTTGAAGGGCTAAATGTAGACCTCTAAGGGCATCCAGGTAATTTGCCTCTTGGCCCTACTGGGCAAGTGATCTGTGAGAGCAACACTCAACTAAAGGGAGGAATACCGGGAGCACAATGCACTCGCTGTATTGAAGATCTTTGAAGGGCGAGTGCCTGGGTGGGTGGCCACTCAATTAGCTTGGCAAGAGCTAGTCTCGTATGCGCACAAATGCACGAGATCCTTAGGAGAGTGCTGGGTGAAGATTGCACTCGTCGAAGGGCCAAACCATTCCTCCTCATGCTGAGTGAATGCCTCTCTTTAGGACTTTGTAGAATGCTGGAAAAACTTCCCCACTCGCCGATCTGATGGGGCCCACTCATCGAATATGGGGTTATACACAATCCCTGCTATTTTCGAGCTTTAACAAAGCTCATAAAGAATCATCTAAACCTATATATTTGATGAGTTGATGCTGACCTAGAAGAGAATCTTTCATGGGCCCCTCCACGACCATATAAATATCCTTGCAGTGGTAGACACTTCTTGCCTTAACCCCTTGTCGCTACTCTCTCCTTTGATCATGATGTTGCTCTCCAAGGAAGCTCTAGACCACATCCACGCTATCCAAGACAAGAACAAGACCTCACGAGATCACTCGCCCCCTAGATTTCTCGAAAAGCTCTCGGGTCAACCCCGAAGATGAAAAGAGCTAAAGTGGCCCAATGCAATACGGCCAAGGATCAGTCGACCTCTCGGATTCCTTCCACACCCATGGCATCCTTGGTATTTACACTTACTTAGTACCTCTCATCCCCTCTCATTGCCGAGGCAAAATGTTGACTCATTACAGCTATTCGTAGATCCCGCCATTAGAAAAGGAAGTTAATGGGGCAAGTGCTGAGCCGGAGTTGCTGGGGAACGAGCACGGCCAGGGGCCCCGCATGATCACCCTCCCTATCTGGCTCGACATTCCTGCATAGGAAAAAAGTAAACCTTATTCTAATTACTAGCCTTTCATTCTCTAGCTTACCTGTCTCTTTCATTGAAGCTCCTCCTTTTGGGGTAGAGATCCTTTGCTCGCGAGACACATATAGATCTTTCCTCGGCTCTACCCCTAGTAGATGTCATTCTTGAAAGATAGGGATAGATCTAACTAACTCTAGAGGGGGGGGGTGAATAGAGTATTAAAAACTTTTATATAATTTTTATAGCGGATTAAAATAGGTGATATGAATATATATAAATAAAGTGAAATATCACAGCACAAAAAATAAATGAATAAAGGCACAACCAGATGACATAAGGAATTTATAATGGTTCCCCAATAAACTTGGGTACATCCACTCTTCTACCACTCTAATAGGAATCCACTATAGATTTTTTCTCAAGTGCTCTGCAACCATAGGTTTTTGCTCAGGTGCCCTGTCACCACAAGATCTATTTTTCTAAGGGAGATCTAACAGCCCTTTGAGCTTTTGATCTGGTTCCCAAAAACCAAACCCAAGTCTTTTGATCAGGTGACTTATGAACAAAAAAGGCTAACTTTTGAAGGGAGTGAAAACCATGTACACAGTGAAAGGGAAAAGTAAAAATATGTTGTCATCTCTATCTCAAGGCTCTAAAAAGACTAGTTGACTTGTTGATGCCAAAGCTCCCTCTGATTTGTATGGATCAGATCAGGAGTGGAAGCGTTGCTTCAAGGTGTAGGCCTTCAAAATGATGTTACTCTTCTGCAATCTTGTAGACTGATTTTGATTAGTTTTCTCTTGAAAGCCTGAAGCAGATGAAGAAGAACTCTGTGTGTATGAGAGTTGTGTTGTGTTCTTTACTGATTATTGATTTCTCTTTCCTTGATAACTGATTCACTTCCTCTTGCAATCTTCTGAGAAATAACTTTATATAATGATTGCAGATTCAAAACATTTGAATTTTAAATTCTTTCCTACAAATCTTTTGCATAATTTCGGGGATCATGAACGGCTAATTCTGTCTTGAATACATTTCCTTAATTGTCCCAGTAAATAAGGTAGAGTAATAACTCTGTGAAAACAATAATTAATGCTGCCAGGTAATGACTATATTCTTGAGAATATTGAGCATTAATTATCAGAGCATTACTTTCTTAATATAATTTGAAAACAAACTAGTATAGTCGAACTTAGAAACTATAGAGAAGAATAGTCGAACAGAACCTAGAAGGATTTAGTCAAATTCAGTAATGATTTCGTCGACTTGAGCTCCACGTTTGTCGAGCTAATAATTCTCCTTTGTCGAGCTGAGCTCCAAGATCGTTGAACTGAAAAAAATACTTGCCAATCTAAGCTCCAAGTTCGTCAAACTGAGATAGTCCTTCATCGAGCTGAACTTCTGATATGAGATACCAGTTCGTTGATCTCAGCAAGACTTTTATCGAGCTTAAGTCGGAGAAGGAACTCTGAGTTCGTCGATGTGAGATTGATGATCGTCGAGCTGAGTGCAGCAATCGTCGAACGAATTTCCAGCAATCATTAACTGCTTTTCCTTTGAAGTTTTCTTTCTCTAAAGTCTTCTGAAATAGAGACTGACAATCTAAGTATGTGTTTCTGACTTAGACCCTATAAATAACCTATGACACTAGACTATACATGTTGGGTCATCTAATCAAACCTAATACTGAACCTAGCCCAAATCATAAGTAGGGTTCCAACAATCTCCCCCTATTTGGGTGAGGTCATTGATATTTGTCCAATTCTTCTTCATATAAGATGACATGGTTGAAAATGGAGAGGAGAATTTTCCTTCTTACTTGGCCTTCCATATCTGAGATAGAGCTTTCAGCTCATTAAACCTGGCCATTCTATAGTTAATATCCAACTCTGGATCATAAACTGGAGAAGGAGGTCTCTCTAGACTTGATTCTTCTTCCTGATTAGCTTGATCTGTCAGCTGGCTGCTTTGATTATCAGGCTATTACTGCTGTTTTCTTAGTTGGCTGCTGGTTTGAGTTTCTGACCTTGAAGGTCCGTCTTTGCTACCTTGAGTAGGTCTTGATTGATGAGAATGAGAAGTAGACCTTTGAACTAGATAAGCACTTCCTACTGATCCTGCTATAGGAGGAGGAGGAGGAGGTCCTCTCTACGTCATTTTAGTAGAATTGTATCTCTTTATTTTCTTCCTTCTCTTTTGTTCATATTTAGAAAGCCTCATCCAGTAAGGAGTATCTGGATTGAGTGTAATATTATGCAGAATATAATAAGGGCTTTTTGCTGTAATATTTGGTTTAGACCAGCCCTTACTGGAGCCTTCTTCTTTGCTTTTCATTTCATAGAACCAACATCGTCTTAATCATTTAACTCTTCATCATCATCATCAGATTCACTGGCAGGAATATCATACAGAGCATCAATCTATTTTTGAACTTTAGTAGAAATTACTAGAGGAGACTATAGTTGTACATCTATATGTATTATTTCAGCCTGAGGTTGTTGCTCTATATGTCCTGTACTAACCTGTACATCATTATCTTCTATATCTATGTATTCAAACATAATAGCATCCATATCTGGCATGGGGGATTTAGCCCAAGCATAAGTTGGTGGAGAGATAACTTTTGGCTCAATAAAATTTGCTGATATATTCTCAAGGATTGAAGAATTACTAGAAGAAATATTACAAAACCTATTTACAATTTCTTCTAAAACTGCAGATTCTATTGGAGCAGAATAACAAACTGTTGCTTTAGAATAATCAGAAACTGTATCAATTATATCAAAAACTGGTAAATTATAACTATAAACTATATCAAAAGAATAAAGTAAAGAAGGAATATCAAATGTGGGATTAATGATGAAATCACGAACAATGATTATTTTTGGTGCTACTGCCTCTTCTTCAAAGCCAAACATTTCAGTATCATCAAGAACTTCAACTACTGTTAATGCTAGAATTGCTACTGCTGTTGTTGTTGGAGTTATTATTACTGCTGCAGGAGCTTCTGGAGCTTCTTCATAGAACATCTCCCCCTACTTGGGTTGGATATGGCATATGAGCTGGAGAGGGAGGAGGAGCAGGAGCTTCTTTAGGGGTTGGGAGAGTGGCTGTTACAGCACTTGTGTCCTCTGAAGCTTTTCTAGAAGAGGAATCCCTGGACTGCTTTGGGATAACCCTTTCCCATCTGCCAAAGAGGGCATAGGTAAGCCTCTTAGAGGCATTGATAAAAAAGGTTTGGGAGAGAAAAAGTTCTGGAACCTTGGCTTGGAGTAAGATACCCAGAACTCTACCATAACTAACATCTTTCTTACTTATCTTCTTCTTAATCATATCAAATACAATTCCACCCCAGTTCACTGATTTCTGATTAACTAGGGAACTCATCAGAAGGAATTGGTGCCTGTTTATGTAGTCATTTGTGGAGTGCTTGCCTAAGATGACTTTTCCAACCACATATGCCAAGAACTTGTATTCAACAGACAAGTTCTTCTTTAGTATTTTATTAGGGTTTCCCTCGGAGTGACACATTTTAACTAGCATATCATCAAAATCAGTGCTAGATAATTCAATATCATCTTACAGATTAAAAAAACCAAAAATTTCAGTTAAAATAGCGGGGGTAAGAGAAACCTGATGTCTAGAAATCGATCCAGAAATGGTGGTTTGATCTGGAAAAGTAGCTGTGAATACCAATTCCTTTATTTCTTGCGCTAAAAGTTTGATCCTAGAGGTCATGAACTTCCTTAACAGTGGAGCCTCAAACAAGGATATTCTTGAAGATTTGATCAGAATGGCTGAACGAATTGATGTCAATGTCAAATCTTGCAACAAATTTCATCCCAGAGAGGGTCACCGCTGAAATAGTCGTTTCTTTCATCTAATGGTTTGGTGAAAATGTTTGCTCTTTGTAAATCAGTATAGATAAAGACAAGATTAATTTTATTTTTGTCCACACAATCTCTAATGAAATGAAGTCTAATCTTTATATTCTTGGTCCTACTATGATGCACTGGATTCTGTGCAATTGAAATTACACTGGTATTATCACAAAAGATAGTTGAATTATTTAAGTTGAAATCAAAATCCAGGAGCTAATTTTGAATCCACAAAATCTATGAGCAGCAACTACTAGCTTTAATGTATTCAGCTTAAGTAGTTTATGTGGACACAGAACTTTTCTTCTTACAAAACCATGACACAGGTCTATCACCAAGGAACTAACAAGTTTCTGATGTGTTTTTCCTATCAACTCTACATCCAGCATAGTGAGCATCTGAGAATCTAGTTAAGTCAAATTTTGAGTCTTTTGGATACCAAATTTCTAGATTAGGACAACCCTTTATGTATCTTAAAATCCTTTTTAGTAAAATATGGTGAGATTTTTTAGGATTTACTTGAAATCTAACACAAATACAAGTAGCAAGCATAATGTTTGGCCTACTAGCTGTAAGATATAATAAGGACCCAACAATAGCCCAATATGTTTTCTGATCAACTAGCTTAACTTGTTCATCAGAACTAACTATAACATTGGAGGGCATGGGTGTTTTCATTGATGAGGCATCAGACATCCCAAATCTTTTTATAAGATCCTTAGCATATTTAGACTGGGATATAAAGATACCATCACGGGTTTGCTTCACTTGAAGACCAAGGAACTAAGATTGTTCATCCATGCTACTCATTTCAAACTTTGAATGTATCAAGTCAGAAAAACTTTTGCAAAGGTTGGAATCAGTAAAGCCAAATATTATATCATCTACAAATATTTGAACTAGCAAAATTTTTGACTTATGATGTCTAATAAATAATGTTCTGTCTATAATACCTCTAATGAACTTATGATCTAAAAGAAAGCTAGCTAAGGTCTCATACCAAGTTCTTGGAGTTTGCTTTAAACCATAGAGATATCCATCTTAAAAACATAGGAGGGATGAGTTGAAGAGATAAAACCTAGTGGTTGTTCAACATACACTTCCTCTTTTAGTTCCCCATTGAGAAATGCAATTTTGACATCCATTTGATAGACTTTGAAATTCTGATGGGCAGCATAAGTAAGAAAAATTATGATGGCTTCAAATCTTGCAATAGGAGCAAAGGTTTGATCATAATCAATGACTTCTTCCTATGAATAATCTTTGGCTACCAGCCTAGCTTTGTTTCTCACAATTGCTCCTTATATATCCAGTTTGTTCCTAAAGACCCATTTAGTTTTAATGACTTGGTAGTCTTTGGGTCTTGCAACTAAATACCAAACTCTACATCTTTAAAATTAATTGAGCTCCACTTGCATTAAAATAATCTAGCGGTGATCTTTCTCTTCATCTTTAATGGATTGAGCTTCAATCTGAGAAAGAAAGCAAGCATGCATCTGATCATGATTTAATTAATGCCTTGTTTGCACACTAGCTGACATGTATCCAATCACTTGAGATATTGGATGATCTCTAAGAGTGACAAGATCAGCAGGTGGAGTTGGTACATCAACAACTAGTGGAGTTGATTCCTCTTATGGAATTATATTTGCTATTGTGGGTTCAACTACTTCAATAATTTCTTCATCACTGTCTTCATCAATTTGTGGAGAAGGATGCAATGTAACATCTTGGGTAAGGTTTAAGTCATCTAACTTCTCACACTTATTGGGTACTTGCAAAGTGTCTCTGGTAGAAGAATCCTTCTCCTTGTAAAACATGTTAGCTTCATCAAAAGATAAATGAACAGATTCTTCGATTTTTAATGTTGATTTATTAAATACTTTATATGCCTTGGTGACTTGGGAATATCCAAGGAAAACTCCCCCTGCAGCTTTGGCTTCAAATTTTCTTAAGTGTTTCTTGTTATTACTATGAATATAGCATTTACAACTAAATACTTTAAAATAATCTACTTTAGGTTGCTTCCTATTAAGTAATTCATAGGGAGCCTTACCTTAAGTTTATGTATAAAACTTCTGCTAAGAACATAATTTGCTGTGCTTACAGCCTCTGCCCAAAAGCATAGGGTCAAATAAGCATTTGTAAGTAATGTCCCAACAGATTCAATATAGGTTCTATTTTTCCTTTCAGCCATCCCATTTTGTTGAGGAGTTATAGGAGTAGAGAAATAATGCCTGATACCTTCCTTCTCACAGAATTCTTGCATGAGAAGAGATTCAAACTAAGTGCCATGATCACTTCTGATCAATGCAACTTGAGTAGAGTACTCAATCTTGATGCTCTTAAGAAAGTCTGTAAGTACTTTAAAGTTATCTGATTTGATTCTAAGAAAGAAGACCCAAGTGAATCTTGAGAAATCATAAACAATAACTAAGGTATGTGACTTCCCTCCCAAACTGTGTACGACAATAGGTCCAAAAAGGTCCATATGTAGCAAGTACAAGGTTCTGGGTGAATCACTTTTATTAATGGATTTGAAACTATTTTTAGTTTGCTTGCCTAATTGACAAGCCCTGCAGAGTCCTTCCTTCTTGTAAGAACTAGAAGGCATTCTCCTAACAATGTTAACCCTAGATAATTTAGCAATATTCCGTAGGTTTACATTGTAACATCCCATTTTCAAATTGGACCCCCCCTAGGTGTGACTTGAGCATAACTAGGTCATATAAGGTAACCTAGGTGAGCCAAGGAGGCCAAGTGACCTAAAAACCAAGTTGAGACTCACTTGGTCTGCAAATAGTAATTTTCAAAACTCTGATTTTGGGTGGCCTAGTAGGTTCATTGTGACTCAAAAAAATTCCCTTAGACCTAATGTGGGCTCAATGAGTCACCAAGGACCCACTTGGGTCAACCATAGTGGTCATTATGACCAAGTCAACCCCAAGCCCAAATCAAGTCAAACCTAGTCTATATGGGTTAACCCAACCTCAAGCCACCCTCCCCTTAGGCTAATCTCTTGCATGATTATTATGTATTAATTTGGTTGCCCATATCCTAGAGGATTGACCAAGTCAACCTAGTGACTAGGAGAGAGAGAGAGAAGCCTAAATTTAGAGAGATAAAGAGGAGAGAGAAAGTGAGAAGAAAGAGGGTCATTCATGGTGGGGAGGTGAATCACCCCTCTATTCTTCATCATTTAATTAATAATATGTTTTTGAGGGTTGCATTTAGGCTGGTGCCATGAATAATTTCGGCCATAGGGTGGCAGGAGAGAGAAAGCTTCAATTTCTCCTTAATGGAGGAGAGAGAAAGAGGAAAAGAGAGAGGGGAGTTATGGAGGGACACCATGAGCCACCCCATTCATCTCCCCAAGCCTTCATTCATTCCTCCTGACCTTTGGGAAGATATTCCCATCGTTTTCCCATCAGCCACCATCAATGGAGAAGCCCAACCACCATGGCCAAACACCCCTTCATCTCCCCTCCCATGAAAAAAATTATAAAAACCCCATGCAGCCCCCTATTCTGAATTTTGACTATTCCATCTCCCTCAAAACGTCCATGGCAGTCAAAATAACATATAAGATCAATAGTTTTGGTGGAGGAACGAGGGATCGGGAAGTTCGCCGGAGAGGAAAAACGCCACGGCGAACCGCCGCCGCCGTCGTCGTCGAACCCCCCAAATAAGGTCCTCCTCCTCTCCTTCTCTCACGCTTAGATCCTAGGAATATTTAAAAGTTGATTTCATGCCCAAACGAACCGGAGCCAAGCTTCAAAATTTCAGAAATTTGCCATTTTTCATGGACTTTTGGAGCTCTCGGGTAGGGCGGCGCCGCCACCTCCGGCCATCCTAGCTCCGGCCATGGATAGCCCCCACCATCGGGAACAAATGGGTGATGTTTCCCGGTGGTGGCGCCGCCTCAGGCCGCCGGGAAATGGGCCGCAAAAACCACCTGCGCGGGTCTATTTTCGGCTCAATCGGAGAAGATGAACAGCCTCCGTTGGATTCTGCTTTAAGATTCGTGCAACCCATATTTTCAGATTTTTCTGTATTTTAATAACACAGTTCACTGTAGAAGGAATTTAGGCCCCTTATCGGCGTCTAATGAAAAAGTGTATAACATGAAAGTTGTAGGTCTTTTGAATACCTACAATTTGATATGTAGTGGTGAAAAATTGGATGAGGGGACTGCCCTATAGAGCCTTTTTAGTAAGGGTATGTCCTACAACTAGGGTAGTTTTCTTCTAAAAATTATTTAGGCCCTTTAGGGGCATGTTCATCAAAAATGATCAACATGAATATTGTAGGCTTTTTAATTATCTACAGTTTGATATGTTATGGAAAATTTTAGGACAAGTAGTCTGACCTGTAGGGTCATTTTTCTAGGGTAGGTCCTACAAATAGGACAAATATTTGAAAAATTCCCCACACCTAACCCTTGGTCCAAATTCTTTGAATTTTGGACAGGGGTTTAATATCACCTAGACCTAGCTCCTGTAAAAATTGGAACCCATTTAAAGAAGTTTAACCTGGGGTTTTGCCCTAAACCTAGAGAAAATAGGGTAAGGTAGTTGAAGGGTCAAATCACCTCAAAAGTCTCCAAAATTTTGGAGGCATGTTTTTAGGGTTATCATTTAGCTCTGATAGAAAATTTAGCCCAATTAGGTTTGAAATGATTGGGTTTTGATGTGATCAAAGATTGGTCCTTAAAGGGGAAAATTAGGGCAAGGGGTTGTTGGGGCATGGTGGGTCCAATTCTCACCCAAATGGGTTGGGATTTTGGCCAGAGCCCCATGGACAAAGAAAACACCCCCTCATGGACTTTGAGATGGTTTGGGGTGGGTTTGCCCTAGGATCCAAGTTCAAACCTTAAGGGTTGATCTATGGGGTTTGTGAAGGACATAGGGTTTTATGACTTTGTATGGATCTAGAGTTTAGTCCATGATGTTCTAGGGGTGGAATTATGCCCTAGGAAGGAGTTGCATGGTATGGATACTTAGTCACATCACTTAATTCTAATTATACAAAATTAGGTCTTTATATCTTATGGAATGGATGATGAGTCAAAGGATTTTAAGTTCATGTAAAATTATGATAGAGGATGTTAATTTTGATATATTGAACAGTAGTTATTGTTTCATGAAATTTAAATAAGTTTTCATATGGGTATCTTAACAAAAGTACATAATCGTAGAATCTTGGGAGAAATAATTTATGTGGTAGTATGATTTAGATTTTAATGAAATTGTGTACATCATGTTTTTAGGATATATTAAACCTCTGGAAATTTTATCATGATTTATGGGATAATAATTAGAGTACTTCCTTCACAACTTAGCAAATAGGGATTTTTACTTAGGAATTATTTATGAAGTAACCAGTCATTTAAAGTTTGTGAAATTCAGTCAGAGGAGTTTTAATATCATATTACATCTCAGTGAATTTTTATGGAATTATTTGAATTTTAAATTTAGGGGTTGCTTCATTAAATGTTATTGCCCATAAAAATTTAGATAAATTCAATTTGGTATATTAAATGCAAATAAAATTATTATTTGTGGGCAGAGGACTTTTCTGATGATTATCAAGGCTCTGTAATTTTTACATAATTTTATGATGATTATTTGTTGTACTTCCTTCATTAAATATGAATTGTAGAATTTTGATGAATAATTTAATTAGAGGATAAATACTATTTGTAAAATCATGGGAGTTAATATTTAGTAATAATTCACTGTTATACAGTAACTATAATTTTTGGATGACCAATACTTGAGTAGATCATGTAGTTCATGTTCATTATCACCCATGGTCAATTATTTGGAAAATTAATTAATTATCAATTTAATTAGGAAAAATTATAATTTTCTGGATTTAGGCATATTATGACATGGTAGATTCCCAGTAATTATTACAAGGGTTTTGGAAGAGAATTTAATGGACGTTCTATCATGGCAACGTATAGGGTAGAAGGGTATGTCTGGTGTGAAAAAGGCATGAACAGTGTTAGTATGGGACTTGGATATAAGGGTGGAGTTTTGTACCTTATAGGCTTGGGAAAATGAGCATGGAATTCATCATTGGAGATTATGATGAGTAAAGATGTGTTTGGCTAGCATAGGAGGTGCTCGGGGTAGACGAAAGATCGTCTTGCCCTAGGAGTGGAAGAGTCAAGTACACTAGGGTTACATTCATTATAACATTAAAAAAGGGATCGGGTAAGGGAAAACAACCAATAACAATAAGTGCCTTGCGAAAGGGAACTTTGGGCCGTAATGCCGCCGTCTTGGTTCCTAGTGCCCCTTGAGAGCCCTTCATGGGGTATGCCGGGGGCAGTCCTGGGCTAACGTAAATCTTAAAACAAACGAAAGAGTAATTAGCCTAATAGGGATTCACATTGCACACACTCATTAGTGAGGGTTGGTAGTGGTTAAGTCGTCCCGAGGTGTTCAAGGGGGCGCCGTCCCGGGGTGTTCTAAGGGATGAAGTCTGGAGATGAGCCGGACGGTTTAGTCCGGGGAATTTGATCTTGGATGTGGTTAATACGGACGGTTTAGTCTGGGAGTTTGACACTTTAAATTATTATATATTAAACTGCTGCATGTGCATAAAAATAGGAAGGATTAAGGTGGTGGGTTCTCGATATCGGGGAGTTCGATTGCACCGACACCGATATCGTTGACTCGGCAAGGTGACTAGCACTTAGCCAAGGTTAAGTCCGGCGGACCAGTCGGCAAGAGTACGCAGGAGTCCGCCTCGTGCACCAGGCGTTGAGGGCGTACGATAGGTCAGACAAGTAGTGCTTTTACTGGTTTTGAGGTGGGCGAGGCCCAACCCACCGCTTCCGTCTGCCACTACGGGAGTATCCTGGGAGTTATCTCCAGAAAGGGGGAACTAAAGGTTTGTGTACACAAAGTTGGGTGGGTGAGTTGCACTGCATGACATAACATACCCACCATATAGCTGCATATCATAATCATTCATAACAACCTTGACACCTAAAGTATAAGTGGAATGGGACGCTTATACTTTAGGACTTGCAAAACGACCCCTTGGTCTATAAGCTTGTGTGGGCAAGTTTATAAATCAAAGGTTAATTTCAATATATATATATGCTGCTGTTTGATAACCGACACCCCAACGTATAAGTGGTATGGGACACTTTATACGATGGGAGCCTTGCAAAAGACCCCTTGGCTTATGCGTACTCACATAAGCGAAGGTTTAATTTCTTACTTACTTCCTTTCTGTTATACCTATTACAACATTTGAATTGCTCCCCGAATGCACAACTGCTAGGTAGGTCCACCGTCATCTGCTTTTGACTACTCTCCACTTTCATGTCCTCCCCTTTCTTCCTCTCCGCCCGGTGCCTTAGAGCGTGGGGGAAGGGGTGGGGGATGATAGGGCTTAGTCTTTTAGACTAACGGTTTTCGAGCCATATCATATTAGGGGATCGTGGAGCCCAGCCCGGAGGAGCAGGCCAGGAGGCCGGTACGCTTGGAGATGGGGCAGTCTAGCACTGGAGTCCAGACTGCAGGGACTGTGAGTCCCGGCCCTTCGTAGAGATTTAGTTTTGCTTCCGCATTGAGTGATTTTGTAGTGAGGACTTGATGTACCGGGCATGAGCCCTTTTATTTCCAGACTATTTATACTCTGATGATTTTCTGTGGACACTCCCTTCGTGGAGTTTTATTTTATGTGATAATCTCTTTTGGTGGACTTGCTTCTCTCTCGCTTGCTACTTATTGTGATCGAAAAGGCCGGCAGAATCGGCGCGTTGTAGTGGCGACCTTCCCGGGTGCGAAGGTGTCACCGCAAAGCGGCGGTTCTGGGCATAAGACCCCGGGTTTTCAAAAAAAAAGGGGGTCTTACAAAGTGGTATCAGAGGCAAACATCGATCGGATTAGTAGCAGTCCACAAATCCTTGGGTCACCTCCGCGCGAGATTAGTTTGCGGACAAACTAAGCAGCGGAAGCAGTGGTGTGCCCATATGGGGAATCACATGTAAATTGTCCACTTTCCATCCATTCCATTTGTACATTAGCTAACAATTGGAATTCTTCTTTGTAGCCTGCGGCAAACCCTGTCCCCAGCAGGGAGCACCTCTGGTTGCAAAGACCTCTTCTTGTAATCCTCTAGTCAATAGGTTAGACTCAACCGCTAGGATATGTGACTAACCCGACAACTTATACTGTGCCCTAGTCTGAAACAGACCTTAAGTATGAATTTGGTTAGGTAAGGAAATACCTAAAGAGATTAAAGGAGGAGTTTAATAGGTGAATGGATACCTAAGACATAAACTCTGGTGTCCCTATGGTCCCTAACAAGGATTACTCAATCTATTGGGACTGACCAATAATCCATTATCAGAATGGTAGAAGACACGTAGTATTAACCCCCGTACCAGTAACAAGATTACTCAGGGACAACTACAAGATAAACACTGAAGGTCGGGTAGGAATTCAAGTTCGAAAGAGACCCAATTGGGAGTAGGAACAACCCTGATAAGCGTGTCGTAAATTTGACTCGGAGGGTTTAAAGTATGGAGTATATCTACAAGTGTTAGTTTGGAACCCCAAGTCATAGATTGATGCCCTAGGGATTGTACACTCAGCTAGGACAGATATAACATGGTAAGATAAAAGAAAATTAGCCCAAGGAAGATATGGGCTTATCGTTTGTTTATTGGGGGCTTATCTTTTGTTTATTGGGCAAGTGAGTTAATGACTTAGGTCTCCTAGATCTTATTTAGAAAGTGTGTTGCCCCAAACACAGTAATGTTGAGGTTGGTCTTATTCGACGCCACTCGAACGATGTCATGGTAATAATGAGGAGTAACTACGAGACATAACTACTAGAAGATACCATGTGAATTTGATGACGGGTAGTAAGACTAAGTAGATTTGGGAAGATAAGACTGAAACACTATGATGTAACATCATGAGTATGATAACACTAAGAGTTTGAAATAAATTACCAGACGATATATCGAAAACATATATCTTAGGTATGACCTTGCAGACTCGATTCAGATAGCATCAAAACAAGATTAGATACTTTTGATTACACAAACATGGTTAGCAAGGGTCGCGGCTTTGATAAATAAATGTTTGGAAAATCAAGTGTAACTACGGCAGAATGGCACAACAAATTAAAAAGTATAAATGACAACCTCCAAAAATGCACGAGTACACCCCCTTAAATCTTGCGGACGACGGGTCATTTGACGAAGTAATCTTTCTCGTTTACGACTAGAGTTGGATAAATCATAAGGTCAAATTGATTGATTACTCGGGCGTATATGAAGGAATAGGAACATGTTCGTGTGGAGGAGGTTTATAGAGTCGCTGTTTACCGTTACAAACAAAAACTCAATTTACTAGAAGAAGATTGTGTGTATTAGAACTTGTCTTTCCCCGGAATGAGAAAGACATCATGGATTTGGCTACGCACAGTGAGGTTTGCCGAATGTTATAGGAAAGTATAAGGGTTTTGAAGAACTATTATAGTCACTTCCGGAGTTAGAGTGGAAGTTCGAGGATAGATTGAGCGAGATAGTTGGGGAAACCCTGATTTAGTAGTGCAGTTTTGTGGTGCGAGAAGATCCCGCTAGTCAAGGTCCTGTGGAGAAAGCATGGATAGGAGGAACATACTTAGGAGCCTCAGGACCTGATGCGGGAAAAATATCCGGAGCTTTTTAGTCAGGTATACCTCGCAACTCCTCCGGTGTATTAGTGTTTTTCCTTAATCTTTCTTGTACCAATAGAATTATTTAAAAAGGTAGAGGCTAATCCTTTTGTTTGATGGGGCGGGCCCTTATCTTGTTAACCTAGTAGGCACTTCAACCCTTATGGGATGTTACAACCTTAAGTTAACCCAGTAGAAAATCTCCCATAGACTTAGCCTTAATTTCGGGGACGAAATTTTTGTTTTGTTTATTGGGATTTGTAACATCCCATTTTCAAATTGGACCCCCCCCTAGGTGTGACTTGAGCATAACTAGGTCATATGAGGTAACCTAGGTGAGCCAAGGAGGCCAAGTGACCTAAAAACCAAGTTGAGACTCACTTGGTCTGCAAATAGTAATTTTCAAAACTCTGATTTTGGGTGGCCTAGTAGGTTCATTGTGACTCAAAAAAATTCCCTTAGACCTGACCTAGTGACTAGGAGAGAGAGAGAGAAGCCTAAATTTAGAGAGATAAAGAGGAGAGAGAAAGTGAGAAGAAAGAGGGTCATTCATGGTGGGGAGGTGAATCACCCCTCTATTCTTCATCATTTAATTAATAATATGTTTTTGAGGGTTGCATTTAGGCTGGTGCCATAAATAATTTCGGCCATAGGGTGGCAGGAGAGAGAAAGCTTCAATTTCTCCTTAATGGAGGAGAGAGAAAGAGGAAAAGAGAGAGGGGAGTTATGGACGGACACCATGAGCCACCCCATTCATCTCCCCAAGCCTTCATTCATTCCTCCTGACCTTTGGGAAGATATTCCCATCGTTTTCCCATCAGCCACCATCAATGGAGAAGCCCAACCACCATGGCCAAACACCCCTTCATCTCCCCTCCCATGAAAAAAATTATAAAAACCCCATGCAGCCCCCTATTCTGAATTTTGACTATTCCATCTCCCTCAAAACGTCCATGGCAGTCAAAATAACATATAAGATCAATAGTTTTGGTGGAGGAACGAGGGATCGGGAAGTTCGCCGGAGAGGAAAAACGCCACGGCGAACCGCCGCCGCCGTCGTCGTCGAACCCCCCAAATAAGGTCCTCCTCCTCTCCTTCTCTCACGCTTAGATCCTAGGAATATTTAAAAGTTGATTTCATGCCCAAACGAACCGGAGCCAAGCTTCAAAATTTCAGAAATTTGCCATTTTTCATGGACTTTTGGAGCTCTCGGGTAGGGCGGCGCCGCCACCTCCGGCCACCCTAGCTCCGGCCATGGATAGCCCCCACCACCGGGAACAAATGGGTGATGTTTCCCGGTGGTGGCGCCGCCTCAGGCCGCCGGGAAATGGGCCGCAAAAACCACCTGCGCGGGTCTATTTTCGGCTCAATCGGAGAAGATGAACAGCCTCCGTTGGATTCTGCTTTAAGATTCGTGCAACCCATATTTTCAGATTTTTCTGTATTTTAATAACACAGTTCACTGTAGAAGGAATTTAGGCCCCTTATCGGCATCTAATGAAAAAGTGTATAACATGAAAGTTGTAGGTCTTTTGAATACCTACAATTTGATATGTAGTGGTGAAAAATTGGATGAGGGGACTGCCCTGTAGAGCCTTTTTAGTAAGGGTATGTCCTACAACTAGGGTAGTTTTCTTCTAAAAATTATTTAGGCCCTTTAGGGGCATGTTCATCAAAAATGATCAACATGAATGTTGTAGGCTTTTTAATTATCTACAGTTTGATATGTTATGGAAAATTTTAGGACAAGTATTCTGACCTGTAGGGTCATTTTTCTAGGGTAGGTCCTACAAATAGGGCAAATATTTGAAAAATTCCCCACACCTAACCCTTGGTCCAAATTCTTTGAATTTTGGACAGGGGCTTAATATCACCTAGACCTAGCTCCTGTAAAAATTGGAACCCATTTAAAGAAGTTTAACCTGGGGTTTTGCCCTAAACCTAGAGAAAATAGGGTAAGGTAGTTGAAGGGTCAAATCACCTCAAAAGTCTCCAAAATTTTGGAGGCATGTTTTTAGGGTTATCATTTAGCTCTGATAGAAATTTTAGCCCAATTAGGTTTGAAATGATTGGGTTTTGATGTGATCAAAGATTGGTCCTTAAAGGGGAAAATTAGGGCAAGGGGTTGTTGGGGCATGGTGGGTCCAATTCTCACCCAAATGGGTTGGGATTTTGGCCAGAGCCCCATGGACAAAGAAAACACCCCCTCATGGACTTTGAGATGGTTTGGGGTGGGTTTGCCCTAGGATCCAAGTTCAAACCTTAAGGGTTGATCTATGGGGTTTGTGAAGGACATAGGGTTTTATGACTTTGTATGGATCTAGAGTTTAGTCCATGATGTTCTAGGGGTGGAATTATGCCCTAGGAAGGAGTTGCATGGTATGGATACTTAGTCACATCACTTAATTCTAATTATACAAAATTAGGTCTTTATATCTTATGGAATGGATGATGAGTCAAAGGATTTTAAGTTCATGTAAAATTATGATAGAGGATGTTAATTTTGATATATTGAACAGTAGTTGTTGTTTCATGAAATTTAAATAAGTTTTCATATGGGTATCTTAACAAAAGTACATAATCGTAGAATCTTGGGAGAAATAATTTATGTGGTAGTATGATTTAGATTTTAATGAAATTGTGTACATCATGTTTTTAGGATATATTAAACCTCTGGAAATTTTATCATGATTTATGGGAAAATAATTAGAGTACTTCCTTCACAACTTAGCAAATAGGGATTTTTACTTAGGAATTATTTATGAAGTAACCAGTCATTTAAAGTTTGTGAAATTCAGTCAGAGGAGTTTTAATATCATATTACATCTCAGTGAATTTTTATGGAATTATTTGAATTTTAAATTTAGGGTTGCTTCATTAAATGTTATTGCCCATAAAAATTTAGATAAATTCAATTTGGTATATTAAATGCAAATAAAATTATTATTTGTGGGCAGAGGACTTTTCTGATGATTATCAAGGCTCTGTAATTTTTACATAATTTTATGATGATTATTTGTTGTACTTCCTTCATTAAATATGAATTGTGGAATTTTGATGAATAATTTAATTAGAGGATAAATACTATTTGTAAAATCATGGGAGTTAATATTTAGTAATAATTCACTGTTATACAGTAACTATAATTTTTGGATGACCAATACTTGAGTAGATCATGTAGTTCATGTTCATTATCACCCATGGTCAATTATTTGGAAAATTAATTAATTATCAATTTAATTAGGAAAAATTATAATTTTCTGGATTTAGGCATATTATGACATGGTAGATTCCCAGTAATTATTACAAGGGTTTTGGAAGAGAATTTAATGGACGTTCTATCATGGCAACGTATAGGGTAGAAGGGTATGTCTGGTGTGAAAAAGGCATGAACAGTGTTAGTATGGGACTTGGATATAAGGGTGGAGTTTTGTACCTTATAGGCTTGGGAAAATGAGCATGGAATTCATCATTGGAGATTATGATGAGTAAAGATGTGTTTGGCTAGCATAGGAGGTGCTCGGGGTAGACGAAAGATCGTCTTGCCCTAGGAGTGGAAGAGTCAAGTACACTAGGGTTACATTCATTATAACATTAAAAAAGGGATCGGGTAAGGGAAAACAACCAATAACAATAAGTGCCTTGCGAAAGGGAACTTTGGGCCGTAATGCCGCCGTCTTGGTTCCTAGTGCCCCTTGAGAGCCCTTCATGGGGTATGCCGGGGGCAGTCCTGGGCTAACGTAAATCTTAAAACAAACGAAAGAGTAATTAGCCTAATAAGGATTCACATTGCACACACTCATTAGTGAGGGTTGGTAGTGGTTAAGTCGTCCCGAGGTGTTCAAGGGGGCGCCGTCCCGGGGTGTTCTAAGGGATGAAGTCTGGAGATGAGCCGGACGGTTTAGTCCGGGGAATTTGATCTTGGATGTGGTTAATACGGACGGTTTAGTCTGGGAGTTTGACACTTTAAATTATTATATATTAAACTGCTGCATGTGCATAAAAATAGGAAGGATTAAGGTGGTGGGTTCTCGATATCGGGGAGTTCGATTGCACCGACACCGATATCGTTGACTCGGCAAGGTGACTAGCACTTAGCCAAGGTTAAGTCCGGCGGACCAGTCGGCAAGAGTACGCAGGAGTCCGCCTCGTGCACCAGGCGTTGAGGGCGTACGATAGGTCAGACCAGTAGTGCTTTTACTGGTTTTGAGGTGGGCGAGGCCCAACCTACCGCTTCCGTCTGCCACTACGGGAGTATCCTGGGAGTTATCTCCAGAAAGGGGGAACTAAAGGTTTGTGTACACAAAGTTGGGTGGGTGAGTTGCACTGCATGACATAACATACCCACCATATAGCTGCATATCATAATCATTCATAACAACCTTGACACCTAAAGTATAAGTGGAATGGGACGCTTATACTTTAGGACTTGCAAAACGACCCCTTGGTCTATAAGCTTGTGTGGGCAAGTTTATAAATCAAAAGTTAATTTCAATATATATATATGCTGCTGTTTGATAACCGACACCCCAACGTATAAGTGGTATGGGACACTTTATACGATGGGAGCCTTGCAAAAGACCCCTTGGCTTATGCGTACTCACATAAGCGAAGGTTTAATTTCTTACTTACTTCCTTTCTGTTATACCTATTACAACATTTGAATTGCTCCCCGAATGCACAACTGCTAGTTAGGTCCACCGTCATCTGCTTTTGACTACTCTCCACTTTCATGTCCTCCCCTTTCTTCCTCTCCGCCCGGTGCCTTAGAGCGTGGGGGAAGGGGTGGGGGATGATAGGGCTTAGTCTTTTAGACTAACGGTTTTCGAACCATATCATATTAGGGGATCGTGGAGCCCAGCCCGGAGGAACAGGCCAGGAGGCCGGTACGCTTGGAGATGGGGCAGTCTAGCACTGGAGTCCAGACTGCAGGGACTGTGAGTCCCGGCCCTTCGTAGAGATTTAGTTTTGCTTCCGCATTGAGTGATTTTGTAGTGAGGACTTGATGTACCGGGCATGAGCCCTTTTATTTCCAGACTATTTATACTCTGATGATTTTCTGTGGACACTCCCTTCGTGGAGTTTTATTTTATGTGATAATCTCTTTTGGTGGACTTGCTTCTCTCTTGCTTGCTACTTATTGTGATCGAAAAGGCCGGCAGAATTGGCGCGTTGTAGTGGCGACCTTCCCGGGTGCGAAGGTGTCACCGCAAAGCGGCGGTTCTGGGCATAAGACCCCGGGTTTTCAAAAAAAAAGGGGGTCTTACAAAGTGGTATCAGAGGCAAACATCGATCGGATTAGTAGCAGTCCACAAATCCTTGGGTCACCTCCGCGCGAGATTAGTTTGCAGACAAACTAAGCAGCGGAAGCAGTGGTGTGCCCATATGGGGAATCACATGTAAATTGTCCACTTTCCATCCATTCCATTTGTACATTAGCTAACAATTGGAATTCTTCTTTGTAGCCTGCGGCAAACCCTGTCCCCAGCAGGGAGCACCTCTGGTTGCAAAGACCTCTTCTTATAATCCTCTAGTCAATAGGTTAGACTCAACCGCTAGGATATGTGACTAACCGGACAACTTATACTGTGCCCTAGTCTGAAACAGACCTTAAGTATGAATTTGGTTAGGTAAGGAAATACCTAAAGAGATTAAAGGAGGAGTTTAATAGGTGAATGGATACCTAAGACATAAACTCTGGTGTCCCTATGGTCCCTAACAAGGATTACTCAATCTATTGGGACTGACCAATAATCCATTATCAGAATGGTAGAAGACACGTAGTATTAACCCCCGTACCAGTAACAAGATTACTCAGGGACAACTACAAGATAAACACTGAAGGTCGGGTAGGAATTCAAGTTCGAAAGAGACCCAATTGGGAGTAGGAACAACCCTGATAAGCGTGTCGTAAATTTGACTCGGAGGGTTTAAAGTATGGAGTATATCTACAAGTGTTAGTTTGGAACCCCAAGTCATAGATTGATGCCCTAGGGATTGTACACTCAGCTAGGACAGATATAACATGGTAAGATAAAAGAAAATTAGCCCAAGGAAGATATGGGCTTATCGTTTGTTTATTGGGGGCTTATCTTTTGTTTATTGGGCAAGTGAGTTAATGACTTAGGTCTCCTAGATCTTATTTAGAAAGTGTGTTGCCCCAAACACAGTAATGTTGAGGTTGGTCTTATTCGACGCCACTCGAACGATGTCATGGTAATAATGAGGAGTAACTACGAGACATAACTACTAGAAGATACCATGTGAATTTGATGACGGGTAGTAAGACTAAGTAGATTTGGGAAGATAAGACTGAAACACTATGATGTAACATCATGAGTATGATAACACTAAGAGTTTGAAATAAATTACCAGACGATATATCGAAAACATATATCTTAGGTATGACCTTGCAGACTCGATTCAAATAGCATCAAAACAAGATTAGATACTTTTGATTACACAAACATGGTTAGCAAGGGTCGCGGCTTTGATAAATAAATGTTTGGAAAATCAAGTGTAACTACGGCAGAATGGCACAACAAATTAAAAAGTATAAATGACAACCTCCAAAAATGCACGAGTACACCCCCTTAAATCTTGCGGACGACGGGTCATTTGACGAAGTAATCTTTCTCGTTTACGACTAGAGTTGGATAAATCATAAGGTCAAATTGATTGATTACTCGGGCGTATATGAAGGAATAGGAACATGTTCGTGTGGAGGAGGTTTATAGAGTCGCTGTTTACCGTTACAAACAAAAACTCAATTTACTAGAAGAAGATTGTGTGTATTAGAACTTGTCTTTCCCCGGAATGAGAAAGACATCATGGATTTGGCTACGCACAGTGAGGTTTGCCGAATGTTATAGGAAAGTATAAGGGTTTTGAAGAACTATTATAGTCACTTCCGGAGTTAGAGTGGAAGTTCGAGGATAGATTGAGCGAGATAGTTGGGGAAACCCTGATTTAGTAGTGCAGTTTTGTTGTGCGAGAAGATCCCGCTAGTCAAGGTCCTATGGAGAAAGCATGGATAGGAGGAACATACTTGGGAGCCTCAGGACCTGATGCGGGAAAAATATCCGGAGCTTTTTAGTCAGGTATACCTCGCAACTCCTCCGGTGTATTAGTGTTTTTCCTTAATCTTTCTTGTACCAATAGAATTATTTAAAAAGGTAGAGGCTAATCCTTTTGTTTATTGGGGCGGGCCCTTATCTTGTTAACCTAGTAGGCACTTCAACCCTTATGGGATGTTACAACCTTAAGTTAACCCAGTAGAAAATCTCCCATAGACTTAGCCTTAATTTCGGGGACGAAATTTTTGTTTTGTTTATTGGGATTTGTAACATCCCATTTTCAAATTGGACCCCCCTAGGTGTGACTTGAGCATAACTAGGTCATATGAGGTAACCTAGGTGAGCCAAGGAGGCCAAGTGACCTAAAAACCAAGTTGAGACTCACTTGGTCTGCAAATAGTAATTTTCAAAACTCTGATTTTGGGTGGCCTAGTAGGTTCATTGTGACTCAAAAAATTCCCTTAGACCTAATGTGGGCTCAATGAGTCACCAAGGACCCACTTGGGTCAACCATAGTGGTCATTATGACCAAGTCAACCCCAAGCCCAAATCAAGTCAAACCTAGTCTATATGGGTTAACCCACCTCAAGCCACCCTCCCCTTAGGCTAATCTCTTGCATGATTATTATGTATTAATTTGGTTGCCCATATCCTAGAGGATTGACCAAGTCAACCTAGTGACTAGGAGAGAGAGAGAGAAGCCTAAATTTAGAGAGATAAAGAGGAGAGAGAAAGTGAGAAGAAAGAGGGTCATTCATGGTGGGGAGGTGAATCACCCCTCTATTCTTCATCATTTAATTAATAATATGTTTTTGAGGGTTGCATTTAGGCTGGTGCCATGAATAATTTCGGCCATAGGGTGGCAGGAGAGAGAAAGCTTCAATTTCTCCTTAATGGAGGAGAGAGAAAGAGGAAAAGAGAGAGGGGAGTTATGGAGGGACACCATGAGCCACCCCATTCATCTCCCCAAGCCTTCATTCATTCCTCCTGACCTTTGGGAAGATATTCCCATCGTTTTCCCATCAGCCACCATCAATGGAGAAGCCCAACCACCATGGCCAAACACCCCTTCATCTCCCCTCCCATGAAAAAATTATAAAAACCCCATGCAGCCCCCTATTCTGAATTTTGACTATTCCATCTCCCTCAAAACGTCCATGGCAGTCAAAATAACATATAAGATCAATAGTTTTGGTGGAGGAACGAGGGATCGGGAAGTTCGCCGGAGAGGAAAAACGCCATGGCGAACCGCCGCCGCCGTCGTCGTCGAACCCCCAAATAAGGTCCTCCTCCTCTCCTTCTCTCACGCTTAGATCCTAGGAATATTTAAAAGTTGATTTCATGCCCAAACGAACCGGAGCCAAGTTTCAAAATTTCAGAAATTTGCCATTTTTCATGGACTTTTGGAGCTCTCGGGTAGGGCGGCGCCGCCACCTCCGGCCACCCTAGCTCCGGCCATGGATAGCCCCCACCACCGGGAACAAATGGGTGATGTTTCCCGGTGGTGGCGCCGCCTCAGGCCGCCGGGAAATGGGCCGCAAAAACCACCTGCGCGGGTCTATTTTCGGCTCAATCGGAGAAGATGAACAGCCTCCGTTGGATTCTGCTTTAAGATTCGTGCAACCCATATTTTCAGATTTTTCTGTATTTTAATAACACAGTTCACTGTAGAACGAATTTAGGCCCCTTCTCGGCATCTAATGAAAAAGTGTATAACATGAAAGTTGTAGGTCTTTTGAATACCTACAATTTGATATGTAGTGGTGAAAAATTGGATGAGGGGACTGCCCTGTAGAGCCTTTTTAGTAAGGGTATGTCCTACAACTAGGGTAGTTTTCTTCTAAAAATTATTTAGGCCCTTTAGGGGCATGTTCATCAAAAATGATCAACATGAATGTTGTAGGCTTTTTAATTATCTACAGTTTGATATGTTATGGAAAATTTTAGGACAAGTATTCTGACCTGTAGGGTCATTTTTCTAGGGTAGGTCCTACAAATAGGGCAAATATTTGAAAAATTCCCCACACCTAACCCTTGGTCCAAATTCTTTGAATTTTGGACAGGGGCTTAATATCACCTAGACCTAGCTCCTGTAAAAATTGGAACCCATTTAAAGAAGTTTAACCTGGGGTTTTGCCCTAAAACTAGAGAAAATAGGGTAAGGTAGTTGAAGGGTCAAATCACCTCAAAAGTCTCCAAAATTTTGGAGGCATGTTTTTAGGGTTATCATTTAGCTCTGATAGAAATTTTAGCCCAATTAGGTTTGAAATGATTGGGTTTTGATGTGATCAAAGATTGGTCCTTAAAGGGGAAAATTAGGGCAAGGGGTTGTTGGGGCATGGTGGGTCCAATTCTCACCCAAATGGGTTGGGATTTTGGCCAGAGCCCCATGGACAGAGAAAACACACCCTCATGGACTTTGAGATGGTTTGGGGTGGGTTTGCCCTAGGATCCAAGTTCAAACCTTCAGGGTTGATCTATGGGGTTTGTGAAGGACATAGGGTTTTATGACTTTGTATGGATCTAGAGTTTAGTCCATGATGTTCTAGGGGTGGAATTATGCCCTAGGAAGGAGTTGCATGGTATGGATACTTAGTCACATCACTTAATTCTAATTATACAAAATTAGGTCTTTATATCTTATGGAATGGATGATGAGTCAAAGGATTTTAAGTTCATGTAAAATTATGATAGAGGATGTTAATTTTGATATATTGAACAGTAGTTGTTGTTTCATGAAATTTAAATAAGTTTTCATATGGGTATCTTAACAAAAGTACATAATCGTAGAATCTTGGGAGAAATAATTTATGTGGTAGTATGATTTATATTTTAATGAAATTGTGTACATCATGTTTTTAGGATATATTAAACCTCTGGAAATTTTATCATGATTTATGGGATAATAATTAGAGTACTTCCTTCACAACTTAGCAAATAGGGATTTTTACTTAGGAATTATTTATGAAGTAACCAGTCATTTAAAGTTTGTGAAATTCAGTCAGAGGAGTTTTAATATCATATTACATCTCAGTGAATTTTTATGGAATTATTTGAATTATAAATTTAGGGGTTGCTTCATTAAATGTTATTGCCCATAAAAATTTAGATAAATTCAATTTGGTATATTAAATGCAAATAAAATTATTATTTGTGGGCAGAGGACTTTTCTGATGATTATCAAGGCTCTGTAATTTTTACATAATTTTATGATGATTATTTGTTGTACTTCCTTCATTAAATATGAATTGTGGAATTTTGATGAATAATTTAATTAGAGGATAAATACTATTTGTAAAATCATGGGAGTTAATATTTAGTAATAATTCACTGTTATACAGTAACTATAATTTTTGGATGACCAATACTTGAGTAGATCATGTAGTTCATGTTCATTATCACCCATGGTCAATTATTTGGAAAATTAATTAATTATCAATTTAATTAGGAAAAATTATAATTTTCTGGATTTAGGCATATTATGACATGGTAGATTCCCAGTAATTATTACAAGGGTTTTGGAAGAGAATTTAATGGACGTTCTATCATGGCAACGTATAGGGTAGAAGGGTATGTTTGGTGTGAAAAAGGCATGAACAGTGTTAGTATGGGACTTGAATATAAGGGTGGAGTTTTGTACCTTATAGGCTTGGGAAAATGAGCATGGAATTCATCATTGGAGATTATGACGAGTAAAGATGTGTTTGGCTAGCATAGGAGGTGCTCGGGGTAGATGAAAGATCGTCTTGCCCTAGGAGTGGAAGAGTCAAGTACACTAGGGTTACATTCATTATAACATTAAAAAAGGGATCGGGTAAGGGAAAACAACCAATAACAATAAGTGCCTTGCGAAAGGGAACATCGGGCCGTAATGCCGCCGTCTTGGTTCCTAGTGCCCCTTGAGAGCCCTTCATGGGGTATGCCGGGGGCAGTCCTGGGCTAACGTAAATCTTAAAACAAACGAAAGAGTAATTAGCCTAATAGGGATTCACATTGCACACACTCATTAGTGAGGGTTGGTAGTGGTTAAGTCGTCCCGAGGTGTTCAAGGGGGCGCCGTCCCGGGGTGTTCTAAGGGATGAAGTCTGGAGATGAGCCGGACGGTTTAGTCCGGGGAATTTGATCTTGGATGTGGTTAATACGGACGGTTTAGTCCGGGAGTTTGACACTTTAAATTATTATATATTAAACTGCTGCATGTGCATAAAAATAGGAAGGATTAAGGTGGTGGGTTCTCGATATCGGGGAGTTCGATTGCACCGACACCGATATCGTTGACTCGGCAAGGTGACTAGCACTTAGCCAAGGTTAAGTCCGGCGGACCAGTCGGCAAGAGTACGCAGGAGTCCGCCTCGTGCACCAGGCGTTGAGGGCGTACGATAGGTCAGACCAGTAGTGCTTTTACTGGTTTTGAGGTGGGCGAGGCCCAACCCACCGCTTCCGTCTGCCACTACGGGAGTATCCTGGGAGTTATCTCCAGAAAGGGGGAACTAAAGGTTTGTGTACACAAAGTTGGGTGGGTGAGTTGCACTGCATGACATAACATACCCACCATATAGCTGCATATCATAATCATTCATAACAACCTTGACACCTAAAGTATAAGTGGAATGGGACGCTTATACTTTAGGACTTGCAAAATGACCCCTTGGTCTATAAGCTTGTGTGGGCAAGTTTATAAATCAAAGGTTAATTTTAATATATATATATGCTGCTGTTTGATAACCGACACCCCAACGTATAAGTGGTATGGGACACTTTATACGATGGGAGCCTTGCAAAAGACCCCTTGGCTTATGCGTACTCACATAAGCGAAGGTTTAATTTCTTACTTACTTCCATTCTGTTATACCTATTACAACATTTGAATTGCTCCCCGAATGCACAACTGCTAGTTAGGTCCACCGTCATCTTCTTTTGACTACTCTCCACTTTCATGTCCTCCCCTTTCTTCCTCTCCGCCCGGTGCCTTAGAGCGTGGGGGAAGGGGTGGGGGATGATAGGGCTTAGTCTTTTAGACTAACGGTTTTCGAACCATATCATATTAGGGGATCGTGGAGCCCAGCCCGGAGGAGCAGGCCAGGAGGCCGGTACGCTTGGAGATGGGGCAGTCTAGCACTGGAGTCCAGACTGCAGGGACTGTGAGTCCCGGCCCTTCGTAGAGATTTAGTTTTGCTTCCGCATTGAGTGATTTTGTAGTGAGGACTTGATGTACCGGGCATGAGCCCTTTTATTTCCAGACTATTTATACTCTGATGATTTTCTGTGGACACTCCCTTCGTGGAGTTTTATTTTATGTGATAATCTCTTTTGGTGGACTTGCTTCTCTCTTGCTTGCTACTTATTATGATCGAAAAGGCCGGCAGAATAGGCGCGTTGTAGTGGCGACCTTCCCGGGTGCGAAGGTGTCACCGCAAAGCGGCGGTTCTGGGCATAAGACCCCGAGTTTTCAAAAAAAAAAAGGGGTCTTACATACATGACCTAGCCTCTTATGCCTTAAATCATTAGTGTTACTGATTTGGTTAAATAAACAAATTTCTGAAATAGCAGATTTGAAATTAACTATATATATGTTGCCTTATCTAATTCAAATTAAGATAATTTTGTTTTTATTAGAAGTAATAATACAAGAAGTCTGATTTAATGATACCTGATAACCTTTATCAAATAATTGCCTTATGGATATTAAGTTATGCTTGAGATCACTTACATAGGCTACCGTCATAAAGATTACTGCTCCAACTTTGACATTTCCATATCCTTATGTCTATCCACATTTGGAGTCTCCAAATATCACCTTTGGTCCAAGCTTTGCTTTGAAATTAGTTAGGATGTCTTTACTTCCTGTCATTTGTTTTGAACAGCCACTATCCAGATACCACTATTCCTCTATGGTAGGATATTTCTTCACCTGCATAAAAATAGGTTAGGTGTTCTTGACCCAGGTAACCTTGGGTCCTTGATTTCTTTCATATTTATAGCTGGCGATATAAGAAAATTCAGGTTGGTACTTATAACCTAGAGGATGATATCTCCTAGGAGGAATAATCCACTGAGTAAAAAGATTAATAAAGGTTTTATCTTGATTAAAAATTTAAAAAGAATTTAAGTTTTTGTTAAAAGTTTCAGGGTTCGATGAATTTGAATAAGTTCGTCGATCTACGTTCGACAAACAGGGATGAGTTCGTCGAACTTCATTCGCAGAATGAAAGTATTCATTCTCTGTGCCCCAAGTTCGTTGATTGCTGTTAGACGAACTATATTGAGTTCGTCGAGCACATTTAGCCGAATAATTATACTGAAAATCTTCATTCATAGTTCGTCGATCTGAGTATGACGAACCACATTCATTTAATCTAGCTTGGTTCGACGAAACATGTTGATCATAAATTTTATTATAAATTTTCATTCTTTTGTTTAGTCTTATTTAAAACTTCTGCTTCTTTATTGGTGTTTTTAACCTTTTCTTTTTCTTTTTCAAAAATGAATTTAATAGGTGAAGATAGAATGTTTTTCTGTAAAAGTGGAGGCTGACTAGATGAAGCTCCCAAGCCCAGTTTCCCATTAAGCCTAGCATTAATTGTACTTATGATGTTCATCAATTTGATACTTCTCCCATTATGGGATTCTTCAAATTCCTTAGCCTCGGATAATTTAGTTTTCAAAGATATTATTTGTTCTGAATCATTATCAAAATCATTTTTGAGTTTGATATTTTAAGAAAATAGGTTATCAAATTCAATTAGCTTTTCTCGGAGGAGTTTGATTTCCTTCTCAGATTTAATTAAATCATTATATAACAATTTAATTTTAGTCTTAAATTGATCTAAAGTAAAATAATAAAAAAAAGAAATTACCTGATCTTCTTCTGATATAAATTCATCTTCGGAGTTGTCAGCTTCTAAATTGGTAGCTTCTGAATTGGAAGCTTCTGAGTCACTGCAAGATGCACTTATTGTCATCAGGAGGACCTCTCTGGCCTTGGCCTCTTCTTTATCCTCACGGGTGTTGGATGAAGACTCTTCTTCTGAGTCACTCCAGGTTTTAGCAATAAATACTCTCTCCTTATTTTTGTATTTGCTAGAGGAGGGCTTGCTTGAGGAGGGCTTGCTGGAATGTTACTTGGAGTCTTTCTAATTTCTTTTACATTTCTTCTGAGTTTCTGGACACTCTGGTAATATGTGTCCTGGTTTCCTGCATCGATAACCAACTATTTCTTTAGTTGGAGTCTTGTCATACCTTAGCTTATCTTCTTTTCTAGAAGATCTTCTCCTGAAATCCTTCCTGGCCATCTTATAGAATCTCTTAGCCAAGACACTCAGTAACTATCCATTATTAGGAAGAGTTTCTGCTTCATTAGATGCTTTAAAAGCAATGCTTTGCTCTTTCCTTCTTGATAATGATGTCCTTTTCTCAGCTTCTCTGGTCTTGATGAGCTTCTCATAGGACTTGAGCTTGCCCAACTCAGTTTCAGTAGAGATTTCATTTAGGCTTCTGGCTTCCTTAATTGGCCAGATCCTAGAGTCCTAAGTGCTAGGGAAGCACATAAGAATCTTGTCATTTATCTTTGTCAATTAGATATTCTTATCCAGAGTTTTCAGCTCAATTATTATGAGACTGAGCCTGTTATACATGTCTGTAACTGATTTTGACTCTTCCTTCTTGAAATTCTCATACTGAGATATCAAGTGTGATCTCCTAACTTTCCTTTCATAATCAGATCCTGCTACTATAGCATTTAGGGAGTCCCAAATTGCCTTTGCTGAAGTACATTAAGCAACCTTCTAGAATATGTCAACAGACATAGTTTGAGCAAAAATATTCATGGCTTTGGCATATGTAACTTTCAGCTTCTTGTGCACCTCTGTCCACTCAGGTGGTTGTACTACACGTGTGCTTGTTATTGCTATTGGTGTAGGGGGACCTGTCAAAATAGAATTATAGATATCTTTAAAAATTGAATTCATGTAAAGCCTAATCCTTGCCTTCCAAAGTGCAAACTTATTAAGATTGCATACTGGAGCTCTGGTGCTTGAATACTCCTTATTTTGTGCCATGATATAAAAGACAGACTAGATAAAATACGATCAATCAAAGATCTTTTGGTTTAGGTGTTAGCCTGTGAAACCAAACAACCTCTCCCTCTGATAGCAATTCAAAGTGAGGGATAGATCTAAATAAATCTAGAGGGGGGTGAATAGAGTATTAAAAACTTTTAGATAATTTTTCTAGCGGATTAAAATAAGTGATATTTATATATATAAATAAAGTGAAATATCACAGCGTAGAAAATAAACAAGTAAAGGCACAACCAGATGACACAAGGAATTTATAGTGGTTCCCCAATAAACCTGGGTATATCCACTCTTCTACCACCCTGGTAGGAATCCACTATAGGTTTTTTCTCAGGTTACCTATCACCACAGGTTTTTGCTCAGGTGCCCTGTCACCATAAGATCTATTTTTCTAAGGGAGATCTAACAACCCTTTGATCTTTTGATCAGGTTCCCAAAAACCAATCCTAAGTCTTTTAATCAGGTGACTTGTTAATCAAAAATGCTAACTTTTGAAGGGAGTTAAAACCATGTACACAGTGAAAGGTAACAGTAAAAATATGTTGTCTTCTTTGTCTCAAGGATCTGAGAAGACTAGTGGACTTGTTGATGTAAAATCTCCCCTTGAGTTGTATGGATCTGATCAAGAGTAGAAGCTTTGCTTCAGGGTATAGGCCTTGAAAATGATGTTGCACATCAACAAGCTTTTAGACTGATTTTGATTAGTTGTCTCTTGAAAGCCTGAAGCAGATGAAGAAGAACTCTATGTGTATGAGAGTTGTGTTGTGTTCTTCACTTATTATTGATTACTCTGTCCATTATCACTGATTCACTTCCTCTTGCAATCTTTTGGGAAATCACTTTATATATTGATTGAAGATTCAAAACATTTGAATTTAAAATTCTTTCCTTGAAATCTTCTATATAATTTAGGGGTTCCTGAACAGCTAATTTAGTCTTGAATATATTTCCTTAACCGTCCCAATAAATATGGTAGAGTAATAACTCTGTGAAAACTGAAAGTCTTGTTTTCAAGGCTAGCTAAACACCTAGAGGGGGTGGGGTGAATAAGTTTTTGTCTCTTTTTAATTTATTTAACTTATTTGCAGATTCCTGTTCCTTTGATTATGCTAATTATCAGTTTTCAAGAACATTCACAGACAACACAAGAATTTATAGTGGTTCCCTAATCTTGTGTATATCCACTGTCCCTCTGCGCCTATCCAACAATGTGTTAGATTCAGTTCTCCTTCCAAAACTCAGCTACTTAATAGCTTATAACACAGATCCCGCAGTACCACACAGGTCACATACACCTATAACTTAGGTACTAAGACAAACCAAGGTAACAAAGACCTTTCACTCAGCACAAAGCCAAACACAGGCCATAAAGACCTTAGCCTTTATAATACAAGCTTACAAATCCAGACTCACAAAGAATCTAAACAAAGGAATAAGAAGGGTTGTATGTTTAGACACTAGAGCAAGAACTCTATGTCTTCTTCCTGGACTGAGCAGCTATCAGTCCAAGCTTTTGTTGTTGAAGATAAAAAGGTAGGCAGTAGAATTTTCTTAAACTAGCTTTCTTTTCCCTACAGAACTTGTAGATCTGCTTCCTCAGAATAGCTTCTGATCCTGCTATTACAGATAGTCATTGCTTCGGCTATCTCTTTCCCAGCAAGGTTCTCTGTGCAGATCAACTTCTTCAGGCTCGACAAAAATGGCGAGGAAGAAGATGAAGTTCGGCTGCAATTTTGTTTTCAGAAAACCTAGACAAGGAATTGACTTTGACTTATTACTCAAACCGATTTTCTTCTTTTTATTCTCTGAAGGCCAATTTAGCAGTGGGTCCCACCACTAGGATTGATGGCTGAGATTAAGCCATTCAGCCCATGATTTCCATATAATCTTGATTCAACGGCTCTTTGTTGTGTGTGGGCCCCAACACTTAATGTTGGAAATATTTTTAGGAAAGTGCAGAAGATGATAGTAGCTGGCCGCCAACATCTCATGCAATAATTCTGCAACATTTGAATTTTGGTTGACTTTGACTTTGCTGACGTCAGCCTGACTCAGCATATCTCAACTTAGACAAAATTCAATCATTATAACCAAAGGCATTGAGTGAGTAGGTACCACTTAATGCCACAATACTAAGACAAAATTCTATCTGTCTAGGTATTGAGCTCGATGAATGCTGAGCTCAGTTCAACGAATGGCGAGCTAAGCACGACAAAGTTGAGCTCGACAAAGGCTGAGTTCTGTTTGATGAACGGCGAGCTCAGCTCGACAAATGTTGTGCTTGACAAAGGCTGAGCTCCATTCGACGAATGACGAGCTCAGCTTGATGAAAGCCAAGCAATCCATGCATTAAAACTTAGCCAAATTTCTGCTTCAAGGCATTGAGAGCATTGAGAACACTTTCCTCACTTAATGCTATTTTCCTTAGCGAATATTTCTTCGCTTTGGTGTTGAGAGAGTAAGCTCCACTCAATGCCAAACTACTTAACAGAATTTTTCTATTATCTAGCGTTGAGTGAGTAAGCTACACTCAATGCCTGTGGACTTGGTGAAATTTTGCCCAACCTTTTTGTGAAGTTGACTGGCACAGCAGTACTCAACGCTAAAATTTGTATGGTGTTGAGTGAGTAGACCACACTCAACTCCTGGGGACATGGCCACATTTTCTGCAAATTTCTCTAAGCTTAGGCTGACTTAGCTTGAACCAGCCTTTTTGTCGTAAGGCATTGAGTGAGTAGACTACGCTCAACACTTTTGTACTTAGCTAAATTTTTTGCTATCTATCAGTTAGACCGAGATAGAATCAATGATATATGTTATATGGAGTTGAGTTAGCTATCCTAACTCAATGCTTTTGTACTTAGCCAAATTTTTGGCCATCTTTCAGTTAGGCTTAGATAGACTCAACGCTATATGTTATATGGAGTTGAGTGAGCGGTCCTCACTCAATGCTTGTGGACTTAGGCAAATTTCTATTAGACAACATTGAATCCATACCTTTTGCGTTGAGTGAGCTTGCTCAACTCAACGCCTATACACTTAGTCGATTTTTGCTATGTCAAACAACCACTAATTATGTCCACAAGTCCAATCAATGTGATATGGACAACCTGAACTCAATACCTCTATGCTGAATGTTGATAATGTGTGGTATATGTATATCATTTGATCCTATTTTCTTTCCTGCCTTTTATTGTATAAATATATTTGTTCCTGCAGATGCTTTCACTTATGGCATTCATCTATTAGGATCCGTCATGCGAGTGGGGTGGTGCGGGATCTTACTATGAGAGATTTCATCAGGGGACAAGGCCGGGCCTTGGGCGGGATCTAGAAATTTGTTATCCGCACTCCTTTTATGCCTTGTTCATTTCTTGCCCGAAATTTCTTATAAATAGATTTCTTACCTACCGTATTAAACATCGCCTTCAACTATTTTCACTATCATTCTTCTCCTTCTTGCACTCTCACCTTTGCCTCCACTTTCCTTCTAAGCGAGATGACAAGAGAGGGTGATTCCCGGAACAAGTGCGCCGCCGCATTCGCTGACTACCCCTTTTTGAACTGCAAGCTGTCAAAGGAAATGTACAACTCGCTTGTTAACCTCTACATCACCCCAGGTTTTGAGGCATAATATCAATCTGACAACGAGTTGATCAATCACTTCTCTCCCTACAAGCTTGCTATCCCCACCGAACTCTTTGAAGTCGGACTCTGCGTTCCTATATGGCCTGAGATCCGTCAAGCCTTACGCTACTTCGGCGTAGTTCCCTCCCAACTTAACCCTAACTCCATAACGCTGCTATTCGCATTCGCCTGCTACATGCGGTTGGAGAGGATGGAGTTCAGCCTCCCTGTATTCCGCAAGATGTTCAACTTTCGCGCCAAGAAGGACGGGATCTCCTTCTTCTTTGGCAACAACCTAAAGGCGAAAGGTCTCGCCAATAAGAATCATAACTAGGTCAAGAAGTTCATCTACGTCTCTGGTGAATTTGGCAACCTTCCCCTCTCGCTGATCCAGCAAGAGGAATCTACCTACCACCCTCCCAGTCTCGGCACCCACGAGTCCAATGTCCATCAATTCCTCCTTAGGAAGGATTTTGTCGTTATCCTTCTGAGGAGGAACGTCGACACGCTCCTGTTGGTTCTCGCCGGGGAATGTAATTCTAACACTCACTATTATAAGTTTTGGAGAATTCTTTTGACTTATGATGTATGCGCAGGGGTGTGAGATGTTCCCCTTAATCCTCCATTCGCCGATGGCGTCACACCCTCATCTGAGCTGGCGCATGTTGAGGTTGCCGCAGCAACTTGCAGGAACACTTTGAAGCCGCCATCGGGATCCAGTGGCAAAAAGCGGAAGCCTGACGCACCGCCGTCCCTTCCTCCTTCCAAGATGCCATGAGCAGGCGAGATTCCCATTACTATCAAGAAGACAAAAGGTGGCAAGAAACCAAAGGGCGTCGAGAAAATAAAAGCTATTGAGAAGTTAACCTGTGTTGACCTCAGCATGGGTGAGGAGATTATCATTGAATCTCCTAAAAACAACAGCGGCGGTATAGTGAGGAATAGGGCAGGAGAGGCTGGCGAGACCTCGGCATAGGGTAAGCCAGAACCCAGGGGCTACAGGAACTTTGTCCTAGGTGAGGATATGTTGAATGACAGCAAAGACCCCCTGCTAGTGTGGGATCAAAAGGCCAATAGAGCCTCCATATCTACCATGCTCCCCTCCTGGCAGGATGGCAATATGGTCGTGGGCCAGGCCTATGCATTGTCCTTTGGCTTATATGTGTGGGACAGCGCCGCCTACTACGACTGGGCATCAACAAAATCACTCGCCTATGAGAGCTCGCGGGCCCAATTCCGTACACTCGGGATCTCTTATATGTTAGCCTGACGTAGCATTCGCCTTGCGCGACTACTGGCGTATGTTAGCGCGATGTGATCCTCTCTCTGCTCGAAGGTGAAAATGCTAAAGGAGGAGCTCGCGGCCTCCAAGAAGGATCTCGCCCTGCGAGAATATAGAGCGATAAGTTCTTACTCCCTTACTGGCATATTCACCATACTTCATACTCTCTCCCTTATCCTTGGCTAATTTGCAGGATGTCGCGATAGTCGCTACAAAGGACGTGCGCATCACTCATCTTGGGGATGAGAACAGGCGGATAATGGCTCATAACCAGCTTTGGATTGACTTACTAATCCCTCCTCCCCCGATTGAGAAGAAGGAGGCCATGCTATATTCGCAGCATGAGATCGACCTGATTATGCAGAAGCATACCGTCATGGGAGCTAGGCATGCGCTCTAGTTGATGCAGCATGTTATTTTCTTAAATAGTGACGACGAGAAGGTTAAGGCCGAGGTCTTGATGTTGGAGCACTTCCAGCCTATCTCGAGCCTACGGAGAGCGCGAATGAGGATTTTGACGAGAGTGAGCACTCAGCCTGGTCGCCCTGAGGCTCTCACCCCTCCTTTTTTTTGCTTTTACTTGTACTTTTTTTCTTCCGGGCCTTGCCCTTTTGTCCATGTAATAATTGTGATGAATGAAATACATTGTTATAAATATTCCTATCTCTTTTCATTCATTATTCTTTATAATGATGGATGACGCGGTACTTAAAGGTGCATTCGTCTCACGCTTCCGCTTAACTCAGGGTCGGACATCTCACGATACATTAGGCCGACTTTTCGCTTACGATTAGAATTCGCGCCGTTCTAGCCATTTTAACCCGCGCACGTGCAAGTCCTCGGGCCTGTGAGAGCGAGTTCTAGGCACCCGCCTTTGCTTGCTCTCTTTAGAGTGGTAAGATCCCCTTGGCGATATCTTCCCAAGGACTCTTCTTTTCTTTAAAGAAATACTTAGCCATTGGACATGTTTTATTTATAAGAATAGTTTAGGACTTCTTCTGGAAACATTGTTCACAGAGGACCCCTGTCCCGCCAGCTAGGTGGAAGCCTGATGGAAGATGCTGAGCCTCTACAGGACTCCACCTTTAGGGTCATAATGACGTCACTCGAGGATCCTGGCCCTTCCAGCTAGGTGGGAGCTTGGCATCGGGAGCGTCTCCGGGCATAACCCTGGAGGGAGAAAACATTCCTCTAGCTAACCTCTGGGCGCTGTCATCGGCCCAATCAGCTAGGTAATATCCGGACGATGGGTGTTTACCCTCCACTGTTCTCTACCTCTAGGGTCATAATGACATCACTCGAGGATCCTGGCCCTACCAGCTAGGTGGGAGCCTGCCAATGGGACCGTCTCGGGACCTAACCCTGGAGGGATAAAACATTCCTCCGTCCAACCTCCGGGCGCTACCACCAGCCCAATCATCTAGGTGAAATCCTGATAGCGGGTGTTGAGCCTCCAACAGACTCCACTTCTAGAGTCATAATGATGTCACTAGAGGATCCCTGCCCTGCTAGCTAAGTGGGAGCCTGGCAGCGGGAGCGTCTTGGGACCTAACCCTGGAGGGAGAAAACATTCCTCTGGACAACCTCCGGGTGCTACCACCAGCCCAATAATCTAGGTTAAAGCCTGATGGCAGGTGTTAAGCCTCCACCGAAATCCACCTCTTGCATAATAAAGATGTAACTCGAGGATCCAGGACCTGCTAGTTGGGTGGGATCCTGGCAATATGAGCATCTCGGGACCTAACCTTGGAGGGAGAAAATGTGCCACCATTTATCCTGACCCTGCAAGCTAGGCAGAATCCTGGCGGCGAAAGCATTCAAAGAGTCAGATTTACGAATAACAAACTTTATCTTCAAAAGATTTGGGGCATCAAAAGATTTCATATATAATGAAGAAGTGGACGTACATATTTTTATGGATAGAAACGCTTTTAGTCATCACCACTCCAGGTGAGACTTAGGGTCTCGCCCTCCACATTTTGGAGACGGTACCCCCTTACCTTAGAGCCTCTTGGACAATATACGGGCCTTCCCAGTTTCGGTTGGGCTTCCCCACTACTGTCGGCCTCCCGGCTGCATCCACCTTCTTTAGGACCAAGTCTCCTTCTACGAACTGTTTGACCCTGACGTTCTTGTCAAAGTACTTAGTAATTAATCGCTTTACCTCTTCCTTTCGGATGGCGGAGAGATCACGCAATTCTTCCACCATGTCCAGGGTGAGTCATAACTCCACCTCGTTCTCAGCTCTCCATTCCTCCCTACCTTCCCGGGCCTCTACCACCCGAGGTATCTGGACCTCAAATTCTATGGGATGTACTATTTCGTTTCCTTGAGAGAGATTCAAGGGGTTTCCCCCGTGGCTGTGTTGGGAGCGGTCCTTAGAGCCCAGAGGACCGAGGGAAGCTGCTCCACCATGCTCCCCTTCAAGTTTTCAACTTTCTTCTTCAAGAGGTTCACAATGATCTTGTTTAGTGCCTCCACATGCCCGTTGCTCATAGAGTGATGGACCGACGTGAAACTGAGGTCAATCCTGAGATGTATACAAAGACTGATATACTCGGCGCTGGCGAACTGAGGGCCATTGTCCGTGACAATGGCCTGGGGTAGCCCATACCTAAAGATTATCTTCCCCCACAAAAAGTTTCTGATTACATGGGAGGTCACCTTGGCCAGCACCTTCACTTCCAACCACTTATTAAAATAATCTATCATTACCAACAGGAACCTCCTCTACACGCTAGCCTTGGGGAAAGGTCCTACCAAGTCTATTTTGCAGATGGAAAAGGGCTTGGGGCTGTGATGATTCTGAGGCGGCGGGCTAGTTGAAGTTGGAGATGGGCAAACAACTAGCACTTGTGGCACTTTTTCGTGAATTCTAAAGTATCATTGCCCAGGGAAGGCTAGAAGTACCCTTTCCTAATAATCCTTCCTCCAGGGTCTGACTCCCGGAGTGACTCCCACACTCCCCGGAGTGGGCCTCTTCTAAGATTATTTGGGTCTCCCTCTTGGCCACACAACGAGCCAACTGGCCTAAGAGGGTCTTCCGATACAACCGCCCGTCACAGATGAGATAGTATGTTGACTTATACTTAAACTTCTTTTTGTCCATCCCCTCCGGGTACTCCCTTATGGAAAAGAACGTCGTGAAACGGTCCATCCTCGAGGGATGTTGATCCACCTCCATCAGTTCTCCCACTTAGATAGAAGGGCAAAAAAAGTCAGCGATGGTAGCCCCATTCGGGGAACATGGTTTGCCAGCCAATCAACCTGTTCATTTTCCTCCATGGTCATGTATCAGATGGAGAAGGTTTTGAACATGACGATGAACCTCTTCACTTTCGCCAAGTATAACTGAAGGGTATGCTCCCTTGCCTCAAACACCTCATTGATCTGGGAAGCCACCACCATGGAGTCAGTGAGGACCTCCATGTCAAGAACACCCAGTTCCTTGGCCAGACGTAGCCCTGTAATCACCGCCACATACTCATCCTAATTGTTAGTAATAGAAAAGTGGACAACTATTGTTTGTTCTATCTTTGTTCCTTTGGGGCTCTACAAAATCACCGACACCCCTAAGGAATGCTTACCTGAGGAACCATCACCTTCCAAGGAACTGGGCGGGTAAGTTCCGCATCCGCCACCTTGACCACATAATCAACAAGGAATTCGGCCATCTCCTGGGCCTTGATCGAGAGGCGCAGGATGAAGGAGATATCAAAATCACTCATCTCTACCGACCACTTAGCCAATCTTCCTGAATGTTCCACCCCCTCGAAGATATTGTAGAGGGGATGGTAAGTCACCACTCGGATGGAGTATGCCTGGAATTAGGTCCAGAGCCTCCTGGCCGAGATGACCAGAGCAAAGGCCATATTCTCAAAGATTGGATATCGGACCTCCGTCTTCCTCAGGACCCGACTCACATAATAGATGGGCAACTTCTTCTTTCCCTCTTCATGAACTAGGATGGAGCTCAGGGCCTCTGCTCTAACACTGAGATACAAAGATAGGTCCTCCCTCTATTTTGGCCCTACGAGGAGAGGAGCCTGGGTCAACTGCCTCTTCAAGGCTTGGAACGCCTCGTCGCACACCTTCGACCATTCAAACTTTTGGACCTCTCTCAATGCTTTGAAAAAGGGAGAGCACTTCTCTCCGGCCTGGGAAAGGAACCTACTTTGCCCTGCCAACTTCCCTATCAATCACAGTACCTCCTTAGCATTTCGAGGTGAACCTAACTGAATGATCGCCTTGACCTTACCAGGGTTCAGCTCCACCCCTATAGGGGTGAGAAAATCGCCCAAGAACTGGCCCTGAAGACGGACTTCAAGGGGTTCAGCCTCATCTTGTACTCATGCAAGGTGTTGAAGGTTTCCTCCAGGTCCTGGAGGTGAGAGTCCACATCTTGACTCTTGATCATAAGATCATCCACATACACTTCTAGGTTCCTTCCCTTTTGTTCTCGGAAAACCCTATCCATCGTCTTTTGGTACGTCGCTCCTACATTCATCAGCCCAAAGAAAATAATTTTGTAGCAGTAGCACCCATTCCCTGTGATGAAGGAGACATCTTTTATGTCGGGAGGGTGCATCCTGATCTGGTGATAACCTGAAAACACATCCAAAAAACTCATTACAGGAAAACTAACGACTGATTTAACCAGCGCGTCAATCCGAGGCAAGTGATGATAATCCTTAGGGCATGATTTATAATGCAATGAAACATCAACACACATATGCCACCAACCATCTCCTATTTTAACCATGACTATATTGGCGACCCAGTCGGGGTACTATATTTCTGATACAAAACCACCATTGAGGAGCTTGGCCACCTCCTCCATAATAGGCTCAGCCAGCTTGTCCGCAAAGGACCTCTTCCTCTTCTTGATGGGATAGGCTTCTGGATCTAGGTTGAGGCAGTGGCAGGCAATGTCTGCATCGACCCATGACATCTCTGTAGCGCTCCAAGCAAAGATTTCAACATTTTTCTGGATGCACTCCAGCATCCTCTCCTGGTCAATCGGGGTCAACCCTCGCTAATGCTCCAACAACCAGCTTCTCCACCCTACTTCCCTGGGTAAGAACTTCCATCTCCAAATCCTCTTCTGCATCAACTAGCCTGGACTACTATCCAGATTCACTAATAACCCATTCTCCTAGGACAAGGGCCTCCGCTTTTTCCAAGGCCATTGCCTCGGTCGGCTCTTCCAGAATAGCTTCTGCTCCAACAACCTAGGCGGGGACTTCTTCCCCCACTTCCACCTCCTTCACCTCTTCCCCAGCCTCTAGGTCGGGCAGCTCCACCAGCAGCTTCTCCATCTCCTCAGCCCCCTCCTGCCAAGAGATTGAATTCATCACCGTGATGTAGCACTCCCTTGCAGCCTTGGGGTATCCCCTGACTCGGACCTGGATCCCCTTAGCTTTGAACTTCAAGCACTTATGGAAAGATGAGGGGACACAGCGGAAGGAGCTGATGAGGGGCTGCCCGAAGATAGAATTGTTGCTGCTGGAGGCGTCCACGATGATGAACCTGCAAGTACGGGACTGCCCCCCCAGAGTAACATGGAGTCCGACTCCTCCTTCCACTTCCTTCCTCTCCCCAGAAAATCCGAAGAAAGGCCCATACGAGGCCAGCACCCTCTTGGCCTCTACCATCATCGCATCGAATGCCTTCTTCAAAATGACGTTGACCGATATCCCATTATTAATGAGGATCCGGGAAATAGTGAAATTTTTGATGGCTGTTTGGATGACCAGTGTATCGCAAAAGGGATCCTCATGATCCGGCATGTCCTTCCTTTAGAAGGTAATCTTCTCATCGGGGGTGGGGTTTTGGATGTGGAACCAAAGCTCCATCAATACAAGTTGTAGAGACTCGCCTTTCATGAAACCTCGACTCCCACCCCATCATGGATCACTCTGATCCCTCCTCGGGCTCAAATATCAAACCGATCCTAGCACCTATCTTCCTCTGCCTGAGGAAAGACTTTCTCGATCTGTAGCCCATGATGGCCCTGCTGCTGCCACTACTGCTCCTTATTTCCCCTCATATAGAGGAACTCCAGGCTCATAGCAGTGGCATGCCCCTCCTCTCCATGAAAGTCACAGTAGGGTAACTCTACCCTAACCTCCTGCCTTCTCCTCTGCCCAGCTTTCCTCCTTTCCCCCATGGCTATTGCCATAGGCTGATTCTAGCCGGGGAGAGGTGTTCTATGGCATTGACCTCCACTTAGAGGGTAGAACTGACCCTGATCCCCTGGCGCTAGTCTCCTCTATGAAAGCCTCTCTACAGCCCCTAGTCCTGTCATTCCATCCTCCAACCTTGCCGATGGTTCGGCTCCTAGTGCCCCCATTAGGGCTACTACTGCTGCTATTGTTCCCTCTGCCTTGTTTTTTCTCTTCTTTCCTCATGACCTTTACAACCTCTTAGATTATCTTCCTCAATGGCCCACTTGGCCAGCATCCGCGCAAAATTCGGGTTTAACACCTCCATGTCGACCTCCCTTGCCGCTATCTCCATCAGCTTCTTGAAGGACACTGGAGGCACCCTCTTCAACTCCATCACATAGAACCCAGGCTGAATCCCTAGGGTGAAGGCCACTCACAGGGTATGTCCTGACATCTCCTATACTAGGAGAACCTCCTCCTAGAACCTTTCCAAGTAGCTCCTTATGGTCTTGTTCATACCCTGCTTGATGCAGAATGGACACTCAGACTTCTTCAACTTTTCAAAGTAGTGAATCTCATTATGAACCCCCAACGAAGGTCCTCAAAACCGTAGATGGAGCCGGTCGGGAGATGGTGGAATAACTCTCTTGCCTTCTCCTAATGGTTGATGGCGAAGATTCTGCACTCGAACCTGTATAACATCTATCGGATCGAGACCACGTCCTCCAACCACTGGACGTGCTGGACCGGGTCACCCTTCCCGGTGTATTAGGACATTTTCGGCTCCCGGAACCCCTCTGGGACTGGGGCTGATGAGACAAGCTTGCTGAAGGGGTTGTCCCTCTCTACTGGGCTAGTACGGATATCTTGCCCCCCATGTCGCCAAACCGGCCTCCAGTCGCCGACTTGGAGAAGAATTCTCGCCCCTGGAGATCTTGCCTGCTGCCTTCCTCCGCTACCTCCTTCCCAAGTCACCGAGCCGGGGAATCCTATCCTAGAGCTGAGGCGGTGGCGATTGGGACTATTGGCGTCGAGCATTCGATATGCGCTCTGAGTGCTACACTGACGAGACCGAGCACTTCCCTCCTTAACTCCTCGAACATACCCACTGTAGCTAGAGGGGGAGGGGGTGGCGAGTCGTACCTATCCGAGACTTGTCCTTCTCCTCATTTCATCAAGCTTACTGAAGATTTTCTGTGCTGACCGCGCTCCACATTCACCGCACCAAAAAGTTGAAACCAAAAAATTGGTCTCGGTAGAGTTCACCCTTGGGGAAGGGGTGATCATACACTTACTTGTCTCCTATAAGACAAAATACTAAGGAAAAAGAGCAGGCGACAGACCCAACGGCTCGACATGGAGGTCCCACCACACACTCGAAAGATCTTAGAGCGTTTCGCCTCCCCAGACAAATGTCCGGCTACAGATACCTCATAAAGCTCAAGAAGATTAGGGCACAAGTAAGCATACCTTCTGAGGTACCCCCTTGGGTATATTTATTGTTTTCAGAAAAATGGTCAACTAAAAGAAAACCTCCGCTGTTCTAAATAGCTATGTGTAGTCCAGGTTGGTATGCCAACATCGTGACTACACTGTTCTGAAGGGCTAAATGCAGACCTCTGAGGTCATCCTGGTAATTTGCCTTTGGGCCCTGCTGGGAGAGTAATATGTGAGAGAACCACTCGGCTAAAGGGGGAATGCCGGGAGCACGATGCACTTACCACCTTGAAGATCTCTGAAGGGTGAGTGCCTGGTTGGGCAGCCACTATCCTAGCTTGGCGAGAGCTAGTCTTGCACGCGCGCTAATGCGCGAGATCCTTAGACGAGTGCTGGGTGAAGATTGCACTTGCCGAAGGGCCAAACAATTCTTCCTCGTGCTCCACAAATGCCTCTCTTTAGGCCTTGGGTGAATGCTAGACAAACTGCCCCACTCACCGATCTGATGGGGTCCACTCATCGAATATGGGGTTGTACACTAGGCAGTGGACTACTAAAACATTCATTAATCAATATTATGCAAAATCATGCAATACTTTATCCAATACTCTTTTAAACTAAGCATTCACAGATAATCATGCTTTTACAAGAAGTTCTCAAACTATCATGATTTTTCAAATGTACATGTAATATCCACTAACTTATCCCTTCGATTGATTATGAAACTTCACCAAGTTAATTTGTTGGTACCCTAGTTTGATTTGAGTTCAGTCCTCTCCTTTGTGCCCCTTGACCCAAGAAATATCTATGGTCAATGGTTAGGAGTCTAGCTGTAGAGTCCTCGCTTTTCCAAATTGAGAATTTGGTTAAGTAGGTTTTTCGTTCGACTATAGTCGAACGCCGTTCGACTATCGTCTATCGGCTGATCGACGATCGTCTATCAGATGGTCGACTATCTGTTCTGCGCTGATAGTTCGACTATCTGTTGATAGTTCGACTATCTGTTCTGCGCTGATAGTTCGACTATCGGTTGGTAGTTCGATTATCTGTTCTGCGCTGATAGTTCGACTATCTGTTGATAGGTCGACTATCTGTTCTGCGCTGGTAGTTCGACTATCTGTTGATAGTTCGACTATCTAGTTTGTTTTGATAGTTCGACTATCTTTTGATAGATCGACTATCTGTTTTCTGAGGTAGGTCGACTATCTGCTTGATAGTTCGACTATCTCTGTGCGCTTGATAGCTCGACTATCTGTCCTAGATAGATCGACTATCTGATAGTTCGACTATCTGTCCTGATAGTTCGACTATCTGCTGCGGTAGCTCGACTATCTATTTGATAGCTCGACTATCTGGATCGTTCGACTATCTGCCCGATAGTTCGACGATCTCCTGGCGTCGTTCGACGATCTTCGAAGGTCGTTCGACGTTTTCTGTCTGCCTTTGTATTTTGTATTTATTTATTATATTTAATTATTTAATACATTTTCTGGCACAGTATTTTAAGTTGTATGATAAAGTTTCCAGGCATTATTTGCTCTATTCTTATTGCCTGAGTTTAAATCTTTTAAGATAAAGTTGTTTGTCTTATTAGCTGTCATTTTAATTTACTTTATCTGCTGACAGCCCTTTATAGCCGTTGGACTGAAAAGTCTTTTTTTGCTATAAAGAGATTGTTTCTGATGTGACTTTATTTAGTCTATCTGTTTATTTGATTTAAGCCTGCAGCTTCTTAGAAAGAGGTTTATTCCTTTTTATAGAATGTTTTGCTGCAGAGATATTTCTGTCTTCTTGATATTTACAGCCCAGGTCTCAAGGCTCAGAAGAAGACAAATTAATTCAAATGGAAGAGAGCCGTTGCTTGCTGATGATTATATAAAGAACCCTTTGCTGAAGGATTCAAGCCAGTTAACAGGAGTTAATAGAAGAGAGTGTTACACACATATTCAAAAGCACTCAAGCCTTCATCAAGCTCAAGCTTCCTGCTCTCAGCAAACTCCATCTAACTGAGAAGTGTTAAGATCTTCATCTCTTCTTCACCTGAGTTCTCCTGCTTTCAGGAAGTTCAACTCAGAGTTTCTTTGAAGAAGAAGAAGAAGAAGATTGCTGCTTGAAGACTGTTTCTTTTTATTGTTTACTTTCTTCCTGTAGCTCTTTCCTTCAGAACTTTCTGAAGAGTTTTCTCTGCACTGAAGCAAGACTTCACCTGGACATCTTTGAGCCAGGGGGAGCCTTGATTCTTTAGAGCATTCTAGCTCAGTGCAAGCTTTTGTGCTTCTCTAATCTATTGCAAAATAGAGAAGACATCTTAACCTTCTTCCCCCTCCTGTACAGGGTTATTACTCCCTTCAAAAGTATCCCTTGGTGGCAGGGCACCTGATCAAAAACCTGTGCTTGGTTTTTAGACACCTGATCAAAAGTCTAAAGGGTCTCTGGATCTACCTGAAGAAGATCTTGTTGGTGGCAGGGCACCTGATCAAAAACCTGTAGTGGATTCCTACCGTTTGGGTAGAAGAGTGGACGTACCCAAGTTGTTTGGGGAACCACTATAAAATTCCTTGTGTCGTCTGGCTTGTTTATTATTTTTCCTGTACTGTGGCTGTGAATAGATATAACTAGGCTGCTAGTTGCTGTTTAGGTTTTTCCAAGCTTAACTATAATTACAGTTAGCTTGTGTTTGTACACAACACTTGTGTTAGGCTTTAAGGTTAAACCAATATCTATAATCTCTTCATTCCGCACTTCACTCCAAGGGAGTTGGGTAGACAGTTAAGTTTTGTATTGTGCAAAATTTGATTACTCTATTCACCCCCCCTCTAGAGTAGTATCTATCCCTTCACTTTCAATTGGTATCAGAGGGAGGTTGACTGACTGTATAGGCTAACACCTAAGTCACAAGATCCTGATAGATACCAAGAGCTTATAGATATTCACTATCATGGCCCAGTCTAAGGATTATTCTAGCACCAGACCTCCAGCATGCAACTTAGCAAAGTTTGGCATCTGGAAGGCAAGGATCAAACTTTATATGAACTCTATTGATGAGAGTATTTTTGCTTCTATTTTGTCAGGTCCCCCAAGAGCACCTGGTGCTGCCACTGGCTCATCATCTGATATGAGTGCAGTGCCTCCTCCAGATTATAATGATGAGTACAAGAAGGCCAAAATTGCTGATGCCAAAGCAATGAACATACTGGCTCAGACTATGTCTGATGAGGTGTTCCAGAAGGTGGCCGACTGCTCCTCAGCTAAGGCCATGTGGGACACACTGAACCAGATTGTAGCTGGTTCAGCTGATGAAAGGAAGGACAGGAGGTCCAACCTTATCTCACAGTATGAGAACTTCAAGAAGACTGATGCTGAATCAGTTGAAGCGATGTACACCAGGCTCAGCTCAATCATCAATGAGCTGAGGACCCTTGACAAGGATATCTCATTGACAGAGGTCAATGATAAGATCCTTATGTGCTTTCCTAGCACATGGGATTTGAGGATCTGGCCAATCAAGGAAGCCAGAAGCACCAATGAGATATCAACTGAAGCCCTTCTCGGCAAGCTCAAATCTTTTGAGCAAGTGCTGAAGACAAGGGAAGCTGAAGCAGAAGCCAAGACCCCCACTCCAACAAGAAAAGAGCAATCTCTAGCTCTTAAAGCTGCTGAAGCCTCAGAAGGCAGCCAATCAAATGAGGAGCTCATGGCATTGTTTGCCAAGAGATTTCTCAAAATGGGGAGAAAAGAGTTCAGAAGAAAATCTTCAAAGTATGAAGAAAAGCCAAGGTATGATCGTACTCCAACTAAAGAAATTATTTGTTATGGGTGCAGGAAGCCTGGACACATCTTGCCAGAGTGTCCAGAGGAGAAAAACAAAGAAAAGAGAAAAGATAAAGAACAACACAGGAAGCACTCCAAGCCATCCTCCTACAAAAACAAGAAGAAGGAGAGAGGTTTCATTGCAGAAACCTGGAGTGATTCTGATGAAGAATCCTCATCCTCAAGCTCTAGTGAGGATGAAGAAGAAAAGAAGGCAAAAGAAGTTTGCCTCATGGCAATAGATGCCTGCAGCAACCACTCTGTTGCAGAGAGTTCTGACTCAGATGAAGAAATGCCTACTGAAGATGAGGTACTTTCATCTTATGATTTTACTTCAGAAGAGTTTAAGTTAGATTTTAAATCTCTATGTTTAGATTTAATTAGTTCAGAAAAAGAGATAAAAGAACTTAGAAATAGGCTAGCTGACTCTGAATCAATAGCCTCTGAAAATGTTAGGTTAAAGGAAGAACTCACTACTTGTAGTGAAGAAATCAAATTTCTTAAAATAGAATTAGCTAAGTCTAAGAGACTAGAAGAGTCACTTAATGGTAGAAGCCTTAAGCTGTTAGAAATTACCAGCATGACTAACACTAGGTCAGGTAATGATAAATTAGGCTTAGGAGCTTCTCCCAGTGAACCCCCAGTCTTGCTTAAAAATAATCTTTCAACTCCAGTGAACTTCATTTCAGCTAGTGGAAAGAAGAACACTGAGCAAGTAAACCTTGTAAATAAAACATTAAATAAGGCTAAGAGAGAAAAGAGAAAGAAGTTTTTCAAAGAAATGCAAAGAGCGTCGAACGCCGCTCGACGATCGGATGCTCCATGGTCGAACGAAGCTCGACGATCTGAGCGCCCATCGTCGAACGTCGATCGACGATTTCAACATGATTTTCAAAATCATAATCCATTCCATAGAAACCTAAATGAAAATAGAAACCCTAGGTTTGTTGACCCATCATCTGCATGGAGAATCCCACCTAGGAGATCTCACCCACTAGGTTATCACCCTCAGCCTGCATTTTCTTATATCTCCAGTTTTTCTTATGTGAAAAACAAGGGACCCAAGGTTACCTGGGTCCACTCTGTCTAAATAGTTGTTTTGCAGGTGAAGGCCTATCCAATCACTCAAAATAAGTGGTATTTGGATAGTGGATGCTCTAAGCATATGACAGGAAACAAAGAGCTTCTGTCAAAGTACAAAGCAAAGCTCGGCCCAAAGGTTATCTTTGGAGACTCCAGCAGTGGTCAGACAGAAGGATATGGCAAGATCACAATTGGAGCTGTTACATTCAAGAGAGTTGCTTATGTCAATGGACTGAAGCATAACCTGATTTCAGTCAGCCAGCTATGTGATGCTGGCTACCAGGTTTCTTTTTCTAACTCCTCTTGCAATATTACTTTAAATAATAATGTTGTTTTAATAGGTAATAGAATAGGCAATATATATTTAGTAGATTTTAATTCATCTCATTCTGAAATCTGCCTGTTTAATGAATTAACCCTTAATAATAATTCTTTATGGCATAAAAGGCTTAGTCATGTAAACCTCAAGAACATATCTAGGTTATCTAAGCACAACCTTGTTAGAGGTTTACCTTCTTGCCCCTACAAGAAGGAGAGCCTATGCAAGGCTTGTCAGCTAGGAAAGCAAACCAAGAATTCATTTAAATCTGTTAATAAAAGTGATTCTCCTAGAATCCTGTATTTATTACACTTGGACCTTTTTGGCCCAATAAATGTACAAAGTCTAGGAGGGAAGTATTACACATTAGTAATTGTAGATGACTTCTCTAGGTTCAGTTGGGTTTTCTTTTTGAGAACTAAGTCTGATAACTTCAAAGCCCTTACAGACTTTCTACTTTGTGTGCAGACTGAGTACTCTACTCATGTGGCCTTGATCAGAAGTGATCATGGTACTGAGTTTGACTCTCTTCTCATGCAAGAATTCTGTGAGAGAGAAGGTATCAAACATAGCTTCTCAGCTCCTAGAACTCCCCAACAAAATGGGGTAGTTGAAAGGAAGAATAGAACACTAATTGAAGCTGCTAGTACATTGTTGGCAGATGCTAACATGCCTCTATCCTATTGGGCAGAAGCTGTTAGTACAGCTAACTATGTCTTGAATAGAAGTTTGATACACAAACTTAAGTGTAAAACTCCTTATGAGTTGCTTAAAGGAAAGAAACCAAAAATTAATTACTTTAGAATTTTTGGCTGTACTGTTTATATTCATAACAATAATAAAGAATATATTAGAAAATTTGAAGCAAAAGCTTCAATGGGAATTATGCTTGGATATTCCCAAGTAAGCAAAGCTTATAGGGTTTATAACAAATCAACCTATAAGATAGAGGAATCTGTGCATGTGACTTTTGATGAGTCTCAGATGTTTTACAAGGAGAAAGAAAATTCTCCTTCCTCTAGTTCTTTGCAGGTACATGATGCCCCTCAAGAAATCCTTCAACTTTCAACTCTTCAAATCACTGAATCAGACAGTGATGAAGACATTGCTGAAGCTGTTGAAGCTGTTGTTCCACCAACAGTAGATCAAATTCCTCCTGAGGAATTAATCCCAACTGTTGCTGAAGATCACATCCCACCTGCTGATATTGTCACACTTAGAGATCATCCCACATCTCAAGTGATTGGAGACATATCAGCTGGTGTGCAAACAAGACATCAATTAAGACAGGATGTGATGCATGCTTGTTTCCTCTCACAGGTTGAGCCCCTCACCTTTAAAGATGCAGAGCTAGATCCCCACTGGATCATTGCAATGCAAGAGGAACTCAATCAGTTTGAGAGATGTAAAGTTTGGACTTTGGTTCCAAGACCTAAAGGCCAACTGATCATAGGCACCAAGTGGGTGTATAGAAACAAGTTAGATGCAAATGGAATAATAGTAAGGAATAAAGCTAGGCTTGTAGCTCAGGGCTACAGACAGGAGGAAGGTATAGACTATGACCAAACCTTTGCTCCTGTTGCAAGGCTAGAAGCAATAAGGATCTTCTTGGCCTATGCAGCCTACATGAAGTTTAAGGTGTTCCAAATGGATGTCAAAAGTGCATTCCTGAACGGTGAGCTTAAGGAAGAGGTGTTTGTTGAACAACCACCAGGGTTTGTTTCTTCAACTCAGCCTTCTCATGTTTTTAAGTTGCAGAAAGCTCTTTATGGACTAAAGCAAGCTCCTAGGGCCTGGTATGAGACTCTAGCTAGTTTCCTGTTAGAGCACAACTTCACTAGGGGAGTAGTTGATAGAACCCTTTTCGTCAAGCATCACAAGGACACAATCCTGTTAGTTCAGGTGTATGTAGATGATATTATCTTTGGCTCCACTGATCCCAAACTTTGCAAAAAGTTTTCCAACTTGATGCACTCTAAGTTTGAGATGAGTAGCATGGGTGTGCTGTCTTACTTCCTTGGTCTCCAAGTTAAGCAAGATGCTGATGGTATCTTCATCTCCCAATCCAAATATGCCAAGGAATTGGTAAAGAAATTTGGGATGGCTGATGCTTCAGCAATGCCTACACCCATGGCTACTAATGTAGTTATTGATTCTGATGATCACGGCAAGCCAGTTGATCAAAAGAATTAGAGGGCCATTGTTGGTTCCCTATTATATCTAACTGCAAGTAGGCCAGATATAATGTTTGCTACATGCCTTTGTGCTAGATTCCAGGTCAACCCCAAGGAATCTCATCTGATTCTTCTAAAGAGAATCCTGAGATACCTGAAAGGATGTCCAAATCTAGGACTTTGGTACCCAGCTGAGTCAGAGTTTGAATTAATTGGATATTCTGATTCTGACTATGCTGGTTGCAGAGTTGACAGGAAGAGCACCTCAGGAACTTGCCAGTTCCTGGGAGAGAGATTGGTCTCTTGGTTCTGTAAGAAGCAGGCTTCTGTCTCAACTTCAACTGCAGAGGCTGAATATATAGCTGCTGCTAGTTGTTGTTCACAGATCCTGTGGATTCAAAACCAGCTTGTGGATTATGGTTACTCACACAAGAACACCAAGATCATGTGTGATAGTACCAGTGCTATTTCTATTGCACAAAATCCAGTGCACCACTCTAGAACCAAGCACATTGAGATTAGGCACCATTTCCTGAGAGATTGTGTGGAAAAGAACAAGATCTGTCTTGAGTTCATATCCACTGAGTTTCAGAGAGGTGATATATTCACCAAGCCTTTAGATGAACAGAAGCATCTGTTCTTTTTAGTCCAACTAGGCATGATAAATGGACGAGACTAAGTGTGACGATATCTGCCTATGTTGAGGTCTGCTTGAAGATCGTCGAACGATGATCGAAGATCGTCGAACGGATTGAGCCTATCGTCGACCTCTGGTTAATGATAGCTTATCTGTTTAAAGATCGTCGATCGACGTTCGACCATCGTCGAACAGGCTGAGCTTATCGTCGATCTCTACTCGACGACAGCTTGGTGCTTGTGAAGCCAGAATTAGCCGAACTATGGTTCGACTATTCTGCTTCTGAGCCGATCGTCGAACGGCCGTTCGACTATCGGTTCAAGATCTTTTTAATAGATCGACTATTTCCGGTCCAATATAAAGCCGATAGTCGACCTAGGTTAAAAGATCGTGTGCTTTATCGTCGACGGAGCGTGCCCTTTCGCATTCTGCTTTCCCGCTTGCGATTTTCTGGCGCTTCGTCTTTCTCGTTCCCTCTCCTGCTTTCTCGTGTTTTCTCCGGCGAATCCATGGCGATTTCTCCAGCTGTTCTAGCCGTAGTAAAGTTTGACGCCGGATTCAGTGTGGATTTCGAAGCTTTCAGCAGTTGCGATGCCGGAATCGTGGAAGTTCTCCAGCTCTGCAGAGATCAAGGTCTAGAGAAGCTGATGTCTGAAAGGATCAAGATCAACATTCCAGAGATTAAAGAATGGGCGTTCACGTCGTCTTCCACAGACGAATCAATGATCGGTACCATCGGCGGAGTAGAAGTTATCCTGACTCCGGTCGTTCTTTCTGATGTCTTTGGTTTAGTTATTGGTGATGAAGATTATGAGCAAGACGCTCAGGAGTTCGGAAGGATGCTCGTCGAGCTGGGACATGCTGAAGGCATTCCCTCCAAGTTGCTCAAGGTAAATTTCCCTTTCAAGATCAAGTTCCTCGCTGAGGTTGTCGGAAAAGTGCTCCTTGGGAAGCATTCTGCCCATGATAACATAACAAGACAGCAATTCGCACTTATGTGTGCAATTGTTAATCGAAAGAGGATCGATTGGGCTGCTGTTCTGTTTGATTTAATCAGGAAGAAGACAGGAAAGAAGGAAGTCACCCTGGGAAGGGTTATTGGAATTTTTCTTAAGGAGAAATTCCCCCAGCTGCTGAGTTCTGCCGCAACTACCATCAATGCCAGCAAGAAGATGGATCCCCATCTGTTCTCAAAGTGGAAGAGGACGTTCGTGAAATCTGCTCCAGCACAATCTGAGGACACTAGGACTGCATCAGTCGCTCCTCAACCTATTGAAGCTGGCTCAGCTATCCCTTCCTCCTCCTCTGTTTTGCCGTCTACCTCAGTTGAAGTACCATCAACTTCTGCTGAGGTACGACCCTCTTCTTCTGCTGCACCTGAAACAACCGTGGTTGTTCCTCTGTCTCCTCCAGCCTCTCCTCTACCTGCATATCTGGCTAGGATATCTGCTCCTAGCTTCGATTTGTTAGGATCAGAGAGAATTCTTACTCCTCATGCATCTCCCGTTAATTCCCCAGTTCATTCCCCATCCCCTGCTCCCTCTCCTGCTGTATCTCCAGTTCGATCCCCTGTTCACACCACCCTCCATCCCAGCACATCTACCATATCTGCTGCTGATCCATCCACCTCTCATCCATCTTCTTTTGATATCTCTCCAGAGATTATCATCCGCATCGTGGAGCTGATTACCCCGTCAATCAAAACCATGATTGACGAGGCAATCGCTCCCCTTGCTGCCTCCATTGACCGTCTAACTGCCTCCATCCAATCCATTTCTAAATCTGCTGAGCCATCTTCCTCTAGGGGCCTGGTTTCAGTGGCTACTGAAATCAGGCAGGGGGAGATGTTCAATGAAGATGTCTCAGATCTTCCTGCCTCTACTCCAGCTGAAATAGAAATAGCTCCAGATGTTGTCTTGTCTGCCCAGCCAGAATCTGCTCAAGTTGAGCCAGAAGAAGTTCCAGATGTTGTTATGTCTGTTCAGGAAGAGACAGCTCCTGCTGAGGAAGAGATTGTTCCAGCTGAGAAAGTGGTAACTCCAGCTGAGGAAGTGGTTGCTCCAGCTGAGGAAGAAATTGTTCCAACTGAGGAAGAGATTGCTCCTGCTAAGAAAGTTTTAGCTCCAGTCTTGACTGAGAAGGAAATATCAGATGGAATCCTGCTATCAGAAATTGCAGTGAAAGTATGCTTAGAAGATCTAACCTCTCCTATGATTGCCAGATTCCTGGAAGGAATCATAACTAAATATCTGAATGACTGCTGGGAGATGGTTAAATATGAAGGTAATTCCCTAATCCGGTTTATTGATGAGTCAATTTATTTGCTTGCTGGTGAATACCTTGAAGGGATGATTCAAGCTTACTTAGCAGATCTGTGTTCTTGATTCTACAGATACTATTAAAGAAGATTTAACTGCCCAGAAAATAGCAGTTGTTTCTGAGGCTGCTCCAAGTGATTCTGATACTCAATTAGATCCAGAATTGGATGTGTTTTTAGATGATAAAGAGGATGAAAATCAAGAGGAAATCAAAGTTGATTCTCCTGTTTTAAGTTTGGAAGAAATTCAAGCAAGGGCTGCTTGGGACTTAAGAGTAAAATCTTTAAAAGAAAAAGAGAAAGATTTGCAATTTGAGAAGTCATCCATCTGGGATGACTCTCCTGGTTTAGATTTAGACTCCCTTCTGGCTATGGATGCCCTGGAAGAAGAAAGGGAGAAATCTGTCTCAAAGCTTAAAGAAAAGGCTGTCTCAGAAGCCTATGATCCCTATGAGAACCCTCCATCATCCCATTCTGATGATGATGATGATTCAGATGTGTCTGAAAAATCAAAGAAAAAGAAATCTGCTGCTAAGAAAAGAAAAGCTGCTCCTCCTCCACCTCCAAATAAGGATAATGACATTCCATATTATATTCTGAAGGGCATTGACCCCAAATCAAAAGATTTTAAGCATTGGATGTGGTTTTCGAAAAATCAGCAAAAAGAAAGGAAGAGAACAAAGAGGTATGACAGTCCAGTCTCCAGATGGACTCCCAAAGGTCCTCCTCCACCTCCAGGTGCAGGAGCCTCTGGGAATCTACCTGCTAATCAATCTGCCGCCTATGGAAAATCTGCGTCTGCTCAGCCCCAACCAAGACAAGGTCATCAAAGTTCTCAAGGCAGATCATCCTATGGTTCTCAAAGACCAGTGAAGGAGGTTGTGGCCCAAAGACCAACTTTTTCCCCACCTCCTTCTCCAGTTCAATCTGAGAAAAGTGTTTCGAAAGGTAAATAGTTTACAGTGTTTTAAAACCTTCTAGCAAGTCGCTTTTGCTAAGTTTATTCTAATGTCTTATCTAGATAAAATAGCTGATGCTGCTTCTCCAGAGCCCGTATATGAAAATCCTGAGCTCGATCCTAATTTTAGGATGGCTCGCTTTCAAGAGCTTGTAGGAGCAGCCCAAATAAGAAAAGCAAGAGCCGAAGGCAAAGATACAACTGGCTTTACTACGATGTCAGCATATAGAAAGAAAGAATTTGAAAAATTCCAAGTCAATCCTGAGATATTTGATCCAGCAAAGTACATGGAAAAACATCCTGAAGCTGTTGTCCCCAGAGCTACAGAACTAAAGATCATTGGGGCTCAGGATCTGAAGATGTCAAAGAAGGAATCTGATGACCCGCTCAGAAAAATCTCTTTTGTCTCTAGTTCTTCTGATCCATTACCTGACCCTAAAGATTCTTAATAGTTTGATTAAACTGCTGTGATATTTTTGATTATTTATTTATCTGATTGATAATCTGTCAGTTTATTGTTAACTATCTGCTGAATTTATTTTTAGTATTCTATTGCTAGCTGTTTTAGTTTTTGAGAGACTTAACTCAAATAGGGGGAGATTGTTGGTACCCTAGTTTGATTTGAGTTCAGTCCTCTCCTTTATGCCCCTTGAACCAAGAAATATCTATGGTCAATGGTTAGGAGTCTAGCTGTAGAGTCCTCGCTTTTCCAAATTGAGAATTTGGTTAAGTAGGTTTTTCGTTCGACTATAGTCGAACGCCGTTCGACTATCGTCTATCGGCTGATCGACGATCGTCTATCAGATGGTCGACTATCTGTTCTGCGCTGATAGTTCGACTATCTGTTGATAGTTCGACTATCTGTTCTGCGCTGATAGTTCGACTATCGGTTGGTAGTTCGACTATCTGTTCTGCGCTGATAGTTCGACTATCTGTTGATAGGTCGACTATCTGTTCTGCGCTGGTAGTTCGACTATCTGTTGATAGTTCGACTATCTAGTTTGTTTTGATAGTTCGACTATCTTTTGATAGATCGACTATCTGTTTTCTGAGGTAGGTCGACTATCTGCTTGATAGTTCGACTATCTCTGTGCGCTTGATAGCTCGACTATCGGTCCTAGATAGATCGACTATCTGATAGTTCGACTATCTGTCCTGATAGTTCGACTATCTGCTGCGGTAGCTCGACTATCTATTTGATAGCTCGACTATCTGGATCGTTCGACTATCTGCCCGATAGTTCGACGATCTCCTGGCGTCGTTCGACGATCTTCGAAGGTCGTTCGACGTTTTCTGTCTGCCTTTGTATTTTGTATTTATTTATTATATTTAATTATTTAATACATTTTCTGGCACAGTATTTTAAGCTGTATGATAAAGTTTCCAGGCATTATTTGCTCTATTCTTATTGCCTGAGTTTAAATCTTTTAAGATAAAGTTGTTTGTCTTATTAGCTGTCATTTTAATTTACTTTATCTGCTGACAGGCCTTTATAGCCGTTGGACTGAAAAGTCTTCTTTTGCTATAAAGAGATTGTTTCTGATGTGACTTTATTTAGTATATCTGTTTATTTGATTTAAGCCTGCAGCTTCTTAGAAAGAGGTTTATTCCTTTTTATAGAATGTTTTGCTGCAGAGATATTTCTGTCTTCTTGATATTTACAGCCCAGGTCTCAAGGCTCAGAAGAAGACAAATTAATTCAAATGGAAGAGAGCCGTTGCTTGCTGATGATTATATAAAGAATCCTTTGCTGAAGGATTCAAGCCAGTTAACAGGAGTTAATAGAAGAGAGTGTTACACACATATTCAAAAGCACTCAAGCCTTCATCAAGCTCAAGCTTCCTGCTCTCAGCAAACTCCATCTAACTGAGAAGTGTTAAGATCTTCATCTCTTCTTCACCTGAGTTCTCCTGCTTTCAGGAAGTTCAACTCAGAGTTTCTTTGAAGAAGAAGAAGAAGAAGATTGCTGCTTGAAGACTGTTTCTTTTTATTGTTTACTTTCTTCCTGTAGCTCTTTCCTTCAGAACTTTCTGAAGAGTTTTCTCTGCACTGAAGCAAGACTTCACCTGGACATCTTTGAGCCAGGGGGAGCCTTGATTCTTTAGAGCATTCTAGCTCAGTGCAAGCTTTTGTGCTTCTCTAATCTATTGCAAAATAGAGAAGACATCTTAACCTTCTTCCCCCTCCTGTACAGGGTTATTACTCCCTTCAAAAGTATCCCTTGGTGGCAGGGCACCTGATCAAAAACCTGTGCTTGGTTTTTAGACACCTGATCAAAAGTCTAAAGGGTCTCTGGATCTACCTGAAGAAGATCCTGTTGGTGGCAGGGCACCTGATCAAAAACCTGTAGTGGATTCCTACCGTTTGGGTAGAAGAGTGGACGTACCCAAGTTGTTTGGGGAACCACTATAAAATTCCTTGTGTCGTCTGGCTTGTTTATTATTTTTCCTGTACTGTGGCTGTGAATAGATATAACTAGGCTGCTAGTTGCTGTTTAGGTTTTTCCAAGCTTAACTGTAATTACAGTTAGCTTGTGTTTGTACACAACACTTGTGTTAGGCTTTAAGGTTAAACCAATATCTATAATCTCTTCATTCCGCACTTCACTCCAAGGGAGTTGGGTAGACAGTTAAGTTTTGTATTGTGCAAAATTTGATTACTCTATTCACCCCCCCTCTAGAGTAGTATCTATCCCTTCACTTTCATAATTGTACAACGAGTTTCACTAAACCATTTATTGACTTCAAGATCTATCCATTAAGTCTCATCAATCTTTTGTTTTGTACAATCACAAATAATTTAAGTTCAGCAAACCATATTCAAACCTCGACATTAGAATTCTTTGACTTCTCCACCAAGTTCAAATCAAGTTCTACACTTACCCGAGAGCAACCTGTAATTAAGACCTGACTGTACAACAACATTTACTTGACAATACCAAGTCTACATGACTCGTATGAAGGCGTGTAACCTTCCATTAGAAAGGTATTTCAATGGACTACAACTTTCGTATTTGTTCCATCACCCAGATAAGACTGTAACATACCTGAAATCAGCCTCAAAGTGTGTTGCGTTCAGAAAATAGATTTCTGCACGTTTAACATGTCAGCCCAGTAAGTTCGATCAAACTTTACTAAGGATACATATCTCATTTTAAAATGTGTAACCATCTGTTGGAAAGGTATTTCTAAGGGCTACGACTTCCATGTTTAGTCGAAAGCTCAGGTCTGGCCGTATCGTGCCCGAAAATGGCCACGAAGTTCGCTGCACACAAAAAATAAATTTTTGCACGCATCTTAAAGCAAAACGAACGGCATCGGTTCGTCTTCTTCCTCTTGCCATTTAGTCAACACTTCATTCAGAATTTCCTCCTCCCTTATTCACCCTCAATAGGCCAACTCTCTTCCAGAAACCAAGTCCTACTTCAATCGAAGAGAGGAGGGGTTGAAGATTTCAAATCTCTAGGAGACAAATCCTAACAAGGCCTCTACCTAGGAGATCTTCATCTCATAAGTCGAACTCCTTTGATTTGACATCTCTCCTAAAGAATAACTACAGATTTATCACTAAGGGAGAGGGTAGGAAGCACACCTCATTTCCGGCAGTTCTGACATTTCTGGCCGTGGATCTCGTCACCCTCCTTGGCGGTATGGTTCTTCTCTTCATTGGCGATGTTCTTCATGAAAGAGAACAGCTCTTCCTCCTAGAACTGCAACTATGACGATATTTTCCTCTGCGATAGTTACGCACAGTTATGGCTCCACAATAATCGAAGTGATGGCTATTGTTCGATTTTCATTCTTATTTATATTAATGCATTAGGTTAAGCCCATTCGCCATTCGCCATGTGTCATAGTTCTATTGGACCATCCATTATTACCTAAATTAAGTTAAATTTGAAATGACTGGTCCAAGGAAATCATTTTGCACGAATCACGAAATCCGGTTCAACCCGCCTACACAGGACTACGGATTTTGCCTGGGCCAAAAATGCAACAAGTCAAATTCGTCGAGTATCGGCATCCATACTTGACGAATCGGTGAATTTAACCGGGTATACTCGACTAATTCTCCTCCAATCTCGCCGAATCGACTAAGTGATAATCGACGAATACGTCGAATATCCTTAGTGAAATTAGACAAATTCCTCTTAACCGAATTTCCTAAGTGTTCTCCCACCGAATTCTTTAGCCACCATTTTCGACGAATTCGTCGGGTATTACCAGCGATATCCGACAAATTTCACTTGGACTATTTATGGAACTCTGGTGTCGAGTGTGCCGAGAATCACCCAGCGACACTTGATAAATTCGTCGAATATCCTCGATGATATCCGATGCATCTCCCTTGGGACATTTTATCTATGGTCCCCTCTCATCATTCTTATTCTAATCCCCAAGACCCGTCAAATATTACTCAACCTCGGTACATCAGTCGATGCACCCCGATCCTGAGTCAAGTGTCTTGACTTAGAATGCGTGCGAGGGGCCTAACACAAAACGGGACGTTACGATTCTCGTGTATATAATTTAAATGATAGATAACACATCATGATTATATTTTACAAGTCATGATGATATTTCACTAAGTCACGCTTGTGACATCTAAGGTCATGCACATGTACCCAGTCCAAATAATAGATAACACGTCACAATGATATTTCACTAAGTCATGATAATATTTCACTAAGTCATGCTGTGACACCTTAGGTCATGCCCGTATACAGTCCAAATGATAGATAACATGTCATGATGATATTTCACTAAGCCATGATGATATTTTATTAAGTCACACCCGTGAACTATAAATCTTGCTCGTGTACTAGGTTTTAATAGTAGATAACACGCCATTATGATATTTCACTGAGTCGTGATAATATTTCACTAAGTCATGCCCTTGCCCTATATGGCCACACTCGTGTGCTCAGTTTAAATGATAGATAACATATCATGATGATATTTTATTACGTTACGATGATATTTCACTAAGTCATGCATGTGACCTATTAGGTCATGCTCGTGTACTTCAGTCTAAGTGATAGGTAACACGTCACGATGATATTTCACTAAATCGTGTTAATATTTCACTAAGTCACCCCCCCCCCCATAAGGTCACGCCTCTATTCTATAGGTTATGACCGCGACCTATGAATATCACGCCCATATAATGTGGGTCACGCCCGTGTACTTTGGACATTCTCCCAATTGAAATTTACTAACTTTTCATCTTGCACCCATGATGACCATGACTCAATACTAACCACCCCATGGCATGAGGTCTACTCCTTAGTCTGAGTCAACTCCTAGTGATACAAGACACTCACGAGGGGTGTAGTGCGAATTGGGATATTACAATGTGCATATAATGGATTTGTCAATGTAGGATCTTTCTTGAATACTTATGCAAGTATGCATATTCTCCATATCTTGTACTTGTTTCGTTCCTGTAGAATGAGAATTATATGTTTCTTCAAAAAATTCAATATTTCATAACATGTTCGAAATATATAAATAAGTTTACAAATATATTGATCTAGAGCAGAAAATAGACTATTTTTTAATTTAGCATTTAAAACAATTTTTATTTTTAATTAGAATACTTGGGCTTTCAAAAGCAATATTCCAAACATCAATATCTAAAAAATTAAGAAATTTTCCAATTATAATTTTCCACCCTTTGTAATTTTCACCGATAAAGAAAGGTGGTGATAATGATTTTTCATATATATAAAAAGAATCCCCTCTGGTGGATACGAGGTCCTGAAGTTCCATTATTCCCGGTTGTGAAGCTAATTTAAATAACCTTCCTCTAATACAACTTGTTCAATCTTTAGGTGCCCTTAGAGGTGGGTGAATAATGGATTTTGGAAATTTAATCTTAAATAAAATTATTGTTACTAATAAAGAAGTTTCGGAATAATTTATAGAAAAATATATTTTAATATTTCAGAAAAGACAATATTGAATATTACTTTTAGAAATATTTGGAATTAAATATTTCATTACTACCGCTGACATTAGAAGTTACCACCCAGTGCTAGCTCGCAGGGATTGAATTCCAAAAGATATTGTAAATAAAGGAACCTTACAATATATTTTTCTATGTGGCATCAAAATAAAATTATGTTTTAAATATTTTAGGGCCGAAATAAAATCAAGGTCATAAGATAAATAGAAGTATGATTTTATTTCATCAATTTAATAATTCAAAAGTGAGACATGGTTTTTTATTACAATAATAAGAATTAAAAAACATTGATCTCAATGACGTTAAGATCAAGGCAATAAATAAAAAGTCATTTTTCATTTTCTATACTAACCTTTCTCCCAAGGACTACTTGGTTCTAGCCTATATCTCCTAGATAAGGCCTCGAACTCCCCCTAAATCTAATCGAGACCAAGTCTCCAAGATATGAGATGAATTACATAATCCTCTGTTGGAACCCTATTACTTATTTGGGATAGGATTACTATCTTTTGTTTAGGATGTTTAGTTTGACCCACTTTGTATAGTCTAGGGTTATAGGATTTTTCCAGGGTTATTTCCTCAGAATAATTCCAAAAAAATTCATTTCGATGATAGCATAAATTAAGTTTGATGAAAGCATAGCTGTTATGGATGAACGACGAGCTCAGCTTGATGAACTCAGAGTTCTAACTCTGAGTTTAGCTCGACAAAAGCTGACCACCAGTCCACAAACTCTGACCTCAACTCTGTAGCTTAGCTCAACGATAGTTAAGTTTAGTTCGACGAAATATATACTCAGTTCGACAAACTCCAAGCTCAGGTCAACGAAAGATTTGCTGAGTTCGACGAATTCTTTACAGTGTTTAGGCAGTTATATTTATTCAACGGCTGAATGATCTCAGTCTTTATTTCAGGAAGTTATACTATGAAAATTAATGCTAAATATTCTTAATGAATATAGCCATTCCTAGCAGCATTAATTATGGATTTATCACAGAGTTTATTTCTAATCAATTTCCTAGGAAGTTACAAATCTCAAGGAATTCTTTAGCCGTTTCAGAATTAATGAATTCAAATGTATGAATTCCTCTTAGGCATTCAATATATATTGACAGAAGTTTTCTGCCTCAAGGTTAGACACGTATAGACAACATAGCCTGTTAGATATTACAGATTTATTTTTACAGAGAAAAAGATATTCTGCTTCAAGCTTCTTCAAGAAGAATAAATCTTAATTCTGAGATCTAACTTCAAATCTCTCAAAAACATTTACTAGACAGTGAACCTTTCAAGAAGGCCTACACCCTGAAGAAAAGTCTCACTCTCTTGATCAAAATCTCTATACAAATCTGGAGGAGCTATTTGCTCACAACATCCATTAGTCTTCTCAAAGAATATTGATAGAGAAGACATCATCATCTTTTTAGTTTATTTCATAAAAAGTGTACATGGTTTTTAACTTCCTTCAACAGCTGACCTCTTGGTTCCTAAGTATCCTTATCAAAAGATTTAAGTTTGGTTTTTGGGCACCTAATCAAAATCTCAAAGGATTACTAGATCTCCCTTAAAAAAAGATCTTTTGGTGGCAGGGCACCTGATCAAAAACTTGTAGTGGATTCCTACCAGGGTGGTAGATGAGTGGACGTACCTAGATTTATTTGGGAACCACAATAAAATTCATTGTGTCATCTGTGATTGTTATTCTTCTTATTTGTGGGTTATGGTTATTTTCTTTCTGTATATATATATATATATCACTTACTTTAAATCTGCTATAAAAATAAATTAATGTTTTTAAAATACAGTATTCACCCCCTCTAGTGTAGTGTAAAGTATATCTATCCCTCACTTTCAATTGGTATCAGAGGTTGGTTTTTTGGTTTTACAAGCTAACACTTGAACCATAAGATCTGATAGATTTTATTTTTACCTAGAAATTTATCATGCTACAAAATAAGGAATATTCAAGCACTAGACCTCCTGTGTGCAATTTAAATAAGTTTGCACTATGGAAGACAAGGATTAGACTGTACATGAACTCTATTAATGAAGATATTTATAACTCCATCTTGACAGGTCCACCTCTACCAGTGGCAACAACAAGTACCAGTGCTGTACCACCTCCAGAATGGATAGAAGCCCAGAAGAAAGCAAAGATTGTTGATGCAAAAGAAATGAACATCTTAGCTCAAACTATGTCAGATGATATTTTCCAAAAGGTTGCTGAATGCACTTCAGCAAGGGACATCTGGAATTCCCTCAATAAAATGGTTGCTGGATCTGCTGATGAGAGAAAAGATAGGAGATCTCACTTCATCTCTCAGTATGAGAACTTCAAAAAGGGAGAATCTGAATCTGTAGCTAAAATGTACACAAGACACAATATCATAATAAATGAACTGAAGTCCTTGGAGAAGGACATCACATTGACAGAAGTCAATGATAAGATCCTTATGTGTTTCCTTAGCACATGGGATTCAAGGATTTGGCCAATAAAAGAAGCCAGAAGTTTGAATGAGATTACAACAGAGACCCTATTGGGCAAGCTCAAATCTTATGAGCAAATCATCAGAATAAGGGAAGCAGAGCAAATGACTTCACCTTTCGTAAGGAAAGAGAAAAGTATTGCTTTCCAAGTAACAAAATAAGAAGAAGAACCTTCAAAGAAAAAAAGATCTTATAGGTCTCTTGGATAATAGATTCTACAAAATGGCACGAAAAGACTTCAGGAAAATATCTTCCAGAAATATTGACAAACTAAGGTATGACAAAACACCCACTAAAGAAATTATGTGTTATGGTTACAGGAAACCTGGACATATTCTTCCTGAATATCCTGAGAATTACAAGAAAGATTAGAAGAAAGAGAAAGACTACAGGAAACACTCCAACAAACCCTCTTCTGATAAACACAAACAGAAGGAGAAAGGTTTTGTAGCTGAAACCTAGAGTGAATCAGATGATGAGTCTTCATCTAGCACAAGTGAAGATGAAGAAGAAGCAAAGGCTAAGGAAGTCTGCTTGATGACAATCTATTCATCTTGCAGTAATTCTGAGTCTGAATCAGAATCTGAAGAAGATCAAGTAATCCCTTCTTTTGATTTTACTTCAGATAAGTTTAAAATTGATTTTAAATTACTATGTAAAGATTTTAAAAAAACTGAGAAGCAAATAAAACTTCTCAGAGAGAAATTAACTGAATTAGATAATTTATCTTCTGAAAACATAAAACTTAAAGATGATTTAAAAATTGCTTCTAAACAAATAGTTTCTTTAGAAAACACATTATTTGAGGCTAAAAAGTTTGAAGAATCCCTTAATGGGAGAAGCATCAAACTGATCAATATCACAAGCACAGTTAATGCCATGCTAAATGGCAAACTAGGCTTGGGAGCTTCATCAAATCAACCTCAACTGTTATAGAAAAACATTTTATCTACACCTGTAAAATTTGTTTCTCCCAAAGGAAAAGAAATTTTACAAAATACACATAAAACCAGTAAAGTTTTACAAAAGAATAAACAAAATGAAAACAAATTTTTTTCTTAAAAATCATCAAAATAATTCGTCGAACCGAGTTCGACGAAATAAACATCATTCGTCGAACAGAGCTCGATGAACTATGAACGTAGAATTTGGATCTAATTATTCAAATGGTGCTTGATGAAATCAATATGATTCGTCAAACTGTGATCGACGAACGTGGAGCACAGAAAATGAATATTATCATTCTGTGAATGCAGCTCGACAAACTCACTTCCATTCGTCGAACTCAGCTCGATGAACTCATAATAATTCATCGAACCCAGAATTTCAAAACAAAAATTATAATTCCTATCAATAGTATAATCTAACGTAAGATTTTATAAATCCTTTAACTCAGTGGATTTTTCCTCCTTGGAGATTTCATCCACTTGGTTATAAGGATCAACCAGAATATTCTTACATTTCTAATTATCATTTTGAGAGAAAGTTAGGACCCAAGGTAACCTGGGTCAAGAACATCTAGTTTTGTTTTGTACAGGAAAGGAACTATCCTACCACAGAGGAATTGTGGTATTTGGATAGTGGTTGTTCAAAACATATGATAGGAAGCAAAGAAAACCTGAGTGACTTCAAAGCTAAGCTTGGACTAAAAGTCATTTTTGGAGACTCCAACTGTGGATAGACAGAATACTCTAGCAATATCAAGGTTAGAGTAGTTACCTTCAGGAAGGTAGCTTATGTGAATGGTCTCAAGCATAACCTCATCTCCATAAATCAGTTATGTGATGAAGGTTATCAGGTACCAAATTTGTGTGAGAAATTGGATGATTTAATATTAACACAAGAGGATAGGGTACATCGTTCTCAACAGATTGCTGATTATGACAGTGATGAAGAAAATCATGAGATTTATGCTGAACATTTTGTGGCTAATTAAATTCCACCAGAGGAATTAGCACCACAAATAGTTGAACAACTAACTCTACCTATTGATCTTGTCACACTTTGAGATCACCCAAGATCTCAAGTGATTGGAGACATATCAGCTGGTGTTCAAACAAGGCATTAATTGAATCAAGATCAGATGCATGCTTGTTTTATTTCTCAGATTGAACCTCAATCCATCAAAGATGCAGAATAAGATCCCCACTGGATCATTACTATACAAGAGGAACTAAATCAGTTTGTGAGATGTAGAGATTGGGACTTAGTTCCAAGACCCAAAGACTATCCAGTCATTAGAACTAAGTGGGTCTTTAAAAATAAGTTGGGTGCTCAAGGAATTTTTGTTAGAAATAAAGCAAGATTGGTGGCTCAAAGATATTCACAGGAGGAAGGCATAGACTATTATCATACATTTGCTCTTGTTACAAGATTAATGGTTATCAAGATTTTTCTTTTATTTGTTGTATTTAAGAGATTAAAAGTATATCAGATGGATGTGAAGTGTGTCTTTTTAAATGGAGAGCTCAAAGAGGATGTTTTTTAGAACAACCACTAGGTTTTATCTCTCCAACTCACGCTTCTCATGTTTTAGACTTAATAAAGCTCTTTATGGTCTTAAACAAGATCCAAGAGCTTAGTATGAGACCCTTGCTAGTTTTCTAATAAAAAATAAGTTTAGTATGGGCATAGTAGATAAAACATTATTTGTTAGACATCATAAATCTAAAATTCTTATAGTTCAAATATATGTAGACAATATAATTTTTTGTTCCACTGATTCCAAACTATGCAATAGGTTTTCTGACCTAATGCATTCTAAGTTTGAAATGAGTAGCAAGGGTGAGCTATCTTATTTCCTTGGTTTACAAGTGAAGCAAACACCTGATGGTATTTTTATATCCCAATCTAAATATGCTAAAGAGTTCATTAAAATATTTGGGATGTCAGATGCCTCAGCTATGAAAACACCCATGCCCTCTAATGTTGTTGTTGATAATGATGAATAGGGCAAACCTGTTAATCAGAAAATATATAGTACTATCATTGGGTCCTTATTATACTTAACAGCTAGTAGACCAAACATAATGGTTGCTACCTGTATTTTTGCTAGGTTTCAAGTAAACCCTAAAGAATCTCACTTGATTTAGTAAAAAGAATTTTGAGATATATAAAAGGTTGCCTAATTCTTTGACTTTGGTATCCGATAGAGTAAGAATTTTAATTACCTGTATTCGCAGATGCTGTTTATGCTAGATGCATAGTTGACAGAAAAAGCACATCAGGAACTTGTTAGTTTCCACGTAATAGGTTTGTGTAATGGTTTTGCAAGAAGCAAACTTCCGTGTCTACCTTAACTGCTGAAGCTGAATACATTACAGCTGGTAGTTATTGTTCACAGATTTTGTGGATTCAAATAAAGCTATTGGATTATGGATGCAACTTTAATAATTCAACCATATTTTTTGATAATACCAGTGCAATATCAATTGCACAAAATCCTGTCCATCATAGTAGGACTAAGCATATAGAAATAAGACATCATTTTCTTAGAGATAATGTAGACAAAAATAAAATTAATCTTATTTTCATTTCTACTGATTTAAAAAGGGCAGATATTTTCACTATACCTTAGATGAAAAGAAACATCTTTTCATCTTAATCAGGTAGGCATGATTAGTGAAGACTCGTTAATTTGTTTTTTGTTCTAATATTGACGAATTGGACAGTTTTCGTCGAACGGAGATTGACGAACTGTGAACTTTTCATAAGACATTCGTCGAAAGGAGATTGACGAACTGCCTTTGTGAAACTTTCGTCAAACGAAGATCGTTGGATTAGTTTCAAGTATTTTTTGTCAAACGAAGCTCGACGGAATATATATTTTTTGCAAAACTTTTGTCGATCGGAGATCGAAGACATGCATTTCTTTTGAGATTTTTTGTCGAACAAGAGTTCGATGTTTTGTTTTTCGTCAGACAGAGTTCATCTTTTCAACTTATGAAAACATATATTTAGGTTTTCATCGAACTCTATCCCGCGCTTTCTCCATTTCCCTTCTCTTATGCTTGATCTTTTCTATGTTGTAGGAAAATGGCGGTGTCACAGGCGATTCTCTCAACAATGAAGTTTGATGCAGGATTTGATATAGACATGGACTCTTTCAGTCATTCAGATCAAATCTTTAAGGATATTTTGAAACTATTCGAGGCACAAAATCTACGAAACTTTATGTGCACCAAAATCAGACTCCCCTCTATAGAAATTAAGGAATGGGTCTATACTGTAAAGATTTAAGACCTTACTACTATTACTGGATCAGTCAGAAAAAATCAGGTTTCTCTAATACCTGAAATTATTTTTGAGGTTTTTGGTTTAGTTAATGGTGAAGATGACATTGAATTATCTAGTTCAGAATTTGATATAATGCTAGAAAGGTTGGGTCATACACAAGAAAACCCGAATCATCTTTTGAAAAAGAACTTCTCTATATATTATAAATTTTTGGCCCATGTGGTCGGTAAGGTTCTGTTAGGAAAACATTCTGCTCACGATTATTTATCCAGGCACCAATTTATGTTGATGTGTGCTTTGGTTGATAAAAAAAACCATTAACTAGGGGAAAATCTTATTTGATTCAATTAAAAAAAGATTAATAAGAATGATGTTAGTTATGGTAGAATTCTGGGCATTTTCCTCCAAACAAAATGTCCAGAAGTTCTGTCTCTAAAACTATGCATATCAATGCATCAAAAAGGATTACTTCTGCCTTATTTAGAAAGTGGGATAGTGTGTTTCAAAATCCATCTAGGGCTGAATCCTCCAGGATATCTTCTAAAAGCATAAGGGTTGTTTTAGCCACTCTCCAAACCCCAGCAGAAGTTTCTGCTCCTCTTATTTCTTCTCCTCTTCCATCTCCTCCACATTCTCCTAGGCAGCCATCTTCACATTCTCTACTACCTTCTTTATCTGAACAACTTCCATCATCAACTCCATCTATTGATATTTCTATTCCTCATTAAACTATTCAGTCACCACCTACATCTCTGTTACTATCTTCTCCTCCTTACTTCTCTTTACTATACTCATCTCCACCACATCCAGCTCAATCACCTATATCTCCACAACACTCACAAATTTTGTGAACTTATTTCTGATGACATTCCTACTGTCATTCCTCCTTCATCCATTCCTCAAGCCTTCACTATTTGTCAAATCTGCTCAAACAGATCCACTCCATCTTCTTCTACTCCAAATCCAACATCAACATCTGCTCAGAATCCTTCTAAGTTTATATTTTTTTATTTTTCTTCCATTGTATCAAATCTCATTGAATTTATTACTCCAACTATCAAAAAGTTGATAGATGAAGCTTTAGCTCCTCTTGCTGCTTATATTTATGCTCTATCTTCTCAACATCCTCTTCCTCCTTTGTCCCTTCTTTTGGGGGACTATATTCTGGTCACTCTGGATCTAGGCAGGGGGAGATATTTTATGAAGAATCTCCAGCAGTTTTTGTTACATCAGCAGTAGAAGCTCTAATCATTCCAGTAGCAGCAGCAGTTGTTATTCAGGATACAGAGATGTTCAATTCAGTTGAAGAAGCAGTAGCAGTAATTCCAGAAGTTGTTACTAATGGTGATGTCTCTACTCATCCCGCATTCAACTTACCGTCTTAATTATCAGTTTTTGATACTCTGCATAGTTATTCTCCAGTTTTGAGCTTGATCTTTCTAAGGCTATAGTATGCTTTACTACTCCAGTTAGTACTTCAGTATTAGAACAACTAAGGTCACATCTTTCAGTTGTTTTAACTATCATTTCTCTAGTCTCGCTTTCTTTAATTTTTGAGAATTCAATGGATATTATACATCAAGTTTCTTCCCCTCCTACCTTTACATGGGATGAAACTCCAATGCCTAGTTTAGATGATATTCTTTTTCAAGACATGGAACAAGATTATGATAGTGTTCATATACAAGTTAATATAGATATTGTTAATACACAGCCAAAAGTTCAAGTTCCTGATTAGTCTGATTTTCTTAAACATTTAGATGATTTATATGATCATTTAGAGGATGAATCTGAAGATGATGAAGAGTCAGATGACTCAGAAGATTCTAATTCTATGAAAAGAAAATTGAAGAAAAAGAAGGCTCGAGCAAAGGTTGCTCCTCATCCTCAGGAGATACTCTTCACCTCCAAAACCTAGGAGAGGACCTCCTCCTCATCCTCCTCCAACAGCAGGAGCAGCAGGTAATATTTCTCAAATGTCTACCTCTTTGCATTATTCTACACCCTATCAAGATAGATATTCAAGGTCAGGTTCTCAAAGCAGTCAGTTGAAATAAACAAAGCAAAATAGCCAACAGTTAAGTCAGAGCAATTCACAACAATCAGATCAAGATAAGCCTCCTTCACAAGCTTATGATCCAGAAATAGATCCAAATTTCAAAATGGCTAGATTTAATGAGCTTGTTGCTCCATCACAAATTAAGAAAGATAATGCAGAAGGAAAGGATACCGCATGGTTTTCCACCATGTTCTCTTATAGAAAGAAAGAGCTTGGCAAGTATCATGTAAAGAACTTATTCAATGTGGACAAGTACATGAGCTTGCATCTAGAGGAAGTTGTGTCAAGGACTACATCTCTGAAGATAATTGGATCTCAGGACTTAAAGATGAGTCAAAGAGAAGTTGCATACCTAACAGGAAGTTAATCTTTACCCAAACAATCCTCTGATTCTCTTTGATGCTTCTAAGAAAGAGAATTAATTTTTGATTATGTTCTTAAAACCATTTTTTTGTTTTTGAACTCTCAAAGCACTTAATTTTATATCTGCTGAAATTTTTTCTGCAAGATATTTTATTCTTTGTGTTTTTAAATTGTAAATAGTATCCTCACCCAAATAGGGGGAAATTATTGGAACCCTATTACTTATTTGCGCTTGGAATACTATCTTTTGTTTAGGATGTTTAGTTTGACCCACTTTGTATAGTCTAGGGTCATAGGATTTTTTTAGGGTTATTGACTCAAAAGAATTCCAGAGAAATTCAGTTCGACGATAGCAGAAATTTATTTCGATGAAAGCAGAGCTACGTTTGACGAACGCCGAGCTCAGCGCGACGAACTCAGAGTTCTAAATCAGAGTTTAGCTCCACGAAAGCTGAGCTACCTTCGACGAACTCTGACCTCAACTTTGCAGCTCAGCTCGACGATAGCCAAGTTTAGTTTGATGAATTATATACTCAATTCAACGAACTACAAGCTTAGGTTGATGAAAGGTTTGCTGAGCCTGATGAATTCTTTACCGTATTTAGGCAGTTATATTTATTCAGAGGCATAATGATCTTAGGCTTTAATTCAGGTCGTTATACTCTGATAATTAATGCTAAATATTCTTAATGAATAGAGCCATTCCTGGTAGCATTAATTATGGATTTATCACTGAGTTAATTTCTAATTAATTTCCTAGGCAGTTACAAATCTCTTGGAATACTTCAGCCGTTTCAGAATTAATGAATTCAAATGTTTGAATTCCACTAGGGCATTCCATATATATTGACAGAAGTTTTCTTCCCCAGGGTTAGACACATATATACAACATAGACTGTTCGATATTACAGATTTAGTTTTACAGAGAAAAAGATATTCTTCTTCAAGTTTCTTCCAAAAGAACAAATCTTCATTCTGAGATCTAACTTCAAATCTCTCAGAAACATTTACTGGATAGTGAAGCTTTCAAGAAGGCCTACATACTAAAGAAAAGTCTCCCTCTCTTGATCATAATATCTACACAAATCAGTGGGAGCTTTTTGCTCACAACATCCACTTGTCTTCTCAGAGAATCTTGACAGAGAAGACATCATCATCTTTTTAGTTTATTTCATAAACTGTGTACAGGGTTTTTAACTCCTTTCAAAATTTAACATCTTGGTTCCTAAGTCTCCTGATCAAAAGACTTAAGTTTTGTTTTTGGGCACCTGATCAAAAGCTCAAAGGGTTACTAGATCTCCCTTAGAAAATAGATCTTCTGGTGACAGGGCACCATATAAAAAACCTATAATGGATTCCAACCTGGGTGGTAGAATAGTGGATGTACCTTGATTTATTGGGGAACCACTATAAAATTCCTTGTGTCGTCTGTGAGTGTTATTTTTCTTATTTGTGTGTTGTGGTTATTCTCTTTCTATATATATATATATATATATATATATATATATATATATATATATATATATATCACCTACATTAAAGCCACTATAAAAATAAATTAAAGTTTTTTAAATACACTATTGTCCCCCCCCCCTCTAGTGTAAAGTAGATCTATCCCTCACATTTATCCTCCCCAAAAATTGACATCCACTCCTCAAGATTCCCCCCTAAGTCTTGCATGACTTAGTCGCCAACAAATATAGCAAATTTCCCATGGAATCCTTCCCGGAACCTAACATTCTCCTGGAACAATTTCTCCACTCCCATCACAAAATGATTAAAAAGGTGATTACCAAAAATAAAATATGCAAGAGAAACTCCCCAAGAATTTCTAAAGGTGAAGACGAAGGAGATGTAGGATTCAACATTCTTATGCATTTGTCTTTCATGTTGAATACGCGTGGTGGCACTTCCCCTTCAAAAACTCATTTCAATCATCATGTTAGCCAAAGGGAGTTCTCTTTATCTCTAGAGATAAACCTCTTAAAAAAATTTTGGAGTTCTGCCTTTGGAGTATAATAAATCACTGTTATTGGAGGAGAGAAGCTGTACTTTAAATATACATTGGGAACTACATCTATCGGTAGGGTCACCTCCCATGCAATGACCATATAATATGGGTTTGACTAGGACCCCACGATATATAATCGACATAGATTTGATAATATTAAATGATATAAGAACTCCTGCACATCTTAAAACATAGAACATAAACATTAAAAATAATAAATAAATTCAAAAGTTATCCAAAACTACATTGGAGTGCTTTGGCCTTAAGGTCTTACATTTCTAATGTTTAAATGAACATCCAAAATATCATACACAACAAAATATAATAGCACCTCTAGACTACCTTAGCATGCCAGCCGAAATAGAATAAAAGAAGCATAATCAAGTAGACATACAAGAGGAGGTATACTTAGTAAGGCTTAGGTTTTTTTGGTCGACCAGCTAGATCCAACTTATGATCCTTTAAGAGACCATCACAGATGGTGTGGTATAACATGGGCTATTCAGGGTAGACCCCAAAACTACGTAACAGCACCCCCTCCACCTAGCCATCCTAGCAGACACTAGGGAACCATATCACCCTAAAAGTCAGCACATCATTTACAAATATAATAAAGCTTAACTAATAATATAGAGCTAACACGTAAAAGTCTCACAAACATCAAACATGTTTCTATATTAAGAAATTAAATTAAGGGTGTCTATTAATACAGCATGTATGAAAACTTGGGTTTCACCTAAGACACCCTATATCATGCATGATGCTAACACTTCATCGCGCATCATCACATCATAAAAAATTACAAGGGTACTATCATTTCCCTAAATACATAGAATCCCAAGGCCGAGAAATCTCGTTGAGACTCCACCCGCACTTGGTTCACAATACCATCAGGCTTGTCCATCAACTTAGCTATTCTAGCCAATTTCACCAAGTCTAATGCAACTGATACTAAGAACTCCTTCTTAGAACCCACATGTACATAGATCACAACACCATCGATCGTGTCCAAAAGTATAGGCGTTCTTGTCAGTTTTCATAAAAGGGGCTTATCATGTTGGGACACACTTCACTCATGAATCACAACATTACGGGGCTAGCCAGTCTACCATAAAGACAAAGTCATGCCTTGACAACAAGTGGACACCACATTCCAATAAACATTCAATACATATATTTTCTTGCCCTAAGGTTACATTTGTTCTCGCACAAAAAATAACAGCATCACAACAACGTCTTCACTACAATCGAATTTTTAATAATAATCTCTAAAATGCACGTCAAATAACATAACTGAATTGGATAATCGGTTACAGTTTTAGCTTCACTCACAATGGCTAATCCACTAATAGAGCAGATCTATAATTCATATATAGTTTGGGGATGGACTCAATCGACATGGTTGTTCATTTTGAACCAAGGAGACCCAAAACCATCTAATTTGAGAGATCTTGTGCCAAAATGAATTAGAAAGGCATAAATCAAATGGATGTCATGCACACCTCCTAAGACTAGGAGGAAGTGGTTTGTTACCTTATGAAATCTCTTACTTGTCATGGAGATCTTGAATAATATAGACAAAAATGTGCTACTTTAAGCCCTCTCCACGATGCTGGTCTCGGGTCGTCAAACGGAAATCCAAAGCTCCAATAATGGTGGATCTAGGTCAACTTCTTCCTCTGAATAGTCTTGCTCAACCTAGCCGTCAAGTGCTAAAAGAGTTGAGAATGAGAGGGGAAAAACCTATGCTCCATTTACGATTAACGAGCGCAACAATCATATCCATCAGAACAAGTTTTAAGAATATTGGACGCCTAAAATTTTCTATTTTACTGATCTTATTTCACACACTACTCCCTTGTGGTAGCGATCTACCGTGCCATAGTAACTAGATACCATGATGCGATAACTTCAAGAAACTGCTCTCTATCTTAATTCTCCCATCAGCTAGTCCATCAAGCAAATACCATACAAACTAGCTATCGCATCGCGGTAACTTCAAAAAATTGCTCGATATCTTGAATTCTCCTAACATTTAGTTGATCGAGAAAATATCTAGGAGAACACTCTACTACTAGTGGTAGCTCTAATATTGGTGCTATGCCCAAATAATTCGAGTAGACATCCAGTCCTCTAGTCAAATCTGACAGATCGGCCTTCTAGGAGATTTGGTTAGACGGATCTAGGAGATTTAGCTAGATGAATCAAGGCATTTTGGCTAAACAGGTCTTCAGATCTAGGTGAATCGGGTGGATGTCCAACTGCTACCACTCAGAGATTGGTCTACTACTGGTGGTAGATTCTTGCTACTCCTAGCTTTGATATTTCTAGCTTTCTAAATACAAGGTAAAATTTGCGAAGTTTCCGACACACAGTGTATCACCATGCCTATCACGAAGAATTTAACAGAAGTCCAGTTGGGGACCCATGCCATATTCAACAAACAGGCAATGAAGTTACGAAATGAGAACAAATATCTAACCAATCTAACAAAGATTTTAGAACTAATGGAAGGATTTATGTAAGATAACCCACCAAAGGAATATCCACTAAAATCCATTGGAAAGAATGAACACAAAAGGTTTGGCTTTAAGGCCTTATAGACTATTTACATGATTACACAATAAAGTGATTTCCATACATCAGCATGCAGATCGGCAATACATGAAAGTAGCAAAACATATCAATTGGGCCTTTGAGGTCCAACACATAAAAAGGGGCTTCTTGCTAGCTACTTCCTGCTAGGATTGCCATGACCTATACAAGTATATTCTACAAAGAGATGGAAAAACAAAACACTAATCAGCTTTAGTTGACCACAATTATAACAAGCCTACCCCATTCCTGGGGTGGTGGTACTCCTTACCTACAAGAAAGCAGTATGGCATTATATATAATTTCACATTCATCACAGGCTTAGGTACATATGACTACTTATCTTATGCACTCAGGGCACATTATCGGTGTACTGAATTTAAAGTCCCACCTCTGTCCCAAGTATCATTCACTTAGATGGTCATTGAGCTTTTACCGTCAAGACCACCTTGCCTCACGGACTCTCCCAAGATTAGAAGGTTCACCTAGGAGCTACCGTCTTTCTTCTTCACAAAGAGAACAGGCGCGCTCCAAGGTGACATACTTGGGCGTATATATCCCTGCTCCAACAACTCTTACAATTGGACTTTTAACTCAGCCATCTCTTTTGGCGCGACGCGATATGGAGAGTGGGCCACAGGTTTCGCACCTGGCAGCAACTCAATAGAGAAGTCAATCTCCCGCTGGGGTGGTAACCCAGGAAGATCTTTAGGAAACACATCGGCAAACTCTGACATAACTGGCACTTCACCGACACTGGCCTTTGGCTCAACAGCCTGAATTAGCGTGAAGAATAACTCTGCGCCCTTCCGAACAGCATTGACGACTTGGAGTGCAGACAACAACGTTCCGCCAACTCCTCGCATACCAGCGAACTTCGTCACAAGCCCGGTATTCTGGCCCAGTGTAATCTCTTTGGAGTTGCAATCAATAAAGGCACGCTGCTCCGAGAGCCAGTCTATACCAAAGATCACTTCAAACTCCGATAACGGTAGCACAGCTGCACTCAAACCGAAATCCCGACTTCCTATTTGCACATCCACATCACAAGCCCTATCCGCAAGCATCACACAGCCATTCGGCAATAGCACCCTTGTACTATCCACCGTCACATGACTCGGTACCCTAATGCGAGATACGAAATCCTCAGACAGAAAAGAATGCGAAGCACCCGTATCAAACAGGGCTCTCGCTAAATTATTCTGAATCAGGACAAAGCCTGCAGCACACACACATCATGTACAAGCTAAACATAACCAAAACCAAAAGCACAGCAAGTAAACTAACTCAACTCGTACCTGTGACGACGTCACTTTGCTTAATCGCTTCCTGTTGGCCAAGTTGATAGATTCGGGGCTGCGCCTGGGAAGCAGAGGAATCCACCACCGCTTTGCCCTTCTCAGCATAAGACGCACCCGTCTTCTTTTCCCCTTTGGGCTGCATAACCCGACAGTCACGAGCAATATGCCCCACCCGGCCACAGTTATAGCATGTACGAGCATCCGGCCTTGATGTCGCTCCCGACACAACGGTCGTAGTCACTTGCCCAGATGGCTTGGACCTCTTGCCCCCTTTCTTCTGGTAAAACGATTTGCTCGGGCGAGGTGCTCGAAACTCTGGCTTCGACACAACCAAGCCCTTATTCCCTTGCACTCGCCTCATGTCCTTCTCTAACGCGCACGCAGTATCAACCAACGCCTGAAAACCTTGGCTCACAGAACTCGAAAGCAGGAATCGCAACTCATCCCGCAATCCTTCATAGAACCGATTCGTTTTCCTTTGGTCATCTGCGAAGATTGTTCCCGCATATCGTCCCAACCTGGTAAACTCGTGCAAGTAGACATCCACACTAGCTTCCCCTTGCTTTAACCGTTGGAACTCATTTTCCATAGCAATGCGTTGCGCCGCTGGGACATGTTTCGCCAGAAATATTCGAGAGAACTCCTCAATCGACACTTGTGTTAATTGCCTGCCCGCCAAATGGTGTAGCTCAACCTCATCCCACCACAACCGCGCCTCCCCTTCAAGCATGAAGGTGGCTAAGGTGACCTTGAGAGTTTCCTCCGCCCTGATCGCTGTCATTATCCTCTTAACACGCGACAACCAATCTTCCGCCTGCGTTGGGGATCCCATTCCCGCAAACGTAGGAGGACTGAAGCTCATGAATTGCTTCAACTGTCGGTCAGCTGCTCGTGGATCTACAGCCTCAACCGGCTCGGGTCTTACATCAACACGAACTGGCACTACTGCCGGCTGCGCTTGCCCGGTCGGCTGAATCATGGCAAATAGCGCCTCAGCCACTAAGCGAACAGTTTCCGCAGATGGAGGAGGTGTTGGCACCTCAGCTGGTGCCGCACTCTCATCGGAGCGCTGGGGCTCAGACTGCCCAGCACCACTACGTGTCACCTATAGGTGGACAAGACACACATTAGCGAACGTATGCAAGCAAAACAACACAAAAAGGAACGCGCAGATTCCTCAAACAAGATTTTGTACATTCCTTAATGGACATTCCAGAGTTCATTAGCATTACAGCAGGTCGCACAAACACGTGCTCGCGACCCCACAAAAGAATTCGACCACGAATTCGAAAGAGGAAGACCGACAAAAGCTGATACCAAAATGTAACGACCCCATCCGTTAGATGACGTATAGTAGAAGGTTCGGCCAGGGCCCCACACTATATGCCACAAACAGACGGTGAGGTCACAGGATAATACCAAACCATATGAATCCTAACTCAGAGCATTCTAGCGGAAGCTTTAAGTTACAACTTTGAACTCTCAACCGGAATGTCCAATATATAAAACCACCTTTATATATACATACCACGGAATGTACACAACTACAAGAGTTTGGCCTTAAGGCCTTACAGTTCCTCTGAACATACATCATGTTTTACAAACCTCGGCGCGCAGGCCGGCCATACATGAGTAAAAAGAGAAAACAAAAAAAAGCCATTCGCTTAGCCTTCCAGGCTAGCCGCAGCAGCAGCAGCAGTTGGGCTTCAGCCCATCATTTACCACTTGGCTCTCCAGCACCTGCACGGGAACAATCCACCCAACCGGTGGCAAACAATGTAACGGTCAGCATTCAGCTGACCCAATTATAACAATCCTACCCCTTTCTTGGGGCATGAGCATTCTTTCCCTGCAAGCATGGCATCATCAAATAGCAACTATGTGCGCGCAGGCACATTCAAGCCATCACAACTATCGGCCACACGGCCCGACAGTCCGTGCACTCAGGGCACATTCTTGGTGTACCGGAATACAAGGGTCAACACCACCGTCTACACGGTATTTGAGCATTCTAGTCTTTCCGGCGCGCGGGCCTAAGACTCTCATTAGGCGCTCCAACAAAACCTATAACCAGGCTTCCAAGTCGGACGGACCTAACGCAGGTACGGATCAGCCACCCCCCGTTGCTCAAGTCGCCGAGCCACCTCGAATACGGAAGTATCCATGGCTTTTTATAGGCGCGGGTCGGTTTCACCTTTCCTGTTCGGCAATCTGCCTTTTCATCGAGTTGCAGCCCAACGGCTCAACCATTCACAAAGTGGCAACACACGGCCACAAGAGTTGCATCCAACCCTCTTCATTTCCTGGACATCGTCCAGTACTTCCTGCCACACCAAGCAACAGGTAGGAACAAGGCATCACAAGCCATAGGCATCACAAGCCATTATCACGTAGCCTTCTCCGATATGCAAACAAGCATCACCAATCCAGATTACATCCAGATGGGCTTCACACAGCATGCCTAGAGCCGTACTCCAATTCCGGCCTCTAACAAGGGGGACTTCACATATCTACCCCAAGGGACACCACAACCCACCGCACACTCGCGGGGAAGGGTTTTCCCTATGCAATACAGAAAAGAAGGACTTCACATGTCCAAGGAGGGAGATCGTTACCCTTATCGATCTCTTCGGTGCTATCAAAAATTTGCCGGTGAGAAAGAACCGCAGCAGCCTTGCAGTCACAACGCCGGCTTCGGATCACGAATCGGACCACGGGAACTCCGCCGGTGGCTTGCTCTCCTCCTCCTTCTTCCTCCACTCTCTTTCTCTCTTTCTTAAGGACAAATGAAGAATGACTTCTTCATTCTTCTCTCACGACTTAATCCAGCCAAGAAACCACCTGAGCCCTTGGATCAAAAGAGAGAAAATTGAACGGCCAAGATTTTCCCAAAAACCCATTTTTTTGGCCGACACGGCCTGTGACACGCCCGTGTCACAGGCCGTGTACCCTTTAAGCGGCACACACAGTTTGAATCGACTGAACAACACGGGTCATCGACACGCCCGTGTCGAACCTGACACGCCCGTGTCATTCTTGAGACACGCCCGTGTCTCCTGTTACATCGAGCTGCAACCAGTACACGGGTCGGAACACGGCAGCTGACATGCCCGTGTCCAGCTTGACACGCCCGTGTTCCCGGCCGTGTTCAAGGCCGTGTCCAGCTCTGACTTGAATAGGCCAAATTCGAAAAATAATTCGAACACGCCCTGGGACACGCCCGTGTCCCAGGCCGTGTACACCCGACACGCCCTGGGACACGCCCGTGTCCCAGGCCGTGTAAACCAGCCTGCTACTCAAACTTCATGTTGAGTCTTTTGGGGTCTTTTTGGGGTGTTACATCTTCACCTAACAGTATAGGCCGGGTTTGGACTAGCTTTTCCCGTAGTCAAAATCATTGCAATCACATGACACAATGAAGGCACGACTTCACCACATCCCGTTACAACTATATCATTATCACAGAACATGATGCGTACCGCAACCACATCGAGATCATACAACAATATGCGGTCCACAATCATATCGAGATCACACAGTATGATGCAGGACAAAGTTAACATGATAAGCAATGTTATCACTTACACTCGGCGGATAAGTCCACCAAGATAGGCAAGCAAGCCTCAAAGTATAATGTTACGCATCCAATCCTCTTGACATGGGATTCACATCCTTCAAAATAGCTCACTAAAAGCTATCGCAGGTGATAACTCTATAGCTGCGCTATATCGAAAGAACCACCAATCTGTTTCAGTCTTGAGTTCACACCTAGAACATACAATTGCTCACTGGTCTTAACCTGAAGAGCTATCGCCAGCAATATTGCTCTCATGAGTTGTCACAACCTGCATTTTCTCTACATTTAACGATATATCAGAGTAAGAGAAAACGCGCGTCATGATGCCACTTCAGCAAGGATAACTGCATACGCTTAGGCAAAACTCTAACTTAATAGTTTTATGAAAGATTTGTAAGTTATTAAGAGGAAAATCCAATTAAATTTTAAGCGTTTAGTCGTATCCTTCAGCTCAGTGGCTCATATAGTCCACAGGAAAAAGATAATTATACACTATGGAAAATACTTTATTTACAGTATTAGACGTCCTACATAAGTGTAAACGTCCCTAGAGGACAACTCATGGTATGCAACACTCTAGATTTATAATAATAATGAAAGTAGCTTTTACGACCCTTAAATATAGTGATTTAGATTTCAAACATGGCATGTATGAAATAATAGTATTAATAATTTTATATTTTAAAATATCTAACATGCAACCTAGCAAAAAACCTTCCCAAAGAGAAGTACAACCAACCAAAAAAGAGGTAAACTAGCAGCTAGCAAAGTATTAAACATTCCAAAAGAAAACTACCAGTGGGCGACAACAACCTAACACGAACCCACTGCAAGTATGCTTGTCTGAACTAAAACTAAAAACAACAAATTACCTTACGATGGTGAAGAAAAACCACTACAACAACTACAGTCCACGAGCTACCATCCAACACAGCTGCTCTACTGGCTATAGCCCTAAACCTGAGGCATTTAAAGAAAGAATGCCTCAGCAAGAAATTTGCAAGTGGCAATAGAAATAGTCAGGTAATAAGTAGAAAAAAGCAAGAAAGGGTTTACCAAACCCGACTATAAGAAAATCTGAAACCACAGCTGATTAGCTTAACAGAAATAGGTAAAGTGAAAAGTTTACAATAATGGAGTAAAAGAAATTTGTACCAAGTGTGGAATGAAGACATGCTTCGATAACATCTACAAGGTTATGTGATGATGCATATTTTAGCTTAATTTATTATGGTAAAAATATATTTATTTTTGTTTTAAATCTCCTTCTTTATGTATTTTTAGGTTCCTTTTAGTTTATTTTTATGTAAAAAATATAAGTAATGTTTTTTTTTCTTTTTTTACAGGTTTTCACGCCTTTTGGCCAAAAATTCCCTGACACACCCCCCTGACACACCCTCCCTGGGCATGTCACAGGGCGTATAGCCCGATCCTGAGGATGATAACTGCTATAAAAAATTTCCCAAGAGAAAATTCTATAAATACCAGGCCATTCCAAGCATTCCAGACCAAGTTTTTGGGAGAGGGGAGGTGCTGCTAGTTGCATTCTTAGCTTTTTTTGTTTTATTCCTTATGTTTTTGCTCTCTCTCTCCCTCACTTTCTAGCTTTATTTTCATACATTGTAGTTTACTTACCTGTAATCACTTTTTATTAGTGTTGTAGCCGTAGTTAGTTCTCTTTTCATGCACTTGCAATCTCCATTCATAGTTGTAATCCTTATATGCTTATAATAAAATTCTAGTTAGTGTTCCCTTTCTTTATATCTCTCTCTTTAGTTTCCATGCACCTTTATTATTTACCCCTCTCTTTCCCTTTTACCATGATTAACTAATCCTCATTTGTACTCGATCGCGATGATCTGAGATTGAGCTGATCAAGTTATGATGTTTTTGCTTTCTTTTTCTTCTTAAAGTAATTACCTTTGATTTACTCTTGGTTTTTATTTAGTGGGACTATATTGCCGGTATATTGTTTCCATTTTGGCTTTCATTCTTTGTTTCCTAAGAGGCTTGTAGATTGAATCGATCACCACAGAGTAAAGAGAGTTGCACGCACCCCTCGAGAGAGGCAGACGTTAAATCTCCTGAATTGGAGTGAAATCGAATAGCGGGGTTCACCACTTAAGACGGGCTTTAGGTCTTCAATTTGGATGAGAGTTCGGTCGGACCTTCCTAAACTCAGGTGGGCAAGACTTCGAGAGAAGCGTGTTCATTCTTCGGGAACCTCCACGGTCAAGGTACTTTTACTTTATTTGGAATTAGTTTGTTATTTCATTTTGATTCTCTTATTTCAAACTGATTCTATATTTAGTACTAACCCTTTATCATTAGCTCTAACCCTTTTTATTTCTACAAGTAATTTAGTTTTCTTTTAAGTTTAGTAATTTAGTTCCAATTTTTAGTTAAGTAAATTAATCTTACAAAAATCATTTGATAAAATAATAACGATCTCCTCGAAGTAGAAGTAATCATTACGCCCCAGGGAAATACGATCTTGATATTAATCTTTAGTATCCTATACTATAAACGATAAGGTACGCTTGCTTTTATCAGATATAGAATCGGTGAATATTATCAACCTCCACAACATCCACCTTCTCTTCTTTTTAACCCCTCTCTCCACCTTTGCGATTCGAGTATCAAGTTTTTGACGCCGTTGCCGGGGACTAGTTTTGATATTTTAAAAGAAGGATCCCTATTAATTTTATCATTTTTTTTATCTCACTCTTACCCCACTTTTGTGGTTGATTTTTTTTATGCATAATCTTTGTTTTTCTTGTGGAGAGTTCGGTCACTCTCGCGAGGAATGTTGTGTAGGATATTCTTCATCCACCCATGATTTTATCCCTTCCGGATCGGATCAATTTGGCCAAATTAATCCGTCCGCAAATATTTTTTCATGGGGTTACGATGATTTTCAAACGCCTTCCTACCCTTCTCCTTCGAATTTTTCTAATTTTAATTTTTCCAGAAATTTCTTAAATGGACATTTTTATCCTAGCCCTACTTTGTACTACTCAGGGTAGCAATACCCTGATCATTCTTGGGGCCAAGGTGATCATCAAGCCATTCTCTCTCAAGATTTCTCCTCTTTTTCTCCGCATGTTTGTGCCCCTCCTGTTTTTGGTTCTAGCGAAAATGAAATCATTTTTGATTCTGTAGCGTTTCATGCACGCATCAATGCTAATTTTAAAGTGATTTTTGATGCTTTAGCTTCTGAGGCCCAATCTTTTTCTTCTCCTCCTCCCCCTATTTATCTTTCGAATGATGAATCTTCGGATGTTCCGTAGTGCCTTCAATCACTCGCAGAGGACGATTATTCAGAAATTCCATTGCGCTTTCAACCTCCCAAGGAGGAAATTTCCCCCGATATCCAGATTTTTTTTGAAGTTTTTGAGGAAGACGAACTTTCTTGTGTTCGATCTTCTGAGGAGATTGATTTTTCGGATATCTCGATTTGCTCTCAATCTGCGGAAATGACTGATATTCATGTGGAGCAACCGGATATTTTTATCAAAAAAATTTCTTGTGATCAACCGCCTCCATTTTCTTCTTTTTCTTCTCCCCCTCCTTGCAAAAATTCCTCTTTCTTTTCCGCTTTAATTTTTCCTTCTAAATTAGTTTTTAGTTCTTCTTCTTCTTCCCCTGCTAATAGTTTATTTTCTTTTACAAACAAATTTTCTTTTTCTAAATCTTTTTCTTCTTTGTTTTGTTTAAAAAATTAAAAAATACAAAAAATATTTTTATTTTATTAAAAAATGTTTTGGCACTCGCGCTGCAATGCATATTTCGCGGGCTTCCATTACATTTCTCTTTTTTCTTTCCATTTAGCTAACTATTAACGTCGAGCTCAATGCCATTTTAAACAAAGAGCGCTCTTGGGAGGCACCCCTTGCTTATCCGTTTTTTTTGTTATTTTTTATTTTGTTTTGTGCAGGAATAAGCTCCCGTGTGTTTGTCCCGCTTCTCGCCTCTCAACTCGGACTCAAGCTGATCTTTTGCTCAAGTTTGAGGGGATGCATTTTTCAACGTCTGGGTATCAAGCGCTAGGGAAGCATCTTTTCCTTTTATTTGCATTTTTTCTTTTCTTTTCTCTTTTTTCCCAACTCTTTTTATACTTAACTTTAAATATTAGAGACAATGTTTAACTTTAAGTATGGGGGAGTGTTACCTTTGTTAGTTTACTTTAGAAATATATATATATATATTTCAAAAATCCCCCCAAAAAAATATTTTTTTTTGAAATAAATCCCAAATTAAATTGAGTTAATTTTTTCCAAATCAATTAGTACCCCGTCACTTTGTATTTTATTGTTTTTTAAGCTCATGTCTTCTTGCTTAGTTAGAATAAATTCGATTTATTTTTTGTTTAAATATGTTAAGCGTGTAGTATATTGACTCATGCAGTGTTCCTATTTAGGGTAGTATGCTATTTTCGAAAAATTTCTTGAATCATTTTCACTTTTTTCTAGCCTTTTTAAATTTCTTTTACTTTTATAAAACCTATCATCCTTTATTTTTCCTTATTAAATTTTTTTTAAATGTTAATTAATATTAAGTGTAGTAGACACAAACTGCTCTAAACTCTTATTATCATTGTTTTCATGAAAGCAAATTCTCTATTTTGTATTTTTATTCTTATCCTCTTTTGAAATTTATAAGCTTTACTTTGAGTAGATTTAGGAAGCATGAAAATAATTTAGGCATTTCTTTTGAAACATCTGAGACTTTGCATCCCACCTAGCAATAATCGTTGTTAGCCATTATTATGCCTTTTCATTTTCTTTTTGTTGCCCCACTTTTTATTTTACCACGACCAAAGTGCTTACCTATATGCACACTTTAAATTTTTTTTGAGCTTTAATTGCTAATGTGCATCTTTTTGAAAAAAAATTGTGGAAAATCCTTATATTATCTATTGCTACAAAAGTGGAAATATTCAAGTATGAAAAATGAAAAATGAAAAAATATTTGATGAAAAAAAGTAAAAGAAAAGAAAAAAAGTGAAAAGTATTTATTTTGGCTTGTATTATTTTGGCAAAACTCATTTCTTTTTGTTTTAAATGTGCAAATACCCATCGTGTTTATCTTTTGAATATCACACCCTTAAAAACCTATGCCTAACTGCACGCCTAACTAAAACCCTAGTGATTCATGCTTCCTACGTTTACTTTTTAGTAAAGTAGTGAGAAACTAGATTGAGTAAGTGTTTTTTGATAGAAATATTGAACTTTCTCATGATTGACTATTGTTTTAATTTGTCTCTTAGACTTTAGTAGTGACTCAATGCGCTTTTTACTCGTTACCTTATTAAGTTTTAATTTTGTAAAAAATTGGGATGTTTTGTTTTTATATTTAGCAAAATTTATAAAATTCTGTGCTAAGTTAAAGTAGGAATTTTCAGTTCTTTTTCAAAATTTATCTTGCTCTAATTCCCGTCTTACTCGTTTTTTACATTTTTAAACTTTTCAATTAATCCTCTTTATTTTCTCTAACTCGTAGTCTTTGCTTGAGGACAAGCAAAATAATAAGTATGAGGGAATTTGATGATGCATGTTTTAGCTTAATTTATTTGGGTAAAAATATATTTATTTTCATTTTAAATCTCTTTCTTTATGTATTTTTAGGTTCCTTTTAGTTTATTTTTATATAAATAATATAAGTAATGTTTTTTTTCCTATTTTTGCAGGTTTTCACGGCTTTTTGCAAAAAATGCCCTGACACGCCCCCCTGACACGCCCTCCCTTGGCTTGTCACAGACGCGTAGCCCGATCCCGAGGATGATAGCTGCCAGAAGAAATTTCCCGAGAGAAAAGTCTATAAATACCAGGCCATTCCAAGCATTCCAGACCAAGTTTTGGGAAGAGGGGAGGTGCTGCTAGTTTCATTCTTAGCTTTTTGTGTTTTCTTCCTTATGTTTTTGCTCTCTCCCTCCCTCCATTTCTAGCTTTTGTTTCATGCATTGTAGTTTATTTACTGTAATCACTTTTTATTAGTGTTGTAGTCGTAGTTAGTTCTCTTTTCGCGCACTTGTAATCTTCATTCCAAGTTGTAATCCTTTTATGCTTTTAATAAAATTCTAGTTAGTGTTATCTTTCTTTATTTCTCTCTCTTTAGTTTTCATGCACCTTTATTATTTACCCCTCTCTTTCCCTTTTATCATGATTATCTAATCCTTATTTATACTCGATTGCGGTGATCTGAGAATGAGCTGATCAAGTTATGATGTTTTAACTTTCTTTTTCTTCTTAAAGTAATTACCTTTGATTTACTCTTGGTTTTATTTAGTGGGACTATATTGTCGGTATATAGTTTCAATTTTGGTTTTCATTCTTAGTTAGATGAGGGGCTTGTATATTGAATCGATCACCCAAGAGTAAAGAGATTTGCATGCACCCCTCGAGAGAGGCAGACGTTAAATCTCCCCGATTGGAGTGAAATCCAATAGCGGGGTTCAGCACTAAAGGCGAGCTTTAGGTCTTCGATTTGGACGAGAGTTCGGTCGGATCTTCCTAAACTCAAGTGGGCACGACTTCGAGAGAAGCGTGTTCATGCTTCGGGAACCTCCACGGTCAAGGTAGTTTTACTTTATTTAGAATAAGTTTGTTATTTTTTTAATGTTCTTATTTAAATATGATTCTAGATTGAGTACTAACCCTTTATCATTAGCTCTAACCCTTTTTATTTCCGCAAGTAATTTAGTTTTATTTTTAGTTTAGTAATTTAGTTCCTATTTTTAGTTAAGTAAATTAATCTTAGAAAAATCATTAGATAAAATAATAGTGATCTCCTCGAAGTAGATGTAATCATTACGCCCCAGGGAAATACGACCTTGATATTAATCTTTAGTAACATATACTATAAACGATAAGGTATGCTTGCCTTTATCGGATATAGAATCGAAGAATATTATCAACTTCCACCACGTCCACCTTCTCTTCTCTTTAACCTCTCTCTCCACCTTTGCAATTCGAGTATCAATAAGCATGAAATAGAATAACTGATCTATAAGAAGCAAATGAGCACAAAATAGCTCGAAAATATGATTCAGTAATACTGGTGAAAACAACCGAGTAGGAGTCGGTGACCAAAATGTCCAAAACCGAACAAATAGACCCAAACATCTCACAAAAAGGCACTATGGTGGTGGCCACCTGGCCCCACACTACCCAACAGTCCACAAAATAGAGACCAAACAAACCACCAAGTGTAATGATTCACAAATCGGTGTCCAGTTGGTGGTCCTTTATCCACTTCCAATCTTCCTAGCCGAAGAAAACATCGTACTCAAACACCCCGAACCAAACTTTAGCATAAACCTAAAGAAATACCCAAACAAGCCCTAAATTTACTAGAAGGACCATACACGATGAATCAGACACAAATTTACAAGAAATGCCAAGTCCAGCTACAATTCAACGAGTATACCCGACGAACACTTCTGATACTCGACGAAAAGTACATAAAGCTGTGTGTATACTCGACAAAAAATACTTGGTCGCCAGACCACTCGACGCTTTCTAAGCCTAAGCCAAATACGACGAATTTGTCGAATGCACTCAAGTCTTCCTACTCCAGACCATACTCGACGAATAGTCGAGTGGACTCAATGCCTTTTACCTTCACTTAACGCCACACCCGCCAATACTCGATGAACTCGACGCCTAGATACTCGACGAATCTAATTCACTCAATGCCACGCCAGCTGATACTCGACGAAATAGGACTTGAGCTAATAAACTTATACTCGATGAATTTGGACTAGAGCTAATGAACCTATACTCGACGAATAAGATGTTACTCGACAAAATTTCACTTAGTATAAATCCTTATGTTCGACGAATTCGTAATGGTCTACTACCCCTATATTCGACGAAGCTTTCTCAGGCTATACATCATATTCGACGGATTCTTGGCAAAAAACATATACTAATCTAAGTGTTCTTTCAAGACTAAGTCCTATATTATTAAAACCTTCTAAGGAGAAGAAATGAACAAAAAGAAAAGCAAGAAACAGTTGCAAAGAAGAAGATCACCACTTGTCTTAAGTCTTGGATGAATCCGCCTCCTCTAATGCTCCATGGCAAGGATCGATCATAAGAAGACCCAGGAAATGTTTCCTAAAATTTTTGAGGGAATAAGGATGTAAAAATTGCAAACTCTAACACACAAAAATCGGAGAAACAGGGGAAAGCTTACCACGAACGCATAGAACACTGCGAGAGTATTCCAAATCTCTAATCTATTGACAAAACCGACCACTGAATCACTAGAAATCTTCGGTCGAAAGCACGTGGGACGCTAAACTCCTCCTCTCTAGCGAAATAAATGACGACCGGGTAGGTAAGAGTATGAATAGGGTTTTGACATGACCCTTATAACCGGTTATATATATATATATAAATAATTTTAATATTATATTACAATTAATAATAAATAACCCCAAAATAACCCGAAATCCAAACTAATTCGAAATGCTACGAAAATCGCACCGTAGATAAATACTGACGTAACAAATCCAATGGCGAAGTCGAAATCAAAATCCGACAAACCAAACTCGGGTAAAACACCACCCGAAGATAAAACACCACCACATCCCAATAAAAAGCTACACCGAGTCAACAAAATAGACCTGGCTCGCGAGGGAAGGTGCACAACCAAGCCAAACCAACCACACACGAAAACCAACTGAGAAAACTCATACTCCAACAAATGACACCCATTAACTATGCGTCAACATAATGCCCTGATGTCAAAAATACGTCACTACGGGAATTAAAATCAACATTGAAAAATTAGGGGCGTTACAGCCACCCCCTAAAAAGAAGTTTCGTCCCGAAACTTGACATAAAAAGGATCAAATCCAAAATAAAGGAAAAGTAACCAAAGGTTTTCAAAGAAAACACTTACCAAAAGCATTAGGAGAACAGTGAGGATGAGCCTCTCTCATAGCTGACACCAACTCCCAAGTCGAGCTCTCCATGTCTTGGTTTTTTCACAAAACTTTAACCATGGGTATTGTCTTCCTTCACAATACCCAGTCTTGAGTATCCAAAACACGAACAGGCACTTCTACGTAGGAAAGGTTAGGCTCTAATGGGGGCACAACATTTAGAATCTGTCAGTCGCTAACAAGACACTTTGCAACTAGCTCACGTGAAAGTCATCGTGCACACCAGGAAAATTTCAGGGAAATCCATTCTATAAGTTCATACACAAATCCGTTCAACAACTTTAAAAGGTCCCACATACCTAGGATCCAACTTGTGGTTTTTGTCAAACCTCTTAACGTTAGACATCTGTGAAATCTTAAGAAAATTCATGTCCCCAACAGCAAATTCCAATTCAGTCCTTCGATGATTAACATTCTTATCATAATGCTCCTGAGCTATTTGAAGCTTCTCTCAAATATGCTTACCAGATGTATGCTTTTCTTCCAGGGCCTTCGGACCCAACAACAGTCTTTCACCAGCCTCAGCCCAAAACAAAGGAGGTAAAAAAACTCTCCCATACAAAGCTTCAAACTGGTCCATCTATAAACTCTCTTGATAACTGTTGTTGTAAGAAAATTCCATTAATCTCAAACGCTTGTCCCACGCTCCTCCTTGCTCCAAAGTGTAAAATCTGATCATATCCTCCATGACATGATTTACTCTCTCCGTCTGACCATTAGTCTGTGGAAGATAGGAGATGGAATACCTCAAATTGATACCTAAACCTTCCTGTAAACTATTCCAAAAGCGAGACGTAAACCTGGATTCTCGATCTGACACAATGCTAACAGGTACTCCATGTCATCCCATGACCTCATCCAGGTACAACTCTGCTATTTTCTTTATGGAGTAATCATTTTTGAAAGCCATTAAGTTAGCACACTTGATCAGTCTGTAACCTATAACCCAAACTAAATCGTGCCCTCGGGGAGATCTATGCAATCCAATAATAAAATCCATTGAAATACTCTCTGACTTCCAACTTGGAATTTCTAAAGGCGTAAATTTTCCTCCAGGCCATCCATGATCAGCCTTAACTCTCTTGCATGTAAAACATTCAGATACAAACTTAGCTATATCACCCTTCATACCATACCACCAAACGATCTACTTTAGATCCCTATACATTTTAGTAGAACCAGGGTGGTAGGCAATACTAGAACCATGTGCCTCACTACACAACTTAAGTTGAATGTCTTCAACAGTGGGGATGCAAAATCTACCGCGCTACTTCAAGGTACCTACGTCATCGATCGAAAAGTCTGGTAACTCCACTTTCTTCGCTCTATTATAAAGGTGCAACAAATCAGGATCTTCCTTTTTGTGTAGCCTTTAAAGAAAAATCCACAAAGGCTGCTACAACAAACTGCTAGATGAGTCATAACCTCCAACAAAAATATCCATCAAGAAAAAATCCTCTTCAAGCGAATCCACAGAAAGGTTAAAAATTTTCGTTGTCTTCCTACTCAAGGCGTCAACTATCATATTGCTTTGCTCGGATTGTATTAGATCTCAACATCATAATCTGCAACATACTCTAACCATCTCTGCTGGCGCAAATTCAACTCCTTATAATTGAAGACATACTTCAAACTTTTATGATCCGTATAAATCTTGCATAGAGCACCATATAACAGGTGTCTGTATAGCTTTAGGGATAAAATCACGACAATTAATTCTAGATCATGCATAGGGTAGTTCCTCTCATGTATCTTTAACTGTCTCGACCCATACGCAATCACCATGCCCTCTTGCATCAAAACACACCCAAGTCCAACGTGTGATGCATCCACATACATAGCATATTCTAGTCCTTCGGTATGAAAGGATAAAACTGCGGGAGTGCACAATCTCCTCTTCAATTTCTAAAAGGCCTCTTCACAGTTATCGCTCCAAAAAAAGTTGTGATCTTCTGCGTAAGCTTAGTTTGCGGTGCAGACAACGTAGAGAAACCTTCCAAAAACCTCCTATAATATCATGCCACCACTAGGAATCTTCTTATCTATTTGGGTGTGGTAGGTCTATTCCAATCCACTATAGCATCTAACTTCTCGGGGTCAACAGAAATTCCATCCTTATTAACCACATAACCCAGAAAGAAAACCTAAGGCAGCCAAAACTCACATTTACTTAACTTATCAAACAACCTATGTTCTCTTAAGGCAGGAAAAACAAAACGCAAGTGTTGGGCATACTCCTCAGCACTGCGGGAATAAACCAAAACATCATCTATAAATACGACCACAAAATGGTCAAGGAAATCCTTAAACACTCTGCTCATCGTATCCATGAAGGTAGAGGGTGTATTGGCCAAACAAATGGATATTATAAAAAACTCAAAATGCCCATGCCGAGAACGGAAAGCAATCCGAGGAATATCCGTCTCACAAATCCTCAATTGAAGCTATCCTGAAAGAAGGTCAATCTTTTAAAACACAGGACTACAATGCAACTGATCAAATAAGTCATCTATTATCGGCAAGGGATACCTGTTCTTAATGGTTACCTTATTCAGTTCTCTATAATCAATGCACAGTCTCATCAATCCATCATTTTTCTTTACAAACAGCATGGGAGCACCCCATGACATAGAACTCGGCCTAATAAATCCATTCCGCAACAAATCATAATCTAGCTGGGTACGCAAATCCTCCATCTCATGAAGGGCCATACGGTACTACACCTTAGCAATAGGACTGGTACCTGACTCCAAATCTATGATGTACTCTGTAACTCCCCGAAACTCAAAAGAGGGACGGGTGACGTTTTAAGCCAAGTCTGGGTTTTGGAGCAGGTGTCATGGGCGTGATAAGGGCGTGTCACGGGCGTGACACGGGCGTGTCACGCAAGTGACACAGGCGTGTCACGAGCATGTTCGGCTACGGGTCATGTGGTCGACGTTTTGACGATCGGCGATCATCGAGTTGAGGCACACGGCCTTGGACACGGGCGTGTCCCAGGGCGTGTCACGCTAGGGAGTTTTCTAAGTCATGCACACAGGACATTACATGGACACAAACATGGGCGTGTCACATGTGACACGGGCGTGTCGGGTGTCGTGTCGCAGGCCGTGTCCTCCTTGGGAAACAAGTGTTGGCAGTTGCACACGGGGCGTGACACGGGTCGTGACATGGCCGTGTCGCATGCAACATGGGCGTGTCGGAGGCTGTGTCGAATGCCATATGCTGGTTATCGTGTCGGTCGAGACAGCGAATGGGCGACACGGCCCTGGACACGGGCGTGTCACAGGACGTGTTCGGCCTAGATTTTGTAAAATTGGGTTGAATCGCAGCCATTCGATTTCTTGATTTGGGATCCGACAGCTCAGGGCTTTTGCTGGTATGTTATATCCGGGTAATAGGGTTAAGAAGCCCTCATTTCACTTGGGCTTTATCTCTCTAAGATCTAGAGAGAAGGGAGAGCTAGGAGGAGGAAAAAGACCAAAGATCCGGTCACCGGCGGAGCTTCGGAGCTCCAAATCACTATCCGAGTCCGGATTCGCGAAGGCGAGGCCGATATGGTGATTTCCATCCGACTAGATCATCATGGCGCCGAGGAAAAGCGCAAGGGTAACGATTCTCTTCTTGAGCATGTGAAGCTCTTCTTCTTTTGCATGGGAAAACCCCTCTCTCGCGAGTGTGCCGCGAGATTGTTGTATTCCTTTGGGTAGATATGTAAAGTCACCCTTGTTAGAGTCCAGAATCATAGTACAGATATAGACATGATGTGTGAAGCCTACCCGGACTTGTTGGTCTGGATCGGTGTTGATTTGCTGTGCATTTTTTAGCCGGAGAAGACTCCGAGCATTTTGATTGATTTCGGGTTGCAATGCGGTAGAATGCATTAGGGAATCTTGGTGATTAACCCTGAGGTGCACCCGGAAATCTGGACGGAAATGCATTTCTGTCATATCGGTGGCCTGAGAGCCAACTAGTACATAGCGGGGCTATGTATCATGTTTGAACGGTATTTGGGACTGAGGAAGCTTAGTCTGCGTCAAAGGCCAAATGGCGATGGCGGGGTGAGCAACGGGTTGGTGTACCCCTACCCGCTCCACCTGCTCGGTTAAAGTGATCTAAAGTTTTACGTGGGACTTACCGAGGTTTGGAGATCATGTCTAGGCTACGGCCGAAAGGACTAAATGCTCACGAGGTTGCCACCCTTGGGGTGGTGGCAGAGTCGAGGACCGGATGGGGTTCGGACTGCCCCGCCGAGTAAGTGCCCTGAGAGCACGGAGTGTACGGCCGTCTGAGCGTGCACCTTTGATGTGATTCTTATTTCGCTATGTTGCATGTTTTGCTAACAAGTGCAGGGAAGAAGCTTTGCCACCCCGGTTTGGGGGCGGAATCGTTATAATTTGGTCAGCATAGCTGACCGTTGCCTTTGTTTACTACGGTGCAGTGGGTTGTTGCTTACAGGTACTGCGGAGCCGAGAGGTAAATAGCGGGCTAAAGCCCGAGTTGCTGTGCTGGCCCTCGAAGGCCAAGTTTTGAGTGTTTTCCTTTTTGTACTCATGTGTGACCGGCCTGCGTTCTGAGGTTTGGAAGACACTTTTTATTAAGCAAAATCTTGTAAGGCTTTAAGGCCAGTATTCGTGTATTAAACATTCCTTTTTGGTTTGAGTAGTGGACATTCATGCTTGGCAGGGTTCTTTATTCTTTGTACAACTTAATAATTTACTTCCGCTAGATGCTCTGTGTAGGACGTTGTGATTGGTTGAATGGTCTCAATAAGTAACCAACCGGTCTGTCCGTATTATATGGCATCGGGCCCCGGCCGGACATACTGTTATATACTATGCGACGGATAGGGGTGTTACAAATTGGTATAAGAGCGACTGGTTTCAGTCAAGCTTAAATGAATTTGTGGACGAATTCACTTTAAGGGGTGGTGAGCACATGTGTGTGTGTCATCGTTATAACATGAAAAAAACCCATGAATGCCCACTTAGGAATGAAAATACACAAGTTTGAGGAACCTGCGTGTTCTTATAATTGCTTTTTGCAATTTTGTTCAGTCACTTATGGTGTTTTGAACGGCTATAGGTGTCCGGGAGTGGAGCGTGGCAGTCTTAACATATGTTTTTTGAGAAAAGTACTGCACCAAGTAACATTCCTGAGACCCCTACGACTTTGGAAACCATAAGAAGGGTGGTTGAAGCGGTGTTCGCTGTGACCAACGCACAACATGGGAGTAATGTGCAACCCTTTGTACCTGAGATGGCCCCAACATCGTGCGGTATGTTGGAGCAAAGGGCTTTTGGGGGTCAATTTGAGCAGCAGATGAGCATGACTGTGGTGCAGGGAGCGCATTCAGTTGACGCATATTTTCAGATGTTCCTTATGTTAAGGCGCTACCCAGGCTTTGAATGGGAAAGCAAGCAATCTATAGTTGATAGATTTTATAACGGTCTGCGCAGCGAGTTGCGTATCCTACTGCTAGGACCAAAGTTATTGGGATTCCGAGCTTTGGTGGAATCGGCCAGAGCTTTGGAGGTGGAGTTGGGGAAACTCACCAAGTACCAGTGGATAGGGTACAAAACCCTACAGATCCTTTAAGGACTGCCTATCAAAAGACGCCGAGAAAAGAGGTTGGGTAATCTACTACCCGGACTACCCTCAATTGTTATTCTTGTGGAAAGAAGGGCATCTCGCCAGAGAGTGTTGGGAGAGTGCTCAGAAGACAAGGAAAGTTTTGATAGGAGCAGTCGAAGATGCTATGACAAAGGATTCGGTGGTCAAGTTGACAACCTCAAAATCTGGGTACCGTAGGTGGTACAAGAAGGCTAGGAGGTCGGGTCTAGTCCATTCCTCTAGCACATCCGGAGCGACTACAGTTCAAACCCCGTATGCATGCTTTGCTTGTGGAAAGCCGGGGCACTATGCCCGGGATTGTTGGAGTGGACGCCCAATATCCAAAAAAAAGCCAGGGGAGATATCTGTAGAGAAAGGCAAGGCGGTGGCGTCCACTGCATTGCTGTTTACTCTGGCCCAACTGGGAGTGAACATCCTTGGCCAGCAGGAGGCCATGTGGCCGACCGTCGGGATGTCAGGTATGGTTCTTCTTGTTAGCAAACTAGTTCCTTATGCCGAATACCTTATGCGTGGTAACTTAGAACTTGAAGTTCTAGGCTTTGTTTTGGAATATTGGTAGTCTAGAGAGAGAATAGTTTCGATACGGAAACTTCACAATCCTGTTATCCGAAGAATCTGTATCGTGCATCGGATTTTTCCCTTCGATGGTAAAGGAGCAATCCAGATTGGTTATAGCCCAGTAGTCGTCCAGTGCGCGCGGAGATATAGTCTGTGCGGTAAGAGTCTTATTGAAAGTCAAGGATTCGACTTGCTAGCGTCGTTATTGCCGTTAGTAGAGTTTGACGTCATCTTTGGTATGAACTGGATTTCGGAGCAGAAGGCTTTTATCGTTTGAAACCGTAAAGAGGCCTAGCTGGGTGTTGGGCAGGAGAAAACGTTTGCGGAACTGAAGGGATCAAGCAGGACACTGATGTCTGCCATCTCGGTGGTCAAGACAGTTCGTGTTGGCGCAGAGCTGTTCTTCACGTTAGTGGAGGCTGTAACGCCTAAGTCCACTCTGGGTAGTATCCCAGTGGTTTTTGAGTATCCCGATGTGTTCCCGAACAATCTCCTTGGAGCCCCACCGTAGCGAGAGATCGATTTCACGATTGAGTTGTGCTAGGTGCCAAACCTATGTCACGCTCTCCTTATAGGCTAATGCCTAAAGTGATAAGAGGAGTTAAAGGTTCAACTAGAAAAGTTGATGGAGCAAGGGTATGTGCGTCCAAGCTCGTTGCCGTGGAGCGCACCGGTCCTTTTTACTAGGAAGAAGGACGGGAGCTTGCAATTTTGTATCTGTTGCAGAGAGCTGTTTAAGTTTGCAGAATTAGGACAAATAATCGATCCAAATGATCAATGATCTTCTGATCAGTTAGTCGGGTCTTCGATGGACTCAGTAGTGGATCGTAAGTCCGATTACCCTCATCTGAGAATAAGGGTAAGTGTTATCGCAAAGGCAGTGTTAAGCACGAGTGATGAGAAATCCGAGTCTACGATCGTGCTGTCTTGGCAGTCAAGTGTGGCATCAGTGTTCATAGATCGGATGAACGGAACATTCTTGGAGTACCCAGTCCATTCTGTGATCGTCTTCATCGATGACACATTGGGGTAATTGTAGTGCGAAGGGTATCGCTTCTGAGTATCTACTTTTGGTTCTGTGGACGCTAAGGAGAAACCATGTATACACCAAGTTCACCGAACACGAGTCTTGGGTTATCCTCGTAGCGCTCCTCGGTCCTATAGTTGGTAGAGTGAGAGTGTGTTAGTCCTGCGTTGTTAGTCGCAATACGAGGGTGGCCTGTGTCATCTCGGTAGCGGAAGTCCAAAGTTTCTAGTGTGGTCGGCTACCACAGGCGCTTCGTATAGGACTTCTCGCGGATAGATTTACCCCTCGCAACGTTGTAAAGGAAAAGCTTAAAAAGATTGCTTATATGCACGAGTGCGCCCAAGATGTGAAGGGTTAAAGAGTTGGTCAACCATGGCGCCAGTGTTAAGTTCGCCGAGTGGAACCAAAAGCTGTGAGATCTACGACACTGCCTTAGGCAGTGGATTGGACTGCGTGCTGCTGTTGCGTGGTAATGTTGTGGCTTATGGCTCGCATTAGTTGAAAGAGCACGATGGGAATTATCCAGTCCGTTATCTGGAGTTTGTGGCCGTGTGTTTTGCACAAAATCTAGGGAGGCTTTATGTATATTGTGCAAAAGTCGGTGTCTGTACCGATCATAAGAGCCTGATACATCGGTGGGATCGAAAGGATCTGAAATTTAGGCAGCAAAAATGGATGGATTTCCTGGGGGACTATACGTTCGAAAGTTATTTTGTGCTCATTGTAAGTCAATGTAGTTGCGGATGCGTTGAGACGCAGGGCTTCCGCCCAAGCCAACTAGTTGTAGGTTCATGTTGAGGGTTTCACCCGGGAGTTGGAGATGTTAGCTATCTCTTGCGTTGACAAGCAGACTAGCGTCGAAGCATAATTGAACTGGTCGGAAGACCAGTATGACCTGGATGATCGTATTTGGCAGACTATGGTTTGGGAAGAAGCGTGAAGGAAATCATGAATACAGCTTCGATGGGTCAAAATCCCAAATCGACGATTGAAGGTGGGCTACCAAAGAAAGACAATCGTTTGTGCAGCCCAAGCATGGGTAATCTATGAGTGGAGTTGTGATACGTTATACCAAGTACTCAACCCGCTTAGGAGGCACAAGTTGTGCCGATATCTGAAGAAGTGCTCTGGTGGCCAGAACTCTAGAAGGTCGTGGCACTATGTGAGACAAAATTCCAGCCTTGCGCCTTAGTGAAAGCAGAGTGCCAAGTGCCGGGGGATTCTTGAATCCTTGCCTAGTTCGGAATAGAAGTTCGACTGGACTGTGTGCATGGTTTGCCATAGTCACAGTGGGGAAGCGATACCGTGTGGGTGATCGTAGTTGTGTTAACTTTAGTGTCGCACTTCATTCCGCATAGGAAGGATAATTCGGCGGAGTAACTGTATAACATAGTTAGACTGCACGGTGTGCCCCACAACATCGTGAGCAATCGAGGTGGGCGTTCTACGTCTAATGATTGGAGGTGGATACAGAAAATGCTGGAGACTAAGTTGTAGTTTATCCCAGTCTTGCATCCGCGGACGCATAAGCAGACCGAGTGGGTCAACAGGATGTTGTAGTTCGTGCTTCGCATGTGCATTATGGACTCCGGGAAGCAGTGGGAAGGCCATCTATTTTGGAAAAGTTTGCGTACAACTTTAACTACCGAGCGAGCATATAAATGGCGCCCTTCGAGTCCCTATAAGGTTGAAGTGTTCGCATTCCATTGTCGTGGCTAAAAACGGATGACTCGAAGTTGTATTTAGAGCAAGATATGGTAAACACTACCCCTTTGGTGCGAACCATATGAGAACTATTGCTAATCGCTCGGGGGAGGCAGATATAGAAAATCGCATACGGAACTAAGGGAACGAACGTCGAAACTACAGCTACGAACCAAAAGCTAGAACTAGGTTAGGATCTACCTAAAATTACTTGAGTAGATGTCTGAGCTTCCTCCAAATACACCACATTCAACTTGCCGTTCCCCTTGTCCAATTGCTGTAGTGGAGGGAAGGTCTGAAGTTGAACTAGTTATAGCAGGGGCTGAGCCTGCGGGCACTTCGACTTGAAATGTCCTTTCTATCTGCACTGGTAGCAGATCCTTTACTTTCCCTAACAATGGGCAGCAACATTCCCCCTCCACATACACGCAGAACAAAATAAATCTCCTTTAGGAGCACTCTAAATCATGAGAACCTGCTCCTACTTCTGAGCTCCTAATCTCTGGTAACAAGTTTTAAACAGATGGCCTGGCTGGACACAGAAACTACATATTTCTTTGCTCCTTTTCATCGAAGTAGCACCGTATTCCTGGGAACTCTTACCCTCACTAGTCTTCCTCTTATCTTTTCTAATTTGTTGACCTCGGTTCTTTGCATTGCCGATCTCCTCTATATTCAGAGCAGCATCCACAACTTTAGTATAGCTTTCAGATCCATAAGCACTAGCCAGCTGCTGGATGTCATTCCTAAGACCACCAAAAAAACGTTTAACTCGACTAGATTTTGAGGACACCATGTCAGGGTCAAATCAACATAGTTTGCTGAACTCAACCTCGTACTCACTAACGGTAAGTTATCTTTGCTTAAGGTATAGAAAATCATTCATCAAACAGTCCCTCTCGATCGACGGTAGAAACTTTTTTAGCCGCAATTCTTTGAAGGATTCCCATGAGCACCCATCCTTAAGGTTTTCCTTTTCTCTCAACCACAAACTCTTTACAAGTCCCTTGAGCTGATAAGCCGCAACCATCACTCTCTGGCCCACTGAAACTACTGAGTATGCGAACATCTCCTCGATGGCTATAATACAATCGTCCAAAGCCATAAAATCTTCTCTACCATCATAGGTAGGGGTCCTAATTGCTAGAAATGCGAAATAAATGTCTTCACTATTTGAAACAAAATTGAAGGCACCAGAGGAGCAGGGGGAATAGGAATAGTTTGACCCACAGACGAGTCCTGCACTCTAAGCGGCTGACAAGAAACACCGACAACAATGCCTGAATCTACGACTGCATCTCCAACATTTTCCTCGATAAATCCTCATTGCTCTGCTGCAATCCTTCTATCACAGCCTCACTTTAGGCACCGGACAATTCCCCCTCCGATAGGGGAGTCGAACTCGTCATTGGATACTTAGGCGACATCTAATCAAACAACAAATATCTAATCAAAACCTAGCTTAACCGTTAGAACCAAACAACTTAGTTCAGATAAATACATGCTTAAATACTTGCTCATGCTGGTCACTTGCCCTAGGATTTTCAATTATGATGTCATGCCTAAACTTAGGATAATATACCGTCATCCTATAGACTCATGTGCCTAAACCATGAATGCATGAATTCTAATTCTTTTTTAACCCAAAACCATGTGTGTACAAATGTCATCATGTAGATCTTTAGCTTGGCACGTGTGTTAATGATATGTTATGCAATGTACGCCATGCTACGCAATCTTAAAAGGCCTTAATGCATGTTATGAGTGGCGTACACATGAAATATTATACATCCCATACTACATAATATCGCATGCAATGAAAATAAAAATCTAATGTGCATTAATGTGATGATTGTTATGCATCCCATACTACATAATAGTCATATGTTTCCTCCTATGAGGATCCATATACAAACACATATTATACATCCCAGACTACATAATATACCCCTTATAATTCTTATCATGCTTATGAGTGTAGTGTTCATGCTTCGACCAAGACGTACTGATGACAAATCGGTGTGTATATGTAATGAAACTAGACAACTAACACAAACCTGAGATAGCTGTTTGACCAATTATAAAAAAAACCCATCCCTCTAATACCAACTATCACAACACGCTTTTTCTCCATATTTAATAATATATTAGAGTAAGATAAAACGTGTGTCATGATGCCATGACAGCAGGGGATAACTGCAGATGCTTAGGCAAAGCTATAACTTAACACTTTTATGAAATATTCGTAAGTTATTAAGAGGAAAATCCATTTTAAGTTTAAGCGATTATCCCTATCGCTCGGCTCAGTGGCTCGTCTTGTCCACGGGAAAAGATAATCATATGCTGAAAAAAATACTTTATTTACATTATTAGACGTCCAACATGAGTATAAACATCCCTAGAGGACAACTTATGGTGCACAAGACTCTAGATTTATAATAATTATGAAAGTAGCTTTTACGAACGTTAAATATAGTGATTTAGATTTCAAACATGGCTTGTATGAAGTAATAGTATTGATAATTTTTATATTTTAAAATATCCAATATGCAACCTAGCATAAAACCTTCCTAAAGAGCCAGTACAACTAACCAAAAAATAAGATAAACTAGTAGCTAGGAAAGTATTCAACATTCCAAAATAATACTACCAGTGGGCATCAACAACCTGACACGAACCCACTGAAAGTATATATGTCTGAACTAAAACTGAAAATAACAAACTACCTCACGATGGTGAGGAAAAACCACTACAACAACTGCAGTCCACAAGCTACCACCCAACACAGCCGCTCCACCGGCTATAACCCTGAACCTGAGGCATTCAAAGAAAGAACACCTCAGTAGGAAATTTGCAAGTGGCAATTGAAATAATTAGGTAATAAATAAAAAAAAATTCAAGAAAGGGTTTACCAAACCTGAATATAAGAAATGCTGAAACCAGAGCTGATTAGCCAAATAGAAACAGGTGAAGTGAAAAGTTTGCAATAATGGAGTAAAAGAAATTTGCACCAAGTGCGGAACGAAGCCATGCTTCAACAAAATCTGCAAAGATAAGCATGAAATAGAATAACTGATCTATAAGAAGCAAATGAGCACAAAACAGCTCAAAAATGTGAATCATTAACACTGTTGAAAACAACCAGGTCGGAGTTGGTGACAAAAACATCCAAAACAGAACTACCAGACCCAAACATCTAAGAAAAATGCACTACGGTTGTTGCCACCTGGCCTAACACAACCCAATAGTCAACAAAACAAAGACCAAACAAAAAACTAAGTGTAATGATTCACAAATCAGCGTCCAGTTTTTTGTCCTTTATCCACTGCCAAGCTTCCTATTCGAAAAAAACATTGTACCAAAATACCGTGAACCAAACCCAAGCATAAACCCAAAGAAATACCTTGACAAGCCCTAAATTTACTCTAAGGACCATACATGATGAATCAGACACAAATCGGTGCAAAACGCTAAGTCCAGCTACAATTCGGCGAGTATACCTGACGAACACTGCTGATACTCTATGAAAAGGACTTAAAGCTGTGTGTATACTCGATGAAAAAGACTTGGATGACAGACCACTAGATGCTTTCTAAGCCTAAGCCAAACATGATGAATTCGTCGAATGTACTCAATGCTTCCTACTCCAGGCCATACTCGACGAATCGTCGAGTGCACTCAATGTGGTTTATCTTCACTCAACGGCACGCCCGCCGATACTCGACGAACGCGATACCTAAATACTCGACAAATCTACTTCACTCAACGCCACGTCAGCTGATACTCGACGAAATATGACTTAAGCTAATAAATCTATACTTGATGAAATTGGACATGAGCTAATAAACCTATCCTTAACGAATTTAAACATGAGCTAATAAACCTATACTCGACGAATAGGATGTTACTCGATGAAATTTCACTCAGTATAAATCCTTATGTTTGACGAATTCCTGATGTTCTACTACCCCTATATTCGACGAAGCTTCCTTTGGTTGTACAGCATATTCGGCAGATTCTTGTCCGAAAAATTATACTGCTCTAAGGGTTTTTTCAAGAAAAAGTCCTATATTATTACAACCTTCAAAGAAAAAGAAATGAACAAAAAGAAAAACAAGAAATGGTTCCAAGAAGAAGGTCTCCACTTGCCTCAAGTCTTGGAAGAATCGGCCTCCTCCAACGCTCCACGGCAAGGATCGTCCGTAAGAACACCCAAGCAATGTTTCCTGAAACTTTTGAGGGAAGAAGGAGGTCAAAATCGCAAAACCTAACACACAAAAATAGGAGAAATGTTGAAAGCTTACCAAGAACGCATAGATCTCGACAAGAGCTTTCCAAATCCCTAATCTATTGACAAAACCAACCACTGATTTACTAGAAATCGTCGGTCAAAATCACGCGAGATGCCGAACTCCTCCTCTCTTGCGAAACAGACGACGGCCGAGTAGGGAAGACGATGAATAGGGTTTTGACGTGACCCTTATAACTGGTTATAAATATATATAAAAATAATTTTAATATTATATTACAATTAATAATAAATAACCCCAAAACGACCTGAAATCCAAACCAATTTGGAATTCTACGAAAATCGCACCGTAGCTAAATATTGATGCTACGAATCTAACGGCAAAGTCGAAATCAAAATCCGACAAACCGAACTCAAGTAAAGCACCACCTGAAGATAAGACACCACCATATCCCTATAAAAATCTATACTGAGTCACCAAAGTAGTCCTGGCTTGCTAGGGAAGTTGCACAACCATGAAAAAACATTCACATAGGAAAACCCACTGAGCAAACCCATGCTCTAAAAAACAGCACTCGTAAACAATGCATCAACGTAACGCCTTGACGTCAAAAATACTTCACTACGGGAAGTAAAATAAACACCGAAAAATTAGTTGTGTTACATTGGTGATAGCAATAGAACTTTGTTTTCTATTACAATATTAGGTGTTTTATGGAGACACCCTCCAGTACTTCTGCAGTAACCTGAATCACCACAAAAACCCAAATCTACTTATTTTTCAACGGAGTATTCTCCAGAAGGCAGATCAAAACCTCACCAATCTAGACCAACTTATCAAAGATGGGCTTCACACAACATGTCTATGTCCGTACAACGATCTGGACTCAAAATACAAATTCTACCAAGGATAACCCATATCAACCAGTTGGAAGTATCTTCCTCCACTAATTATTAGGAACCTCCACAAAAACATGCCAAATAAAGGACTATATATCCTAGTATTCAGAAGGAGAGAAATTACCCTTGTAGAATGTTTTGGAGCCTTCAAGTTACAGTTGATCTAGATGGAAAAACATGCAGTGCTTTCCTATCGAAAGATTTTTCCTTTGGCTTGCAATTCCAAGCTCAAGAACTCCTCCAAAGATCTTCAAGCCTTCTCCTTTCTTCTTCCTCTCCTTTCATTTTCTTTTCTTAAGATGGAAGAGATAAATAGGAAGAAAGTGAAATGATAACAGTTTTTCCTTCCCTTCTGCAATAGTTTCTCGGGACAAACCTTAGCCACAAGATCACACTTTCAATAGGAATGGATGGTTAAATAATTTTCTAAGTGTTGCTAAACTCCTATAGGGGGGTGAATAGGATGGTTTTGACACTTTTTATAACTTTGAATTTATGAGCTTAGTGTGTGTTAATGTTAGTTGTTAGCTTTCAAGAATACACAACAACACACTAGATTTATAGTGGTTCCCTATCTAAGGTACATCCACTTTCCACTTCCACCTATCTAGCAGTGTGCTAGATTCGGCTAACATCTCTTATTTTAATATCTCCTTGAGCTTATACCTCAGATTCCTCAGGATCTTACACCTCAGAGTGAAACTCACTCCTACAGCTAAGACTAAAGATAGTCCTAGCTCAGGCTCAACATACCTACCTCAGAGATTAACCCAATCTCCCACCTCAGATCCCTCAAGGTCCTACCTCAGATTCACTCTTGGATCCTACCCACTCAGATCCACTCTTGCATCCTACAACTCAGCCTTTATATCACAGGCTTAGAGCTCAGATCACTCAGTGATCCTATAATTGAATAATGTTTTGTTAAGATTGACCACAGAGAAGTATGTCTCTGAGTCTGCTTCTTGGACTGTTTATAACAAGCACTAACTCTTCACAGTAACAAGAATATGGATCTTCAAGTTTTTTCTACTTATGCTTAGAAGATTTATTGTAGAGCTCTGTTTTTTCAAGCTTGAATATGTTCTGAGTTGAAAAGCAGCGACCTTGAAAAAGAACAGTAGCTTTCTTGAGTGTTCTGCTAACTAACCCTTTTAGAAGATTAGGGTTTAAGTTCTTGCAGAGGACATCTTATGAGTTTTTAAATTTCAAAAAACTTTTCCAGCTAGAATTGATGATTTCTCTAAAAAACTCTTTTTAATTTCTATGAAAGGATATTTTATATCCCGTAGTTCAATGGCTATTTGTCCTGTATGAGCATGCTGAATAGGAAGTTGTAAAGTTACTTTAATCTTTAACTACTATGCAGAAAGTATACGACACCATTTGGCTTATAATGCGCAAATCCAGCTTCATTTGAATTTGGATGACGTCAGTATGACTCAGCGCTTGTGGGATTAGCAAGTTTCATAAACAATATGCACAGGAATTGAGTGAAGTCTTGTGACTCAACACATAGAGGAGTTGAGTGCTGTATTGAGACACAACGTATCTGGAATTAGCAGAATTCTTCTGGAAGAAAGCGTTGAGTGAACCACATTAACTCAACACAAGTGGACTTGGCAGTTATCCTGACTGAATGCATTGAGTGAACCTTCTATAATCAACGCTTCTGGTCTTGTGCAGAATGTCTAGAAAAAGGCATTGAGTGAATATTCTATACTCAACTCATCCTCACTTTGCTAAATTTTTTTTAAGGCATTGAGTGTGCCTTCTTCACTCAATGCTTCTCTACTTTGAAAGATTTTCTTTGAGTAGGCGTTGAGTGAAAAGTCTTCACTCAACAGTTCTAGACTTAGCAATATTTGAGTCCAACACCACTGAAGCTCTGAATGCCCGATCTTCTGTCAATGCTTCTAGGCCTCTGGCCTTGAGTGAAGTGTGCTCAATCAATGCTTGTGGACTTAGGCAAATTTATGCCGCACTATTGTGTCATGTCTTGGGTCTAACCAAAGTTCTGACTAAATCAATCTGTCTAATTATGGAACAGTAGACAACCCACATATTTTGAACTTGAACATATATAAAATACAAATATGTGTATACTATTTACTTGTGGGCCTTCTTCAAATCTAGGACATTGTGATTAATGGACCCACTAATCTACCCCTATTTGAAGAAGTTAGAACCCTAGTCAATAATATACACTAACTCACAAAAAAGATAAACTTCACAAAATTTAGGAGTAAACAATAACACATAATTAAGATTAGATTAACACAAAATATGATAATTATAAACTAAATGTGTGCCAAATGATAATGTTCCTTATTCCTAAAGCCCTAAGGAACCTATTACATAAAAGTGTTTAGGTTTCAGGTTCCTTAATGATTGCCCCTGCTAGGCCTCTAAGTTGTCTTCTCATCAGCTTCAATATTCTTTTTCCTTTGCCTTTCATAATAGTTGTATGGCTTTGGAAAATAATTGATAGGCTCAGGAACATCTGATGGAACAGTACCTTCTCTCTTGTCTTTTCTAAATTTCATATGATCTCTTCATTTCTTTCTAGTTTGGCCCATTCCAAGGAGCTACATAGCTTTCTTCTTTTAGTCTTGTTTTTTTATCTGGTCTCGGGCTGAAAGAATGATAGTCCTTGATTGAGCACTCCATATCTCAAAGTCAAGCCTGGACACCATTTCTTCTTTATATCTCTTTTGCTCTGTCAGATCTCATCTTCTTCCTTAACAGCAGACTTACCTTTTCTCTTTGATATTTGTTCAATGGTGGGGATGTAAGAGCCCCCTCCCAGAACAAAAGACACGACCGAGGGGAGTCTTATGACCAGAATAGCCGCCTTGCGGAAGCGCCAACATACGGGTTGACCTATACCAGAAGACCATATCCTACCGGCTAAAACAAATATCATCATTGCCAACCAAACATAAGAATAGAAGCATAAGTAAAAATCCACATATAAGTATATAGTACAAAACAAATTTATCGAATAAAATGAAGAAACCAAGGCTTCAATAATATCAGTGTACATCATGTCAAAAAGGCTACAAAATGAGTCTTTCAAAAACTCACATCAAACAATAACGACAGCGATGGTATCGCCAATTCAGGCATTATCACCCTGGCCTGGCTGCTCTCCTGCAAAACTGCTGTTGTGGGGTTTCCTCCTAAAAAGGAAGACTTAGCAACTATTAGTCAAAAAGACAAAGTGACTATCACATCCGCTCCCCCGGCGACTCTTAGGTAAAGGGCGGAGAAAGGAAAAAGGGTACAAGATATATATATATATATATATATATATATATATATATATATATATATATATATATATAAGCAGTAGTACAAAATAAGTGGCAAAGTGCTAACTATATCAGAGTAACCATCAATATATCAGAAGTAACTACATTAATTTATACTAGCAGTCCTACTATCAACAGCAGTGTACAAGTATGAATAAACAACATGAAGTAACTCAACTTATATGAATGCCAATACTGACATATAAGCTAAGGATCGTTTTAACAATAAAGTAACTCATCATATAAGAGTTCCCATACAAACTTATATGAAAAGGATCTTATGTGATGCAATGTTATGTTTTGAAGGACTTATGATGACTCACCCATGCACACACACATGAAATTTCACATGGCCTTGCCATCAACAATACAATGCTCAATCACACTAAAGGGCTCCAAACTGAGTCCCTTCTTATTAATCACATCCCGTGCTCAACAGCACGCAAGGGCACCACACCAAGTTTCTTATCAACACATCATTCTAATGCAGTAAACACACACGCACTTCCAACCCTTCCATAATTTGTAATCACACAAGGGTTCATCATTTACACAGGTGGAAAGCAACCTTATACAACATACAAATCCCACACCGCTACCCGTAGGGAGACACAACTATAAGAAGTTGACTACTATACACATTCCATTAATAATGCTTTCACATGGCCATGCATTAACCTCATCCAAATCCTCCTTAATATCAAGTATTCTCAATCAACTAGGCTTCCATAAGAATATCATTTGTACAATCAAATGTATAAATTTAGTTGTTCACTAGCTTACCACAACCATATGTTTGTTAACCTCCTTCAAACCGTTGGTACAATCATGTTCCACCAAACCATTTGTTCATCTTGATTACATTTAGGCTAAGTCAACCAAAACCTCAACCTTATTTACTTTCTTAAGGATCTATCCCATCAGTACTTTGTTCATCACAAATATCCATAAATTAAGATCAACAATTCTCAGTGTTAATTTACATTGACCACTCTACCAAATTCAAGCCCGGATCCACACTAACACGAAAATAGCATGTACTTAAGACTTGAATGTAAAACAGCTTTGACTTTACATTCCTGAGTCTACAGGATTCGTATGAAGACGTGTATCCATCAGTTGGAAAGGTTTTTTCAAGGGATACGACTTCCGTGTTTAGTCAGAAGCCCATATCTAGCCGTATCATACATGAAAATGGCTTTGATGTTTGCTGCGCACAGAAAACAGATTTCTACACGCACCTTAAAGCAAGATGAACGACATCAGTTCATCTTCTTCCTTTAGACATTAAATAAAAACTATATACAGAACTTCCTCCTTCCTTATTCACCCTCATTACACTATTTCTCTTCACGAAACAAAGTCTACTATCTTCACAAGAGAGGAGAGGTTGAAGACATCAAATCTTTAGGGAACAAGCCCTAGCATGGTCTCTACCTAGGAGATCTTCATATCACAAGTCAAACTCTTTTGAGTCGACATCTCTCATATAAAATTACCACAGATCTATTACCAAGGGAGAGGATAGGAAGTACACCTCGTTTATGGCAGTTCCGGCCAAGGATCTCATCACTCTCCTTGGCGGTATCTTCTTTTACATTGGTTTTGTTCTTCATGGAAGAAGAGAGGGGAAGGTTTTCCTAAAGAAATGGCCTCGGGAAACTCTACTCTCCCGACTGTTTAAGAACAAGTAACTACTCGGCAAAAATGGCAAAGTGACTGCTTGGTTTTCCTGTAAGTCTTATTTTATATTGAGAAATTATGGTAGAACCGCTTTGCCACATGTCACCGTGTTACTTGACCGCTCATTATTACATTAAATATGTCCTTTTGAAAAGACGTATTCAATTTAAGGCTTTTGGTGCCAATCCAGAAATTCGGTTAAGCCCGTGTATTGGAATCAGAAATAGTGGGCCTAAAATATGCCAAGACAAATTCATCGTGTATAGCATACCCACTCAATGAATCATCGAGATTCGTCGTTATCACTCGATGCCTTATATAAGTATAACACTTTTAAGTTAAAATCGTTGAGTGTACTTCATTTACTTGACGAATCGTCGAGTGGCATCAAGTGCACTCAACACAATCGACGCCTTAAGATCCCAAGAATAATCTAGTCAAAAAACATTGAGTATGCAAACCTTCACTTGTCGAATCGTTGAGTGGCATCGAATGCACTTAACGCGCTCGGCTCTTACATGCCTCATAATAATTATAAGTAAAAAAGCGTTGAGTGGAATTGAGTACACTCAATTCCGCTTTGACTTCACTCAACGCCAGCTTCCTGAATAATTCTATGTCCTAATTCATCGAGTGGCGTTGAGTCCACTCAACGCCATCTTCCAGAATAATTCTAAGTCCTAATTCGTCGAGTGGTGTTGAGTCCACTCAACGCCTCAGCATAATCCATCGAATGGTATTGAGTGGTGTTGAGTCCACTCAATGTCTCAGTTTTTTCGCCGAATAGCAATGAGTGGTGTTGAGTCCACTATACACCTAAGCTTATTCATCAAATAGCATTAAGTGGTGTTGAGTCCACTCAATACAATGAGCCCAAAAATATTCTAAGTAACATCTGCTCTATTTATCAAGTCCATTCGACTCACTCGACACTTCCCGATCCTGAGTCAATTCTCTTGACTCAAAATGCGCGCGAGGGGCCTAGAGTGAAACGGTACGTTACAAATCTTATAAAAAAATTAAAGATTTCGTCCCCGGAAACAGGCTATGGCTGTGGGGGAAATATAGCATGAAAATATAATATACTTTTAAACTTACCTTGGGAAAACAACTCTGGGTAGCGCTTTTGCATCAAGTCCACTAGCTCCCAAGTGTATTCTTCTTGAAAGTCTACCTAGTGTCAACTATCTTCACCTATGGGGGGGGAATAGGTGTCTCTGCAGCGTATTTGCGGAATTAAGATTTTACCTGCACAAGAAAACAAAACAACCAAGCACAGAAAATACACAGGAAAATTATAGTGGTTCCCCGATTTGGGTACGTCCACTTTCCCCCTTCGACCTATCTCCCAACACGGGACGACTCGGTCACTTCACCAACAGGATTGAAATCCAATCCTTGCACTAACGGAAGGAACCCTTTCACACGTAGGAGTCAACACTCCCACAACCCGGGTTGCACCCAACCCTTACAACTAAAGACCAATCGGTCTGTTACAAGAAATTGAAAATGCTTGTAAGAAATGCAAACGACGTTTGGAGAGTAAGGTGTCCCTCTTCGTTCGACGACGTGTTCTTGAAGTCAACGAAGAGTCCACAACCCTAGATCTCTCTTGGAAAGAATCTTCCCGAAACCGACGGCGGCTTAAGGCGGCGGCAAGGTTCTCGGAATCAGCGGCGGCGACGGAGAGCAGCAGCAGTGCCAACTTGATTCAAACTTCGTAGCAAAGGAAGCAAGGTCTTCCAACGGTCACACTAGGATCGATCGTCTCGATCGATTCGGAAGGGGAAGGGTTTTCCCGATCAACGAATCAAGAGACAAGGGATCTCTGGTTAGACACGTGAGATGCTATGCAATCCTAAGCTTCGGTCGCCGGAGATCTGGAAGAACCTGAGATCAGCAGCGGCGACAAGTGCACGAGCGGCGGAGACGGTCGGCGGACCGTTAGGGCTTGTCGGCGGCTCGTGCTTTTTGAAATCCCGTGTATTATCTTTTACTGTTCATACATACGGAGTATATATACATTAGGTCAAGTATGTGACCGTTGTGGGTCCCACTGATAAGAAGACATGAGCCCGGTTCAAAACAGTTCAGATAGTTTGAACCGGTCCAGAGAACAACAGGAAACTGCCTAAGTCAAATTCGGCGAGAATCGTAGGTGATTCTCGCCGAATCGGCGAGAATCACTTACGATTCTCGCCGACTTCTACTTAGCCTAAATCTGGCTGAACTGATACAGAAGCCGGGGAGAATCGGCGGGAATCACTTTTGATTCTCACCGAATCGTCGAGAATGCAAGGTCATTCTCGACGAATCGGTGAGAATCATAAGTGATTCTCGACGATTCTGCCTTAGAAAATTTCCCTGTCTGTGTCGAAGCTGCCGGCTTCAATCGGCGAGAATCAGCTAGTGATTCTCGACGACTCGGCGAGAATCATTAGTGATTCTCGCCGAATCGGCGAGAATCACTTAGTGATTCTCGTCGATTTTTACTTGGGCTATTTCTCCTCTTTCTTTCCTTGAGCTGGTCTTTGGCCCATCCTTGCTCCTTGTCTGCTATTGCTTTATCATAGCCCTGTACTTGAAATTAAGTACACCCCAATAGAGAGAGTACACGTAGGCCAACACACTGATCTGCTCAACGAGGGAATACGTTGCACAGACCCGTGTATATTGACCCACTGCACCCTGACATTGGTGTGTACTTAGCATGGAATATCTGCAAGTACAACTAGAAATATTTCATCAAATACATTGTCTATTTACCTTGGCTTGCACAGGGGCTTCTTCAAATCAGGTACATTGTGGATGCAATACACAACAATCTCCCCCTATTTGAAGAAGCCTAAACCCTACAAGCTAAGGTGAATAGAGCATATATAAATGAAAAACCGAAACTTAAGAGTGAGGTGATAGGGATAAGCATTACCCGTAACTTGAGAGCAAACTAGAACATTGAGCTACCTTAGCCTTAGCCGAGAGGGTAATCTCCCCCTTTTCGGCTTCTGCAAATTTGGTTCTGGTGCACCTAACACCATGCTCCCCCTCAGTCCGTGCACTTATGTTGTCACTTGAGTTTCTGGCAGATGCTCCCCCTAGATGCACGAGCCAGGAGCGTCTGGAGTCTTTATTCCTCGTAGTTGAGCATCCCCAATTCAGTTTTGAAGAGACTGAACTTGGCCTCGTCCAAGGGCTTTATGAAAATATCTGCAATCTGCTTGTCCGTGGGGACATAGCAGAGAGAGATGTCCTTGTTCTCCACGTGCTCCCGAATGAAGTGGTAGCACACTTCAATATGTTTCGTTCTGCTATGCGATACTGGATTGTTTGCGATGGCAATTGCACTTGAGGAGTCGCAGTACATGGGTACTTCCTTGAACTGGAGATCATAGTCTGCTAACTGGTTCCTTATCCATAGGAGTTGTGCGCAACAGCTCCCTGCCGAGATGTACTCAGACTCTGCTGTGGAGGTTGCGACACAATTTTGCTTCTTGCTGTTCCATGAGATAAGACTTCTTCCGAGGAACTGACACGTCCCGGAAGTGCTTTTCCTATCATCCCTACTCCCTACAAAATCAGCATCTGAAAAACCTATTAGCTCGACATCATTGTTTCTCGGGTACCACAAGCCAAGATTGGGAGTACCTTTAAGGTATCTAAGAATGCGCTTTGCAGCGACATAATGAGATTCCTTAGTGTTCACCTGATATCTGGCACAAACACATGTGGAGAACATGATATCCGGTCTATTGGCAGTAAGGTAGAGCAGAGATCCAATGATGCTTCTGTATTTGGTTTCATCGAAAGGTTTACCTTTCTCATCCTTATCCAGAGACATAGTGGATCCCATTGGAGTCCTCATAGAGGTTGCATTCTCCATTCCGAATTTCTTGAGGAGTTCATTTGTGAACTTCGTCTGAGAGATGAAGATTCCGTCCTCAGACTGTTTCACTTGAAGTCCCAAGAAGTACTTCAACTCCCGCATACTGCTCATTTCAAACTTTCCTTGCATAAGTTTGGAAAACTTTTTGCAAAGATTGTTATCCGTTGAGCCAAATATGATGTCGTCAACATAGATTTGCACCAGCAAAATCTTGCCTTTGACTTCCCTGAGAAACAATGTCTTGTCTATTTTTCCTCTAGAGAACTTGTTCTCAAGAAGAAAACTAGACACTGTCTCATACCAAGCTCGAGGAGCTTGTTTTAATCCATATAGCGCTTTATTAAGAAAATATACATGATTAGGATATGTAGGATTGACAAAACCTGGAGGTTGAGCGACGTATACTTCCTCTTTCAAATCTCCATTCAGGAAAGCCGATTTCACGTCCATCTGATAAACTGTGAATCCTTTGTGGGAGGCATAGGCTAGGAATAGCCGGATTGCTTCGAGCCGTGCAACTGGTGCAAACGTCTGGTCAAAATCAATCCCCTCCTCCTGTCGATAACCTTGAGCCACCAGTCTGGCCTTGTTCTTTATGATGACACCATGTTCATCCAGTTTGTTTCTGAAGATCCACTTGGTGCCAATCACATTCTGCTGTTGAGGTCTGGGAACAAGCGTCCAAACATTGCATCTTTCGAACTGATGCAATTCATCTTGCATGGCCAAAATCCATGCAGCATCTTTGTTTGCCTCGTCGAACTTCTTTGGCTCAACCTGGGACAGAAAGCTAAGATGCAAAATCTCGTTAAAAGTACCTCGGCGAGTTCTGACCCCGTCACGAGGATCTCCGATGATCTGATATCTGGGGTGATCCCTCACGTGTCTGAGCTGTAGAAGTCTGGCATCAGGAGCGTCGACTACTTCTTGGGCATCGCCTTCTTCTAAAGGATTTGCTCCATTTTGATTTTCAACTTCTCCGATCTGCGTAGAAGTGGATATCTTGACGTATGTTGGAGGTGCATCTTTCTCGGGCTCATCCAGTTGCAACCTTTCGAGTCTGTCACCTGCATCTTCAGGAAAAAGACTAGAAGTCTTGCAATTAAGCAAACTTCCTTCATCAAATACAACATTTATTGACTCCTCTACCACTAGGGTTTTCTTGTTGAAAACTCTATAAGCCCGACTGCGGCTACTATAGCCCATGAATATGCCTTCGAAGCATTTTTCACCAAACTTAGTCCGTGGGTATTTCCCATTATTCAGTACATAACATTTGCAGCCAAAGATCCTCAGGTAGGACATGGTTGGTTTCTTGCCTTTCAGTAGCTCATAGGGAGTCTTACGATGGCTCTTGTTAATCAACGCCCGGTTTTGTACATGACAAGCCGTATTGACAGCCTCGGCCCAGAGGTATTCTGGTAGAGAGGCGTCATTCAACATTGTCGTGCACGCCTCAATGAGTGTTCTGTTTCTCCTCTCCGCCACTCTGTTCTATTGAGGAGTGCGAGGGGAGGAGAACTCATGATAGATACCAAGTTCTTCACAGAACTCTGTCATAGCCCCAGACTCAAACTCTGTTCCGTGGTCACTTCTGATTTTGACCACAGAGCAGTTAAGTTCGTTCTGTATCTGCTTGACAAAATTAGTGAAGATGTCAAACGTATCTGACTTGCGTTTTAAAAAGAACACCCACGTAAACCGAGAGTGATCATCTACAATTATGAGCGTATATGACTTCCCTCCTAAGCTGTGAACTTGCATAGGACCAAACAAGTCCATGTGCAGAAGATAGAGACATCTGGAGGAAACTTTGTCTGGGATGCTCTTAAAGGTAGCCTGAGTCTGCTTGCCCATTTGACATGCAGGACATGGACTATCTTTAATGCACTTAATAATGGGAGCATCCCTTACTAAGTCTTTTGAAAATAGCATATTAATTGTCTTGTAATTAATGTGTGCCAATCTCTTGTGCCATTGTTCGCAAAGAGATGCACTGCCTTTTGCTACTAGGCATATAGGGGTAGAAGAGTCTAAGCTAAGAAAATCTAAACAGAAAATATTTCTGCTCCTAATGCCAGTTAATACTGTCTCCGAAGAGGCACATGATATTATCAGGCATTTATCCTTGCAGAACTTAACGTCATACCCTTTATCACATAACTGGCTTACGCTGATCAGGTTATGATTTAACCCTTCAACATAAGCTACGTCAGAGATAGAGAGTATACCGTTGGAAATCATACCGTAACCTCTGGTGACTCCCCGATCAGATCCCCCAAAGATGACTTTGGGTCCATTCTCGACTGGGGTGTACTCCCGCAGCAGGCTTCTTGTCCCAGTCATATGACGGGAGCATCCACTGTCCAAATACCAAATAGGAGTTTTGTTGGCCTTTGGACATTCCTGCAAAACAGAATTAGTTTGCCTTAGGAACCCAATCGAACTTGGGTCCTAGATTTCTTGTTAGCATACTCCCCCTCGATCGGTTAGCCCCACGAGTGGTCGGCCTCGCACTGCTAACATAAAGAGTCTCGTTATACCTTGGATTAAACCAACAATCCACGGCAAAGTGACCAATTTTGCCACAGCACCAACAGTCAAATCTGTTGTACCTTTTCCTAAGCTCCTGCTTCACCCTGGGAATGGTGGGTACAGCTGGGGCCTTGGATCTGGAGGTGGAGGCATCACAGTGATTGCAGTCACATGATTTCTTCATCTTTGGTTCCTTCAGTATAACAGGCTTGGCTTTTGGTGCCTGCTTTCTATTATGGCCACTAGAGAATTGACCATAATTTCCCAATTGGATTTCCTTATAAGGTGCGTTGAAGACACTCTCACCAAAATTGCGGGAGAAAGTCCAGCCATCATATCGGCTCTTAGGCTTTGCAACCGAGGGCCGGAAATGATGACCAGAGGTTGACTCAAAGTCATGTTGGTTGCAGGGAAAGCTTGGCTTTCTTAACTCAACAGGACTGAGTGGAGCCTTTCCCTTTTCAGCTACAGAGGCCTTCTTGGCGGCCTTATTCTTTCTCTGGTTCCTGTTTCTCCTGGATGAGGAACCGGATACCCCTACATGCCCCAAGCTAGCTCCTTTGGCCTGAGCAGAGAAGGTATCAACTAAAGGAAGAACAGTTTTTGGCATAGAGAAGCTCTTGACGATCTTCCATTCTGCCGCAAGCAGTTCTTCCAACTTGTTGACTTTCTCCTGCTTGAGATCAAGGAGCTTAAGAGACTCCGAATGCTTTGAAGTTAGTTCCAAGTGCTCCTGTCGGAGGGAGATCAAACTGGTGATCTCTTCCTTCAGGGATACACTTTTACATTTAAGGAATCTTACTTCCTTCTTCGCAGTCTTCATTCTCTTTCGACATTCCAGGAAAGTATTGAGCAGAAGCTCATACTTATCAAGGAGCTCAGCTTCACGGGAAGAAGAGCTATCCTCAGGGTCACCATCCTGAGACTCAGGATCAGAGTCAGAGTCAGAGAGAGGGGTGTGAGCTTTTACCTTCCCCGTAAATGGGGGGCAGTCTCCTTCCGAGTCATAGTGACCCATCAGCCCAAAGTAGGCTTCCTCGTCATCGCTGGTATCTGAAGTGTCAGATTCACTCAGCGTCTTTGGCTTCTTCACGACGTAGCTCCTCTCCTTCTTCTTGTCTTTTGAGGACCTGTGCTCCTCTCCCTTTTCCTTTTACCTCTTGCCTTGATGGCAGTCAGCCACGACGTGTCCTGGCTTGTTGCAACTAAAGCAAATGATGTCAGACGAGCGGTGTTTGTTCGGTTTGGATACATACCTGTCAGAAGAATAGCTCTTCTTCTGATCCCTCGAGGAGGAACCGTTTCTCTTTCTTTGATTCCTCAGCTTGAGGAACTTCTTGAATTCCCTTGTGATAAGGGACAAGTCTTCCTCAGCCAATTCTGAGTCAAAGGAGCTTGGCTCCGAGTCTTCCTCTTCATCTTTCTTCCACGCACTGGAAGAGGCAACACCCTTGCCCTTTCTGGAATGGATGGCTTTCAGGGCCACTGTCTTTTCCTTGGCTGCGGCTTTCTCTGCTTCCTCTTCAGCCTTCCTTGCGTTCAACTGAAGCTCATAGGACATGAGCTTCCCGAACAGAATCTCAGGGTCGGTTTCCACAAGTCTGCCAAACTCCCGGATGGCGCAGATCTTTGTGTCCCATTCCTTAGTGAGGGACCTAAGGAACTTATCATTGAGTTCACCGTCAGTGAACACTCTTCCATATCCTTTGAGTGCATTGACGATCTTGAGGAAATTTTCGAAGGTGACTCCGATCTCCTCCTTTGGCCCTTGTCTGAAGGCCTCATATTTCTGATTTAGGAGGGATCTCCGATCGTCCCTCACTTCGTCTGTGCCCTCCATTAGGACAATCAGACAGCTCCAGAGATCCTTGGCTGTCCTGCAGTTACTGAAGTTTTGCATCATGGAGTCGTCAACTGCGCTCACCAGGATGTTCTGAGCTTTCTTGTCGAGTCCGAACAGCACTATTTCATCCCTGTCCATTTCAAAAAGTTTCTTGGGTACTTTCTTGGTAGGATCAATGGTGGAGGCCTTTGTGGGAATGTAAGGTCCCTCCTCCACTATCATGAAGAGCCGGGGGTCGACTGCTTCCATGTAGAATCTGATTCTTTCCTTCCAGATAGGAAAGTTCAGTCTGGTGCATACTGGGATTTTGCCGGAGTGCTTGAGTCCTTCCATGGAAAATCTCTGTCTGCTGCTTGACACTGGTGGCAGGATTCTACTCAAGGTGTGAACCTCTGTGATGAGTAACCTCCCTCTGATACCACTTGAAAGTCTACCTAGTGTCAACTATCTTCACCTAGGGGGGGGGGGAATAGGTGTCTCTACAGCGTATTTGCGGAATTAAGATTTTACCTGCACAAGAAAACAAAACAACCAAGCACAGAAAATACACAGGCAAATTATAGTGGTTCCCCGATTTGGGTACGTCCACTTTCCCCCTTCGACCTATCTCCCAACACGGGACGACTCGGTCACTTCACCAACTGGATTGAAATCCAATCCTTGCACTAATGGAAGGAACCCTTCCACACGTAGGAGTCAACACTCCCACAACCCGGGTTGCACCCAACCCTTACAACTAAAGACCAATCGGTCCGTTACAAAGAAATTGAAAATGCTTGTAAGAAATACAAACGACGTTTAGAGAGTAAGGTGTCCCTCTTCGTTCGACGACGTATTCTTGAAGTCAACGAAGAGTCCACAACCCTAGATCTCTCTTGGAAAGAATCTTCCCGAAACCGGCGGTGGCTTAAGGCGGCGGCAAGGTTCTCGGAATCAGCGGCGGCGACGGAGAGCAGCAGCAGTGCCAACTTGATTCAAACTTCATAGCGAAGGAAGCAAGGTCTTCCAACGGTCACACTAGGATCGATCGTCTCGATCGATTCGGAAGGGGAAGGGTTTTCCCGATCAACGAATCAAGAGACAAGGGATCTCTGGTTAGACGCGTGAGACGCTATGCTATCCAAAGCTTCGGTCGCCGGAGATCTGGAAGAACCTGAGATCAGCAGCGGCGACAAGTGCACGAGCGGCGGAGACGGTCGGCGGACCGTTAGGGCTTGTCGGCGGCTCGTGCTTTTTGAAATCCCGTGTATTATCTTTTACTGTTCATACATACGGAGTATATATACATTAGGTCAAGTATGTGACCGTTGTGGGTCCCACTGATAAGAAGACATGAGCCCGGTTCGAAACAGTTCAGATAGTTTGAACCGGTCCAGAGAACAACAGGAAACTGCCTAAGTCAAATTCGGCGAGAATCGTAGGTGATTCTCGCCGAATCGGCGAGAATCACTTACGATTCTCGCAGACTTCTACTTAGACGAAATCTGGCTGAACTGATACAGAAGCCGGGGAGAATCGGCGGGAATCACTTTTGATTCTCACTGAATCGTCGAGAATGCAAGGTCATTCTCGACGAATAGGTGAGAATCATAAGTGATTCTCGACGATTCTGCCTTAGAAAATTTCCCTGTCTGTGTCGAAGCTGCCGGCTTCAACCGGCGAGAATCAGCTAGTTGATTCTCGACGACTCGGCGAGAATCATTAGTGATTCTCGCCAAATCGGCGAGAATCACTTAGTGATTCTCGTCGATTTTTACTTGGGCTATTTCTCCTCTTTCTTTCCTTGAGCTGGTCTTTGGCCCATCCTTGCTCCTTGTCTGCTCTTGCTTTATTATAGCCCTGTACTTGAAATTAAGTACCCCCCAATAGAGAGAGTACACGTAGGCCAACACACTGATCTGCTCAACGAGGGATTACGTTGCACAGACCCGTGTATATTGACCCACTGCACCCTGACATTGGTGTGTACTTAGCATGGAATATCTGCAAGTACAACTAGAAATATTTCATCAAATACATTGTCTATTTACCTTGGCTTGCACAGGGGCTTCTTCAAATCAGGTACATTGTGGATGCAATACCCAACACTTCTTTCCAGTGATTTGACCATTGGACCTTTACCAATGATACACTTTTCCTCCGCAAGCTCCTTGTCTCGATGTCCACTATCCGCACCGGCTCTAGTCGGATGGATCTATTAGTTGCCACTACTCCATTTGCAGTGGGGACATATGGGTCAGGTCGTAGAAGTGCCTTCCTGAGCGACGATACATGGAAGACATCGTACAGATTTTCCAGCTCCGGTGGTAGATCCATCTGATAGGCCAAAGGGCCAATCCTTTCTAATATAGCATAGGGCCCCACATATCTCGGGCTGAGCTTCTTCATACCACGCACTCGCGACACTCCATGCATTGGCCGGATCTTCAAGAATACCTTATTACCCACTTGAAAATCTACCATCTGATGCTTCGCATTATAGTACTTTGCCTACCGACTTTGAGCATCAAGCAAGCGATCTCTTATCAATCTAACAAGCGCTCAGTATCATCAATGTACTCTATCCCCAAAACTTTTGGATCTACAACATGAACTAAGATAATGGAGTTCTACACCTTCTTCCATAAAGTGCTATATGGGGAGCCATCCAGATGCTAGATTGGTGGCTATTATTGTATGAAAATTCTACCAGTTGTAAGAGACTTTCACATGGTTCTCCTCTATCCAATACACACATTCTCAAAAGATCTTCCATTGTCCTGATGGTCCTCTCAGACTGACAATCCATCTATGGATGAAAAGATGTGTTGAAGGTAAGGCGAGAGCCCACATATGCTTGTACTTCCTTCCACTCCTTGGAGGTAAAGCAACCATCACGATCAGAGACTATTGTCTTACGCACTCCTTGGTACAGTACAAATTTCTTCACAAAGAGCCACACTAAAACATCCACATGTGCCTCCTTCTTCATAAGGATAAATCTGGCCACCTTCGTCAAGCGATCCATGATTACACAAACTGAATCGTTCCCAGAGCGCGAGCGAGGCAACCCATGAATAAAGTCCATGGAGATATCCTCGAACTTCCACTTAGGGATGGGAAATGGCTGTAATAATCCTCAAGGACTCTTGCACTCCACCTTCACCTTTTGACAAGCCTCACAGTGCGTAATATAATACATTATAGTTTTCTTCATTCCTGGCCAAAACATGGTCTTCCACAATTCATTATACATCTTAGAAATCCCTGGATGCAATGAATACTTGGAGCAATGTGCTTCTCTCAATATATCTTCCCGGATTTCCCCGCCCTTGGAAATGTAGAGTCGGCCATGGAAATTAAATAGGTTGTCCTTTAGCCTATACTCTTTAGTAGATCAAACTTCAATTGACTTAATCACTAGGGCTAGAGCTGTATCCTTCCCTTGCTTTGCCGGGATTCGATCTCGAATATCACAAACTATACTCATTGCGGTTAGGTACTCTGTATACACCTCAAAATGATCTTTATACACCAACGTGATCTCCATCTCCTCAAGAATCCGAGATTATTCCATAATCATCAATCGAGACTCAGTGCTCGATTCTGGTACCTTTCTGCTCAACGCATCGGCTATGGAGTTTTCCTTTTCGTGGTGGTAATTATATGTAAACACATAATAACACAAAAATTCTAACCACCGTCGCTACCTCAGATTCAACTCCTTTTGAGTTTGAACATACTTTAGATTCTTACGGTCTGAGAAGATCTCGTAGTGTACTCGATATAGATAGTGCATCCAAACCTTTAAGGCGAACACCACTGCCACAAATTACAAATCATGAACTGTGTAATTGGCTTCATGCCTCTTCAATTGCCTCGAAGCATAAGCAAACACATGCCCATACTGCATCAATACTTCTCCCATCCCTTGATATGATGCATCTGTGTAAACTCTAAATCCTTCCTTCCCAAATGGAAGGGCTAGGATGGCGGCGGTCGTAAGTCTATCTTTCAGCTCTTGGAATGCAGCTTCACATTAGGGTGTACACTCGTATAGAACACCTTTCTTTGTCATAGTAGTGAGAGGAAGGGCTAACTTTAAGAATCCTTTCACGAACTTGAGATAATACCTAGCAAGTCTAAGGAGAGTTCGTAAATCGGGCACTGACTTCAAGGGCGACAATTCTTTCACAACACGCACTTTGGTCGGGTCAACAGCTAGTCCAACACCACTGATCACATGGCCCAAGAAGGCAACCACTTGGAGCCAAAATTTGCACTTGCTAAACTTGGCAAACATGGTATGCTCCTTTAACTTCTTCAGCACCAAGGTCATGTGTTCAACATGCTCTTCCTCTATCTTCGAATAGACTAAAATGTCATCGATGAAAATGATGATGAAGATATCTAAGTTTGGCTCAAACACTCTGTTCATCAGGCTCATGAACATTGAAGGGGCGTTTGTGAGCCCAAACGACATCATAGTGAACTCATATAAACCATACCTTGAGTTAAATGCCATTTTCTGGATATCCTCCTCTTGTATCCTCAATTGATAATACCCCGAGTGCAGATCCAAGATGGAAAACTAATGCGCTCCTACCAGCTGATCGAATAACACATTGATCTGGGGTAAGGGGTAGGTGTTCCGTACCGTCATTCGGTTAAGTTCCCGATAGTCTATACATAATATTAATGTTCCATCCTTCTACTTAACAAATAGAATAGTTGCTCCCCAAGGTGATAAACTGGGGTGAATAAACCCTTACTTTACAAATTCTTGCAGTTGAACCCTAAATTCGACGAGTTCCTTTGGCTCCATTATGTAAGGGGTCCGAGAAATGGGCTTGTCACCTGGTACTAACTTAATTTGAAAGTCCACCTCTCTATGCGTGGGTAATCCTGGCAATTTCTCAGGAAAAACCTCACGAAAATATTGCACCACTCGCACATCTTTCATATTAACTAAAAGACATGATTTCAAGAGCCTAAACACCTAGAGGGGGGGGTGAATAGGTTCTAATTTTTCCTTTAATACTTAAGGCAATTTAGACAAAATAAGTAAAACACAGACCACAATTCACAACACAGTATACACCAGATTTATAGCGGTTCCCCAAGGTATTGGTACATCCACTTTCCCACTTCGCCTATCCATTAGATTAATGGATTCAGCCTAAATTCCTTCCACTAACTCGGATCTACAGATCTTATAACTCAGAACCAGAATGGTTCCTACAGCTCAGACTTAAATAAGTCCTACCTCAAATTCTTTCCAAGAATCCTACCTCAGGACTTAGCCCAGCTCAGCCTTTATCACTAGGCTTACAACTCAGACTTTCCACAAGTCCTACATCTCAGGCTCTCAGTCATACCTCAGCCTTTATAATTTCAGGCTTACAACTCAGATCTAACAATAGAGCTTACAAGAAATTGAATTATATAAAGTTACAGAAAATTCACCAGCTATATTTCTCTATTAGTGTAGCCTTCTTGATCACTTCTTGAATGAACTGACCTTTCTGATCCAACCTGACTTAGCTTTTAAAAGCTTCTTTATAGAACAAAATAAGGTGGATCTTCACTTGATGTAGAAGATTATCATCTGTCAGCTTCTTCCTTAAATTCAGAATGAATTTTGAATCTTTCTTACAGTCAGCTCTGGATCTGCCTTCATAAGGGTTTTCCCTGTTCTTGTTGAAGAATTCTCTAGTGTTGTTGCTCTTCTTCTTATGCTGTTTTTTATTGTGTTCACAGATCTGACTCTTATATCGAGTTTTCCAATGGTTACCAGCTGATCCGGTTTGTAACAATCTTCTGATAGTTCTGAAAATGGTGTCAGACCGGTTGGATATTATAGCTGTCGAGTCACCAGTCAAGTCAGCTGATTCTTCAATGACTTTCCAACACAGCACATTTCATTCTGCAAAATTATTCATATGTATTGACACATATAGGCTAAGTGTCGACAAAAGTCTTCATGATGTCGACACAACTCTTCATGTGTTGACACAGTCATTCTTCTGCTTCTCGACACTTCTTCTGTTGTATGTGTCGACATAAGTCTAGTGTGTCGACACAAGTCTTTATGTCTCGACATATCTGTTTCAGACTGATAGCATTTAGTGTATGTCAGACGACGTTGAGTGTGTGTTGACAAAAGTCCTGTGTGTCTTCACAATTTCTTATCATCTCGACATAGCACATTGAGAGTTGATGTGTCGACACAAGTCTAGTGTGTCGACACAAGTCTAGTGTGTCGACACAAGTCCAGTGTGTCGACACAACTGCTTCCAATGTCGACATAGCTCCTGGGTGTCAACACAACTGCTTCTTTTGGTGTCGACTCAGTTTGAGTGTCGACACAACTTCTTCATAAGTGTCGACTTAGCTTGGGTGTCGACACAACTCCTTCATAAGTTTCGACACAAGTTCTGGGTGTCGATACAACTTCTTCATAAGTGTCGACTCAAGTTCTAAGTATCGACACAATTTCTTCAAAAGTGTCGACTCTTGTACTTAGAAAACAAGGGGGGCCATCTACAAACTCTCCTGATAACTTTTATTTTAAGCAAATTCCATAAATCTAAGCCACTCTTCCCATGCTCCTCCGTGGTCCAAGATGTAACATCTAATCATGCCTTCCAAAATCTGATTAACTCTCTCCGTCTTACCATTGGTCTGTGGATGATAAGCGGTTGAATATTTGAGGTCGGTACACAACACTTCCTGTAAAATATTCCAAAAACGAGACATAAACCTGGAATCTCGATTAGACATAATTCTTGCGAAAAGTCTTTAATTCCAAGGTAGCTAAACACCTAGAGGGAGTGAATAGGTTTTCTAGTCTTCTAAGATTTTCCCTCCACTTACTGTGTTGTGATTTAGTTTCTGAGAGAACTAAGTTGTCAACCTAAATCACCTAGAGGGGGGGGGGGGGTGAATAGGTGAGATGTGCGTCAAATACGGAATAAAAAATTTAACACAGCACAGATAAGAAATCAAGCAATCACACAGACGACAAGAGATTTATAGTGGTTCCCCAATCTTGGGTATGTCCACATTCCTCACCGATCTAGCAAATCACTAGACTTGGCTACTCCACTATCTCGGATTACAAACCAATCCTATACCTATGAACCACGTTCCTACAAAACTCGATCCAAATGGGTCTACACTCGGAAGATAAAACTTCCTACCACTCGGAGATAAATCTCCTACAATAAAATTGTTTGAATAGAAAACATAAACAACAAATAGCACAGATCTGGATCTTTGACTTTATCTTCTTCTTTGAGAATTTTCGGCTTGTACAGAAATAGTTGAGGAAAAATTGAAAGAGATCCACGGATCTGAAATCTGGAATCACCACAATCGAGAAAATAATTCAGAGATCGATGAAGCACGGAGAGATTGGATGATTCTTATTGATTCTGGATCGCTAGAATATTTGAGATCTACAGCGGAGGCCAATAGAAGACGATCTAGAGCTTCTTCCGAAAGTGGTAATGGCGGCAACGGGAAAATAGGGTTTTCGGAATGTTTCTCTTTCTAAAAAAAAAAATCTCTGTAATAGCTTTTTGTTGTTGTTAATTAGTCAAATCTGAAAGGACCTATTTATAGGCGATCTCCAACGGTCATAAACATAATCAAGGATGACATGTGGACCAATCGGAAAAGATTAATTCAAAATACATGAAGAATCTGGACTTAGAGAAATTCAGGAATTTCGAGCAGAAATACTCGAGACAGAGGGGACATACTCGAGTATAGGAGGTTACATACTCGAGTATATAAGAGGGATATACTCAAGTATAAAGACTAAGAAAAATTCTCAGATAAAACTTGAAGAGCTACTCGAGTATAAGAGTTGGAAATACTCAAGTACGAGGAAGATAGACTACTCGAGTATCTTAGGAAAACTACTCGAGTAACTACAAACCTACTCGAGTATGAAAATCAATCTACTCGAGTACAGAGTCACTTACTCGAGCATATCAGGGAACTACTCGAGTATATGGACATAGAAACTTTCTGAGATGAGAAGTCCATATCTACTTGAGTACAAACAGAACACTTACTCGAGTAACTTGGGAACTACTACTCAAGTATGTAATCCAATCTACTCGAGTACTAAGTCGCTTACTCGAGTATATAGAAGATACTATTCGAGTATGTGGACTTGGAAAAATTTCTTCAAAGATAGTCTTCAATACTCCAGAGTCCATAAGTCCAAATGCATGTATATGAAGTGTATCCCAATAGAGAGGCTATACATGAGCCAATACCTTGGATCACACAATGAGGAATTATATTGTATAGTCTTGTGTTTGGTGACCCATTATTGACTTACATTGGTCTACACTTGACAATAAGATCCTGCATGCATACAATTCAAACACAATATCAAATACACCTTAATTCATCTTTGTTCAAGGTCTGAGTTCCTACAAATCTGAGGTATTGTGGAGACAAATACAAACAATCTCCCCCTATTTGTAGATGTCTGCACCCTCTACACTAAGGTGAATTACATAGAGTAAAAAGAATAAAGAAATATATACTAATGAAAAAACAAAATGAAGCAGGAAAATAATAAGGACAACCATAATTAGAATCATATATATAGAAATGTTTTCAAAAGATTAATTGTCCATATGCACATCCTCATTTACTTAAGAAGGGGCTCCTCTATGCAATCTTTCTCTCTTAAGATCTTGCCTCTCCATATAGCTGAAAGGTTTGGTAAAATAGGTCCTAGGCCTTGGAGGAGCAGCTGGATTGTTTAATCCAAAATTTCTGTCATGCAATCTGATTTTGATTTGAGATACATCATACGCTTTCCATTCTGAGTAGCTATAGAACTGATCTTTATTCTCACCAAAATCTGTTACCAACTTCAATGTATCAAAAATAAGGGACTTTGAGGTGGGACTCCAAACCTCTGCATGAACAACTTCTGATCTACTTCCTGAAGCTGGGGCAGGCTCTCTCCTTGGTGAAAAACGGCTAGCAGAAGCGCCGTCACCATATTTCCTTTTCTTTCTAGGAGCACCCTGATCTGAGTGTCCCTGAGAGCTTGGAGGAATATCATCTTGCCACACATCAGCATAAGAGAGAGGAGGCTCAGTCATGTCAAAAGTAGGTCTGGGTGAGAAGGCTGACACATCCTCTGGAATATTAGCATGAGCTGGAGCACCTAAGGGAGGATGTTCTTCAAGAGGATCTAGGGACTTTGGAATAATGGTAGGGTCAAGTTGGAAATCTGGGAAGTTCTGATTATGCACCCATACAGCAGTATCATAAATATAGAATTTTACAGATTGAAGCTGAGCTAGGATGTCTGCTTTCATTTCTTTAACTAGACCATCCACAGATGCTTGAGATTGGGCAGATATTTTTTCAACTTGTTCTTTGACTATCTTCTCCCCCTTGCTGATTTCTACTGATAGTTTGGCAATGGCTTCATCTCTAAATGTTCTAACTTCTTCACAAACTTTCATAACAATTGCAGTAGAATCCTTGTCCAATTGAATCTAATTATGTTCAACTGTTTTAGCTTGATTTTTGAGTTCACCTATACTGGTAATAGTATGGTCTATGGCTTTGCCACCCAACTGACATAATCTTTTTAGCTCATCAGTGTTTGCTTGAATTTCAGCAAAGCCTCTACTCATCTCAGTTTCAAGAGTAGAGACCATGTTATTCACTGATGCAAGAGAATCATCAAAGTATTTTCTCTGTTCACGGAGCATTTGCTCAATCTTACTTACAATATATGAGGAGCTGGAGGGAGCTAAGGCTGGAGCAGAGGCTGAGGGAACAGGAGCAGCCCAGGGGTGAATTTCAGCAATCACAACTGGTGATTACTTAAATGTGATCCTCAGCAGGAGACTACTCAAAGTGTTCCTTGGCAGGGGAGGGAGAGGGTTCCTTAGCAGGAGACTGATCTTCTGGTATGTGATCCTCAGGAGATAGCACAACTGAATCATTTTGAAACACTAGAGCATCTGAGCTGAGTTCATCAATCAATCTGTCAATATCTGTAGTAGTAGAGAGGAGGTTTTCTTGATCTTGATCCTCTGAGAGAAGGACTCCTGGAAGAGGAGAAAGAGGAGGAGTAGGATCTCTGATCTGATCTTGCTGAGAGGGGGCTTCTGAAGCTTGGTGCTGAAGGCTAGATGAGGTAGGATCCCCCTCAACTATTGCACCCAAGGTGGTAATAGTGTGATGTAGAGGAGGAGAGGGAATCCTGTCATCTGAGACAAGGGGCTCTCTGGGGGTATCTTCAGAGGTAACATCAGCTTTTGAGGCTTGAGCATTGTTTTGGAGCTTGATTTCATATTTTTGAATTGAGAGGATGGATACTTTCTTCATATGATGGAGAGGAGTGCCTTTAGATAAATAAAAAACTGTAGGATTAATTTCATGGAGGAGGAGTGAGATAATCCTAGCATAGCTTGGGTGTTTCACACTTTCTCTGATTTTATCCAGTATCATCATTCCAAACTGGAAATTCTTCCGGCAGACTATGGCTTGCATAATGTCAAAAAGATCATAGGAAATGTCTCTGATGGAATAGGTTTTTCATAGAAGAACTTTGGCAATTACATCCACAAGAAATTTGACTACGGAATTAAAGTTTGCTCTTGAAAAATTAATGGCCTCTAGATCGACTCAACAGAGTAAACAAGTTCTGTCGGAATCCTCAGGAGTCAGGTCATCTTCTTCAACTACCACTGGCAAACGTAATAGAGTGGCTAAGGAGGTTTTGTCCAGACGGATTTTGATCCCACTTACCTTGGATTTTAGAAGTTTACCATTGCGCTTGACTTTCAGATTTTTGTAGGATTCTTCAACTGCAGGGAAAATGACTTTGCATGGAGTCTGGAGGATGAAAGTAAGACCGGAGGTGTCGAACAGGATCAGTAGGTTGCGGAAATCATCGGAGATATCGGCTATTCCTTCAGGGGAGAGTTCTGAGCCGATTCCGATCTTGGAGGACGGATCCATCTGCGATTCTGTAGAACGGGAAGACAGAGAAGATAGAGCTCTGCGGGTTCCGGAAGTTTAATCGTCGACAGCTACATGAGAGAGAATGAGTGTGGAATGGATTTCCGATTTTTCTCTATATATATAACCCTTCATCGATTTCTGCAACTCTGAACCCTTGAGAGAATCCACCATCACTATTCCTCTTTTTTGAGCATCCCGAGTTCCGTTTTGAAAAACGAAAACTTGGTCTCCTCAAACGGTTATGTGAATATATCTGCAACATGCCTGTCTGTAGAGACATATTGTAGATCTATGTCTCCATTCTCCACAGGCTCCCGGATGAAGTGATATCGAAGCTCTATGTGCTTTGTCAGGCTGTGGGAAACTAGGTTATTGGCGATCGCTATTGCACTGGATGAGTCGCAAAATAGAGGAACGTTCTCGAACTTCATGTTGTAATCTTCAAATTGATTCTTGATCCATAGAAGTTGTGCACAACAGCTGCCTACAAAGATATACTCTGATTCAGCCGTTGAGATGGCTACACAGTTTTGCTTCTTACTTCTCCAGGAAATAAGTCTCCTTCCTAGGAATTGGCAAGTCCCAGAAGTGCTTTTCCTGTCGTCTTTGCTTCCTGCAAAATCTGCATCTAAAAATCCAATCAGTTCACTATCATTACTTCTTGGGTACCATAAGCCAAGATTTGGTGTACCTTTGAGGTATCTCAAGATTCGCTTTGCAGCAATGTAGTGAGATTCCTTTGAGTTCACCTGGAATCTAGCGCAAACACATGTTAAAAACATTATATCTGGTTTACTGGCGGTAAGGTAGAGCAAGGAACCAATTATGCTTCTGTACTTGATTTCATCAAAAGGTTTCCCTTTCTCATCCTTGTCCAGAGACATAGCTGAGGCCATTGGAGTCCTCATAGATGTTGCATTCTCCATTCCGAATTTCTTAAGTAGCTCTTTGGTGAACTTGGTCTGTGAGATGAAAATTCCATCCTCAGATTATTTCACCTAAAGCCCTAAGAAATACTTCAGCTCTCCCATACTGCTCATTTCAAACTTCCCTTGCATAAGTTTAGAAAACTTCCTGCAGATGTTGTTATCTGTAGAGCCAAAAATAATGTCATCGACATAGATTTGCACTAGCAAAATCTTGCCTTCTATTTCCCTAAGAAATAATATCTTGTCTATCTTTCCTCTTGTGAACTTGTTCTCAAGAAGAAAGGTAGACAATGTCTCATACCAAGCTCGAGGAGCTAGTTTAAGAACATATAAGGCTTTCTGCAGTAAATAAACATGATTTGGAAAAGTTGAGTCAACGAAACCTGGCGGTTGCTCTACATACACTTCTTCCTTTATGTCACCATTCAGGAAGGCGGAATTTACATCCATCTGATAGACGATAAAGCCCTTGAGTGCAGCGTAGCCAAGGAATAACCTGATCACCTCCAGTCTTGCCACTGGATCATATGTTTGAACGAATTCGATTCCTTCTTCTTGACGATAGCCCTTGGCAACAAGTCTGGCTTTGTTCTTTATAATTGTTCCATCTTCGTCCATCTTGTTCCGGTAGACCCATTTTGTCCCAATGACGTTCTTACTCTTGGGTCTATGAACAAGTGTCCAAACTTTGCAGCGTTTGAACTGATTTAGTTCTTCTTCCATGGCTAGAATCAAGGATGCATTGGAGTTGGCTTCCTTAAATTTCTTTGGTTCAACCTGAGAAAGAAAAATTAAATGTAAATTTTCATTAGTTGTACCTTGACGAGTTTTGACGCCATCCCGAGGATCTCCTATAATTTGGTCCAAGGGATGATCCTTCAAGTGTCTGAACTCTAGAGTCCTTGCATTTGGGATCTCTTCGGCCACTGGAGTTGCATCTTCAGCTAGGATGAGTTCTTCATCTTGATCATCTACCTCTCCAATAGGGGTTATATAGGTTATCTTGATGAACCCTTCATCTTTTTCTTCAGTAGGTTCATCCAAGCCGATTTCCTTTATCCTTGTACCTGCATCTTCAATAAGCACACTAGAAGAGTTGCTTTGTAGCAGACTCGTCTCATCAAATACAATGTGTATTGACTCTTCTACCACTAGAGTTTTTCTATTAAATGCTCTATAGGCCTTACTATGGCTACTATAACCTACAAAAATACCTTCAAAGCTTTTCTCGCTGAACTTGGTAGTGTGATACTTGCCGTTGTTAAGCACAAAGCACTTAAAGCCAAAGATCTTAAAATATGAGATGGTTGGTTTCCTACCTTTTAAAAGTTTGTAAGGAGTCTTATCATGGTTCTTGTTGATGAGTGCTCGATTTTGCATGTGACATGCGGTGTTGACGGCTTCAGCCCAGAAGTACTCTGGAAGTGAGGCATCACTCAACATAGTCCGTCAAGCATCTATGAGTGTTCTGTTCCTTCTCTCAGCTACTCAATTTTGCTGTGGAGTGCGAGGAGAGGAGAACTCATGAAAGATGTCTTGACTTTCACAGTATTCTGTCATGGCTCCAGACTTGAATTCTGTTCCATTGTCACATCTGATTTTGACTACGGAACAGTTGTATTGATTCTTGACTTACCTAACAAAATTAGTGAAAGTTCTGAAGGTATCTGACTTATTTTTCAGAAAGAATACCCACGCAAAGCGCGAGTAATCATCCACAATAACCAATGTATATTCCTTTCCTCCCAAACTTCTAACTTGCAGTGGACCAAACAAGTCCATATGGAGAAGCTGTAAGCTTCTATCAGAATCCTTGCCTATAATGCTTTTAAATGAACTCCTTGTTTTCTTGCCTTTGATACAGGCATGACAAGGGCTGACCGTAATGCACTTGACATTAGGGGCATCACGTACTAAGTTTTGAGAGAATAGTTTATTAATAGTTTTAAAGTTAATATGTGCTAGTCTCTTGTGCAATTGGTCAGCAAGAGATGCACTACTTTTTGCTAAAAGACACACTGGTGTAGAAGTGTCAATACAAATGAAATTTAAACAGAAAATATTTCTTCTTTGAGTGCCTGATAAAATAGTTTCCATGTTGTCCACTGATTTTATCAAACACTTGTCAGCATGAAAATCAACCATGTATCCTTTGTCGCATAGCTGGCTTATGCTGATGCGATTGTGTTGTAATCCCTCCACATAAGCTACATCCGAAAAAAATAAGCTGCCATTAGTAATCATACCGTAACCTTTAGTTATTCCTCGATCTGAACCTCCAAAGTTGACCTTTGGTCCATTGTAGACTGAGGTGAAATTCTGGAGTAGTCTCCTTGTCCCGGTCATATGCCGAGAACATCCACTATCCAAGTACCGGATTGGCATTTTGGTGGCCTTTGGACATACCTGCAATTACAATCACTTTGCCTTAGAAACCCAAACACGTTTGTTTCCTTGGTCTCGAGTTAGAATACTCCCCCTACGAATATTAACTTCATGAGTGGTCATTCTCACATTGCCAACTTGAGGGGTTGCAGCATTTCTAGGATTGAACAACCAATCAATGGCAAAATGACCAGTTTTGCCACAACACCAACAGTCGAACCTATTGTATCTTTGCCTTCCAAACTCCTGCTTGACCTTCCAGGGTGGAGGTCCAGTCGGGGTAGCATTGTTGGAGGAAGAAGCTTCATGATGATGGCAGCTACATGAAGTCTTCTCCTTTATAGGCTTTTCCACAACATGTTTTACCTTTGGTGTCTTCTTGATGTTATGACCATGAGCATATGGTCCATAACTCTGAAGTTGAATCTCTTCATAAGGTGCCTTGAAGACACTTTCGCCAAAGTCATGAGGGCGAGTCTAACCTTGGTACCTTGACTTGGGCATCTTCGGGATTGGCCTAGAGAAGTGTCCATAGGTGGACTCATAGTCGAATTCATTCGTAGGAAAGATAACTTTCTTGAACGATACTGGCTCCAAAGGAGCTTTCCCTTTTTCTTCAGCTAGAGCCTTCTTGGCAGCCCTATTCTTTCTCTTGGCCTTGTTTCTCCTAGAGGATTTACTAGGAGAGGCAACATGGCCTAGTCCAGCTTCTTTGTCCTTTGCTAAGAATTCAGCAACGAGTGGAAGAACTGTCTTAGGCTTAGAGAAACTTTCAACAAGCTTCTTCTCAGCCTCGAGTTGTTTTTCCAACTCTTTGATGATTTCATCTTTAAGGTCAAGGTGCTTGATAGCTTGATTGTATTCTTCCACAGCAGAATTAAAGTTCTCTTTAAGAGAGTCAGTCTTAGCGACTTCTTCTCTCAAGATGCTCTCAATAGCATGTAGAGATTTTATCTCTTTGGCTTGAGTTTTCACGACTCGGTGAAATTTTTCGTAAGCCTTGAGTAACTCATTATATTGTCCCATGAGTTCAGATTCATCCTCAGAGGAATAGCCCTCTTGCTCATTGTCATAATCAGATTCAGAAAGAGGAGTGTGAGATTTTACCTCCCAAGTGAACTGGGGGACTTGTTCATCATCAGTTACAGCCATTAGCCCAAAGTAGGCTTCTTCCTCTTCTGCACTTGACTCAGATGAGTCAGAGTCACTGAGGGTTTTGCCCTTCTTGGCTAACAGGCTCTTTTCAGTCCTCTTTTTTGTGTAGGACTTCTTCTCTTCTCTTTTGCCACCCTCCTTCTTCTTGTAGGGGCAATCCGCAATGACGTGACCTGACTTATTACAGCAATAATAGACAAAGTCAGTCGAATGATGTTTGTTCGGTTTAGAACCATACCCGTCGTGACTGCTTGAGCCTTTTCTATGACGATCACCATCATTGTGTGATCCTCTATAGGAGGCATCCTTGCCTTTCCATTATTTCTTTTTGTTCAGGAATTTCTTGAACTGCCTTGAGAGTAGAGAGAACTCTCCATCAGATAGCTCTGAGCCAGAGGAGCTTGGCTCAGATGATTCTTCTTCATCAGCTACAGGAGCTGGGGCAGGAGAGCAAGCCTTTGTATTTCTTGAGCTATCTGCCTTCAGAGCGATAGACTTCTCCTTGGAAGTAGACCTGCTCATCTCTTCTTCAGCTTTTCTTGAGTTGATTTGAAGCTCGTAAGACATAAGCTTTCCGAACAGATTCTGCGGGTCCGTCTCGGCTAACCTTACGAACTCCCGAATGGCGCATACCCTTTTATCCCATTCCTTGGTCAGGGATCTTAAGAATTTGTCATTCAGTTCCCCGTTGGTGAAGACTCGGCCATAAACTCTTAGGCCGTTGACTATCTTGAAAAAGTTCTCAAATGTATCAGCTAGGGCTTCCTTGTGACCATTCCCTAAGGCTTCATACTTCTGATTTAGAAGGGATCTCCGATCATCCCTAACTTCTTCAGTGCCTTTCATCACAGTCACCAGGGATAGCCACATCTCCTTGGAAGACTGGAAATGAATCAGATTTTGCAGCATCAAGTCATCGACTGCACTTGCTATAATATTTTTAGTTTTCTTGTCCAGAGAGACAAGTGCAATCTCGTCCTTATCCAAATCCATTAACTTCTTTGGGACCTTTTTGGTTGGATCTATTGTGGATGCAGTGATAGGAACATGCAGACCTTCTTCAACAATCATGAAGATCTGAGGATCCACAGCTTCCATGAAGAACTTAACTCTTTCCTTCCACATAGGAAAATTGTTCTTGGTGCAGATAGGGAGCTTAGCAAAATCATTGGTCTTACTCATGCTTGATACTTCTCTAGAGACAATTTGGGAAGGATTAGATCAAGGTGTTAACCTTTTAACGATCAACCTCCCTCTGATACCAATTGAGAGAACTATGTTATCAACCTAAATCACCTAGAGGGGGGGGGTGAATAGGTGAGATGTGCGTCAAATGCGGAATAAAAAATTTAACACAACACAGATAAGTATTCTAGCAATCACACAGATGACAAGAGATTTATAGTGGTTCCCCAATCTTGGGTACGTCCACTTTCCTCACCAATCTAGCAAATCACTAGACTCGGCTACTCCACTATCTCGGATTGCAAACCAATCCTACACCTCGGAACCACGTTCCTACAAAACTCAATCCAAATGGATCTACACTCGAAAGATAAAACATCCTACAACTCGGAGATAAATCTCCTACAATAAAATTGTTTGAATAGAAAACACAAACAACAAATAGCACAGATCTGGATATTTGACTTTATCTTCTTCTTTGAGAATTTTTGGCTTGGACAGAAATAGTTGATGAAAACTTTAAAGAGATCCACGGATCTGAAATCTGGAATCACCACGATCGAGAAAATAATTCAGAGATCGATGAAGCACGGAGAGATCGGATGATTCTTCTTGATTCTGGATCGCTAGAATATTTGAGATCTACAGCGGCGGCCGATAGAAGACTATCCAGAGCTTCTTCCGAAAGCGGTAATGCCGGCGACGGGAAAATAGGGTTTTCGAAATCTTTCTCTTTCTAACAAAAATCTCTGTAATAGCTTTTTGTTGTTGTTAATTAGTCAAATCTGAAAGGACCTATTTATAGGCGATCCCCAACGGTCGTAAACATAATCAAGGATGACTTATGGACCAATCATAAAAGATTAATTCAAAATACACGAAGAATCTGGACTTAGAGAAACTCAGGAATTTTGAACAGAAATACTCGAGAGAGAGGGGACATACTCGAGTATAGGAGGTTACATACTCGAGTAGATAAGAGAGATATACTTGAGTATAAAGACTTAGAAAAATTCTCAGATAAAACTTGAAGAGCTACTCGAGTATAAGAGTTGGAAATACTCGAGTACAGGGAAGATAGACTACTCGAGTATCTTAGGAAAACTACTCGAGTAACTACAAACCTACTCGAGTATGAAAATCAATCTACTCGAGAACAGAGTCACTTACTCGAGTATATCAGGGAACTACTGGAGTATATGGACTTAGAAACTTTTTGAGATGAGAAGTCCGATCTACTCAAGTACAAACAGAACACTTACTCGAGTAACTTGAGAACTACTACTCGAGTATGTAATCCAATCTACTCGAGTACTAAGTCGCTTACTCGAGTATATAGAAGATACTACTCGAGTATGTGGACTTGGAAAAATTTCTTCTTAGATAGTCTTCAATACTCCAGAGTCCATCAGTCCAAATGCATGTATATGAAGTGTATCCCAATAGAGAGGCTATACATGATCCAACACCTTGGATCACACAATGAGGAATTACATTGTATGGTCCTGTGTTTGGTGACCCATTATAGACTAACATTGGTCTACACTTGGCAATAAGATCCTGCATGCATATAACTTAAACACAATATCAAATACACCTTAATTCATCTTAGTTAAAGGTTTGACTTCCTACAAATCCGAGGTATTGTGGAGACAAATCCCAACAGTTTCTTTTTCTTTCAAGACAATTAGACAGATGACACAATAGTTTTATAGTGGTTCCCCAGATTATGGGTACATCCACTTTCCCTTCCACCTTTCTAATAGTGTGTTAGACAAGGCTCTTCTCCAAAACTAGGATCCTTAGAGCTTACAACATAGATCCCTCAAGATCTCTTAGTCTCCTCCAAGACCTACAGCTCAGACACAAAGCCCGACCTCAAAGCAAGCTTGCTCCAACAACTCAATGATCAAAGGATCACTTGCCTCAGACTTTAACCCAAGTCCTACAACTCATGCTTTGGATGTTAGCCTAATAACTCAGAGAGTAACACCCTCCTACCTCTAGCACAAAGCCACTACTTCAGGCACATAGTCCATACACTCAGGACCACACAGTGATTCTACCTCAAATCAATAACTGATCCTACACTCAACCTTTATAACACAGACTTCCACTCAGATCCAAAAGTATCCTACAGCTCAGATCCAAGAATGGATCCTACAGAGAGTAAAGTGGTTTATTCATGTTGATTTGACACCAGAGAAATTTCTCTGTGTCTTCTTCTTCTTGAGCTGAGTTTACCTCAACCCTACCTTCTTCTCAGCAATAAGAAAAATAATCTTCAATAAACTGCGTCTTGTTCTGGAGTTAACTCAGAAAAAAGTTTTTGATCTTGTTATTGATTTGCTCTTCAATCAGCTAACCTGGAATACATAAAAAAGAAGGCTCTGCTCCTTCTTTATTAGAATCTTATCTGAACTTTTAGTAGCAGAAGAAATTAGCTACAGCTAACTTGCTGGAACTTTTGGAACAGCTTGCTGAACTTTTAGTTTTCAAGCTCGGCAATAATAGCGAGGAAGATGAACTTCATCCGCCTCTTTTCAAAATAAATAAAACCCAAAAAGTTATCTTGCATCTACAAAACTTGTCCATTTTATCTTCAGCCATCCAATGGCTATATGACCCATGGGCCCCACTGAAGTTGTTGGCTACAACTTAGCTTTTATAGAAAAGTCTTACTGTAGACCTACGACGCTATTTGTCCTGTTTTGTAGCTTTCCCACAACTAATTTGAATCTTGTTGACTTTTGTTGACTTTTGATGACATCGATATCTGTGGACTTAGCCAAAATCTCTATTTCATCCCAGGTGTTGAGAGCGTTGAGTGAATGGTTTTAGTCAACGAATCTGGACTTAGCCAAATTCTCTGCACCATCAGGCATTGAGTGCGTTGAGTGAACTGGCTTCACTCAATGCCTCTGGACTTGGCCAATTTCTTCTACACAGCCAGGAGTTGAGTGCATTGAGTGAATCATCAACACTCAATGCTCCTGGACTTAGCTGCAACTTACTTTATCTACTATGCATTGAGAGCGTTGAGTGAACAACCATCACTCAATGCCAAAACACTTAGTCAACAATCTGAACCTTTCTACATCTTAGGCATTGAGAGCGTTGAGTGAAGCTTCATCACTCAATGCTTTTGTACTTAGCCGCTTCTCTATTGTCTGCCTGCTTGTTGTGGCATTGAATGCGTTGAGTGAGCTATTCTCACTCAATGCATTTGGACTTTGTCAGATTTTTTATACATCTTTCCTTGAGCTTTGAAATCACACGATGCTTTCTTCTCTAGCATTGAGTGAGTTGTATTCACTCGACGCTTCAGGACTTATCCAGATTTCTTTTCCAGAATCTTCAAAAGCTTTGACTTCTTGAGCTTGTCTCAATGCTTATTGGTATATGCCATTGAGTGAACTGGCTTCACTCAATGCCTGTGGACTTTGACGCATTTTCTTCCTTGCCAATGTTGAAGCTTTGACAGACTCAGCTATACTCGACACCCTTTGATATATGGCATTGAGTGAACTGCCTTCACTCAACACCTGTGGACTTCGCTGCAGAATTGCTTTGCAGACAGCTTGGCTTTGACTGTCTACACCTTACTCAGCGCTTTTTAGCATCTAGCGTTGAGTGAACTGGCTTCACTCAATGCCTGTGGACTTAGGCAATTTTTTAGGCTTTCCAGCATCCTTCTTTGACATCTGGTGTTGAGTGAACTAGCTTCACTCAATGCCTGTGGACTTGGACTGATTTCTATCTCTCCACTTCTCTACCTTGTGACCACCTGTCATGACCACTTGGAATACCTGTGAAATCAATGTGACAAGGACCAACCTACATATAAGAACTTGAATATACATCAAATACAACTCTATGTATAACATTGACTTGCTTGATTTCTACAAACATAGGACATTCTGAGCAATAGACCCAACAATCTCCCCCTATTTGAAGAAGTCAAAACGCTCAAACAATATTCTGTGTCAATGATATACACTAACATATGCAGAAACAAAACATTAAATTGGAAAACTTATTATTGGAAATGATGTTTGACATTCCCTGTGTTTGAGAATATCAACTCCCAGGTTGTATTTGATCATGTCTTCTGTTGATAGAGTGTGCAATTTGATAGGTACAAGCAAAGAAGAAAAAGATTCTTATGGACACTACCGCCGTTGGGTAGATGTTTGCGCCGAGCGGTAGTCATGAATAAATTGTATAGAGCTCTCGAGAAATTACTGCACCATGCTAGTCCTATCGCATGCGCTAACGCAAGGAATTAATTTGGCTTAGCTTTCGGGACATTATGGCTCGGGGATAGCAGTTACAGTGCCGCGCTAGTCGCTCGACGAATATCTCTCGATGAACGTCAAACATCGAGAACTAACACCATCGATACTGTTAATGCGTCGAGCTAGCTGCTCGAATAATATCTCTCGAAGAACGTCAAGCATCGAGACCTATCACAAGGCGATAAAATTTACCCCGTCATGCTAGCCGAGTTGTCGAGTCCTATAATACCTTGCGGCGGTAGCTATAATCGCGCGTGTTGGAACCCCACCTATTTTAGGGTTGATTTGGGCTAGGTTCACTATTAGGATTGCATAGATTGACCCCCAACATATAGTCTAGGGTCGTAGGTCTTTATTAGATCTTAGGGTAGGTCAACAAGACAGTTTGATTGGACCAATCCCTCAGAAGACTTAGAAGACCAAAGATTTCAGAACAAGACAGTTTTTTCTATGTTGAAGAAGTCATTCGACGAAATCTTAATGGAGTTCGACGATCTTTATTCTTAGTTCGACGATCTCAATGTTTCTTCTCTGTAGTTGAGATCGACGAAAGTTTAACTGAGTTCGACGAACTCTGATCTCCTATCAGTTGTTGAGTTTGATGAACAACTATCTCAGTTCGACGAACTTGGAGCCTAGAATGGACAACATTAACTCAGTTCAAAGTTCTTGAGGCTCAGCTCGACGAAAGAGAGGATTGAGTTCGACGATCTTGTATCTCTGATCGTCGAAATCTGTCAGTTCCTTATTTCTATTATCTACAGTTAATTTCCGGATTGACCAAGGCTTATACAATATATTATTACCTATATTGCTCTGAGTAATTAAATGAATATATTCTTATGAATATAGCCCTTTATTGGCATCATTAATTACTGGATTTCACAGAGTCATTATTCGGCTTAATAACTGGGACAGTTAAGGAATCAAATTATTTCCCTTCTAGCCATTTGTCCGAGTTCCATGATTTCAATAGTCAATCAAGGAGTAGAATTCAAATTCAGAGACAGAATTTCTGCAGGAAATATAAAAGAGTTTTTAAAAATATTGAAGACAAGAAGTTGTAGAATTGACTAAGGGTCACAGGCAAACAGAGAAAGATATTAAGTCTACATACTCATACTGTTTACATCATCTACATCTCTTCTCCAAGCTTTCAAGAGACATCGAAACATAAACAGTCAAAAAGCTTCTGGAGATCATCAACGAAGACCTATACCCTGCAAAGCTTCCACCAAATTCCTAAACAATAATCATCTTAGGGGGTGCTTTGACAACATCAAGCAATCCACTAGTCTTCTCAGCTGTTTGAGAAAGAGAAGACAATATCACATTTTCACCCCACTGTACACAGGGTTTTAACTCCCTTCAAAAGTTAACCACCTGGTTCTTAAGTCTCCTTATCAAAAGACTTAGCTTGGTTTTTGGGCACCTGATCAAAAGACTAAAGTGTTGTGAGATCTCCCTTCAAATAGATCTTGTGGTGATTGGGAACCTGAGCAAAAACCTACTAGTGATAGGGCACCTGATCTAAAACCTATAGTCGATTCCTACCATGATGTTAGAAGAGTGGATGTACCCATGTTCTGGGGAACCTCAATAAATTTCTTGTGTCGTCTAGTTGCTTGCTGTTTTCTTATTGTTATGTGGTGTGTACTGTATTAATTAGCTTTTTATTCCTGCACTTTCTTAAGATATATATATATCACTATTTTAAATTCCGGTATAAAAACCAATTAAGTTTTTAAAATACTCTATACACCCCCCTCTAGAGTTAAATAGATCTATCCCCTCATGCGGTAAATCTTTTACCATCATTCAATTGGTATTTGAGGGCTGTTTCTTTGGTTTCACAGACTTACATCGGAACCAAGATCCTTTGATAGATCTTTTTCTCTCTAGCCACTTGTATACAGCATGGCATAGAATAAGGAATATTCTAGCACCAGACCACCAGTGTGCAACTTGAATAAATTTGCACTCTAGAATGCAAGAATCAAACTCTACATGAACTCTATTGATGAAGACTTTTTCAACTCTATTTTGATAGGTCCCCCTCAACCTACAGCTGCCACTACAATTACCAATACACATGAAGTTCCACCACCTGAGTGGACTGATGTACCAAAGAAACCCTAGATGGCTGATGTTAAAGTAATGAATATTATGGCATAAACAATGTCAGATGACATCTTTCAGAAGGTGGCTGAGTGCACCGCTGCAAAGGCCATTTGGGACTCACTAACCAAATAGTTGCTGGCACAGCAGTTGAAAGAAAAAACAGGATATCCCCCCTCATATCACAGTATGAGAACTTCAAGAAGGAGGAATCAGGGACTATTGCTGAGATGTATAACAGACTCAGTGTCATCATAAATGAACTGAGAACCATGGATAAGGACATCTCTTTAACTGAGGTAAATGAAAAAAAATCCTAATGTGCTTTCCTAGCATTTGGGATTCCAGGATATGGCAAATTAAGGAGGACAGAAGTTTAAATGAGATTTCTTAAAAATCTCTCCTTGGCAAGCTCAAGTCTTATGAGCAGTTGATCAAGATAAGGGAGGTTGTTGAATAGAAGGCTTCTACATCTTTAAGGAAGGGGCACAACATTGCTTTCAAAGAAATAGAAGAATCAGAAGCACTTCCAGCTAATTAAGAGCTACTGAGCTTGTTGGCAAAAAGATTCTATAAATTGGCCAAGAAAGACTTTAGAAGGTCATCCAAGAATGATGACAAGCCAAGATATGACAATACTCCTACCAAGGAGATTGTTTGTTTTGGATGCATAAAACCTAGGCATATTCTACCTGAATGCCCAGAGGCACAAAATAAAGATAGAAGTAAAGAAAAGGAGAATAAGAGACAATTAAGCAAGCACTCTAGCAAGAACTCCTCTAACAAACACAAGAGAAAGGAGAAAGGCTTTATTGCTGAGACCTGGAGTGACACAGATGAAGAATCCTCATCTTCTAGCTCTAGTGAAGATGAAGAGGAGGCAAAGGAAAGGGAAGTTTGACTTATGGATATTAATGCCTCCAGCAGCAAATCTGATGCTGAGGAACAAGGTGAAGAATCAGAAGAGGAATCTGAATCTGAAGAAGATCAGGTAATCTCTTCATTTGATTTCAATTCAGAACATTTTAAAATTGAATTTAATTCCTTGTGCAATGATTTAATCAAGTCAAAGAAGGAAATAAAAATTCTTAGAGATAACCAACTTGAATTAGATAACCTATTTGCTGAAAATATCAAATAGAAAAATGATTTAGACTTAGCTAATGAACAAATCATTTCACTAAAAACTGAATTATGTGAGGCAAAGCAACTTGAAGAATCTCTCAATGGTAGAAGCCTTAAGCTGATGGACATAACAAGCACAGTCAATGCTAGATTAAATGGCAAGCTGGGCTTAGGTGCTTCATCAAAATTACCCCTCATATCAAAGAAAAATGTTCTTTCAACACAAATTAAATTTATCTCTTAAAAAGGCAAAGAGAAAATAGGAGAAACTACTCAACCAAATGTCTCTCAGAAATCTATAAATAAGAAGAAAAAGAATAAGAATCTGAATAAAAACTATGTTCAATAGATTTTGTCGAACTCAGATCGACGAAATGTCTATAGTTCGTCGAACCCAGATATACGATTTATGAACGCCAATTATAACTATAATAATTCGTCTTACTGCGATCGACGAACTGTATATGGTTCTTCGAGCAGCGATCGACGAACTTGAGGCATAGAAAATGACTATGTTCATTCTTTGAGCAGAGTTTGACAAACTCATCCCTATTCATCGAATGCCGATCGATGAACTTATAATAATTCATCTAACCAGACAGGTTTAATAAATACTATAACTCTATTAGAAACTTCAATCAATTCAGAGAATCTACTAATCCATTTACTCAATGGGAAATACCACCTAGAAGATATCATCCCTTAGGATATAAAAATCAACCAGAATTTTCTATTATTTCCAGTTTCTCTTAACAAAAGAAACAAGGACCCAAGGTAACATGGGTAGAGAACTCCTAATTCCTTTCTATGTAGGTGAAGGACTATCCAGTCTTTAATCAACAATTGTATCTGGATAGTGAATGCTCAAAGCAAATGACTGGCTGTAAGGACAATCTAACAAATTACAAGTCTAAGCTAGGTCCAAAGGTGATCTTTGGTGACTCCAACTATTGCCAGACTAAAGTCTATGGAGATGTTATAGTTGGAACATTCACCTTCAGGAAAGTTGCCTAGGTGAGTGGCTTAAAGCATAACCTAAAATCCATAAGTCAATTATGTGATGAAGGTTATCAGGAATCATTTAACTCATCTTCCTGTATTATTTCTTATAAAGAAAACAAATCTGTTTTAACTGGACTTAGACAAGTCAACATATATGTATTAAATTTTCAATCAGCTAGTTCAGAACTTTGTTTATTCAATCAGGTTAGCAATCAAAATGAACTTTGGCATAAGAGATTCAGACATATAAATCTTAAAAATATTACTAAGTTATCAAGGGATAACCTTTTTATAGGATTGCCTTCTGGCCCCTATAAGAAGTAAGGCCTCTGCAGGGCTTGTCAGTTAGGCAAGCAAACTAAAAATAGCTTTAAATCTGTAAATAAAAGTGACTCACCTAGGATATTGTACTTGCTACATATGGATCTTTCTGGCACTATTGTTGCACAAAGCCTAGGAGGGAAATCTTATACTTTAGTGATTGTAGATTACATCTCAAGATTCACTTGGGAGTTCTTTTTGAGATCTAAGTCAGATAAGTTCAAGGTTCTTACAGATTTTCTCAAGAACATACAGATTGAGTACTCTACTCCAGTTACATTGTTTAGAAGTGATCATGGTACTGAGTTTGAGTCTCTTCTTATGCAAGAGTTCTGTGTGAAGGATGGTATTAAGCACTGCTTCTCAGCTCCTAAAACTCCTTTACAAAATGGGGTTGCTGAAAGAAAAAATAGAACCCTAATTGAATCTGTAGACACATTACTTGCAAATGCTTATATGCCCCTATCTTTTTGGGCAGAGGCTATGAGCACAGTAACTATTTACTGAATAGAAGTCTGATACACAAGCTTAAGAATAAGACTCCTTATGAGTTACTTAAAGGAAAGAAACCTAAAATCATATATTTTAAAGTATTTGGATGCCGATGTTATATTCACAATAATTACAAGAAGTACACTAGAAAGTTTGAAGCAAAAGCTGTAGAGGGATTTTTTCTAGGATATTCCCAAGTCAGTAAAGCTTATAGGGTGTTTAACAAATCCACTTTAAAAATTAAGGAATCTGTTCATGTTACATTTGATGAGGCTAACATGTTTTATAAGGAGAAAGAAGTTTCTATAATTAACATTTTGCAGGTACCTCAGTTGTGTCAGAAATTAGAAGATCTAAACCTAATCCATAAGGTTCCATCATATCCTTCTCCACAAGTTGAAGAAGAAAGTGATGAAGAAATTTTGGAAGTGGTTGAACTTCCTCCAACGCCTAATATAATTCCACAAGAGGAATTAATTCCACAAGCTATTGCTCAATCAACTCCTCCAACTAATCTTGTCATACTTAGAGATAAACCTATATCTCAAGTGATTGGAGAAATTTTAGTTGGTGTGCAAACAAGGCATCAACTCAATAATGATGTGATGCATGCTTGTTTCATTTCTCAACTTGAGCCCCACTCCATCAAAGATGCAGAGCAAGATCCCCATTGGATCATTATAATGCAAGAGGAGCTCAATCAGTTTGAGAGGTATAGAGTTTTGGATTTGGTTCATAGACCCAAAGACTATCCAGTCATTGGAACCAAATGGGTCTTCAGAAACAAACTGGATGCTAAAGGAAATATTATAATGAACAAGGCAAGGCTAGTAGCTCATGGCTATTCACAGGAGGAAGGAATAGATTATGATCAGACCTTTGCTCTAGTGGCAAGGCTTGAGGCTATAAGGATTTTCTTAGCCTATGAAGTCTATAAAAGATTCAAAGTCTACCAGATGGATATAAAGAGTGCTTTCCTAAATGGAGAATTAAAAGTGGAAGTGTATGTGGAGCAACCACAAGGTTTTATCTCTACAACTCATCCTTCTTATGTCTTTAGATTGCATAAAGCTCTCTATGGTTTAAAGCAAGCTCCAAGAACTTGGTATGAGACCTTAGCTAGCTTTCTTATAGTGCATAGGTTTTCTAGGGGCATAGTAGATAGGACTCTTTTTTTAGGAATCATAAAAATAAAATTTTGTTAGTTCAAATATATGCAGATGATATTATTTTTGGCTCTACTGATCCCAAACTATGCAAAATATTTTCTGATCTAATGAATTCAAAGTTTGAGATGAGTAGCATGGGTGAACTTTCATACTTCCTTAGTTTCCAAGTGAAGCAATCACCTGATGGTATCTTCATCTCCCAATCCAAGAATGTTAAGGAGCTTGTTAAAAGGTTTGGGATGTGTGATGCTTCAACAATGAAAACACCTATGGCTGATAATGCTGTGATTGATTTTGATAAACATGGCAAGCCTGTTCATCAGAAAACTTATAGGGCTATTATTGGGTCTCTATTATATCTCACAGCAAGTAGGCCTGACATAATGTTTGCCACATGTATTTGTGCTAGGTTCAAGTGAACCCTAAACAAACTCACTATATTTTATTAAAAAGAATTTTGAGATATATAAAGAGTTGTCTAAACCTAGGAATCCTATATCCATCAGAGTCAGAATTTAATTTAACTGGATTTTCTGATGCTGACTATACTGGATGTAGAGTGGACAGGAAGAGGACATCAGGAACTTGGCAGTTTCATGGTGATAGGCTTGTGTCCTGGCTTTGTAACAAGAAAACTTATGTGTCCATATCAACTGCTGAAGCTTAATATATAGCTGCAGGCAGCTGCTGTTCACAGATTTTGTTGATACAAAATCAATTGCTGGATTATGGTCTCAACTTAAATAATTCAATAATATTTTGTGATAGTACCAGTACAATATCTATTGCACAAAATCTAGTGCATTATAGTAGGACCAAGTATATAGAAATTAGACATCATTTCATTAGAGTTTGTGTAGACAAAAAGAAAATTAATCTTGTCTTTATCTCTACTGATTTATAAAGACCAGACATCTTCACCAAGCCATTGGATGAGAAGAAACATCTGTTCTTCTTAAATCAGCTAGGTATGATAAATGGGGAAGAATTAACTTAATTTTTATCTATGGTCGACGATTTGGCACAGTTCGTCAAATGGAGATCGACGATCTGTGAACTCTTTGTGAAAGGTTCATCGAATGGAGATCAACGAACACTTTTTAGTGAAACAGATTTCATCAAACTGAGATCGACAATCCCTGCTTTTGTGAGTACTTCGCCGAATGGCGATCGACGATATATTCTTGTTCTTCAGACTGTGATCGACGAACTCATTTATTAATAAAATATTTTGTTGAACAAAGATCGAAGATTTTCTCTTCGTTTGACTGAGATCGTCTTTTCATCTTCTAAAAACCTTATTACTTAGTTTTTGACGAAATATATCCCGCAATTTCAGTTCTCTTTTCACTTGATCGTTGTTTATTTCTTTGCAAGAAAACCTCCATGACGATTCTGCCGGCCATTCACTCCACAATGAAATTTGATGCAGGCTTTGACATCGATTTTGAATCATTCAATCACATTGATCAAGTCTTCTAGGATATACCGAAATTGTTTGAGGAGCCGCATTTATAGAAGTTCATGACAACAAGAATCAAACATCTAGTGCTCGAGATCAAGGAATGGGTTTCTTCTTCCTCGTCTCCTGACGCCCAAACCCTTATCGGCGCCATTGTAGGGCAACATGTCACTCTTACTCCTGCAATTTAGTTTTAATTTTTTTGTTTTATTAATGGAGAAGATGATATAGAGATGAACAGTGATGAATTTTCAAATATGATGGCTGCGACGGGTCACACTGCTGGAAATCCTAGCAAGCTATTGAAGAAGGACTTATCTGTCGAATATAAGTTCCTTGCTGATATTGTTGGTAAAGTCTTGTTGGGCAAGCACACTACACATAACTATATCACAAGGCATCAGTTTCTTATGATGAGTGCCTTGGTGAATAGAAAATCAGTCAACTGGAGTATTTTGTTTTTTGATTTGATAAAGAAGAAGAATAATAAAAGAGAAGTTAACTTTGGATGGGTATTAGGGATTCTCCTCCAAGAAAAGTGTCCTCAGCTGCTGGTCTCCCAGACCATTTTTATTAATGCTTCAAAGAGGTTAACAGCAACCCTCTTTGGCAAATGGGAGAGGACCATTGTCAAGCCTTCTAGGGCCTCCTCTTCCTCAAGGACCTCTGAGTACTCAAGGACTGAAATAGTCACCCCCCAATCTGATGTAGAGGCTCCAATACCTCCTACTCCCTCTCCTAGACTATCTTCTCCTCCTGAAACTCCATCCCCACAACATGATGACATTCCAATTGACATCCCTCAAACTATCACCACTCCAGTCTATTGGATCTAGTGGACAACCTTAGAGAGGCGGGGGAAATAAGGTTTGCAAATGTTTATTGAATTTAAAATTTTCACACACCAAAACAATCATAGAGAAAACAATTTCATTGCATTAAATCAATAATGAAAAATAGTACAAGATAAGTATACATCAAAACTTGATCTTCATGGCGTCAAAGATCAGAGACAAAGAGAATAAAAATTCTTTTTGTTTATATACTGACCAAACTATGACCGGTTGCCTCTCACCCTTTCCCTCTAGGAAATGCGTTCAAGCCCACTCTTCACCTCCACATAAGGAAGGGTATTAGAGCCCACTCTTCACCTGCACACAAGGGAGGGTCTTAGAGATCCGCTAGATCCTTCGATCTAGACGTGCTAAATACCGAGACGATTTACTGCAGAATCCTTCCCAGATTTCGACGACCCTCTCCGGTCAATTTTCTTCACCAAAAAACTAAACAGAAAATAGAAAAATAGTACAAGGATTAAAAGTAAAAATGACAAGAAAATGAAGTTCCCCCTCTTGGCGACTTCTCCGGTGTGCGATCTATGACCGGTGCTTGAGATCTTCGTTGGCTAGCAACCGGTCGGTTCTCAGTGGTCGATGAAGATTCTAGATTTCCGGAGTTCTTCGTTCATGAACGGGACGAAGAAGGCTTCCTTAAACTTTGACGAAAATAAGTGGAGACGGGCGCATGGAGGCGGCCGAAATCTGGAGTTCAGAAACCCTTCGTCAAAATTCGTCTTGGAGTCGTAATGACAACAGGAAACGCAACGGCTTTTATATGTCTTCATGAAAATAGGCTACCTCCGTCTGTAAGACTTTCGCTTGTGGTAGTTTCCCGCACTTGTTGTGCCAGCTGTCCTCCAAAACAGGAAAATAGTCTTTGAAACGATCATTTTTCCTTTTCATTTGAGCTAGCACCGCGCGGTAGGGCCTACCGCCGCACGATAACATAGGATGCGACGTTCCTGAAAAAGGCAACATACGTTTGACAAGGCTAGCGCCGCGCGATAAGCGCTACTGCCGAAATCTTCTAAAGCACTAGGACAGAATAAATTGTTAAGTTACCTCCTGTGGTAATCTAGTCGCCTTGAGGTAGCGCTGAGCTCGATGTTTCTACCTTCGAAACTCGTCGAAGACCTAGCGCGGTGCGATAGAGCTAGCACTGAAATCATCCAGAGCACTAGGTCCAAATAAATCGTCGTGTTAGCCCTTGCGGTAGTACTAATGCCTGGAGGTAGCAGAGCTAGCGCCGAAACCATTAAGAGCGCTAGGTCTAAATAAATCGTCGTGTTAGCACCTGCGGTAGTACTAACGCCTGGGGGTAGCATGCTTATGAGCCTTCTCTACTGCTTGCACCTGAAAACCTGCACACTCTAACAACATACAACATGATCAAATATAACCGGGGATTTGATATTCTCAAACACATGGAATGTGAAACATCGGTTCCAACAAACTCCCCCTTTTTATAATATCTAATCCCGTTGATGATAAATAATACATGAGATAGAGTGCATATAGAAAATAAGAATTATAAGCTACCATCAGGTTGCATTATATATGTGGCTCTACACATTATACTTGCTCCCCCTATCTATGTGTTGCTCCCCCTATCTATGTGCACACAATTGAACCATGCTCCCCCTATATTTAACCTCTCCTAACCCGTGATGCATACTCATGACCAAACTCATGAACCAATTTATTCCCCCCCCCCTTTGATAATATCAAAAGGGTGGGCAAGGCCTACATGATATGCAGGATGAAAAATAGGAGATATGATGACGATTTAGACAAAAAGCAGATATTGCACACACACGGTAAGTTTTGAACCAATAAGCATAGAGGGCACCCAAAACTAAAAGCAAATCAGAGAATTAGAGATTCGAGGGTCATAGAATAGAGCAAGATAGATATAAACAAGTTTTATATTTCAGATGAATTGGACAGCACAGACTAAACTAAGTACACAATGAGAACGACTACAATGCTAGATGAGTTATGAGGTAAATCAGGTTGAACAAACATTGTAAACGTCATGTGTGTAAATCGAGTGTTAGCATGTGTTGTGCACAAAACATATAGTGCAGTTTCAGTCCAATTCTTATGCATGGAAGCATTAAATAAGGCAATGACATGTGAATGTGTAGCATCAAAAGAGAGAAAACACTATTTAGAAATATCATAGTTTACATGTTTATCTCGATCCGATAAAATACTAACCCAAGAGAAATAAAGTGAATGATCACGTCACATATCTACCTAAGTCATACCAAGATTTGAACTAAGGGCACTAAGCATAAGGTTTGGTCTATGCACAATATTGAAATGACTTTTCGATCTAAGGTGCTCTTCCTCACAATGCTCAAAAAGACTATCAAGAGGAGTGAGTAGTGCTTGGGGGGGGGGGGGAGGGGGTCCTTTTCATGTAATATTATAGCCACCATATTATTTTTTATTGTTGTTTTGAGCTATCACATTTATCTCTTTTGAATACAAATAACCCCAAGTCAATCCAAATCTACCCACATAGGTAGATACACTTTAACTTGTAGGCATAAGAATTTAGCACTAAGATTTGGCCCGCAATTTTAATCTCAATAAATCATATGTGTATCGTGACATTGATTATTCAACATATTTCTAACGTGTTAAGATACAATGTCACGAGTTATGGCATGTAGATCTATAAATTCTTCATGAATGCTCCGTCTAGGAATTTGTGAATAGTGAAGTCATTCCCCTATCTAAATCCTCACACATACATAGAGGCATAGTTAACTTACACGCACATGTAATATCGCACTCAATAGCTAAGCACTTATAAATTCAGCCCACAATGACCGGGGAACAATGTTTGGATAGATTAACTGTCTAAACTCATACATTGTGCATACTCCTTATTGTCTAAGTCACAGTCATGTGAGCCTCAATCAGGCGTTGTATTGTTTTCAGCAATTTTTTTTGTTTATGGTTTTTGTTTTTGTTTTTTTAAGAGTGGAATACACGGTTTTTTTAAAATTAAAAATATATTTTTTTAAAAAATGGTTCAAACAAAATATAAAGATACAACATACACACATAACAAAAAAAATGAAACATGCAAACACAAGGGAGTAACAATAAAAAACATATTGAACTAGGATGAAAGGTCAAGAATGCCAAGCTTGAGTTGGAGTAGAGAAAACGTGCAACAGGGAGCAGTTTAGTTAGGATGTTCGCAAGTTGGTCATCGGTGCCAATAAAGACGAAACTAGCATTCTCCTTTTTTATATGATCACAAATGAAATGATAACACACATCAATATGTTTCGACCGAGAAAGGTGCACCTGATTATATGTTAAGTCTATGGCACTTTTATTATTACATCGAAGTGTAACATTTCTATATGTAAGGTAAAAGTCTTATAACGTTTGAGACATCCATAATGCTTGAGTGCAGCAGCTTCCTAAATGAATGTACTCGACAACAGCGGTTGATAGAGCACCCGAGTTTTGTTTATGGCTAGACTAGGAGACTAGTACTGGGCCTAGGAAATGGCATGTACCACTTGTGCTCTTGCGGTCAAGATAGCATCCGGCATAGTCTGAGTCAGAGTACCCGTGAAGAGAAAAAGCTATAGAATGAGGGTACAAAATTCCAAGGTTTTGTGTGCCTATAAGGTACCTAAAGATATGTTTTACAACTTTCAAACGACACTCTCTAGGGTCGGCTTGATACCTAGCACACTTCCCTACCGCAAAAGTGATGTCGGGCCAATAGGCACTCAAATATAGCAGTGATCCTATCATACCTCAAAACATAGTCTGATCAACAGAAATCCCACTCTCATCTTTCCCTAATTTAAGAGGTGCACTCATATGAGTTTTGACTGGTTTCAGATTCTAATACCCAAAACGCACAGGAATATCTTTAATATATTTTGATTGGTTAATAAAAATCACATCTTGGCGTTGAGAAATCTGAAATCTTAAGAAAATAGGTGAGTTCTCCTACTAAGCTCATTTCAAATTCAGATTTCATTAAAATGACTATTTCTTCACACGGCTTCTCATTTGTTGCCCCAAAAATGATATCATCAACATAAATTTGAAGTATAATAAGATCTAAATTCTTGGTTTGAACAAAAAGATTTGTGTCCACACTACCCATCCTAAAGCCATGATCTAAGAGAAAGGTAGTGAGCCTATCGTACCAAGCACGGGGTGCCTATTTCAATCCGTGCAGGACCGTCACTAACCAATAAACATGATTTGGGTAGGCAATATTCATGAAATTGGGTGGTTGCTTGACATACACCTCCTACTTAATGTGTCCATTTAGGAAGGCACTCTTAACATCCATTTGGAATAATTTAATTCGCTTATAACTAGAAAATGCTAAAAATATATGAATGGACTCAAGACAAGCAACCAGGGAAAATGACTCTTCAAAATCCACACCCTCTATTTGAGAATACCCTTGGGCCACCAAACGAGCTTTATTTCTTGTTATCCTAGATTCACCATCGAGTTTATTTTTGAAAACCCATTTTAAACTATGACTGGATGGTTATCTGGACGTTCTACTAACAACCATACCTTACTTCGCTCGAATTGGCTAAGTTCCTCAGTCATTGCCAAAAATCACGATTCATCTATTAAGGCTTCCGAGACATTCTTGGGTTCAATATCCGAGAGAAAACACAAGTTTGAAAAAGACTCATGAAGGGCGGACCGGGTTATAACACCATAAGATGGCTCTCCTATGACTAGATCACGATGATGTTGCTTTGAGAAAGTAAAGTTATTAGGAGGCCTATATCCTTGTTCTATTATCTGTGTTTCACTCTCCACGGTTTTTTCCTCCCCGTTACTCTTAATTATTACGTTCTCTTCAACTTTCTCTTCACTCGCAAGTATGAGTATTTTCATCGAAATGCACATGAGCCGATTCTTCAACTACTAAGGTCCTCTTATTATAGATCCTATAGGCACGACTCTTGCTCGAGTATCCTAGAAAGATGCCTAGATCGGATTTTTCATCAAATTTTCCTATATGGTCCTTTGTGTTTAGAATATAGATTGGACACCCAAAAACTCAAAAGTATGATACTGACGGTTTCCTTTCGAAATATTGCTCGTAGGGAGTTCGATTTGATAGGGGGCGAAGCATGACACGTTTCATCACATAACTTGGTGTGTTGACCGCTTCAACCCAGAAATAACGATGAAGATCTAACTCTGCGAGCATCATGCTAGCTAATTCTTGAAGAGTACGGTTCTTCCTTTCAACAACCCCATTCTACTGTGGATTGTGAGGGGCGGCGAATTCGTGCTTAATACCTAAGGAGTCACATAAGTTTGAGAAGTCCTCATTCTCAAACTCTCCTCCATGATTTGATCTGATACGTTTAATTTTGATCTCCTTCTCAGTTTAAAGTCTCATGCACATGTTTGAGAATTCATGATATGTGTCAGATTTGTTCGCAAGGAAAATTGTCCAACAATAGCGTGAAAATTGTCTTGAAAACAAAGCTATTCCATTTCCCACCTAGACTACATGTACTAAGTGGTCCGAACAAGTCCATGTGTACGAGTTCAAGAGGTCTAGTCGTGGAAATCTTAGTTTTGCTTTTGAATGAGTTTTTAATGAATTTCCCTTTTTTACAAGGAGCACACAAAACATTTAAACTACCGCTTAAGTTGGGGAGGCCTCGTACGAGTTTCTTTCTTGATAGTTTCACAATAAGCTTTCTACCAGTGTGTCCTAGTATCCTATGCCAAAGATCTAATTCATCGTTCTTTGTCACATGGCATTTCAAATTAGATGCAAGAATATCATCAAAACTAATGGTGTACACATTATTATTTCTATGAGCTACAAGCAGTACAGTAGAAGTTTTTGCATCATTAAGTTTGCACGTGTCTGAGGATGACTAAAATATACCATCTATATCTTTATCAAACAATTGACTAATAGAAATAATATTATGCTTTAAGCCATCCATAAATTGAACATTTGAAATAGAAAATAACTTGTTACCTATAGTGCTTATTCCCATTATCCTTCCTTTGTTGTATCTCCAAATGTCACCATGACACCCTTCTTCTTTTCTAGGCTAAGGAACTTGTCTTTTTCTCCTGTCACGTGCTTGGAGTAACCAGAGTCCAAGTACCACACATTCTTTGTGTCCTTAGCCTGCCAACATACCTAAGAATAAGATGTGGGTAAAGTTCTGGTTACCCAAGTTGTCCCACCCATAACATAGGTAGAAGACTTTGGTAGCCAGACATGCGAATTATCTGTGGCACCTTTCCTTAGGCATGAGCTAGATGTGTGACAAAACTTACGACAGTTTCACCCGAGATGTAAGCAGTGGATGCTGCTTTTATCATGTTTCTTGAGCTCTTGCTTAAGGAAGGAGATAACCCTCCATAATTTTTCAGCTTATCTTTCAGTTAATGAGCGTTGTGCTTAAACATAGAAAAATAACGATTTCACCTCGGTGGTGATGTTGGACCTCCATATCCTAGTCCAAATTTCCCAGATCCATGACATTGTGCACCCAACAGAAAATTTAATGATTTTTGGCCTGCTCCAAACTTTTGGATAGCGCAGTCAAGATCATGGATCCTCACCTTTAAGCCGGTGTTCTCAGTCACAAGCATTACACATCGATTAGAAAATTGTTTCTTGCCTTCCTCTACCTTGGCAATTGATAACTGGAGTCTCTTCTCCAAGACATTCTTTTCATTTATGAGAATAGTTGTTCTCACTATCGACTTGGAGAGACTCGCCTTTTGATCTTCGATCGTTGTCATCAAGTGAGAACACTCTAGAAACTTGATCTTTTCTTTACCGGTTCTAATTACTCCATTTTTAAATTTTTCTAAATCCTTTTTGATTTTCTTATTTTCTGCTCTTAAGGCCTTTTTCGCAAAAATCGTGTTTTCTAATTTATAAACTAAATTTACATAAATTTGAAGAAGTTCAGAGTATGTAGGTGGGGTTACTTCAGTGTCGCTCTGGACACTGGATTCATCATTAGATTCTTCTTGGCTCTTTCCCATGAGGCACAGATTTGCCTCATCAACACTCCCTGAATCTGAGGTGCATGAATTGTCAGATCCATTCTCATTCCAAGTAAGTTCCTTCAGTACCTTCTTCTTTCCGTTATATTAGCTCCTTTCTTCCGGAATTTCTTGAACTGTCCTTGTTTTTTAGTGTTCTTCAAGAATTTCTTGAACTCCCGGACGTAGAGACTTTCCTCCTCAGAATCTTCCGTAGCTTTTCTTTCACGTGCTGCATTTAGTGCCAGTCCCATCTTCTTCAAATCCTTGGGATATTCCTCTACTTGAATCTTTAGTTCCACCTCATGTGTTTTGAGGTTTCCGATGAGGCTCTTTATCTACAGGGTGCTGATTTCATGAGACTCAGCAATCGCAGTCACCTTAGGATTGATGCATGGAGGCAAAGATCACGGGATCTTCCTCACCAGATCACCATTTGGAAAGTTCTTTCCGAGAGACTTTGAAGCGTTGAAGATCTTGGTGAAATGCGTGTACATGTTATCCACATCCTTATCGATCCCCATCTGTCACTGTTCATATTCATATTCAAGTCAAAACAGCTTCAACTCCTTTACCCGCGATGTACCAACATAAGTAAGCTCTAACAGTGGCCATATATCATAAGCAGTTTTACAGTTGCAGATTCTATTGAATTCAGTTTTTTCCAAGGCGCAGAATAAAGCATTCATGGCCTTGGCATTTTTTGTACATCTTAACTTATCTGCATCATCCCACTTATCTCATGGTTTTTCGATGACGGTATCACCAACAGTGAAACCGGGAGCAGTGTACTTTATCTCTAACATGGCCCATACGTCCATGCTATGATTCATCAGAAAAATTTTCATATGTGTCCTCCAGTGACTATAGTCACTCCCCATAAAGAGTGGAGGATGACTCACACCTTGTCCCTCAGTGAAATTGTGTACAGTGTTGGCCATCTTAATTCAGGTTATTAAGCCTATTGGAAGTAACCTTCCTCTGATACCACTTGTTAGATCTAGTGGCCAACCTTAGAGGTGTGGGGGGGTGAATAAGGTTTGCGAATGTTTATTGAATTTAAAAATTTCACACACTAAAAAAATCACAAAGAAAATAATTTCATTGCATTAAATTAATAACGAAAAACAGTACAAGATGAGTATACATCAAAACTTGATCATCATGGCGTCAAAGATCAGAGATGAATAAAATAAAGATACTTTTGGTTTATATACTGACCAAACTATGACCGATTGGCTCTCACCCTTTCCCTCCAGAAAAGGCGTTCAAGCCAACTCTTCACCTCCATAAAAGGAAGGGTCTTAGAGCCCACTCTTTTACTCCACACAAGGGAGGGTCTTAGATCCCCGCTAGATACTTTGATCTAGACGTCCAAAATCCTGGGATTATTTATCGCGGAATCTTTCCCGGATTTCGACGACCCTTTCCAACCAATTTTCCTCACCGAAAAAATAAATAGAAAATATAAAAAGAGTACAAGGATTAAAATTAAAAATGATAAGAAAATGAAGTTCTCCCTCTTGACGGCTTCTCCGATGTAAGATCTATGGCCGGTGCTTGAGATCTTCGTTGGCTAGCAACCGGTCGGTTCTCAGTGGTCGATGAAGATTCTGGATCGCTGGAGTTCTTCGTTCACAAATGGGAGGGAGAATGCTTCTATAACCTTTGACGAAAAAAAGTGGAGACGAGCGCAAGGAGGCGGTTGAAATCTAGAGTTCAGAAACCCTTCGTCAAAATTCTTCTTGGAGCTATAATGACAACAGGAAATGCAGCAGCTTTTATACGTCTTCATGAAAATAGGCTACCGCCGGTGGTAAGACTAGCACTGATGAGTCCTCTTTATATACCTATTTTCGGACTCATCTAGGCTTATTTTCTTGTCTTTGCACACCGTTTAGCGTCATTTGCACTCCTTTTGGTTCGCTACGGTTATTCCACGTCTTGTGCACTTTATTAGCCTATTTCTGTGCGTGTGTGTATTTCCCTTTTTGTTTTGCATAATATTTATGTCTGTGATTGCCATGTCGACTTCCCGTCCAGTTTTCCTGCAGGTTCTGGGATCGTGTGGGCGTCCGGGATAGGACATTCACCATTTTTGGCAAAGGAGTCAATGGTCGTGCGTTTTTACCCACGCACGATCATCGACCTCTTTGGCGCACGATCACTGGTCGTGCGCAGTCTTGACCTCTTCTGTGAAAGTTCTGTCCCGGCATATCGCACGATCATCAGCCATACCGCGCACGATCACTGCTCGTGCGCTGCCGGTCGTGCGCAGTCATTATATCTTTTTCCACTTTTCTGCCTCCATATCGCACGATCACTGACTATATCGCGCACGACCACTGGTCGTGCGCCAGTGATCGTGCGCGCTGTTTAAATCTGTTTTCTATAAATAGCGCAGGTCCGCCCTAATTTATAGATCGATCAGATCACGCGATTTTTCCGCCGTTTCTCGTCCCGAACGAGGGTTTCCGCCGTCTTCCTCCATCTCCCACCTTAGGGAGGGTCTCCGGGCAAGCTTACAACGCCAAATCAACGCCGGAGCATCCTCTCGGCCTCCTCCTTCATCCTCAAGCTTCAAGCGGAGTTTTGACCGAGCTTTCTCCATCAAGCAAGGAAGGGCCGGAGCCGCAATCTACGGATCATTTCAACGAAGAAGACGGGTCCATTGGGAGTGAGTGACAGCCTCCTCTACCCCGGACGCAGTTGAGGACCGAGCTTGGACTCGGATTGACAACCCGGGATTCCAACCGTGAACCCTCAACAAGGCTTCGGATTCGGTCGATTCGCACACCTCTTCCTCTTGTTGTTGTTAGCTTAGTTATTCTCTTTGTATTGATGAAGAATGTTTATTTGTAGTTAACTTTTACTCTAAATCATGTCTATGTGATTTGTGTTTTCGTTATTTATTTACTTGAGGTGCGCCTTATTATTCCGCCATCCCTCCACCCTTGCCGCACTAGCAATTGCTAGTGGCGTGCGTTGCGAAGAGGTGCTTACGACCCTCATTCCGCCATTCTCACCACCTCATCCGTTAGCCTACTCGTCCATCCGCCTAACGATTCGGTGCATAGCGGCCCGACTAGCCTTCCATCCCGCCTGGCGAAGCATCGCATAGCGGCGTTGCATAGGAGTAGTTGTTAGATTTTTACTTTATTTTCCACAACCACCAAAACCCCCATCGTTACCTTCGCCCCGAGGACTTCAATCTCAAGTCCTCCTCGACATTAACTCATCCCTTACTGTGTTCCTCAAGAGACCGACACTCGGGGATTTATTCCCAAACTTTATTACTTATGCGACCGGTGCGCTTGCCGTAATCCACGCATCAAGTTTTTGGCGCCGTTGCCGGGGAACACAGTCGTTTGAGTTTTTGGAGAGGAAGATTTGAGATAGTTGCCCTTTCCATTTGTATATTTCATGTTTCATTTTTGTTTTGGTTTTTAGTCGTTGTTTTTATTTTATTTTATTCCCTTTCTAGTTTTTATTTTGCTATAGCAGGCTGTTCCACTCTTTATTTGCTTGCGAGTACTTAATTTTTGCTTAGAAAATTCTTGTGGTGAATTCTTTCTTGCTGCACCATGTATTCTTATGCGAATATCCGTTGCCGTTGGTGCGGGGATTATAGGCATAACAGTGATGAGTGCCCCACTGAAGAATGGGAGCATAATTCTCGTGGTTCAGTGTATGGAGCACCGTTGTCTTATGGTACTTCATACACCGCACCCCAGTCTTATGGTCACTACTCTTCTCCGCCTTCACCTTTTTCATATTCCTCTCCGGTCCCACCTGGACCGAGGAGTAATGGAAAACGGTGTTTGTGTTGTCATAGCACCGACCATGTGTTGAAAGATTGCGCAGAATTTCAGCGCCAGTTGGAGGCGGATGATGAACCGGATATCCGGATTGTCTCATCCACCTCTCAAATGGCCGCTCCTTCTGATTCTGATGATGTATCTGCAGTACCACCTTGTCTATGGGGGACTGCTGTGGATACACCCATCAGACTTTCTACTGGTCAGTGCGACGACATTGCGGCGCCTTCTCTCCTTGTGCCTTCTTCCCCTATTTTTGATTCACCCCCGGAGGAACCTGCGCATATTATCTCTGATGATGTTGCTCCTCCGCTTTCTTTGCATGAATTACCTACTCCCATTTCTAGTGAGTCGGTCGATGATGTTGTGCCCTGCGGGAATTGGGAATATGAGGATGCGCCGTGGTGTGACGAGGACATTATTCTCATCAATGGTGAGTACTATGTCTTGGAACACCGTGACGTACCGAGGTGTGATGAGGAAATCCTTGCCGGCGAGGAGATTTCTATTTCCTTGTTGGATGAGGGGGTCCAAATCACCACCGAGGACCTCATGGTCTCGGCTTCCCCTCGCCATGACTCACATGACACCGACGATGATCATTGTTTGGATCCTGCTGGGAGTGAGACCGGGACCACTCCCCCGATTAGTTCCTTATGTTCTTCGTCTCCTTTATTCCTTGACCCCCCTTCTCCTTCTGCGCCTGTGCGGGTTGACTCCCTGCAGGTGAGTTGGGTTGACATTGAGCCTTGTGCTCAGGTTGTCGGCGAGTGCCTCAGCTTGCGTGAGGAGTTTCCTACTCCTTTTGCAGTTGAAGCCTCTGCCTACACCTTCGCCCCCAACGAGCTTGTGGTGGACGATACCTTGCTAGGCAAGGATTTGTTTTGTGGTGAGATGAGTGAGGACCAGGCCTCCTCATCTTACTTCCTATTTCCTCTACCTGTGCGTCGCAGGTATTATTATCTAGGTAGAGGAGTAACTGTGCTATCACCGTATCGGTACCCGTTACCGACACGGATAGTAGGACAGTTGCCTGTGCACTTTTCTTTTCATAGGCCCATTAGCTAGAACTTTTCTTTTGCTGAATAAGTCGTGCTGGGATGACAATAACCCCAGTGCTTATCTTTCATTTTCTGCATTTTTCTTTTTTTATGTCTAGCTCAGTTTAGTATTTCTTTTTGTATATTTTTCTTTTGTTTTTGCGGAGCTCACCCCTGCAGGTATTCATGGATACTACGCATTGGCGGGGTTGTGATTCTTCGTATGGCGGGCTTGCTCCTAGTTTTCACGCGTCTTCTGGTATGCTCACTAGCTGAGCATTGGGTAACCTCTTCCCTTAGCTCTTTTTGATTTAAATTTCTCTATCATTTGATGTGTTGTTTAGTTTAAGTCTGGGGGAGAGCATGTTTACCTTTTGCACGTGCACATTTCTTTTGCATACTAGAAGGTTTTCGTATTTTATTTTGTTTAAGTTCATTGCATCGCACACCACTGCACCCACATGAGCGCGAGCTTAGCGGTTTGCGTGTCACGAGTTGAACCTGTATCTTTGTTCGATTTGGAAAATTTCTGTGCTAGTTTAGGATTGCGCGACGGAGTAAAATGTTGGCCTTGCTGTGTTTCTAGTCAACTGCTCTCGTTTTGTATAGAAATTTGAGTAGATTTAATTTTTCTGTATGCTTATAGCTTTATATTTTTCTATCTGCGTAAATTCTTTTTATTCTACTCAAAAGTTGGTGAATCCGGTGTGAATCAAACGGTAGCGTAGGAATGTGTGTAGCCGCCACTAGACTCGTATTGCTTGAGTCGGGAGGAAGGATTATCTTTCTCGGTTGCTAAGAACTTGCCCCAAGCTATTCTTGAAGCATTGGTACACGGTCAGTCTAGCGTGAGAGTGATGTAGGCCACCTTTTGGCCCGGTTGAGCTTTGTACCCATTCCTAACATCGCCCTTGCCTGCCCCTTTGTGCCTACCCTTATTTTTGATTCAGCTCCACTATATTCGCCAAAGCCTCATAGCCGATCCTAGTCGCACACCCAAGTCGAGCTTTAGGTTTGTATTTTCAAGTTGGGTTGTGATGTGGTGATTCGTATTTGTGATATGTGGTTGTGCCCAAAAGAAAAATGTGCTGATTTTGTAAAAAGAAAAAGAAAATATTAAAAAGAAAAATATTTGAAAAAGAGAAAAAGAGAAAAGAGAAAGAGAAAGAAAAAGTTTAATTGAAAATCTTTATTTGAGATGATTTGGATTTGGAGTAGGCGGTGCACACACCCATGTTGCAAAAGTTAAGTCTGGGGGTGTGGTGCACCCGTGTTTATTTTGTGGGCAGCGGGTACTAGTTTTGTACATTCGCTCATTTGGGTTAGGTGCATACCCTTCATGTTTACCCTTGTTTTCCTCACCGTAACCCAAGCCCCATTATTACCCGAAGTCCTACGGACTTGCGCTTGAGTTGACTAGTGCCGTGGAGAGAGTGCGAACGGGCAAGCTTATGGTTTCCGACATTGGTGGATTCCTTTGGGGGTAATCTTGAGCCCCGGTCTTCGGTAATGCTCACCTTAGTGGCCTGTCTACTTTCTTCCTGCGTAGGACCGGATGATTCACCGTGATTCTACTTTTGAGTAATAATAACTTTTTGATACGCATTGTGAAAAATATAAAATATTTTGTATACTTAAAAATTTCCTCTACTTTATTTTTATGCACGCGGGCATGCGACTTCGCATGGTACTCCATTTTGCAATTTCTTTGTTAGCTAGTTCTTTTTCCTTTTCTGCTTAGGTTGTGTTTGCTCGGGACGCGCAAACGGTTAAGTCTGGGGGTGTGATGAGTCCTCTTTATATACCTATTTTCGGACTCATCTAGGCTTATTTTCTTGTCTTTGCACACCGTTTAGCGTCATTTGCACTCCTTTTGGTTCGCTACGGTTATTCCACGTCTTGTGCACTTTATTAGCCTATTTCTGTGCGTGTGTGTATTTCCCTTTTTGCTTTGCATAATATTTATGTCTGTGATTGCCATGTCGACTTCCCGTCCAGTTTTCCTGCAGGTTCTGGGATCGTGTGGGCGTCCGGGATAGGACATTCACCATTTTTGGCAAAGGAGTCAATGGTCGTGCGTTTTTACCCACGCACGATCATCGACCTCTTTGGCACACGATCACTGGTCGTGCGCAGTCTTGACCTCTTCTGTGAAAGTTCTGTCCCGGCATATCGCACGATCATCAGCCATACCGCGCACGATCACTGCTCGTGCGCTGCCGGTCGTGCGCAGTCATTATATCTTTTTCCACTTTTCTGCCTCCATATCGCACGATCACTGACTATATCGCGCACGACCACTGGTCGTGCGCCAGTGATCGTGCGCGCTGTTTAAATCTGTTTTCTATAAATAGCGCAGGTCCGCCCTAATTTATAGATCGATCAGATCACGCGATTTTTCCGCCGTTTCTCGTCCCGAACGAGGGTTTCCGCCGTCTTCCTCCATCTCCCACCTTAGGGAGGGTCTCCGGGCAAGCTTACAACGCCAAATCAACGCCGGAGCATCCTCTCGGCCTCCTCCTTCATCCTCAAGCTTCAAGCGGAGTTTTGACCGAGCTTTCTCCATCAAGCAAGGAAGGGCCGGAGCCGCAATCTACGGATCATTTCAACGAAGAAGACGGGTCCATTGGGAGTGAGTGACAGCCTCCTCTACCCCGGACGCAGTTGAGGACCGAGCTTGGACTCGGATTGACAACCCGGGATTCCAACCGTGAACCCTCAACAAGGCTTCGGATTCGGTCGATTCGCACACCTCTTCCTCTTGTTGTTGTTAGCTTAGTTATTCTCTTTGTATTGATGAAGAATGTTTATTTGTAGTTAACTTTTACTCTAAATCATGTCTATGTGATTTGTGTTTTCGTTATTTATTTACTTGAGGTGCGCCTTATTATTCCGCCATCCCTCCACCCTTGCCGCACTAGCAATTGCTAGTGGCGTGCGTTGCGAAGAGGTGCTTACGACCCTCATTCCGCCATTCTCACCACCTCATCCGTTAGCCTACTCGTCCATCCGCCTAGCGATTCGGTGCATAGCGGCCCGACTAGCCTTCCATCCCGCCTGGCGAAGCATCGCATAGCGGCGTTGCATAGGAGTAGTTGTTAGATTTTTACTTTATTTTCCACAACCACCAAAACCCCCATCGTTACCTTCGCCCCGAGGACTTCAATCTCAAGTCCTCCTCGACATTAACTCATCCCTTACTGTGTTCCTCAAGAGACCGACACTCGGGGATTTATTCCCAAACTTTATTACTTATGCGACCGGTGCGCTTGCCGTTTTCCACGCATCAAGTTTTTGGCGCCGTTGCCGGGGAGTCCTCTTTATATACCTATTTTCGGACTCATCTAGGCTTATTTTCTTGTCTTTGCACACCGTTTAGCGTCATTTGCACTCCTTTTGGTTCGCTACGGTTATTCCACGTCTTGTGCACTTTATTAGCCTATTTCTGTGCGTGTGTGTATTTCCCTTTTTGCTTTGCATAATATTTATGTCTGTGATTGCCATGTCGACTTCCCGTCCAGTTTTCCTGCAGGTTCTGGGATCGTGTGGGCGTCCGGGATAGGACATTCACCATTTTTGGCAAAGGAGTCAATGGTCGTACGTTTTTACCCACGCACGATCATCGACCTCTTTGGCGCACGATCACTGGTCGTGCGCAGTCTTGACCTCTTCTGTGAAAGTTCTGTCCCGGCATATCGCACGATCATCAGCCATACCGCGCACGATCACTGCTCGTGCGCTGCCGGTCGTGCGCAGTCATCATATCTTTTTCCACTTTTCTGCCTCCATATCGCACGATCACTGACTATATCGCGCACGACCACTGGTCGTGCGCCAGTGATCGTGCGCGCTGTTTAAATCTGTTTTCTATAAATAGCGCAGGTCCGCCCTAATTTATAGATCGATCAGATCACGCGATTTTTCCGCCGTTTCTCGTCCCGAACGAGGGTTTCCGCCGTCTTCCTCCATCTCCCACCTTAGGGAGGGTCTCCGGGCAAGCTTACAACGCCAAATCAACGCCGGAGCATCCTCTCGGCCTCCTCCTTCATCCTCAAGCTTCAAGCGGAGTTTTGACCGAGCTTTCTCCATCAAGCAAGGAAGGGCCGGAGCCGCAATCTACGGATCATTTCAACGAAGAAGACGGGTCCATTGGGAGTGAGTGACAGCCTCCTCTACCCCGGACGCAGTTGAGGACCGAGCTTGGACTCGGATTGACAACCCGGGATTCCAACCGTGAACCCTCAACAAGGCTTCGGATTCGGTCGATTCGCACACCTCTTCCTCTTGTTGTTGTTAGCTTAGTTATTCTCTTTGTATTGATGAAGAATGTTTATTTGTAGTTAACTTTTACTCTAAATCATGTCTATGTGATTTGTGTTTTCGTTATTTATTTACTTGAGGTGCGCCTTATTATTCCGCCATCCCTCCACCCTTGCCGCACTAGCAATTACTAGTGGCGTGCGTTGCGAAGAGGTGCTTACGACCCTCATTCCGCCATTCTCACCACCTCATCCGTTAGCCTACTCGTCCATCCGCCTAGCGATTCGGTGCATAGCGGCCCGACTAGCCTTCCATCCCGCCTGGCGAAGCATCGCATAGCGGCGTTGCATAGGAGTAGTTGTTAGATTTTTACTTTATTTTCCACAACCACCAAAACCCCCATCGTTACCTTCGCCCCGAGGACTTCAATCTCAAGTCCTCCTCGACATTAACTCATCCCTTACTGTGTTCCTCAAGAGACCGACACTCGGGGATTTATTCCCAAACTTTATTACTTATGCGACCGGTGCGCTTGCCGTAATCCACGCATCAAGCACCTACGGTTTTTTTGTGCGCTTGTTGAGCCATCTGTCCTCCAAAACAGGAAAATAGTCTTCGAAATGATCTTTTGACTTTTCATTTGATTTAGCGTCGCGCGGAAGGGCCTACCGCCGCACGGTAACATATGATGCGATGATCCTGAAAAGGCAATATCTGTTTGACAAGGCTAGCGCCGCATGGTAGGTGTTACTGCCAAAATTTTCCAGAGCGCTAGGATCGAATAAATCATTAAGTTACCGCCTGCGGTAATCGAGTCGCCTGGAAGTAGCGCTGAGCTCGACGTTTCTGCCTTCAAAACTCATCAAAGACTTAGCACGGTGTGATAGAGCTATCTCCAAAACGATCAAGAGTGTTAGGTCCAAATAAATCATTGCGTTAGCGCCTGCGGTAGTACTAATGCCTGGCGGTAGCAGAGCTAGCGATGAAACCATCCAGAGCAATAGGTCTAAATAAATCATCGCGTTAGCGCCTACGGTAGTACTAATGCCTGGCAGTAGCATCCTTATGAGCCTTCTCTATTGCTTGCACCTGACAACATGCACACTCTATGACAGATTTGGTTTATAAATCCTAAAAACCTAGAGGAGGGGGGGGGTGAATAGGTTCAAATCCAATTTTAACTTAGGCAATTAAAATGTAAATCACAGCATGGGCAAATTAGGCTATAACTATCACATCATAGGATAAAACAAGCACAGGAAACTTCAGCACAACACACAGTGTTTTATAGTGGTTCCCCAATTCGTGGGCATGTCCACTCTCCCCCTTCACCTATCTAGTAGAGAGCTAGATTCGGCCAAACTTCCTTCCACTAACTCAGATCCTCAGATCTTACAACTCAGAACCCAACTGGTTCCTACAGCTCAGAATTCTTCAAGTCCAACAACTCAGATTCTTCCCAAGAATCGTACCTCAGGCAAATAGCTCTACCTCAGCCCTTATCACTAGTCCTACAACTCAGATCATAAAGATCCAACCTCAGGCACTCATCCCTACCTCAGCCTTTATAAACTTAGGCTTACAACTCAGAGAGATAACTCTCTTACACTCAGATCTATAAAAGATCTTATAGAAAAATTGATTATAAAAAGTGATAAATCCTTCACCCTGGTAGAGAGAGAGAAAGGGGTGAAGGCTTCTTGATCAGATCTTGATTAATCTGACTTCTTAAGATCAAACCTGTCTTATCTTCTTCAAAGCTTCTTGAATCTTCTTGTGAAGTTGGAGATGATCCTCAATCCAGCTTCCTTCTTCTACTCAGAATTTGATCTGAATTCTTCTTGTAGACTTGTTCAGGATCTGCCTTCTCTTGATGACTTATAGATTTCAACTATTAGCGAAATGTCAAGTCCTTTTCTTCTTCGATCTCTCTCTTTTTATGATAGAACAAGTCTTTATATAGATCCCATCTGAGCTTACCGGTGGATCTAGTTCATAACCACATTCTGACAGCTCTTACAGATGCAGAAGCTTTGTTAGTTATGACAACTATCAAGTCTTCAGTCTTAACATCTGATACCTCATTGAACTCTATCTTAGTAGAAAAGCGTAGAGACAATGCTTCACATGTGTCAACACTAATAGACAATGTGTCGACACAATTCTTAATGATGTCATCATAGCTCTCACATTGTCGACACAACCCTTCTTTATCTTCTCAACACAGCTTCTGTAGAATGCGTCGACACAAGTCCTGTGGGTCAACATAATAGCTTCTAATCTCGACATAGTTGGTATTGACAGAATCCTTGTGTGTGTCGACACAAGTCCTGTGTGTCGACACAATTGCTGTCGATTGAATTTTTTGTGTCGACATAATTCCTATGTGTCGACACAATCTGGCTTCTGGTGTCGACACATTTCCGTCACAAGTGTCGACACTTGTACTTAAAACATTTTTCTGCATTTCTTTAACCTACACATTGAAACTCAACATTCCATCAAATACACATTGATGTATATCATTGAGTAAGGTGAGGCTTCTTCCAAATCAGGTACACAGTTTCCAATGTACCCAACTGAAGTCATAACCCTCAGTAAATAATAAACACCACTTATAATAAAGTAAAGATTATGATGTATAAAATCATTACTCAGATAGGGTAATTTAAAAGAAGAAATAATATGTAGTTGTTGCATGCTAGGGTTCGAAGAAAATAAAAGCAACCGAACTAGCAATCCAATGAGGCAAGTACACCTCTCGAATTGTAGCTAGGGGACACAAGTGTCGTATTGAAATCCGGGAACTGTTGAGTATGCTTACTCACACGAAAACTATTATCTTATCGACAGAAAAACTAGGGTTTTAGAGAATCTAATTGCAAGGAAGGAAGTAAAGCTAAAGCTAGAAAGAGAGCTATTACAGTTAATTAAAGAGCATAAGAAAATCGATTACTAACAAAGGTTGAAAATATGAAATGGAAATGCACTCGATCAAGAATCACCTCGGCTAAAGACGATTAAGAAAATGCGATAAAAATATAAACTTAATAGGATAAAGTTCCTTGCCCGTGGAGGTTCCTAAAGCTTGAACACGCTTCTCTCGAAGTCGTGCCCAACTGAGTTTAGGAAGGTCCGACCGACTCTCGTCTAAATCGGAGGCCTAAAACTCGCTTTATGCGGTGAACCCCACTATTTTATATTACTCCAATCCGGGAGATTTTGACGTCTGCCTCTCTCGACTGGTGCGTACAAATCCCTTTACTCTTGAATGCTCACTTCATTCTATCGGCCTCTCGGCTAGCCTAGAATGAAAGCAAAGGTGGAGAGTATATATCGATAATATACCTCCAACCCATGATTAATCAAGAGTAATTCAAGGCCCTAACCTAAAAAGAAAAGATTAATCAAAACATCATAACTTAAACGCTCGAACCTCGGATCATCAAGATCGAGTACAAGGAGGATTAGTTAATCATAGTGAAGTGGAGGAGGGGGGAGGAGTAGTAAAGCATAAAAACAACACAAGCTTAACAAAAAACACTTCTATTAATGAAAAGGGGAAAGTTACACTATGGAAAAAGAAATTACAAGTGCAAGGAATTGAAACCTGAAAGTTCACCTAGTGTCAACTATCTTCACCTATGGGGGGGGGGGAATAGGTGTCTCTGCAGCGTATTTGCGGAATTAAGATTTTACCTGCACAAGAAAACAAAACAACCAAGCACAGAAAATACACAGGCAAATTATAGTGGTTCCCCGATTTGGATACGTCCACTTTCCCCCTTCGACCTATCTCCCAACACGGGACGACTCGGTCACTTCACCAACAGGATTGAAATCCAATCCTTGCACTAACGGAAGAAACCCTTCCACACGTAGGAGTCAACACTCCCACAACTCGGGTTGCACCCAACCCTTACAACTAACGACCAATCGGTCCGTTACAAAGAAATTGAAAATGCTTGTAAGAAATACAAACGACGTTTGGAGAGTAAGGTGTCCCTCTTCGTTCGATGACGTGTTCATGAAGTCAATGAAGAGTCCACAACCCTAGATCTCACTTGGAAAGAATCTTCCCGAAACCGGCGGCGGCTTAAAGCGGCGGCAAGGTTCTCGGAATCAGCGGCGGCGACGGAGAGCAGCAGCAGTGCCAACTTGATTCTAACTTCATAGCGAAGGAAGCAAGGTCTTCCAACAGTCACACTAGGATCGATCGTCTCGATCGATTCGGATGGGGAAGGATTTTCCCGATCAACGAATCAAGAGACAAGGGATCTCTGGTTAGACGCGTGAGACGCTATGCTAGCCTAAGCTTCGGTCGCCGGAGATCTGGAAGAACCTGAGATCAGCAGCGGCGACAAGTGCACGATCGGCGGAGACGATCGGCGGAGAGTTAGGGCTTGTCGGCGGCTCGTGCTTTTTGAAATCTCGTGGATTCTCGCTTTCCTTTCATACATACGGAGTATATATACATTAGGTCAAGTATATGACCGTTGTGTGTCCCACCGATAAGAAGACTTGAGCCCGGTTCGAAATAGTTTAAATAATTTGAACCGGTCCAGAGAACATTAGGAAATCGCCTAAGTCAAATTCGGCGAGAATCGTAGGTGATTCTCGCCGAATCGGCGAGAATCACTTACGATTCTCGCTGACTTCTACTTAGCCGAAATCTGGCTGAACTGATACAGAAGCCGGGGAGAATTGGTGGGAATCACTTCTGATTCTCACCGAATCGTCGAGAATGCAAGGTCATTCTCGACGAATCGGCGAGAATCATAAGTGATTCTCGACGATTCTGCCTTAGAAAATTTCCCTGTCTGTGTCGAAGCAGCCGGCTTCAACCGTCGAGAATCAGCTAGTGATTCTCGACGACTCGGCGAGAATCATAAGTGATTCTCGCCGAATCGGCGAGAATCACTTAGTGATTCTCGTCGATTTTTACTTGGGCTATTTCTCCTCTTTCTTTCCTTGAGCTGGTCTTTAGCCCATCTTTGCTCCTTGTCTGCTCTTGCTTTATCGTAGCCCTGTACTTGAAATTAAGTACACCCCAATAGAGAGAGTACACGTAGACCAACACACTAATCTGCTCAACGAGGGATTACGTTGCACAGACCCGTGTATATTGACCCACTGCACCCTGACATTGGTGTGTACTTAGCGTGGAATAACTGCAAGCACAACTGGAAATATTTCATCAAATATATTGTCTATTTACCTTGGCTTGCACAGGGGCTTCTTCAAATCAGGTACATTGTGGATGCAATACCCAACAATCTCCACCTATTTGAAGAAGCCTAAACCCTACAAGCTAAGGTGAATAGAGCATATAGAAATGAAAAACCGAAACTTAAGAGTGAGGTGATAGGGATAAGCATTACCCGTTACTTGAGAGAAAACTAGAACATTGAGCTACCTTAGCCTTAGCCGAGAGGGTTGAGGTGATAGGGATAAGCATTACCCGTTACTTGAGAGCAAACTGGAACATTGAGCTACCTTAGCCTTAGCCGAGAGGGTAATCTCCCCCTTTTCGGCTTCTGCAAATTTGGTTCTGGTGCACCTGACACCATGCTCCCCCTCAGTCCGTGCACTTATGTTGTCACTTGAGTTTCTGGAAGATGCTCCCCCTAGATGCACGAGCCAGGAGCGTCTGGAGTCTTTATTCCTCATAGTTGAGCATCCCCAATTCAGTTTTGAAGAGACTGAACTTGGCCTCATCCAAGGGCTTTGTGAAAATATCTGCAATCTGCTTGTCCGTGGGGACATAGCAGAGAGAGATGTCCTTGTTCTCCACGTGCTCCCGAATGAAGTGGTAGCGCACTTCAATATGTTTCATTCTGCTATGCGATACTGGATTGTTTGCGATGGCAATTGCACTTGAGGAGTCATAGTACATGGGTACTTCCTTGAACTGGAGATCATAGTCTGCTAACTGGTTCCTTATCCATAGGAGTTGTGCGCAACAGCTCCCTGCCGAGATGTACTCAGACTCTGCTGTGGAGGTTGCGACACAATTTTGCTTCTTGCTGTTCCATGAGATAAGCCTTCTTTCGAGGAACTGACACGTCCCGGAAGTGCTTTTCCTATCATCCCTACTCCCTGCAAAATCAGCATCTAAAAAACCTATTAGCTCGACATCATTGTTTCTCGGGTACCACAAGCCAAGATTGGGAGTACCTTTAAGGTATCTAAGAATGCGCTTTGCAGCGACATAATGAGATTCCTTAGTGTTCACCTGATATCTGGCACAAACATATGTGGAGAACATGATATCCGGTCTACTGGCAGTAAGGTAGAGCAGAGATCCAATGATGCTTCTGTATTTGGTTTCATCGAAAGGTTTACCTTTCTCATCCTTATCCAGAGACATAGTGGATCCCATTGGAGTCCTCATAGAGGTTGCATTCTCCATTCCGAATTTCTTGAGGAGTTCATTTGTGAACTTCGTCTGAGAGATGAAGATTCCGTCCTCAGACTGTTTCACTTGAAGTCCCAAGAAGTACTTCAGCTCCCCCATACTGCTCATTTCAAACTTTCCTTGCATAAGTTTGGAAAACTTTTTGCAAAGATTGTTATCCGTTGAGCCAAATATGATGTCGTCAACATAGATTTGCACCAGTAAAATCTTGCCTTTGACTTCCCTGAGAAACAATGTCTTTTCTATTTTTCCTCTAGAGAACTTGTTCTCAAGAAGAAAACTAGACAATGTCTCATACCAAGCTCGAGGAGCTTGTTTTAAGCCATATAGCGCTTTATTAAGAAAATATACATGATTAGGATATGTAGGATTGACAAAACCTGGAGGTTGAGCGACGTATACTTCCTCTTTCAAATCTCCATTCAGGAAAGCCGATTTCACATCCATCTGATAAACTGTGAATCCTTTGTGGGAGGCATAGGCTAGGAATAGCCGGATTGCTTCGAGCCGTGCAACTGGTGCAAACGTCTGGTCAAAATCAATCCCCTCCTCCTGTCGGTAACCTTGAGCCACCAGTCTGTCCTTGTTCTTTATGATGACACCATGTTCATCCAGTTTGTTTCTGAAGATCCACTTGGTGCCAATCACATTCTGCTGTTGAGGTCTGGGAACAAGCGTCCAAACATTGCATCTTTCGAATTGATGCAATTCATATTGCATGGCCAAAATCCATGCAGCATCTTTGTTTGCCTCGTCGAACTTCTTTGGCTCAACCTGGGACAGAAAGCTAAGATGCAAAATCTCGTTAATAGTACCTCGACAAGTTCTGACCCCGTCACGAGGATCTCCGATGATCTGATCTCTGGGATGATCCCTCACGTGTCTGAGCTGTAGAAGTCTGGCGTCAGGAGCGTCGACTACTTCTTGGGCATCGCCTTCTTCTAAAGGATTTGCTCCATTTTGATTTTCAACTTCTCCGATCTGCGTAGAAGTGGATACCTTGACGTATGTTGGAGGTACATCTTTCTCGGGCTCATCCAGTTGCAACCTTTCGAGTCTGTCACCTGCATCTTCAGGAAAAAGACTAGAAGTCTTGCAATTAAGCAAACTTCCTTCATCAAATACAACATTTATTGACTCCTTTACCACTAGGGTTTTCTTGTTGAAAACTCTATAAGCCCGACTGCGGCTACTATAGCCCATGAATATGCCTTCGAAGCATTTTTCACCAAACTTAGTCCGTGGGTATTTCCCATTATTCAGTACATAACATTTGCAGCCAAAGATCCTCAGGTAGGACATGGTTGGTTTCTTGCCTTTCAGTAGCTCATAGGGAGTCTTACGATGGCTCTTGTTAATCAACGCCCGGTTTTGTACATGACAAGCCGTATTGACAGCCTCGGCCTAGAAGTATTCTGGTAGATAGGCGTCATTCAACATTGTCGTGCACGCCTCAATGAGTGTTCTATTTCTCCTCTCCGCCACTCCGTTCTGTTGAGGAGTGCGAGGGGAGGAGAACTCATGATAGATACCAAGTTCTTCACAGAACTCTGTCATAGCCCCAGACTCAAACTCTGTTCCGTGGTCACTTCTGATTTTGACCACAGAGCAGTTAAGTTCGTTCTGTATCTGCTTGACAAAATAAGTGAAGATGTCAAACGTATCTGACTTGCGTTTTAAAAAGAACACCCACGAAAACCGAGAGTGATCATCTACAATTATGAGCGTATATGACTTCCCTCCTAAGCTGTGAACTTGCATAGGACCAAACAAGTCCATGTGCAGAAGATAGAGACATCTGGAGGAAACTTTGTCTGGGATGCTCTTAAAGGTAGCACGAGTCTGCTTGCCCATTTGACATGCAGGACATGGACTATCTTTAATGCACTTAATAATGGGAGCATCCCTTACTAAGTCTTTTGAAAATAGCATATTAATTGTCTTGTAATTAATGTGTGCCAATCTCTTGTGTCATTGTTCGCAAAGAGATGCACTGCCTTTTGCTACTAGGCATACAGTGGTAGAAGAGTCTAAGCTAAGAAAATCTAAACAGAAAATATTTCTGCTCCTAATGCCAGTTAATACTGTCTCCGAAGAGGCACATGATATTATCTGGCATTTATCCTTGCAGAACTTAACGTCATACCGTTTATCACATAACTGGCTTACGCTGATCAGGTTATGATTTAACCCTTCAACATAAGCTACGTCAGAGATAGAGAGTATACCGTTGGAAATCATACCGTAACCTCTGGTGACTCCCCGATCAGATCTCCCAAAGATGACTTTGGGTCCATTCTCGACTGGGGTGTACTCCCGCAGCAGGCTTCTTGTCCCAGTCATATGACGGGAGCATCCACTGTCCAAATACCAAATAGGAGTTTTGTTGGCCTTTGGACATTCCTGCAAAACAGAATTAGTTTGCCTTAGGAACCCAATCGAACTTGGGTCCTAGATTTCTTATTAGCATACTCCCCCTCGATCGGTTAGCCCCACGAGTGGTCCGCCTCGCACTGCTAACATAAGGAGTCTCGTTATACCTTGGATTAAACCAACAATCCACGACAAAGTGACCAATTTTGCCACAGCACCAACAGTAAAATCTGTTGTACCTTTTCCTAAGCTCCTGCTTCACCCTGGGAATGGTGGGTACAGCTGGGGCCTTGGATCTGGAGGTGGAGGCATCACAGTGATTGCAGTCACATGATTTCTTCACCTTTGGTTCCTTCAGTATAACAGGCTTGGCTTTTGGTGCCTGCTTTCTATTATGGCCACTAGAGAATTGACCATAATTTCCCAATTGGATTTCCTCATAAGGTGCCTTGAAGACACTCTCACCGAAATTGCGGGAAAAAGTCCAGCCATCATATCGGCTCTTAGGCTTTGCAACCGAGGGCCGGAAATGATGACCAAAGGTTGACTCAAAGTCATGTTGGTTGCAGGGAAAGCTTGGCTTTCTGAACTCAACAGGACTGAGTGGAGCCTTTCCCTTTTCAGCAGCAGAGGCCTTCTTGGTGGCCTTATTCTTTCTCTGGTTCCTGTTTCTCCTGGACGAGGAACCGGATACCCCTATATGCCCCAAGCCAGCTCCTTTGGCCTGAGCAGAGAAGGTATCAACTAATGGAAGAATAGTTTTTGGCATAGAGAAGCTCTTGACGATCTTCATTTCTGCCGCAAGTAGTTCTTCCAACTTGTTGACTTCCTCCTGCTTGAGATCAAGGAGCTTAAGAGACTCTTAATGCTTTGAAGTTAGTTCCAAGTGCTCCTGTCGGAGGGAGATCAAACTGGTGATCTCTTCCTTCAGGGATACACTTTCACCTTTAAGGAATTTTACTTCCTTCTTCGCAGCCTTGATTCTCTTTCGACATTCCAGGAAAGTATTGAGCAGAAGCTCATACTTATCAAGGAGCTCAGCTTCACGGGAAGAAGAGCTATCCTCAGGGTCACCATCCTGAGACTCAGGATCAGAGTCAGAGTCAGAGAGAGGGGTGTGAGCTTTTACCTTCCTCGTAAATGGGGGGCAGTCTCCTTCCGAGTCACAGTGACCCATCAGCCCAAAGTAGGCTTCCTCGTCATCGCTGGTATCTGAAGTGTCAGATTCACTCAGCGTCTTTGGCTTCTTTGCGATGTAGCTCCTCTCCTTCTTCTTGTCTTTTGAGGACCTGTGCTCCTCTCCCTTTCCCTTTTCCCTCTTGCCTTGATGGCAGTCAGCCACGACGTGTCCTGGCTTGTTGCAACCAAAGCAAATGATGTCAGACGAGCGGTGTTTGTTCGGTTTGGATACATACCTGTCAGAAGAATAGCACTTCTTCTGATCCCTCGAGGAGGAACCGTTTCTCTTTCTCTGATTCCTCAGCTTGAGGAACTTCTTGAATTCCCTTGTGATAAGGGACAAGTCTTCCTCAGACAATTCTGAGTCGGAGGAGCTTGGCTCTGAGTCTTCCTCTTCATCTTTCTTCCACGCACGGGAAGAGGCAACACCCTTGCCCTTTCTAGAATGGATGGCTTTCAGGGCCACTATCTTTTCCTTGGCCGCGGCTTTCTCTGCTTCCTCTTCAGCCTTCCTTGTGTTCAACTGAAGCTCATAGGACATGAGCTTCCCGAACAGAATCTGAGGGTCGGTTTCCGCAAGTCTGCCAAACTCCCGGATGGCGCAGATCTTTGTGTACCATTCCTTAGTGAGGGACATAAGGAACTTATCATTGAGTTCACCGTCAGTGAACACTCTTCCATATCCTTTGAGTGCATTGACGATCTTGAGGAAATTTTCGAAGGTGACTCCGATCTCCTCCTTTGGCCCTTGTCTGAAGGCCTCATATTTCTGATTTAGGAGGGATCTCTGATCGTCCCTCACTTCGTCTGTGCCCTCCATTAGGACAATCAGACAGCTCCAGAGATCCTTGGCTGTCCTGCAGTTGCTGAAGTTCTGCATCATGGAGTCATCAACTGCGCTCACCAGGATGTTCTGAGCTTTCTTGTCGAGTCCGAACAGCACCATTTCGTCCTTGTCCATTTCAGAAAGTTTCTTGGGTACTTTCTTGGTAGGATCAATGGTGGAGGCCTTAGTGGGAATGTAAGGTCCCTCCTCCACTATCATGAAGAGCCGGGGGTCGACTGCTTCCATGTAGAATCTGATTCTTTCCTTCCAGATAGGAAAGTTCAGTCTGGTGCATACTGGGATTTTGCCGGAGTGCTTGAGTCCTTCCATGGAAAATCTCTGTCTGCTGCTTGACACTGGTGGCAGGATTCTACTCAAGGTGTGAACCTCTGTGATGAGTAACCTCCCTCTGATACCACTTGAAAGTTCACCTAGTGTCAACTATCTTCACCTATGGGGGGGGGGGAATAGGTGTCTCTGCAGCGTATTTGCGGAATTAAGATTTTACCTGCACAAGAAAACAAAACAACCAAGCACAGAAAATACACAGGCAAATTATAGTGGTTCCCCGATTTGGGTACGTCCACTTTCCCCCTTCGACCTATCTCCCAACACGGGACGACTCGGTCACTTCACCAACAGGATTGAAATCCAATCCTTGCACTAACGGAAGGAACCCTTCCACACGTAGGAGTCAACACTCCCACAACCCGGGTTGCACCCAACCCTTACAACTAACGACCAATCGGTCTGTTACAAAGAAATTGAAAATGCTTGTAAGAAATACAAACGACGTTTAGAGAGTAAGGTGTCCCTCTTCGTTCGACGACATGTTCTTGAAGTCAACGAAGAGTCTACAACCCTAGATCTCACATGGAAAGAATCTTCCCGAAACCGGTGGCGGCTTAAAGCGGCGGCAAGGTTCTCGGAATCAGCGGCGGTGACGGAGAGCAGCAGCAGTGCCAACTTGATTCTAACTTCGTAGCGAAGGAAGCAAGGTCTTCCAACGGTCACACTAGGATCGATCGTCTCGATCGATTCGGAAGGGGAAGGATTTTCCCGATCAACGAATCAAGAGACAAGGGATCTCTGGTTAGACGCGTGAGACGCTATGCTATCCAAAGCTTCGGTCGCCGGAGATCTGGAAGAACCTGAGATCAGCAGCGGCGACAAGTGCACGAGCGGCGGAGACGGTCGGCGGACCGTTAGGGCTTGTCGGCGGCTCGTGCTTTTTGAAATCCCGTGTATTATCTTTTACTGTTCATACATACGGAGTATATATACATTAGGTCAAGTATGTGACCGTTGTGGGTCCCACTGATAAGAAGACATGAGCCCGGTTCAAAACAGTTCAGATAGTTTGAACCGGTCCAGAGAACAACAGGAAACTGCCTAAGTCAAATTCGGCGAGAATCGTAGGTGATTCTCGCCGAATCGGCGAGAATCACTTACGATTCTCGCAGACTTCTACTTAGCCGAAATTTAGCTGAACTGATACAGAAGCCGGGGAGAATCGGCGGGAATCACTTTTGATTCTCACTGAATCGTCGAGAATGCAAGGTCATTCTCGACGAATAGGTGAGAATCATAAGTGATTCTCGACGATTCTGCCTTAGAAAATTTCCCTGTCTGTGTCGAAGCTGCCGGCTTCAACCGGCGAGAATTAGCTAGTGATTCTCGACGACTCGGCGAGAATCATTAGTGATTCTCGCCAAATCGGCGAGAATCACTTAGTGATTCTCGTCGATTTTTACTTGGGCTATTTCTCATCTTTCTTTCCTTGAGCTGGTCTTTGTCCCATCCTTGCTCCTTGTCTGCTCTTGCTTTATCGTAGCCCTGTACTTGAAATTAAGTACACCGCAATAGAGAGTGTACACGTAGACCAACACACTGATCTGCTCAACGAGGGATTACGTTGCACAGACCCGTGTATATTGACCCACTGCACCCTGACATTGGTGTGTACTTAGCGTGGAATAACTGCAAGCACAACTGGAAATATTTCATCAAATACATTGTCTATTTACCTTGGCTTGCACAGGGGCTTCTTCAAATCAGGTACATTGTGGATGTAATTCCCAACAAAACCTATTCTAGCCCTACAATTAGCACTAAGAAACACTAAAGATTACAAAGAAATTATAAACAAGTATAGATTAAACTAGGGTTAAAAGAAAATTACAAAGAGAGAGAGAGAGAGATAAAAGCATAAAAAAGATCTAGAAACAAAGGGGCATCACCTCCCCCTCTCAACCAAAGCTTGCTGAAATGGAAGGAGGTGGCCTGAATTTATAGGCAAAATTCTCGGGTTGGTCACGCCCTCTGACACACCCTAGGGGGCGTGTCAGGGCGCGTGACATTTACGAAGTTGACCTCGGGTTGTGGGATCTGGTGGGGAGGGATGATTGCTTCTGTACATCGGTCGACACGCCTATGGTCAGGCCCGTGTAGGGGGGGGGGGGGGGGGGTGGGCGTGACACGCACGTCATGTCGAAATCATTGTTCGGAAATCCGTCAGTCATCGAAAAGGTTGATGTCACGCCCATGACGGGGGGCGTGATAGTACAGTTGCGTGTTGCGGCGGAACCTGCATTCAATGCGGCGGCAGGCTTTGCGGCAGAGGGCGACAAGCCCTTGGTCACGCTTGGCCACACGCCCGGGGAGGGCATGTCAGGGGGCGTGACAGCTGTTTTGTTCATTTTTCTGTCCCTTCCAGCAGGAGTCCTCGGGATCGGGTGACACGCCTTAGGTCACGCCCAGGGAGGGCGTAACAGGGGGGCGTGACAGGTCATTTTTTGCCAATTTTCTGGAAACCTTCAAAAAGACAAGAAAAAGTCAGTGGCAATAATATTTACATAAAAATGATAAAAAAATAAACCAATAAAAGCATGATTTGTACAATATAAAATAGAAAATACGATAATAGTTTAGGCTACAAAACGTATTATTAAATTCCCCCAAACTTAAGCTTTGCTTGTCCTCAAGCAAAAATATAAAAACTAGATAATCATAAAAAAAGGACTAATCAAGAGTTCTAATTATGCCTACACAAGTACTATGCGAAATTCTAAGTAGGGAAAATGTGAAATGTAAGTCTAAAACAAATATTTAGGTATGGTAAAACTTTTATAAACTTTACTCAATAAAAACAAATCATCCAAAATTTTAACGAAATTCTTTAAATAGACTTAAGCAAAGCAAACGAAAATGAAAAAAACGCATTGAGTTGTTACTAGATCCAAGAAACGCATTATTATTATATCAATTTTATTAACAAAAATCTAGGTTTAAATCCAAAACTAAAACTGATTTACTTTTCTTCTTTTCTTAGTTGTTAAATAAAAATCAAAAAGCGTGAATCAAAAGGACTTAAATAGGACAGAAACGTTTGGTTTAGGAATATGATTATGAGTGGAATTCAAAGATAAACGTGAAGGTTTAAAATCACACTAAACCAAAACAAAGAGTTTCAAAAAAAATTTCATTTAAAATATACATATATATATTTTTTCTTTTTCTTCTCTTTTTTCCATTTTTTTTCTTTTTTCAAAACAAAGGCCATAAATATTTTTATTTTTATTTTGAAATGGCCAAACAAAAACAATCATAACTTTTGAGCATACTTTTTCAAAAACCTTACTCCCACAAAAAACACAAAAATAACCTATCAAAATCATGAAAATATTTTATAAAAGTCAAAAAGGCTAGTGTTATTAGATAGGTTGGAAATTTTGGCTTTGGTGAAAATGAAATGAATGGAGGAGCTATCAAATGAAATCGGAAAAAGGCTCAAAAACGGCTAACTAGTGGTAAAAGTTTTTAGGTTGGCAGGAAAGCTCAAATGAAAACAAAAACGGCCTAAATCATTTTCACGCTTTTGAATTTATTTAAAACAAAGGTTTGAAAAATTTAAAAAAGCGAGTCCTAGATAATAAAAGAAGATTGATGAAATTAACTTGAAAATAGAAATAATAGGTGACTTGGATCGTTCACATCTACTACGCTATTCAAAAGTTGACTTTACAAAAATTATTCAAAAACGAAAAAGAAATTAGTGGATGATGAATTTTTGAGAAAGTAAAGGAAATTAAAAACAAAAAACCATAATAGAAATGCGAGTTTTAGAAAAATATTTCACCTTAATATGCTACCGTGAATTAGAAACACAACATGACAAACATTTTACTTGTGAAACATAATTAAAAAGAACGATTGGAAATATTATAATTAACTAAGTTGTTTATAGGAGATTTTGAGTAAAACAAAACAAAAACTAGGGGTACTATTGAAATACCAAAATGTCTAAACTATTCAAAAACACACACATATATATATATATATATATTTAATTTTGTGAAATATTCTCTTTTTTTTGGATTTTGGAAATATTTTGTTTTTTTTTGGAATTTTAAGATATTCATTTTTTTTATTTTGGAAATATTTAAAATATATACAAAAAGAAAAATATTTACACTAAGAAAAAATGAAGGAGGAAGTCCTCCCCCAAGTTTAAAATATGCATTGTCCTCAATGGCAAAAGAAGGGGATTGGAGAAGGAGAGAAAAATAATGTACAGAATTGAAAGACAGGTACTTCCCCGGATTTATTTGCTGCGAAAGCTGAGTGATGCCGCTCCCCCGAATGTCTTATTTGGACTTCGTGATGGATTCAACAACGTTGGAGTAGGCGATCGCAGAAGCTTCAGCCTGTCGGAGCCGTCCGAGGCCAAAAATTGTAAAATAAAGAAAATAGAAAAAGATAACTTGGGTTGCCTCACAAGAGCGCCCTTTGTTTAAAACGTCGCTGAGCTCGACACATCAAAAAATAATATTGTCCAAAAATATTGTTGTCAAGAAATAAAATTGTTTTTAGCAAAAATTAAAAGTTCAAGGTTAAAGTTTGTGAAGCAGAAACTTAATAATGTTTGGACTGACATCATCATCACCAGAAAAATAGAGTTTAAGACGCTGACCATTCACTTTGAAATTACCCTTATCAGGGTGAGAAATTAAAACAGTTCTATAAGGAAATACTTCTACAACAGAAAACACGCCAGACTAGCGAGATTTTAATTTTCCCGGAAATAAACGTAAATGAGAATTATATAAAAGGACTTGGTCGCCTGGCTTAAAGTTTTTATGGGGCCTTAAGTGTTTATCGTGCAAACGCTTTGTCCACTCTTTATAAAGTTTATTATTTTCATAAGCATAAGAGCGCCAGTCATCGAGTTCATTTAGTTGAAATTTTCAAAGGTCACTAACTGAGTGGGGATCGAAGTTTAAAAATTTTAAGGCCCAAAAGGCGCAGTGTTCTAACTCTACTAGCAGATGGCACGATTTTCCATAGACCAGCCGATACGGCGTACATACGAGGGTAGTTTTGTACGCTGTTCGGTAGGCCTATAGAGCATCGTCAAGTTTGGCTGACCAGTCTTTCCTAGAAGTTGAAACAGTCTTTTCTAATATTCTTTTTATTTCTCTATTAACTACTATGACTTTTCCGTTAGTTTGGGGGTGGTAGGCAATGGAAAGCTTATGCGTAACGTCGTATTTGGTAAGGATTTTTGAAAATTATGCGTTACAGAAATGGGAACCCCTATCGCTAACGATTGCGCGAGGCATACCGAATCTAGAAAATAATTTTTTTTTAAAACGTGACTACAACTCGGGAGTCGTTCGTAGGAAGAGCTTGGGCCTCAGCCCATCGTGAAACATAATCAACAGCAACTAAAATATATTTGTTTCCAAAGCTAGAAGGAAGGGGGCCAACAAAATCAATTCCCCAGAGGTCAAAAATTTCGCACTCTAAGAAATAATTTTGCGTCATTTCATTTTTATTAGAAATGTTGCCCGACCGTTGGCAACTATCACACCTGCTCACAATGGCTTGCGCGTCTTTAAACAGGCTAGGCAAGTAAAAACCCGCGCAAAGCAGCTTGTGAGCGGTGCGAGCAGCTTGATAGTGCCCACCTGTCGGACCTTCATGCAAATGTTTTAGAATATCAATTCCTTCATCATAAGAAACACATCTCCTTATCACTTGATCCGCACAAATTCTGAAAAGATGCGGGTCTTCCCAAAAGTATTTCTTCAGCTCAGAAAAGAATTTCTTCTTTTGTTGAGAGGAGAACTCTTTTGGGAGCACCCGGGCCACTAGATAGTTGGCGATGTGCGCCAACCAAGGAGAAGTAGATTTGTTAACAAAAAACAGCTTCTCATCAGGAAAATAATCATTAAAAGATTTTTCATTTAATTTTTCTATAAAGGGGTTATCTAATCTAGATAGATGGTCGGCGGCCAAGTTCTCGGCTCCTCGCTTATCACGGATCTCTAAGTCAAACTCCTGGAGGAGTAAGACCCAGCGAATCAAGTGAGGCTTGGCATCCGTTTTGGCAAGAAGGTACTTGAGGGCCGAGTGGTCCGTAAAAACAATGATTTTTGAAAGTGTAATGTAAGGGCGGAATTTATCAAATGCGAATACTACAGCTAAGAGCTCCTTCTCGGTTGTGGTGTAATTTTCTTGTGCAGATGTGAGGGTTTTACTAGCGTAATATATGGGGTGGAAGTTTCTAGATATGCGTTGACCTAATACGGCTCCCACCGCAAAACTACTCGCATCGCACATAATCTCGAAAGGAAGGTCCCACACCGTAGCTATCATAATCGGTGCGTTAATTAACTTTTCTTTAATTAATTCGAAGGCAGAAAGGCAAGAGTCATCAAAAATGAATGGAGCGTCTTTTTCTAAGAGATGGGTGAGGGGCTTTGTGATTTTCGAGAAGTCCTTTATAAAATGATGATAAAAGCCAGCGTGGCCTAGGAAACTTCTTATATCTTTTATGTTCGTAGGCGGCGGCAGCTTCTCGATAACTTCTATCTTGGCAACGTCTACCTCAATACCTTTAGCAGAAATTTTATGACCCAAAACTAACCCTTCCCTTACCATAAAATGGCATTTTTCCCAATTCAGGGCAAGGTTAGTTTCTTCGCATCGTTCTAAGACTTTTTTGAGGTTTTCTAAACATCAATCAAAGGAATCGCCGAACACGGAGAAATCATCCATAAATACCACCATAATGCTTTCTACGTACTTGTCAAATATTGCGAGCATACATCGCTGGAATGTATCTAGCACATTGCAAAATCCAAACGACATTCTTCAGTAAGCGAAGGTGCCGAAGGGACAAGTAAACTTTGTTTTCTCGTGGTCCTCGGGAGAGATGGGTATTTGAAAGTACCCCAAGAGGCCATCGAGAAAACAATAAAAGCTATGGCCGGATAATCGTTCTAAAATCTGGTCGATAAACGGTAAAGTAAAGTGGTCCTTGCGTGTGGCGTCATTTAACTTACGGTAATTTATACACATACGCCAACCCGCACCGTCTGTGTCGGGATTAATTCATTATTCTCATTACTAACTACGGTTATCCCTCCCTTCTTTGGCACTACCTGAACGGGGCTAACCCACTTACTGTCCGATATAAGGTAGATGATTCCTGCGTCTAATAAATTCATAACCTCGCCCTTAACTACTTCTTTCATATTCGGGTTTATACGGCGCTGAGGTTGAATAGAGTTATGCGAATTATCTTCCATAAAAATTTTATGGTTACAGAAAGATGGGCTTATGCCCTTGATATCAGAAATTTGCCAATCAATAGCCTGGCGAGGCTTACGTTGAACTAGAAGAAGTTTATCGTTTTGCGTATTCGTGAGGTAGGACGAAACGATAACTGGTAACTTTGGAGCTTTTTCTAAGAAAGCATACTTAAGGTGTTCAGGAAGTTCTTTAAGTTCTAGGGTAGGGCGTTCTTCATAAGAGGATTTAGAGATTCTTTCTTTTTCAAAAATAATATCTTCATAAACTTTTTTATAAGGAACGTAATAAGGGGTGGGGCTAGCAGCCAAGACTGCTTCTTGCAGCGATTTAGTTGGAAGAAAAGAGGAAGAACAAAAATCAGAAAATTCTTTTTCAAGCTCAGAAAGACTATCAGAAGATTCATCACTTCCTTGCAGCGATTCAGCGGGAAGAGAAGAAGAAAAAAAATTAGAAAGTTCTTTTTCAAAGTTTGAGAGGCAGTAGGAAGATTCATCACTCACAGCGTCTACGAAAAAACATGAGTCATCATTTGCTAGGGTGTTCTTCATCGAAGGTGTGATAAAAAAAGTGACTTCGTCGTCGCCTACTCGAAGGAAAGGCTTACCATTGCTTACATCAATGATGTCTCTGGAGGTGGCAAGGAAGGGTCGGCCAAGGATCATGGGAATCTCGACGTCTTCTTCGATGTCCAAAATGACAAAGTCCACCAGGAAGAGGAACTTGTCGACTTTCACTAGAACGTCCTCCATTATTCCTAACGGGTACTTAACGGATCTATCGGCTAGCTGGATACTCATACGCGTGGGGTTAAGGCTACCAATCCCTAATTTTTTAAACAACGAAAAGGGCATCAGGTATATACTCACGCCTAAGTTGGCTAACCCGTTTTTAACAAAAAGATCACAGAAGACACACGTGATAGAGAAACTACCCGGGTCACTGATTTTCTTCGGCAAACTGTTTGTTAAAACAGCAGAGCACTCGGCGTTTAGTGTGACGTGCGAAAGATTCTCTAACTTCTTCTTGTTGGTGAGGAGGTCCTTAAGATACTTGGCATATTTCGGCATCTGCGAAATAGCCTCGTGGAAGGGAAGATTAATGTGGATTTGCTTGAAGATCTCTAAGAAGCGGGAGTACTGATCATCTTGACATTGTCTATTAAGTTCGGAGGGGTATGGAGGAGTTGAATTATTTTTGAAGATGGGTGGTGGAGTGAGATTTTTTTCTAAAACAGGGGTGATAACTTCTTCAGCAGAGGGTGGAAGCGGAGCGAAGCTTTGATTTTTAAAGGCGGGAGTGGAGCTTGCCTCGGGCTCTTCACTTACCATACCGTAGACTTGCTTCCCACTCCGAAGAGTTATAGCTTTCGCTTGCTCTCTCGAGTTTGGTTCGGTATTGGAAGGAAGAGACCCTACGGGTCGCTCAGAGATTATTTTCGCGAGCTGTCCTACCTGATTTTCTAGACTTTTTACGCTTCTGGTTAAAGTTCTTATAGTAGCGTTATTTGTGCTGATATATTTAGAAAGTAATTCCTCCAAGCTTGGAGGTTTTGGATAATTTTGAAGAGGTGTTGGTGGTGGTGGTACAGAAAAATCGTTTTTTGGTGGCGGGCGCATAGCATTCGATGGATTACTCCACGAAAAATTCGGATGATTTCTTAAAGCAGGGTTATAGCTATTCGGAAAATTAAAACCAGGAGGATGAAAATTCGCAGCAGAAAAATTATTAAAAGCATTTCTAGGCATATTATTAACATAATCTAAATGTTCTGTAGTAGGGGTGTCAGATTCCCATACCTAAGGGGCGGAGGCAGCAGTCATCTCCATTATCTTTTTGCTTAGGATTTCAACTTGCAGAGCGAGCAAGGATACGTTGTCCACTTCAAAGATACATGCAGGCTTGTTTGGGCGGGACCTAGGCACATTCCACTTATAAGTGTTCATGGCCATGTCCTCAAAAAGATCAAGAGCTGCTTTCAGGGTCTTATGATTTAAAGTACCGCCAGAAGCTGCGTCTATCATTTGCTTCGTACTTTGATTTAGCCCGTTATAAAACGTCTGCACATATAAACATACAGGCAGTGCGTGATGTGGGCATCATCTTAATAATTCTTTAAATCTCTCCCAGGTTTCATATAGGGTTTCAGAGTCTATTTGTCCAAAGGCAGAGATGTCGTTCCTAAGTTTTGAAGTTGTAGCTGGCGGAAAATACTTCGCCAAAATTTTTTCAATTAATTCATTCCAGGTGGTTATGCCATTTTTAGGTAGAGTGTTAAGCCACTGCTTAGCTTTAGTTCTTAAAGAGAAGGGGAAGAGTCTTAGCCTGATTGCATCATTTGTGACACCATTTATCTTGAAGGTGTCATAAATTTCAAGAAAGCTAGCTATATGTGTGTTCAGATCTTCATCTTGAAGTCCGTCAAATTGCATATATTGCTGCACCATTTGAATTATGCTAGGCTTTAATTCGAAGTTATTATTTGCTATAGCAGGGCAGACTATACTAGATTCTGTTCCCTCGAGATTCGGTCGTGCATAATAGGACATAGTCCTTTGCACGACCTCATCTACATTGGGTTCTTCCATTCTTAAAGTAGCAAATGACTCGGAGTCCTCAACCGGCACTTGGATAGTAGGACCTTGAAATCGCGATCTTCTACGAAGAGTACGCTCAATTTCGTGGTCCAGGTCCAAAATAACTGACGGACTCCCGCGGGTCATGCACTAAAAGAACAGAAAAGAAGAAAAGAAAGAGAAATAGGATAAACTAGAAAGAAAGCTAGATTAGAAAAAAAAAATTTGAAATAATTTTTTTTTTAATATTTACTCCCGAACTTCCAAAGGACTACCCCGTGAAGGGTTCGCAAGGTACTAGACAAGATAATTGCGCTTAAAGCCCTTTGCCCTTTTCGAGAGAATTAGGTGGCATAGAAAAATTGTGAAGTTGGTTACTATTAAGAGCGGTGATAACTTTTTTTGAATTTTAAAATTTAAAGAAAGAGGATGAGAAAGAGTAGAGATAAAATTAATAGGTTCATGTTTTCAATATATCAACGAAAGTTGGCTCTCCGGCAACGGCGCCAAAAACTTGTTGCACGCTAGGGTTCGAAGAAAATAAACGCAACTGAACTAGCAATCCAATGAGGCAAGTATACCTATCGAATAGTAGCTAGGGGACACAAGTGTCGTATTGAAATCCGGGAACTGTTAGTATGCTTACTCACACAAAAACTATTATCTTATCGACGGAAAAACTAGGGTTTTAGAGAATCTAATTGCAAGGAAGGAAGTAAAGCTAAAGCTAGAAAGAGAGCTATTATAGTTTATTAAAGAGCATAAGAAAATCGATTAATACGAAAGGTTGAAAATATGAAATGGAAATGCACTCGATCAAGAATCACCTCAGCTAAAGACGATTAAGAAAATGCGATAAAAATCTAAACATAATAGGATAAAGGTCCTTGACCGTGGAGGTTCCTAAAGCTTGAACACGCTTCTCTCTAAGTCATGCCCAACTGAGTTTAGGAAGGTCCGACCGACTCTCATATAAATCGGAGGCCTAAAAATCAATTTACGCGGTGAACCCCACTATTGGATTTTACTCCAATCCGGGAGATTTGGATGTCTACCTCTCTCGAGGGGTGCATACAACTCCCTTTACTCTTGAATGCTCACTTCATTCTATCGGCCTCTTGGCTAGCCAAGCATGAAAGCAAAGTTGGAGAGTATATATCGATAATATACCTCCAACCCATGATTAATCAAGAGTTATTCAAGGCCCTAACCTAAAAAGAAAAGATTAATCAAAACATCATAACATAATTGCTCGAACCTCGGATCATCAAGATCGAGTACAAGGAGGATTAGTTAATCATAGTGAAGTGGAGGAGGGGGGATTAGTAGTAAAGCGTAAAACGAACACAAGCTAAACAAAGAACACTTCTATTAATGAAAATGGGCAAGTTACACTATGGAAAAAGAAATTACAAGTGCAAGGAATTGAAACCTATTCTAGCCGTACAATTAGCACTAAGCAACACTAAAGATTACAAAGAAAGCATAAATAAGTAAAGATTAAACTAGGGCTAAAAGAAAATTACAAAGAGAGAGAGAGAGAGAGAGAAGCATAAAAAGATGAAGAAACAAAGGGGCAGCACCTCCCCCTCTCAACCATAGCTTGCTGAAATGGAAGGGGGGCCTGAATTTATAGGCAAAATTCTCGGGTTGGTCACGCCCTCCGACACGCCCTAGGGGGGCGTGTTAGGGGGCATGACATGTACGAAGTTTTCCTCGGGTTGTGGTATCTGGCAGGAGGGATGATTGCTTCTCTAAGTCGGTTGACATGCCCATGGTCACGCCGGTGTAGGGGGGCCGTGACACGCACGTCATGTCGAAATCATTGGTTGAAAACCCGTCAGTCGTCGGAAAGGTTGATGCCACACCCCAGGTCATGCCTATGACGGGGGGTGTGACAGTACTATTACGTGCTATGGTGGAACCTGCATTCAATGCGGCGGCAGGCTTTGAGGCAGAGGGCGACACGCCCTTGGTCACGCCTGGCGACATGCCCGGGGAGGGCGTGTCAGGGGGTGTGACAGCAGTATTGTTCATTTTTCTGTCCCTTCCAGTAAGAGTCCTCGGGATCGGGTGACACGCCCTAGGTCACGCCCAGGGAGGGCGTGACAGGGGGGCGTGTCAGGTCATTTTTTGCTTATTTTTTGGAAACCTTCAAAAAGACAAGAAAACGACAGTGGCAATAATATTTACATAAAAATGATAAAAAATAAACTAATAATAGACATGATTTGTACAATATAAAATAGAAAATACGATAATAGTTTAGGCTACAAAACGTATTATCAGTAATATCATCACAAAATAAGATAAAATACAACAAACAAGAGTCAGTTTTTGAATTACAAGGATTCTTAGAACAAAAGATTACATAGTTCTAAACCTAGTCAATCTATTCCTAGGATTGATCAGGCTCATTGATGATAATTCCTTTGCCAGACTGAATCCTAGCTTGCACATTAGCTTCTGTGTCTTCAGCCAGCTTCTTTCCTTTCAGATCCTTCTTATTGAGCTCTTAATCCTTGATCTTTTGCATTTCTAAGTAATGAAAACGCTTTGGGAAATACTTTCTAGGCTCCACAGAGTTAGCAGGTATCTTCCCCGCTCTAAGGTCTCTCTTGAACTGATATATGTCATCTTACCGCTTTAGATATTTGCTCCATTCTAGTTCAGAATAACACTTGCCTCTATCATGCATATTTTCTTTAACAGCATTCCAAGCAGTAAGAATAATATTCCTAGAGGTTGGACTCCATTGTTCAAAATCAGGCTTTAATTCTGCTTGTTCCTAAACCTTTTCCTAGACAGCTGAGCTTCTTTCAGTGCATCCCTTGCTCTTTGTGCTTCTTGTTCTCTTTATAATGCTGCTGCAGGCATTTAAACATTTTCAAGAATAACATTATGTGCCTCCTATGGAGGGCTATACATTTTGTGTACTTCCTACTAGATATCTTCAAAATAAGGAGGATAAAAAACTTGGGCTACTTCCTGCTGAACCCCTTCAATATAAGCAGGTTGAACTCCAGATTCAGCAGTATTGTCATCATCACAAAGGGGTGGATAACAAAGAGGTTCTCGGATACTGTTGGTTATCCATTTAGCATGATCTGAGCTTACTTTGACTAATATTCTCTCGCCCTTTATGAATTCTCTTTCTATATGATCTTTTAGATCATCCTTTTGAAATCTTACTCGATCAGCCAGATAATTTGTTCCTTCTTTATAGTAGGTTCTGAACTTATTCATTTGATCAGAGATAGCTTTTGATATGCCGGGATTGCTGTTTGAATAGCTGCTAAATCCTCTTTGAGCTGTTTTTCAAACTCAGACTTTACTGTAGCCATTTGTTCAGTTATAGCAGTTTCTTTACTCCCAAGATTTGTTAGAATAAAATTATGAGAGTCTACCAGATTTTCATTCATTCTTAGTTGATTTTCCAGGACATAACCTTGTTTGACTATAATGTCTTCTATTGTAGTCTTAATCTCCTTTTATTGCTTGGCAAAGTAAACTACAGCATTACCTCCTTTATGGAAGCAATCTATCATCTCCGGTTTATTTTGATTGACTTCAAATCTGATGGATTTGATATCCTGGGCTAGCTGAAATTGTAGGTCCTTGTGGGTCACATCCATATATTTTTCAAGAGTAGTTCTTAGCTCATCCATCTTCACTTGCAGTTGCACCAAAAGTGAATTGTAGTCTACTGTAAGAGCTGCTGTTTGTGGGACAGTCTTCAAGGCCTTTTTATAGCCTATGCTCCTCTTCTTGAGCTCCATACGTTTCTTTTCTTTGCCCTGGAGGCTTCTTCATCCTCAAAAGAATTAGAGGAGCTAGTTATGTCCACTGTGTCTTTTGGACTAGAGGCAATTTTTGGCATCTCCCCCTCAGTTCTTAGCATCTCCCCCTCAGTTCTTGCTCCTTGTAAGTCAGAAAATAACTCCTCTAGAGTTACCTCTTATTGCATCTGAATTAGAGGAATAATTTTTTCAATCTCATCAGATTGATCTCCCTAGAAATCAAAGTCCTCTTCCTGGGTTTTCTCTTTATTAGGAGAGTTTTGTTGCTCAGATTGATCATGATCAAACATATGCACATTCTGTGCTTCTTTCTCAGTAGTAGTGGCTACAGCATTATTGATTTCTGAAACTATGTTCATGACTGTGTCAGTTGCATTTTCACTATCCAGTGCAACTTCATATATACCTCCCCCTAGATATGATATCTGTGGATTTTTTGGTTCTAGTACATGGGTAGTTTCAGTGTTATTTCCCCGTGGAGATGATACCACCCGGTTTTCTGGAACTTGGATGGTCTTCCCTTGGGCCTGAACCTCATTGTCAGGTGAAGGTGTAGGCGATTTCGTTTTCCTTGGTTATTCTTCATCTGTGTTGAAGTCAACTTCCTCTTCTGAATCACTAGAGGATTTTGGGAGCTTGGCTGATGTGTTCTTTTCCTTACTCTTCTTCTGCTGTTTTAGGTGTAGGAACATCTTTATTCAATACTCTTTCCCATCTAGATAGGATTCTTAAGTCCATCTTCCTCATGTGATTAATCTTAAAACCAGTAGTCTGATTCATCACTTCTGGAATATTAATAGCCAGATATAGGCTTAGTATTCTTCCCAGATTAGGTTTCTTGAGACTTTCTAATATCTTTTCAAATACAAAAGCATACCAGTCAGTTTTCACCTTGAATATGACTCTGGTCATGAGATTGAACATATAGGCAAAAATCCTATCATGTCCTCATGATTTTCACAAGATAACCTTACCGAGAATCTCAGACAGAAATTAGCCTTGGGAATTCATTCCCTTCTTGTTCATTGATGATACAATTTTGGTAGTGAGATCCATTCCACACAATTGGAAAGCATCTTTTGTCATGGAAGATGCTACGTCATCTTCTTCATTTATCCTGGGAAGCTGAAGTGTTAAATAAAACTCTTTAGTGTGAGTTTCACCTTGGTACCATGGACAGATGATTTAATCTTCATGCCCTTCAAATCTATTGATGCTGATGAGTAGAATTCAAGAACAACCTTCTTCCATATCCTGGTAGGTTTTGAGACTAAGTACTCCAATCCAATGTCGGTGATTAGGGTAATCACGGCTTTGATTTCATGTGAGGCAGTCTCAAATGCATTGCGAACCAATTCATATCCCTCATTTACTTTGTCTTCCATCTGTGGCGCCATGGATGAAAGAGAGAGAAGAGAGTAGACTGTAGAATATCTTGTCGACACAGGGTTTAGAGTCGAGAGTTCAGGATAGTTCAGTCGACTAGATTTTATTTCTCCTATATATAGAATTCTTATAAAGGGTAGGTAAATAGACGCGCCTAAATAAGAATCTTATGAGTCGACATAATTTTGCATGTGTCGACATAGACTACTTAAGTCACGATAGAGAATTGTAGGTGTCGACATATCTATATGTCGACCAAGATTTTTGTGTGTCGACACAGAAATCTTCTAATATAAGGTCTCGACAGAGTTGTGTTGACACAGAACTTTTCTGTCGACACAGATTTTATTTTTGTGTCGACACAGTTTATTCCTTTGTCGACACAACTCGATGATAATGTCAAAACAGTGAGCTTGTGTCGACACAAACTTTCTAACTTAGCCAATTTTTGAGAAATTTTGTGTTGATGTAAGATTTTATTCTAGGATTAACATACCTAATTCAATCTTAAAATAATTAAATTTACTTTCATCCAGAGGTTTTGTAAATATGTCAGCAATTTGATTGTTAGTGTTGATAAATTCAAGACTTATGTCTTCTTTTTCAACGTGTTCTCTAATAAAATGAAATCAGATTTATATATGCTTTGTTCTACTATGTGAAACAGGATTTCTAGCAATATATGTGATACTAGTAGAATCACAATCTAATGGAGTTCTACTTACCTTGATGTCATAGTTTTTAAGTTGATGTTGTATCCACAATAGCTGAGCACAATAACTGCCTACAGTTACATATTTTGACTCAGTAGTGGATATAGCCACACTTGTCTGCTTTTTTCTGCTCCATGACACCAATCTTCAACCTAGGAACTGACATGTGCCTGTGGTACTTTTCCTGTCTTCTTTGCAGCCTGCAATGTCTGCATCTGAAAAACCTATTAGTAGAAAATCTCTATTTTTAGGATACAGAAGACCAAGATTTGGTGTGCCCTTAAGATATCTTAAAATTCTCATAACAATAGAATAATGAGATTCCTTTGGGCAAGCTTGGTACCGAGCAAAGACACATGTGGTATACATGATGTTAGGTCTACTAGCAGTCAAGTAAAGAAGGGAGCTAATTATCTCTCTATACAAAGACTCATCAACAGCTTTTCCTACCTCATCTTTGCTTATAGGCATACTTGACCCCATTGGAGTTCTCAAGGTGGAGGCTTACTCCTTGCCATATTTCTTAATTAACTCCTTGGTGAACTTTGACAGGGATATAGACAAGCCATAATTAGTCTGTCTAACTTGGAGCCCCAAGAAGAATTTCAGCTCACCCATACTGCTCATCTCACACTTCCCTTGCATAAGTTTTGAAAATTTCTACAAAGGTTATTTTCAGTAGATCCAAAGATAATGTCAACAACATATATCAGGACTCGAATGATCTTGACTTTTAATTCCATAAAGAATAGAGACTTTTCAATGTTCCCCCTTGAGAATTTATTCTCAATGAGGAAGGTAGACAGAGATTTATATCAAGCCCTAGGGGCTTGTTTCAATCCATATAGAGCTTTCAAAAGCCTATAAACATAGTTAGAATAAAGTGGGTCTTCAAAACCTGAAGGTTGTTCAACATAAACTTCCTCTTTTAAGTCACCATTCAAAATTACTAACTTTACATGCATCTGGAATACCTTGAACCCTTAGTAAGCTGCATAGGCTAGGAACAGCCTTATAGCTTCCAACCTTGTCACTTGGGCAAATGTATTATCAAAGTCTATTCCTTCTTCTTGCCTATAGCCTTTTGCTACCAGTCTGTCCTTATTCTTGACTATAATTCCATTTTCATCTAACTTGTTCCTGTAGATCCACTTAGTCCCTACGACATTGTGATTCTTTGGTTAAAGAACCAACTTCCAGATTTTACATCTTCTGAATTGATTCAGCTCTTCATGCATATCATCAGTCCTTTTTGGGTTTTGTATAGCCTCTTCAAATTTCTTAGGCTCCATCTTGGACAGGAAGCTTGAACATAGAATTATATTCATGCTCTTGCTTCTGGTCAGAACTCTATGTCTTGCATCACCAAATATTTGATGTGCAGGATGATCCCTCGGATGTCTTATTGTTGGAGGAAATCTTTCCACCCATTGATTTTCTTCAGTTTCCTCACTAAGTTGTACTTCGTTGTCTTCATCTTCAGCTTGTGGGTCTTATACTCCCCCTGGACAGAATCCATCATTTTCCTCATCCTATCTCATGGGTTGGTATTCATTGATGATTAGCTTTTCCATATTATCTTCCAATCTTGTAGAGCTAGAAGAAGTGCTTGACAACTCACAGTTAATTAACTTAGATTCATCAAAGACTACATGAACGAATTCTTCTACCGCTTGAGTAGTCAAGTTGTAGACCCACCAAATATTTGAAGTGCCTTACTACTATTGTTGTACCCAACAAATATCCCTTCTTGGGATTTGGCAGCAAACTTAGTTAAATAGTGCTTGCCATTATTAAGAACATAATACTTGCTACCAAAGATTCTAAAGTATGCTAAATTTGGTTTTCTGCCTTTCATAATATCATAGGGTGTCTTCTTGTGGCTTTTGGTGATGGAAGCTCTATTGAGAACATGATAAGTAGTGTTTACTGCTTCAGCCCAGAAATATTCTTGGAGAAAAATGTAACTTAGTAGTTCTCTACTAGCCTCAATAAGAGTCCTATTCTTTCTTTCAGCAATCCCATTTTGTTGGGGAGTTCTAGGTGAGGAGAACTCTTGATGAATCCCATGTTATTCACAGAACCTTATCATGTATTCAGACTAAAATTCTGTTTCATGGTCACTTCTAATTTTGACCACAGAATTATTAAGTCATTCTGAATTTGCCTAACAAAATTCTTTAAGATAGTAGGGGTTTCAGAGTTCTGCCTCAGGAAGAAAACCTATGTAAATCTAGAATAGTAATCCACAACAACAAATGTGTAAGCTTTCCTACCTAGACTATGAATTGGCATAGGACCAAATAGATCCATATGCAAGAGATATAAACATATCATAGAATTATTGGTATCATGGCCATGAAAGGTGGTCTTGGTGTGTTTTCCCTTTTGGCAAGCTGAACATACACCCTTTTTAATGCACTTGACCTGAGGACCATTCCTCACTAATACCATACTAAAGAGTTGACCTATTGATTTGTAGTTCAGGGTAGCTAGCCTCTTGTGCCATTGGACACAATGAGATGCATTCTCATCTGCAACTAGACAAATAGGAGAGTTCTTACTCTCACAATCAAAATTAGGACAGTAGACATTTCCTTTCCTAGTGCTTGTCAGAATGATCTCTTGATCATTTAACCTTCTTATTTGGCACACACCTTTGAGGAAAGAAATGTCATAACCAAGATCATATAGTTGGCTTATGCTTATCAGCTTATGTTTCAAACCTTTCACATAAGCCACTTGGGTGATAGTGATAGAGCTATTAGAAATGTTACCAAACACTTTGATGACCCCCTTTTAGAACCACCAAAGATCACTTTGGGTCGATTTTCTATGGGAGAGTAATCCTTCAGCATTTTTATTGTTCCAGTCATGTGCTTAGAACATCCACTGTCCAAGTACCATATTGGGGTGTGGCCACTTGGACTCACCTGCATCAAATAAAATTACCTATCCTTAGAACCCCAATTGTTTTTGGGTCCTAGGTTAAGGTTAGCTTGAAATTTGACATGCTTGCCTGCAGCCTTTCTAACAAGTAAGAAGAAATTTTTTTTAGACACTAGCATTGTGCCAACAATCAATGACATAGTGGCCCACTTTACCACAACACCAACACTCATATCTATTATACCTTCTTTTAGGTATAGGCTTAACAACATTACTGTCAGCTGTCCTCAAGTCTATAGGAACAACAGTCTTTCTAAGTGCTGGGGCTGGTGCATCAAACACTGATGATTCCTGAAGAACATGGTGTGTTTGCTCATTGGATGCCCTATTAGCATTTGCACCCTTGCCATCCTGATCACCATGCTTACAATGACCATGTGTGATGTCATGATCATACCTGTTACTAGGCTGCATCACTTTCCTGAAAGAAATAGGCGGTTTGGAAGCTAGTGGCTGAACTGGGGCTTTGCCTTTTCTTTTGGAATTAGCTGCCCTTGTTCTTCTCTTGAAGCCTAATCCTGGCTTACCCTTTTGTAAAATGAAGTTTTCAATTAAGGGTAGGATTTACTTTGGCTTTGAAAATTTAGCCACAAGATCCTTCTCTCTTTGAAGTCTTATTTCCAGACTCTTGATGTGATCATTTTTGAAGGTAATTGTGCCCATCTGAATAACAGTTATGTTTTTCAGTTTGGAAACTTCATTAACCTTCAAATCCAGCACTTTTGCTGAATATGATGCAGCCAATTTGAGAGATGCAATTTCCTTAGGATGCTTTATGACAAGGATTCTTCTTCTCTTAAGAGCTTGCAACCAACCACCATACTCATCAATTAGTTGATGAACATCCCCTTTAGATTTTGAACCATCCACATCTCTTGATGCAGATGTTTCTGATTCTGATCCAGTATAATAATTAGAAGGTGATGATAGAGTGTATACCTTACTAGGATCAGGCTGTTCTTGGCAATGATCTTCCTCAGATAAGGCAATCAGCCCTCTACATTGATGTTCTTCTATTCCATTTATAGAATCCAACATTTGCAAAAATTCAGTTTCCACTAAATCTTCTTCAGTTGTGAACAACCCAATGTAAGCTTCAAATTCATCTTCGCTTTCAAATTCTGATGAAGATGAATCAGTCCAAGTTTTTGGTTTCTTAGCAACAAAGGATTTCTCCTTCTTGCCCTTCTGTTGATGCTTCTTTTTGTCACTAGATTCCTTTCTTTTATCATGACAGTTAGCTATGTCATGTCCTGGCCTGTTGCAATAATAACAAACAATTTTAGAAGAAGTTTGTTTACTAGATTTAGTGCCATACCAGGCATCCTTAGAAGTTTTCTTCTTCTTGTAGTATTCATCCTTGGAGGAAGATGAAGATGGCTTTGTTCTCCATTTCTTCTTCTTCATGAACCTTTGAATTTGCCTTGTGAAGGCAGTAAAGTCTTCAACAGAGTTATGGCTGTCAGAAGTGTTGATGCCAGTATTTTCTGATTCAACTTCAGATATTCTCCTAGGAGGAGAAGGAGACTTTCTCCTGCCCTTTCTTGTGGCTTCAGCCTTGGGAGCTACAGACTTTTCTTTGTATTCAGACCTATTGCTTTTCTCCTCCTCCTTTCTGGCAGTGAGCTGCATCTCATATGACAACAGTTTTCCAAATAAGGTTGGTGGAGGTGTATCAGCAAGACTTGCCACCTCTCTGATGGCACATATTTTAGTATCCCAGTCCTTGGTTAGTGATCTGAGAAACTTGTTATTTAGTTCATATGTGCTAAAAACTCTTCCAAAGGTCATTAGCTCATTTATAATTCTAGAGAATTTCTATAGCATTCAGCTATGCTATCTGTCTTGGCTTGTCTAAAACTCTCATATTCTTGATTTAGCATAGACTTTCTATCCTCTCTTACTTTTTTTCCCTCAATGTAGACAATCAAAGTGTGCCACATCTCTTTGGAGGTTTTGCAATGGACCATATTCTGGAATGTAGAATCATCTATGGAACTCACAATTATGTTATGTGCCCTTTTGTATAAGGAATCTAGGATGATCTCTTCCTTACTCATTTCAGAATAACTTTTTGGAGTCTTGAGGTTGGCATCAAGAATTGAAATGTTCATAGGAATAAATGGCCCTTCTAGAACTGTGATGTAAGTTCTTGGATCAGATGCTTCCATGAACAATCTTACACTCTCTTTCCATATGCCAAAATTTTCTTTCCTACAGATAGGAAGTTTCATGGATCCAAGTTCCTTCTGATTTTCACTTGAACCAATTCTTGAAAACAGATAACTGCCTTGGAGATCAACTCAGACTATTAGGTCTATGTTTGAGTGAACCTCCCTTTGATACCACTTGACAGATTTGGTGTTTAGATCCTAAACAGCTAGAAGGGGGGGTGAATAGGTTCAAATCCTATTTTAACTTAGGCAATTAAAATCTTAATCACAGCATAGCAAATTAGGCTACAACTATCACAGCATAGGATTAAACAAGCATAGGAAATCTCAGCACAACATACAGCATTTTATAGTGGTTCCCCAATTCGTGGGTACGTCCACTCTCCCCCTTCACCTATCCAGTAGAGAGCCAGATTCAGACAAACTTCCTTACACTAACTCAGATCCTCAAATCATACAACTCAGAACCCAACTGGTTCCTACAGCTCAGACTTCTTCAAGTCCTACAACTCATGTTCTTCCCAAGAATCCTACCTCAGGAAAATAGCCCTACCTCATCCCTTATCACCAAGCCTACAACTAAGATCTCAAAAATCATACCTCAGGAACTCAGCCCACCTCAGCCTTTATAAACTTAGGCTTACAACTCAGAGAGATAACTCTCTTACACTCTGATCTATAAAATATCTTACAGAAAAATTGATTATAAAAAGTGATAAATCCTTCAACCAGATAGAGAGAGAAAGGGGTGAAGGCTTCTTGAACAGATCTTGATTGATTTGACTGCTTAAGATCCAACCTATCTTAACTTCTTCAAAGCTTCTTGAATCTGAACAAAGTTAGGTTGATCTTCTTGTGAAGTGGGAGATGATCCTCAATCCGGCTTCCTTCTTCTATTATGAATTTGATTTGAATTCTTCTTGCAGACTTGTTCAGGATCTGCCTTCTCTTGATGACTTGTAGATTTCAACTGTTAGAAAAATTTCAAGTCCTTTTCTTCTTCGATCTCTCTCTTTTTATGATAGAACAAGTCTTTATATAGATCCAATCTCAGGTTACCGAATTATCCAATTCATAACCGCCTTCTGACAGCTCTGATAGATGCAACTGCTTTATTAGTTATGACAACTATCAAGTCTTCAGTCTTTACATATGATACCATATTGAACTCTATCTCAATAAAAAAGCATTGAGATAATGCTTTACATGTGTCAACACAAATAGACCATGTGTCGACAAAATTCTTGACGATGTCGACACAGCTCTTACAATATCGATAAAACCCTTCTTTATCTTCTCGAAACAGCTTCTGTAGAATGTGTCAACACAAGTCCTGTGTGACGAAACAATAGCTTCTAGTCTCAACATAGTTGGTGTTGACAGAATCCTTGTGTGTGTCGACACAATTGCTGTCGATAGAATTTCTGTGTGTCGACACAAACTGGCTTTTAGTGTCGACACATTTCCTTCACATGTGTCAACAGTTGTACTTAGAAAATTTTTCTGCAATTCTTTAACCTGCGCATTGAAACTCAACATTCCATCAAATACACATTGATGTATATCATTGAGTTTGGTGAGACTTCTTCCAAATCAGGTACACAGTTTCCAATGTACCCAATAGTCTATCAACATACAGCATGATCAAATACAACTGTGGATTTGATATTCTCAAACACATGGAATGTGAAACATCGGTTCCAAACAGTCATCACCACACCTTTCTTACCACCATCTATACCTCCAACTCCATCTACCACCTTCAACAGATGCACTTCTTGTGGTAACACAACCACCACTTTTCCATCATCATCATCTGATCCCAGATCCACCTTCATTTCTCTACTAACTCCCACCATCAAATCTCTAATAGAGGTTTCCATTGCACCTCTAATCTTATCCATCAATGTTATCTCTTCTCAACTTGATACCTCTACTGGTCCCTCCTCATTCAGGGGCCTGGCCTCTGGTATTTCTGATACCAAGCAGGGGGAGATGTTATATGATGAGTTCCCCTCACCAACAGCAGCAGCAGTTTGTGAAGAAGCAGCAACAGTTTTAAATATGGATACAATAGTTACAGAGATTGTAAATATAGATATAGAGTTGTCAGCTTTTCTTGAGATAGATTTTTCAGAGTTTGATACTGAGATTGTAGAGCCTCAGGCGGCACCATTATTTTTTGTAGTCCCTTCTGTGTAATTAGCTAATTTGTTAAGATATTCTGATATTCTTTATCATTCTCTTCCTATTCCTGAGCAAAATTTTTCTAGGGCTATAGTATGTTATATTGCCCCTATCAGCTCAGATATTATAGATCAAATTAGATGCAGTTTTGCAGAACCTTCAGTTTCCCCTTAAGGACTACAGGATCAGCCAAAGGCTTCCTCTCCTCTAACTTTTGGTTGGGCAGAATCTCCTCTTCCAAATATGGATCATCTTTTTGAGGAAGATATGATTACAGAGGCAGAGGTTCTTCCAATGCGAGAAGCTGAAGTTCAAGTTTTAGAGGAAGTTCCAGTTCAGACTGTATCTTTCAGAGAGATCTTGTCTGCAGATCAACAGAAGAGGATTGATGCTTTGTATGACCATCCTGTAAGTAAATCTAGTGAAGATGAATCAGATGATTCAGATGATTCAGATGATTCAGAGTATACTAAGTCTAAGAAGAGAAAGTTTTAGAAAAAGTAGACAGTTTCTCAGGCAACAATAGAGCAACCACCTAATCCCAAGAATTACATTCCATATTATATCTTGTATAATATTCCTCTAACTCCAACTACTCGCTACTGGATGAAGCTTTCAAAGAATCAGATGAAAGCACATAAGAGTAAGAAGAAGTTTTGATTTGCTCCCACTAAGAATTTCAGAAAGGATCCACCTCCTCCTCCTCCACCAGCTATAGGTGCTTCAAGCAATCTAGCCTCAAGAACCACATCTTGTCATCACTTAAGGCAATCTTCTTATCAGAAATATGACAAATCTGCCAAGAGTGACTACAGAAGTAGCCACAACAGCATTGGAAGGCAGCTCTCTTCTAAATCTGAATATAATGAAAGAGCTTACTCTCCACCAGTTCCATCAGTTGATCATGAATAGGAAAACATTTCTAAAATGGCTAGATTTCAAGAGTTGGTTGGACTATCTCAGATAAATAAAGCTAAAGAAGAAGGCAAAGATGCTTCTCAATATACTACAATGTCTTCTTACATTAGAGAAGAATTGAAAAGGTATGACGAAGCTAAACACATTTTCATGTTGATACTTATATGAGCTTACATCCAGAGGCAGTTGTTCCAAGAGAAACTTCAGGCAATATCATTGGAGCAGCTGATATGACTTTGTCTAAAAGAGAAGCAGCAAATCCCAACTGGGAAATCATTTTTAGGCAGCCATCAGAGAATGAAAAGTCTAAGAAATCTAAATAGCTATTAGATTAGCTTATTTTCCGTCTGAACTATTTATTTTTGGTTAATTTATCACAAATCACTAGATGTATATATATCTGCTAGACTTTTACTTTCTGCCAGATATTTGTTGTTATGCTTTGTGATTGTATTTTATTATTTTAATGTATTATACATAGTTACCTCACCCAAATAGGGGGAGATTTTTGAAACCCCACCTGTTTTAGGGTTGATTTTAGCTAGGTTCACTATTAGGATTACATAGATTGACCTACAATGTATAGTCTAGGGTCATAGGTCTTTATTAGATCTTAGGGTAGGTCAACAAGTCAGTTTAATTAGACCAATCCATCAGAAGACTTAGAAGACTGAAGATTTCAGAATAAGATAATTTTTTTTATGTTGAAGAAGTCGTTCGACGAAATCTGAATGGAGTTCGACAATCTTCGTTCTCAGTTCGACGATCTCAAAGTTTCTTCTCTGAAGTTGAGATTGACGAAAGTTTAACAGAGTTCGATGAACTCTGATCTCCTATCAGCTGTTGAGTACGATTAATAACTATCTCAGTTCGATAAACTTGGAGTCCAGAATTGATAGCATTAACTCAGTTCAAAGTTCATGGGGCTCAGCTCGACGAAAGAGAGGATTGAGTTCGACGATCTTGGATCTCTGATTGACGAAATCTGTCAGTTCATTATTTCAATTCCTTGTAGTTAATTTTCGGATTGACCAAGGCTTATTCAATATATTATTGCCTATATTGATCTGAGTAATTAAATGCATATATTCTTATGAATATTGTCGTTCATTAGCAGCATTAATTCTTGGATTTCACAGAGTAAATATTCGGCTTAATAATTGGGAAAGTAAAGGAATCAATTTATTTCCCTTCTAGCCGTTTGTCCGAGTTCCAAGATTTCAGCAGTCAATCAAGGAGTAGAATTCAAATTCAGAGACAGAATTTCTGCAGGAAATACAAAAGAGTTTTTAAAAAGATTGAAGACAAGAAGTTGTAGAATTGACAAAGGGTCATATGAAGACAAACAAAGATAATCAGTCTACATACTCATACAGTCTTCATCATCTACAACTCTTCTCCAAGCTTTGAAGTGACATCAAAACACAATCAGTCTAAAAGCTTCTAGAGATCATCAAAGAAGACCTACACCCTGTAAAGCTTCCAGCAAATTCCTGAACAATAAACATCTTAGGGGGAGCTTTGACAATATCAAGCAATCCACATAAGTCTTTTCAGTTGTTTAAGTAAGAGAAGACAATATCACATTTTCCACCCCACTATACACAGGGTTTTAACTCCCTTCAAAAGTTAACCACCTTGTTCTTAAGTCTCCTTATCAAAAGACTTAGCTTAGTTTTTGGCACCTGATCAAAACCCTAAAGGGTTGTGAGATCTCCCTTCAAATAGATCTTGTGGTGACAGGGCACCTGAGCAAAAACCTTTATGTGACAGAGCACCTAATCAAAAACCTGTAGTGGATTCCTACCAGGGTGGTAGAAGAGTGGATGTACCCAAGTTTAGGGGAACCATTATAAATTTCTTGTTTCGTCTGGTTGCTTGCTGCTTTCTTATTGTTGTGTGTTGTGTGCAGTATTAGTTAGATTTTTATTCTTGCACTTTATTAAGATATATATATATATCACTACTTTTAATTCCGCTATAAAAACCAATTCCGTTTTAAAATACTCTATTCCCCCCCTCTAGAGTTAAATAGATCTATCCCCTCAAGTGGTAAAGCTCTTACCCTCCTTCAGCACGGCGCTAGCAATGATAAAATGGTAAATAGTCGTTTTAAATATTATTCCAGATTTAAATGACAGCTGGCACAACAAGCGCATGAACCTACCATCGGGCGCTAGTCTTACCGCCGCCGGCAACATATTTTCACGAAGACGTATAAAAGGCCGCCTTGGTTTCTATGCCTTGTACTAAGAAGAGAACCAAGACAAAAATAGACAGAAGATCGTGCAGTCTTGGGTTCGGTTGTTCTATCTGTTGTCTATCCCAAACATCTCTATCAAACGAAAAGAAATTCGTCTCCCTCCCATTCGCGCATGAAGAACTCTAGCGAGCCAAGAACGACAAGGACTACGGAGAGTTGATTAGTTGCAAGAACAAAGATCTCTGGCAAGCCAAGGACTACAATGACTATGAGGATTTGTTCGGTTGCAAGCACATGAAGAAAAAAAGGGATTTTGTTCTCTGCAAGTTACTGCCATACTATAATAAGTTACCGCCCCACGGTAACTTCTTGCACAGCTCTCTCTATTTAAAACAGCCTGAACATGAGTTTTTGGCGACAGTTTTTCACCAAATTTGAAAGGGGAGTTCGCCCTAGCCATTTATAGGGAAGAAAGGGGTCATCCCAACTCATTGAGATGGAGAGTTCTTCAGAGGAGATCAAAATGAACTCATGCGCAAGGATCGAAGACTACAAGCATAATGATCAAGAGTCCTTTGTCCTAATTCTCTCGTGAAGGATCCTCGCTTCAAGAAACTCTTATCAAGCGCTCATCTTCACGTATCTGAAGAACATCAAAGAGAAAGACTCTCAAGCAACAAAAATCTAACCTTTTCAAGCAAATTGTCATCCACATCAAGGGTTTGAGTTAGAGGGGAGTTTTCTCTTTTTATATGTATTTTACTTTTAACTCTTTTTATCTAGTTGTTTGTGTGAGGGAAATCGACCGGAGGGTCGTCGGAATCTGGGAAGGATTTCATGAGAAATCGTTTTGGGGTAGGGAGGTCTAGATCGGGAGACCTAGCAAGGCTCTAAGACCATTCCTTGCATGGAGGTGAAGAGTCGGCTTGAAGACCTATTTTAGAGAGAAATGGAGAGAGCCAACTGGTCAAGGATTTGGATTGGTATAGAAAAGAGAGTAAGTCGAGATCGGGTGATCTAGAGGGGCTCTAAAACACCTCCTTGTGTGAGGGTGAAGAGCCAGCTCAAAGACTTTTCCTGGAGGGAAAAGAAGAGAGCCAATCGGTCCGAGGAGCGGGTCGGTAAAGAAAACAAAAGAGTTTTCTTTTTCACCACCTTCGATCTTCGGCGTCATGGAGATCAAGTTGTTGTAATTGTAAAAATAGTTGTTGATTTAGTTTGAATAAAATGCATGTACTATTATTTTTATTATTTATAACATTGTGGATGTTAGTCGGTGTTTCTCTGAAGGGTGCATAAATCTCCATGTAGAGATTTGCCCAGGAAAATGATGTCTGTGACCTACCGCCACATGCTAACAAGTTAGCGCCCCGTGGTAGCTTCCAGAACAAGTTTTTCTGCCCACAAAAAATATGAATTTTCAATTAACTCGTAAAACCTTATTCACCACCCCTAAGGTTGGCCACTAGATCCACGAAGTGGTATCAGAGGTAGGTTATTCCAAATCGTTTTCACCACCAGGAATAATGGCCAACGTCGATCTCGAATTGACTAGTAGGGATGAAAAAGTATACACAGAAAATTCAAGTGCACCGGCCACCTCTATTTACATGAGTAAACTATAACGAATGATGCACACTAATGAGGAAATTCCTTATATTATTGGATACAGAAGTTTGGAACATGACTTGTATTAAGCCCCCAAATAATTTAAGTAAGCACGAATGTCACTTAAATGCCAAAGCTATGAATAGTCTATTTTGTGGGCTTGGTCAAGATATTTTCAAACTAATTTTTATGCTTCCTACTGCATATGATACATGGAATTTTCTTGAGTTAACTTATAGTTCTTTTTCTGCAGATGACGAGTCAGAGCAATTTCTCATGGATCCAAGTGAAAAACCAAGTAGTGACTTGCTTTTGGAGAATGAAATAACAATCACATCACATAAAATGGAAGTTGAAATCACAACCATGGATGAGGCAACACACGGAGAAGTCAAAGACACTCAAAGCTCAAATCTTGCTTCATCCAAGAGCACTGTAATAAAATCGAATTACCTTCGTGTATGAAATTCCATTTCTACATTGATTGTGCTACATAGGGCAAAACGTATAATTAGGAAATTGACGAGTATCAATTCAAAACTACGTTTAGAAAATAACTGCTTAAAAGCATGTGTTAATGTAGAATCTAACATTGCTCTGTCTAGTTTGCCTGTTTGCCCTTTAGATAATGTTTCTATACCTTATATAGATTGTAATGAATTAAAAGAAAAATATAATGTGCTTGAAAAAGTGCATCGTTTTGCAAATGAACGAAATGATAAATTATGTTTAGAAAACTCATCGTTGAAAAGTGATTGTGCAGGATGCAAGAATTATAAAAATGAAATTAAAGAGATGGATGAGACTTTTGAGAAATACAAAAAAATGTATGAATCTCATATTGATTATGCAGTCTCCACTTTGAAAAATAACTCAATCGCGTACAATAAAGCTAGACATAATCTTAAAATTAAAAATAAATAATTAGTTACAAAGATTAACATGCTTAAGGAAATTATGATTAAACACTCCCAAAATATAACTCCTAACTTTCAAGCAAAACCCGAGGGCATGTTGAATATGAATTGTCATATAATAACTAAGTCAGTAATCGGGAGTAGAAAAATTAAAGCGCGTGTAAATGAAATTCCAAAATAGAAAAATCATCTTCATTTGCAACCTTAAGTCACTCCCAATTTAAAATCAAATGAATGTAAATTTCCTTCATATAATCATTACAATATGAGTCTATAACTTAAGTAACATAATCTTAACTCTGAGAACAATTTCAACATTTCTAAACCTCAAATGCAAAATTGTACAACTGAATGTCATCACATAAGGACTCGTAGAAATCTAAAAGGAAATTTGCAACATAAAAATAACATTAAACCAAAGTATGAATGGAGGCCCATAATTCAAAATAGCGCACTCATTCCACTTAAAAGGGCCCATTCACTGTCATCTCTGCAAGGTGTACCACGCTTTGTTTGGCTACCCAAAGGAACCATCAACCCTAGCTCCGATTGGATACCTAATTCTCTTATCCATTAGAATCTACCAATTGCGTGAAGTAGAAACTAATCCAACAAAAATTACTCGATAATCTACTTCACGATATGCTTAATTTCTTTGTTGTTTTTTGTGTTTTGTTTTTGCATTGGCCTATGTTTTTCCTTAATCCAACATGCCATTAATAGTTAGATATATTTTTGTTATATGACTTTCTCATATTAAAATTAACGATAAATCAATCTAACGGAACAAATTGGAATATAAGGCATATCATTTCAAAGTGACAATAATTTACCTTTTATCATAAATCTATCACGATATCTTAGTATGCATGCGATCATTCACCCATATATATGTCTCACAATAGTTAGGGCATATGTGTGTGTGCTTTAGAAACGCTAACCTGTACACCACATCTTGTCCTTAATCGGGGAGGGTTCTAGTAGGTCCTTGTGTGGCGCTGGGGGGAAAGAGTGTTAGGTTGAGCGGGTTCTTCTGTGTGCTCATGGGATTAACACCCCACCCTACAGCATTTATGCAGCTTCTCATGCCCATCTATAACTTAGTACGGGGCTAGGGTATAGACATGTAGCTTAGGTAATGGATAGTTGGGCATACTTTAGATTTACATATCCACTGCATGAACATTATTTCACTTATCATGTGCGTTATATTCATGCACAATATTTTATCTTGCTATCTTTTGTTTGATTATTATATTTTTGTGCCTTCATGTTTTTAGAAAACCATAATTTTTTTTAAATATTTATATATATTTATATATGTAATTATAAAATAATTTAAAAGAACAAAAACTTTATATCTCGTTATGTGTTTATTGCTTGTTATGTTTATTTTTTAAAAAAACTAAAAACTTAAAAAACAACAAAAATATGTTTATCTTATTTTATTCACTTTGTTTATGTTGTGTAATAGTTTTTAAAAATATTTACAACAAAAAATTATGGACCGTTCATCTCTTTATGGGCTCACATGACTGCGACTTTGAACATAATGCGTACGCATAATGTTTGAGTTCAGACTTTTCATCTATGCAAACATTGTGCTCTGGTCAGAGTGAGCTGAATCTATAAGGGCTTAGCTATTAAGTGCGACAAGACGGGGTTGTGTCTGTTATATATGCCTCTAGGTATGTGTGAGGACTTAGATAGGGGAATGACTTCACTTTATACTCACATCCCTAGCCGGTGCACTCAAGACAAAAAAATGTTATGCGTACATGCTACAAATCAAGACACTATTTTCTAACACGTTAGAAATACGTTGAATAATCATTGTCACGATACACTTGTGATTATACTAGGTGTGAAACATTTGGCCAAAACTCTAGTGCAAAAGTCGTATGTATACAAGTTAAAGTGTATCAATCTAGGTGGATAGATTTTGATTGACTCGGGGATCCGGGACCCTTTTAAAACAAAATAATTTAAGTGATACATCTAGGCTAACAAAATAAAACTATGGAAGCTATCATATCTCTTGTCACGGCCCCCCCAAGCACTACTCATTCCTCATGATAAGTCTTCATGAGCATTGTAAGGATGAGCACCTTGGTTAAAGTGTCACATCAAACTTGTGCATAGACTCTATCTTTAGCTTAGTGCCCCTAGTTTTTGCCTATGTGTGACATTGAATGACATGTGAGGTGATTATTCACCTTATTTCACTTGTGTTAGATTCCTAGACGATCGAGATTCACTTAGACAATATGCTATTTTTCCCTTGGTGTTATCTCGCTTTCGATGCTACACGCACACATGTCATTGCCTTGTCTAAGACTTCCGCACATAAGAATTGGACTACAACTACACTATCATTTTTTAGCACAATACGTAGTAGCACATGATTTACACTCATGATGTTTTTAATGTTTGTCTCACTCTATTACTTCCTTACTCTTATAGCATTGTAGATGTACTCATTGTGTGCTTAGTTTAGTCTGTACTGTCCAATTCATATGAACTCTGAAACTTGTTTTTCTCTGTCTGTGTACTTTGCTCCATTATATGACCCATGTACTTACAATTCTTAGCTATGTACTTTTTGAGTCACCTCTATGATTATCATCTCTAACTTTACTTTATGAGTGCAATATCTGCTATTTGCTTAAACGCTCATCATATCTTCTATTTTTCATCATGCTTGTCTGGTTGGCCTTGCCTGTCCTTTTGATATTATCAAAGGGGGAAAATAAATTGTTCATGAGTATGGTCATTAGTATGAGTCACGGGTTAGGAAAGGTCACATGTAGGGGGAGCATGTTAACAACATGTGCACATAGATAGGGGGAGCATGTCGAACATGTAGACCGCGGTAGCGTGTGTTTAGGGGAGCTATATAGCGACCTTGCAACCTGATGATATCCTATAACTATTATTCTTTATATGCACTCCATTTCATTGTTATTTCTCATGAATGGAAGTTGATATTATCAAAAGGGGAAGTTTGTTGGAACTGTTATTTCACATTCCCTGTGTTTGAGAATATCAACTCCCAGGTTGTATTTGATCAAGTCTTCTCTTGATAGAGTGTGCAGGGTGATATGTGCAAGGAAAGAAGAAAAAGATTCATATGGAAACTCCTGTCGAGCAGTAGATGTTACAGCCGAGTGGTATCCTTGAATAAAATATACAGAGCTCTCAGGAAACTACCGCTCCGTGCTAGTCCTACCGTACATGTTAATGCAAGGAATTAATTTGGCCTAGCTCTCGTGAAATTACTGCCAGGAAAAAGTAGTTACTGCGCCGTGCTAGCCGCTCGACAAATATCTCTCTACGAACGTCAAGCATTGAGACCTACCGCAAGGAAATAGTTATTACCGCACCGTGCTAGTCTCTCGACTAATATCTCTCGACAAACATCAAACATCGAGACCTACCGCCAGGCGATAATAGTTACCGTACCGCACTAGACAAGTCGTTGTGTCCTATATTATCGTGCAGCGGTAACTTTAACCGCGCGGCGCTAGCAACGAAAAAATGGCAAATATTTGTTTTAAATATTATTCCAGATTTAGATGACAACTGGAACAACTATCGTCGGGTGCTAGTCTAACCGCCTGTGGTAGCTTATTTTCACGAAGACGTATAAAAGGCCGCCTTGGTTTCGGTGACTTGTACCATGAAGAGAACCAAGACAAAAATATACAGAAGCTCGCACATTTTAGGGTTCTGCCGCTCTCTCTGTGGTCCCTCCCAATCATCTATGTCAAAGGAAAATAAATCTATCTCCATCCCGTTCGCGCATGAAGAATTCCTGTAAGCCAAGAATGACATCGACTATGTAGAGTCGATTGGTGTCAAGAATAAAGATCTCTCGCGAGCCCAGGAATACAACGAATACGAGGAGTTGTTTGGTTGTAAGCACATGAAGAAAATGAGTGTTTTTGTTCTCTGGAAGTTACCATCGTGTTATAACTAGTTACCCCTTGCTGTCACTTCCTACACAACTCTCTATTTAAAACAGCCTGAACTTGATTTTCTGGCGATGGTTTTTCACGAAATTTGAAAGGGGAGTTCACCCTTGCTGTCTAAAGTGAAGAAAGGGGTCATCCCAACTCATTGAGAAGGAGAGTTCTTCAGAGGAGATCAAAAGTAACTCATGCACAAGGATCAAAGACTACCAACACATAGATCAAGAATCCTTCATCCTAATACTCTTGTGAAGGATCCTCGCTACAAGAAACTCTCATCAAGCTCTCATCTTCACGAATCTAAAGAACATCAAAGAAATAGACTCTTAAGCCACAAAGATCGTACCTTTGCAAGCAAATCATCCTCCACATTAAGAGTTCGAGTTAGAGGGGAGTTTTCTCTTATTATGTGTATTTTACTTTTAACTCTTTTTATCTAGTTGTTTGTGTGAGGTAAATTGATCGGAGGGTCGTCAGAATCCAGGAAGGATTACGTGAGAAATTGTTACGAGGTAAGGACATCTAGATCAGGATATCTAGCGGGGCTCTAAGACCCTTCCTTATATGGAGGAGAAGAGCTGGCTTGAAGACCTTTCTTGGAGAAAAAGGGAGAGAGCCAATCGGTCTGGGATTTTGATCGATATAGAAAAGTGAGGAAGTCTAGATCGGGTGGTCTAGCGGGGATCAAAGATACCTCCTTGTGTCAGGGTGAAGAGTCGGCTCGAAGACTTTTCCTGGAGTGAAAAGAAGAGATCCAACCGGTCCGGGGAGAGGGTCGGTATAGAAAACAAAAGTGTTTTCATTTTCACCTCATTCGATCTCCGGCGTCTTGGAGATCATGTTATTGTAATTGTAAAAACAATTGTTGATTTAGTTTAAATAAAATTCATGTACTATTGTTTTTATTATTTGTAACGTTGTGGATGTAAGCCGCTGTTTCTCTGAAGGGTTCATAAATCTCCAAGTAGAGATTTGCCCAGGAAAAAGAGGTATGTGACCTACCGCCGCGCGCTAACATGTTAGCTCCCCACGATAGAATCAAAAACTAGTTTTTTCTGGACAAAAACAATTCGAATTTTTAATTAACTCGTAAAATATTATTTAACCCCTCCTAAGGTTTTGCCACTAGATCCAATACTTATAACTAGAGAAAAAAAGTGTTAAGTTATAGGTTACCATACTTTCCTTATTTGTAGGGTGATCATCATCACTTCTTGCTCCCCCTATTTTGATGCAGTCTGGTCATGATCATTTACTTCATACCAATCTCCCCCACACTTTCCTTGCCTACACGGTGATCATCATCACTTCCTGCTCCCCATGTTTTGCTGTTGCATGGACATGATCATTTTCTTGATCATTTCCTTCTCCCCCTTTTGGACTTCTGTAGAATAGTTAGGGTGGTGCTGGCCTCTGATTATCTTCTCCCCCTTTTGAGTTCAGATAATAACCTGTTGCAGCAGCTTGCTCCTTCTCTGCAGGAACCTGAATCTATCCCTGCAAGTGCTGGACTTGCTCCCCCTCAACTAGTACATCTTCTATCATCCTTCCTCGTAGACACTTTTGTCTATTCATGTCTGGATAGCACTTGAACCACTTGAAAATCTTCATACCACAGAAGGTTTTTTTTCACCTGCAAGAAGTAGTACAACCTGCAAAAAAATAACACAAGGAGCAACTGAAGTTATACCAAGTTCAACATACCCAACTCAAACATGAAGGTGTTGAACTTTGCTTTATCCAGTAGCTTAGTGAAGATGTCAGCCACTTGCTTGTCTATAGGAACAAACTAAAGAATGATATCTTCACATTCCATATACTCCCTAATGAAATGATACCTAATCTCAATATGCTTAGTCCAGGTATGAGAGATAGGATTCCTAGTAATTGAGATTGCACTACAACAAACTGTATCTCTTGTAAGGATTGAAATATAACTAAACACAGTTTGTTACTAATAGCTATATTTAGTAACGAATTTTTTCTGTTGTTACAAAAAAATACTTTGTGTAATGAATATTTTATATTTTGTTACAATAAAAATTAATTTGTTACTATAAATGTAAGTATTTGTAACAAAACTAATGTTATGTTATAAATAGTAATTTTTTCTCACAATATGTTTGGCCATTTTTTGTCCCACACCGCTAGTTAAAACATCAATTTTGGGTTTATATTGCCCATTCCACAATGAATTTTTGAAATATGCTGAGCTCGTGGGCGGGCTCGTGGGCAGGCACGATGGCGGGCGGCGGCGGGCGGCGGCGGGCGGCGACGGTCGGCGGCAGGCGGCGGCGGAGGCCGGCAGTATTTTTTCTACTATTATAACTAATTTATTATAACGACACACATACATTCAATATAAGAACTATTAGCGTCGAGCTTTAGAGGACGACCTTTACATAAAGTTTTTTAAATTACCAAAGAGTATTTGTAATTATTTTTTGTACTTATTGTAACGATTTAGGTCCTCACTATAAGTGCAATTTCTTGTAGTGTTGCACTAGTAGAATCACAATACAAAGGAGTTCTACTTATCTAGATGTTATAGTCTTGGACCTGATGTTGGATCCATAGTAACTGTGCACAACAGCTACCTACTGAGATGTACTCTAACTCAGTTGTTGAGATTACAATACTGGTCTGCTTCTTGCTGCTCCAAGACACTAGTCTTCCTCCTAAGAACTGACAGGTGCCTGAAGTGCTCTTCCTGTCCTCTTTACAGCCTGCAAAATTTTTATTTGAATAGCCTGTTAGTTCAAAATCCCTATTTCAAGTGTACCATAGGCCAAGATTTGGTATTCCCTTAAGATACCTCAAAATCCTCTTAGTAGTAGAGTAGTGAGATTCTTTAGGGCTAACCTGATACCTAGAACGAACACATGTACTATACATGATGTCTGGCCTACCTGTAGTAAGCTATAGATGGGAGCCAATTATCCCTTTATACAAAGTTTCATCAACATGTTTCCCTGCCTCATCTTTGTCTATATGCATACTTGACCCCATGGGGGTTTTCATGGTGGAGGCATTCTCCCTAACAAACTTTTTGATCAACTCCCTGGTTAACATAGACTAGGATATTGATAATCCATCATCAGTCTGTCTTACATGGAGGCCCAAGAAGAATTTAAGTTCACCCATACTGCTCATCTCAAACATCCCTTGCATAAGTTTGGCAAACTTCCTTTAAAGGTTGTCATCATTAGATCCAAAGATTATGTCATCTACATAAATCTAGACTAGGATGATCTTGCCCTTATATTCCCTTAGGAATAGGGTCTTGTTTATCTTCCCTCTTGAGAATTTGTTCTCAATAAAGAAGCTAGACAATGTCTCATACCATGCACTAGGGGCTTACTTTAGCCCATATAGTGCTTTCCTAAGTCTATAAATAGTATCAGGTGAGTTACGAACAACAAAACCTGGAGGATGTTCAACATAGACTTCTTCCTTTAAGTCACCATTTAGGAAGGCTGACTTCACATCCATCTGGTAGAATTTAAATCCTTCGAATGAAGCATATGCAAGGAAGATTCTAATGGTTTCCAATCTTGCTATAGGGGCAAAGGTTTTATCAAAGTCCATACCTTCTTCTTGTCTATACCCCTTAGCTACTAGCCTAGCTTTGTTCTTGATTATAATGTCATTTTCATCACGTTTATTCGTGTAAATCCACTTGAATCCAATGACATTATGTCCTTGCTGTCTGTGAACCAGCTTCTAGACCTTACATCTCTTAAATTAGTTCAATTTTTATTACAATTCTACAATCCAAAACTTATCTATGTTGGCCTCTTCAATTCTCTTGTCTCAACCTGTGACTAGAAACTTACATACATTGCTGTATTAATGCTCTTGCTTCTTCTCACCACTCCTTGGTTTGCATCACAAATACTCGGGTGTCTTGGATGATCTCTTAGATGCTTAATAGTTGGATGCAGTCTTCTTTTAGCATTAACTTCAGTAGTAGCTTCTTGCTGATCTTCATCCACTTCAAGTGTACATTGCACTCCTTCTAGAATATCCACTACATCTTAGATTACTAAAGTAGCTTTCTTGATGGTTGCTTTTTTATCATCAACTCCATACCTGTAGTATTAGAAGAGGAGCTTGGCAGCTCACTATTAATCATGGTAGACTCATCAAAGACTACATGTACAAACTCTTCTACAACATCATTTTTCAAGTTGTAGATCCTATAGCCTTCACTATGATTGATGTACCCAACAAAAATCCCATCAAAGGACTTGGAAGCAAACTTAGTGGCAAAGTAATTCCTATTATGGAGCATATAATACTTGCTACCAAATATCCTGATATAGCCCAGGTTTGGTTTTCTACCCTTCAAGATCTCATAGGGAGTCTTCTTATGGCTCTTGGTGAGAGAGGCTCTATTAAGGACATGACATGTAGTATTTACTACCTCAGCCCAGAAATACTCTGGGAGAGATGTGTCACTTAGCAAGGTCCTTCTAGCCTCTATGAGAGTTCTATTTTTCCTCTCAACAATTCCATTTTGCTGGGGTGTACTTGGAGAAGAAAATTTTTGATGAATCCCTTACTCTTCGCAGAACTTTTTCATGCTATCAGACAGGAATTCTGTCCCATGGTCACTTCTGATTTTGACCACAATACTATCAAACTCATTCTGAATTTGCTTGGCAAAATTCATGAAGATATCAAGGATTTCATTCTTTTTCTTAAGAAAGAACACCCAAACATACCTAGAATAGTCATCTACCACCATAAGGGTGTAGACTTTCTTACCTAGACTATGAACTGGCATAGGACCAAACAAGTCCATATGCAAGAGGTATAAGCACCTCACCTTTGGTCCCAATGCCATTGAAGGAAGCTTTGATCTGCTTTCCCTTTTAGCAAGCTGAGCAAATGCCTTCCTTGTAGCATTTCATCTTAGGACCATTCCTAATTAGCTCTTCACTAAAGAGCTTGCTAATAGTCCAATAATTCAAATGAGCTAGTCTCTTGTTCCATTGCACACAATATGAGAATTTCACATTTGCCACTAGACTAATAGGAGAGTCTGTATATAGACACAAAAATTTTAAGCAATAAACATTTCCACTTCTACTGCCTATCAAGATGACCTCATGGTCACTTGACCTCTTAATCTGGCACTTATTCTTGTGGAAGACAATAGCAAAGTCAAGATCAGAGAGTTGGCATATGCTTATTTGGTTATGTTGCAAACCTTCAACATAAGCCAATTTTGAGATTGTGATTATGTCATTGGTAATCTTACCTTAGCCTCTTGTCACTCCTCTATCTGAACCATGAAAGATAACATTAGGTCCATCCTTCATTGGAGTGTACTCCTTTAAATTGCTCCTTGTTCCAGTCATGTGCCTGGAACAACCACTATCCAAGTACCATATAGGGGTATGGGCACTTGGACTAACCTGCAGGAAATGATTTATCTAACCTTAGGACCCTAATAATTATTGGGTCCTAGGTTCTGATTATCCTGAAACTAAACATGCCTTCTTGCAGAATTTTTGATAGGAAGATTAAGACTAGTTCTTGGCATAGTAGGATTGTGCCAGCAATCTAAGGCAAAATACCCCCACCTTGCCACAACACCAACACTCATGAATATTATACCTTTTCATTAGAGAATGTCCTGTAGTTGGGTTAACTGCTAACTGTACAGAAGGAAGAGGTGCAGCGGCCTTATTCAAGTTGCTTTCAACAAGGATCAAACTAAAGGTGAGTCTTTCAGCAAGCTTTCTTGGCTTCCTCTGAATGTTATTTATAGTAGTCTTCTTTATAGATGACTTGTTATTTATAGCATCAGAGATAGCTAGATCTGGCTTGCTGATAAACTTGCCCTTGGTCTGGGTCTTTGCTAGATGTCCTTGAGAATTAATTGCTGCCACTTACTTGAGTGAATGGGCTGGTGTACCAAACACAAATGGTGCGTGATGGGCTATTTTTATTTCCTCATGGGGACCCTTAAAGGCACTCACTCCCCTATTATACCTTCCACCATTGCTGTGAACCTCTTTTTTCATACTAGTGGATATGTCATTCATCCAATGAACATAGATGCTTTATTGGTCATATATGTTTAAAGGCAATATCACATTCTTAAAATGGATGGAAGTCTTAGAAGCCAGAGGCTGGTCTGAATCTTTCCCTTTCTCTTTGGAAGGGGAAACTCTAGTGTTTCCCTTAAATCCCAACCCTTTCTTACCCTTCTGAGAGGAGGAGTCTTTTAAGGGCAACATAGTATTGGGCTTAGAGAAACTAGCCACAATTCACTTTTCCCTTTAGAGCTTCTCTTCAAAATCTCTAATGAGACAATTCTTGCACTTAATAATGCCAATTTGGATGACAGTAATGTTTTTTAGTTGGCTGACTTCCCTAGCCTTCTGATCCAGCAAGGATAATGTCACAGCCTGTTCAGCAATAACTAGCTAAAGGGAGGCAATCTCCACAACTTTCTTTTTGGCCAACTTCCTGCTCCACTTGTAAGTGATGACCACTTTTAGTCATCATTTTTGGGGTAATTTAGTAGCCTAAATGCCTATGTTTATTTATATTTTATGCTTGCCATTTCATGTTTTAATGCCTTTTTATAAATCCTTATTTTTATTATAGTTATTTTATGTTTTGATATAAAAATCTATAAAATCTTATTATATGTATTATGCTACTATATGTATTATATTATGTTATGTTTAGTAATTATAATTAATGTTATGTTATATGTTAATGTTTTAATTTTAACGTTTTAATGTTGTTATATTATGTTGTTTTAATTTTGTTATTCATAACATAACTAATCCTTGTTTATTTTGTCTTTTTTTGTAGGTTCATGAGCCATTGGAGTAGCCCGGCCACCTCTCTCTCCCTCCTCCATTTAGAGCATCCCACTACATGCAGCCTACTACATGCAGCCCTTCACAAGCCTATATACAAGCCCAAACCCGAGCCCACTTACTCATGCATGCACCTCATGTATTCTATCTCCCCTCCTCATTAATTTCTCCATGCATGCACCTTTCCAATTCTTGCATCTTCCACATATGGCCGGCCCCCTCCCTCTCTCCCCTTTTATTGTTTTCTTCTTCTCTTTATTCCACATTCATCCCCCTTCTATTTTTTATATTTTCTATTTTTATTTCCCAAAATGAACTAAATTGAACCTCCCATTTTTTCTCTCCCACATTATGACATTCATGCATTTTCTCCACCACACATGGCCGGCCACCCCCTTGTCCCCTCATATTCCTTTCATTCTAGATTCTTCCTCCTCTCCTATAAAAGGTACACTTTGCCTCAAGCATGAGGAGGATGTATTGTGGAGAGCAAGGTAGATAGCAACTAATAGTTTATTTTTCTTCTTTCCTTATTGCTAAGTAGATTTCTTTTTTCATTGTTGTAATTGTCTTTTTATTAGTGCAATATTATCTTGTCTTTTTAGTATTATTATTGTGTACCTTTCTTCTTTCTTAAGCAATGCAAATGAAATCTTTTTCTTTTACTTCCATGGTTTCCCTTTCTATTATGCTTAGCTAATTTTATTTTGTGCCCGATCACGATGAACTTTGCGATGAAATAACGCATCTTTTATTTTATGTTTGCATTTGTATTTTTCCTATTTTTGATCCTTCCTTGATTTATTTTGTATCGACTCCGTATTTCTAGTATACGGTAGTAGATTTCGATCTCATATTTGAGTAGCCGAGAGGCTCGTGAATGTGAAAGATCACTCAAGGAAGGAAGGAGTTGAACGCAACCCTAGAGATAGGATGATGTAAATCCTGTAGATTGGAGTCAAATCCAATAGTGCGGGTCACTTCGATAATGCGACTTTAGGCCATTTTGACTTGTAAAGAGATTTCGGTCAAAACGTCTATAAGTTAGGGGATTTAATGCTCTAGCGAGATTACTTCCTAATATCGGATCCGTCACGGTCTTAATTGTATTGCAAATGCTAAACTAATTTATTTCATTATTTTATTTCAAAGTGAATCGTCGATCGAGCACTCTTTCGCAATATTTTATTTCTCTTTTAATTAAGCTTAGTTCATTTTAATTTTAAAACCCATCAATCGTTTTGTAGGATAATAGAATCGTTGTGAGTAATAGTACTTGCCTGCCCCGAGTTTTTATATGACCTTGATATATTTTTATCACTATACTATAAAACGATAGGTACACTTGCCTATTCGGATTGTAGTCCGTGAGACGATTTTTACGCATCAAGTTTTTGGCGCCGTTGTCGGGGAAATTTTTAGCAATATTACGAAAGCATAGAGTTTATTACTTCTACTATTTTTTTTTTAAAAAAATATTTATTTTAATTTTTCTACTTTCTAAAAAAATATCAAAAAAAAATTTTCATTTTTTGTTTGGTAACAGCTCTTTTTTAATGGAATCATCATATTTTTGCGCTTTTTGCGGGTCGCCCGACCACTTTTATTCTAAATGTCTTTCGGGAACCCCTCACTCTTTTGATTTTAATTGTTCTAGGGATGGTCAAAATGGCCAATTTGACCCTTACTCCAATTTTTATCCTACTGTGGAGATGGGGAACCCATCTTATTTTTCTTATGATTTTGCCCCGTAAAGCATTGCGCTTCCAAATTTTAATTGAATCGATAATGGGTATTTTGAATTGCAAACATCTCTTGATAATATTAATTCGCATTTCAAAACCATTATGGATTATCTTTCTCGTGAAGCTGCATCTTTTTCTTCGTCTTCTTCTCCGTCTCCTCCAATTTCTTCATGTAATGAGTCACCAGATATCCCGGCTTGTCTTGTTCCTCTCGAGGAGGATAACTTTTCGGATATCCCGGATTGTTTCCTTCCTCCTTTGGAAGACACCTCTATGGATATTACGGTGTGCTTCTTACCCGCTGAGGATGACGAGATGTCCCTTAATTCTTTTTCCGAAGACGTTTGTGATTCCATTTCGCTTCAATTTTCAACTGTTCCAAATTTTTCTAGTTTTAGCGAACCTTTTTCTTCTTCTTCTTCGTTTATTTTAGATGATTCTCCTTTACTTCTCTCTACCCCTTCTTCTATCAAAATTTCACAAGTCTCCCATTCTCCTTGTGAAATTTCTGTTGATGAAATTTCTTCTTCTACTTCTTTTATTTCTCTTTCTATTTCTTCTTTTTTTTTTCTTCTTCTTCTTTTGACGGCCCCTTCTTTCCCATTTTATATACGGTGGAGTTCTTCTATAACTCCGTCCGTTCTTTTTCGGGCGTCATTCCTTTGAAGATTACATCGCATGTCGGTGCGATTCTTCAATTTTTCATTTTTTTGGATTTACTCCCCTAAGCGCATACTTAGGGAGTTACCTCTTCATTTCAGTTTTTTTTCCATTTAGCTAACAAATAACGTCGGGCTCAGACGACGTTAAACAAAGAGCGCTCTTGGGAGGCACCCCTTGCTTATCATTTTTGTTTTTTCTCTTTCTTTTGTTTTGTTTTACAGGAATAAAACCTCCGGCGGTTCGTTTGGCTCCATCCTTTCCTCTCTTCTTTAGGCCTGAGCCGGTGTCCAGCTCAAGCACGGGGGAGCGACATCTGCATTCAGCCTTACGAATCCGGGGAAGTCATTTTCTTTTTATTTATTTACTTTATTGCATCCCCCTCCCCTTTCTTCTTCCTTTTCTTCCTTGTTTTTATTTTTCATTGAGGACAATGCAAAATTCAAGCATGGGGGAGGGTTTGGTTGTTTTCTTTCTTCTTTCTTTTCTAAAAAAGGTTTAGTATAGTTTTATTAAGTTTCTTAAGTACTGCTTTTATTTAGCCTTATCAAAAACCCCAAAAAAATAGAAAAATCAAAAATTCCAAAAAAAAGATCATATTTCAAAACCCAAAAAAAATTTGAAAAATATCAAAATTAAAAAAAAATTAATAATCCTCATGCTTAGCTTTTTGTTATTTTCAGAAATTTAGTTGGAGTTTGTTTAAAAGCATTTTTTTATGTTTGCTAATCTTTTATTTCATCATATTTAGTTAAATCTAATATTTAGTGATTTAGTTTTGAGGATAATCTTATGATTTTAATTTGCTTAGAGTAATTTATTTCGCACTTTTTCTCTTTTATTTTAAATAGTTTCAATTTTGTAGTAATTTTGCTTAACAATTTTGGATTCTAATGATTATTACCTCATGCTGTTAGATTCTTAGGAAATCTCAATCTACTAGTAGTTGCTCTCTAGTATTTTAGTTTTTTTTCTAAAATCTTGTTTAACCCTTATCCTTACCCAATTCTCTTTTTCTTTTATTGTTAGATCATATGTCATGGGAATAAGGAGATGTTAGTTCCTTATTCTCTAGTACACATATGTAACCTAGATGAAGAGGAATTAAAAGTTCATATATGTCGTGGGAAGTGATAGGATGTTAGTCTATCATTTTCTGGTATTACATATATATTTTATTTAAAAAAAATTGTGTGGGGTGTGAAGAAAAAATATAATGATGATCACCTCCAATCAAAGACCTTTTCAAGTTAATTTTCTCCCCAAACCCCTTAGCCAATATTATTGTCTTAGTCTTTAAATAAAAATATTGGGAGAGCATAAGTAGTAGGTTACAATTTTTTCCTTAAGTTTCTTTTAAGTTATGGTTTTTATAATTTCAATCTAACCTTATTTGCAATTAACTCAATTTTGAGTGCTAGTTAATTTATTATAGAATTTTTGGCTAAATATTTCTCTCTTTTCACTTAAATTTCATAATTTAGGAATTAATTCATAAATCCCTAAATTTTTATTTTTGGCTAGATTTTGGTGTTAATAAAATTTTAGTTTAATTGAAATTTTTATTATTATCTTATAAATTTTTCTCATACTTTTGCTCTGAAATAGCAAAATCCTAAGCATGGGGGAGTTTGATGACTACTTTTAGTCATCGTTTTTGGGGTAATTTAGTAGGCTAAATGCCTAAGTTTATTTATATTTTATGCTTGCCATTTCATGTTTTAATGTCTTTTTATAAATCCCTATTTTTATTATAGTTATTTTATGTTTTGATATAAAAATCTATATAATCTTATTATATGTATTATGCTACTATATGTATTATATTATGTTATGTTTAGTAATTATAATTAATCTTATGTTATATGTTAATGTTTTAATTTTAACGTTTTAATGTTGTTATATTATGTTGTTTTAATTTTGTTATTCATAACATAACTAATCCATGTTTATTTTGACTTTTTTTGTAGGTTCATGAGCTATTGGAGTAGCCCGGCCACCTCTCTCTCCCTCCTCCATTCGGAGCAGCCCACTACATGCAACCCACTACATGCAGCCCTTCACAAGCCTACATACAAGCCCAAACCCGAGCCAACTTACTCATGCATGCACCTCATGTATTCTCTCTCCCCTCCTCATTAATTTCTCCATGCATGCACCTTTCCAATTCATGCATCTTCCACCTATGGCCGGCCCCCTCCCTCTCTCCCCTTTTATTGTTTTCTTCTTCTCTTTATTCCACATTCATCCCCCTTCTATTTTCCATATTTTCTATTTTTATTTCCCCAAATGAAATACATTGAACCTCCCATTTTCTCTTTCCCACATTATGACATTCATGCATTTTCTCCACCACACATGGCCGGCCACCCCCTTGTCCCCTCATATTCCTTTCATTCTAGATTCTTCCTTCTCTCCTATAAAAGGAACCCTTTGCCTCAAGCATGAGGAGGATGTATTGTGGAGAGCAAGTTAGAAAGCTACTAATAGTTTATTTTTCTTCTTTCCTTGTTACTAAGTAGATTTATTTTTTCATTGCTGTAATAGTCTTTTTATTAGTGCAATATTATCTTGTCTTTTTAGTATTATTATTGTGTACCTTTCTTCATTCTTAAGCAATGCAAATGAAATAATTTTTTTTTACTTTCATGGTTTCCCTTTCTATTATGCTTAACTAATTTTATTTTGTGCCCGATCGCGTTGAACTTTGCGATGAAATAACGCATCTTTTATTTTATGTTTGCATTTGTATTTTTCCTATTTTTGATCCTTCCTTGATTTATTTCGTATCGACTCCGTATTTCTAGTATACGGTAGTAGATTCCGATCTCATATTTGAGTAGCCGAGAGGCTCGTGAATGTGAAAGATCACTCAAGGAAGGAAGGAGTAGAACGCAACCCTAGAGATAGGATGACGTAAATCCTCCGGATTGGAGTCAAATCCAATAGTGCGGGTCACTTCGATAATGCGACTTTAGGCCATTTTGACTTGTTAAGAGATTTCGGTCAAAACTTCTATAAGTTAGGGATTTAATGCTCTAGCGAGATTTCTTCCTAATATCGGATCCGTCACGGTCTTAATAGTATTGCAAATGCTAAACTAATTTTTTTCATTATTTTATTTCAAAGTGAATCGTCGATCGAGCACTCTTTCGCAATATTTTATTTCTCTTTTAATTAAGCTTAGTTCATTTTAATTTTCAAACCCATCAATCGTTTGGTAGGATAATTGAATCGTTGTGAGTAATAGTACTTACCTGCCCCGAGTTTTTATACGACCTTGATATATTTTTATCACTATACTATAAAACGATAGGTACACTTGCCTATTCGGATTATTGTCCGTGAGATAATTTTTACGCATCAGTTAGCATCCAGAAGTTCACCATACTTTTCAATCAGTTGATTGACATCTTCCTCAGATTCTTACCCATCATCACCACTGGAAGATGATGCCTTCAAATTTGGACTAGTCTCATAATCTGATTCAGGAGATGAGCTAGATAAGGAATGTACCTTGCTATGAATAGGCTGATCCTGGATGGATTCCTCATCTGACATGGACATCAACCCACAATAGTTGTAGGAATCTTCATTCTTATCATCCTCATCTGAGTCAATATTTGAATATGACAGTGGAGCCCTGTTACCTATCCTAGCATTAGGACAGTCTTTAGCTTCATCTACAATTGCAGTCAGCACACCAATGAGGTCTTCTTCTTCACACTCAAACTCAGATTATTTAGTCCAGCTCTTCTCCTTCTTTTTAATGAAGGTCTTGTCCTTCTTTCCCTTTTGCTCGTGCTGTTTCTTCTCACCAACCTCCTTTCTCTTGACTGGGTAGTCAGCTATTATATGCCCAGGTTTGCTGTAATAGTAGCAAATAACTTTTTAGGAAACATGTTTACTAGTCTTAGGGTCATACCTGCCTCCCTTTGAGTGCTTCTTCTCTACCTTGTAATAGTCCTACTTGTGATGAGAAGAGGAGGCAGGTCCGCTCATCCACTACTTCCTCCTCATCAATTTCTAAAGCTTCCTGGAGAAGGCAACAAAGTCTTCGTCTGACAAGCAGCTGTTAGATGAACTTGGCCCGGTGCTGTCTGAGTAAGAAGGCCTTCTTGGAGGGGAGGGAATCCTCTCCTTACTCTTCTTGGTGTTATTAGCTCTAAAGGCCAAAGACTTTTCCTTTGCATAGGATTTGTTGATGGTCTACTCCTATTTCCTGGTAGTTATCTACATCTCATAAGAGATCGGCTTTCCAAACAGAGTATGGGGAGGAGTATTAGCTAGCTTGGCCACCTCTCTGATGGCCCATATCTTGGTGTCCCAGTCTCTATTGAGAGACCATGGGAACTTGTCATTAATCTCATAATGACTGAAGACCCTCCAATAGGTCTCATCTTATTCACTATTCAGAAGAATCTATCATAGCAAATAAATATGCTCTCTTCCTTGGCCTGCCTTAAAGCCTCATACTCCTGGTTGAGCATGGAATTCCTATCATCTCTAACCTCTTCAGTTCCCTCCATGTAAATAATAAGAGTGCCCCACATTTCCTTGGAGGTATGGCAGTGAACTTGATTCTGAAATGTATAATCATCTATGGCACTAACAATTATATTTTGTGCCCTCTTGTCCAGTGCAACCAATATGACCTCATACTTAGTCATTTCAGAATATATCTTCGGTGTCTTGACTGTTGCATCCAGAGCTGACACCTTTATAGGGATAAAAGGCCTCGCTTTGACTGTCATAAAGATCCTTGTGTCAGAGTCTTCCATAAATAGCCTGACCCTCTCTTTCCAGATTCCAAAACTCTCATTTTTGTATATAGGAAGTTTCATGGAACCCAGATCCTTTTGGTTCTCTCCAGAACCCATAAGTATACTTGTTTTTGCTACCCTTAGAGATCCTCTTTGACTGTTAGGTCCTTCTTGAGCAACCTCCCTATGATACCACTTGAAAGTCTTTAATTCCAAGGTAGCTAAACATCTTGAGTGGGGTGAAAAGGTTTTCTAGTCTTTTAATATTTTCCCTCAACTTAGTGTGTTATGATTTAGTTTCTTTTGATTTCAAGACAATCACACAGATGACATAGTAGTTTAATAGTAGTTCCCCAGATTATGGGTACGTAAACTTTCCCTCCCAACTGTCTAACAGTATATTATACAAGGCTCTTCTCCAAATATCGACTCCTTAGAGCTTAAAATACAGATCCCTCAGGATATCTCAGTATCCTCCAAGACCTACAGCTTAGGAACAAAGCCCAACCTCAGAGCATGTTTGCTCCTATAACTCAGTGATCAAAGGATCACCTACCACAGACTTAAACCAAAGACCTACAACCCAGTCTATGGAGGTTAGCCCTACAACTCAGAGAGTAACACTCTTCTACCTTAGGAACAAAGGCCATACCTCAGGCACACAGGCCCTACACTCAGATCCATATATGGATTCAACCTCATATCAATAATTGATCCTACACTCAGCCTTTATAACACATGCTTACACTCAGATCCAAAAGAATCCTACAGCTCAGATCCAAGAAGGTGTCCTACACAAAGTAAAGTGGTTGGTTGATGTTGATTTGACACCAAAGAAATTTCTCTGTCTTCTTCTTCCCGAGCTGAGTTTACCTCAGCCCTAACTTCTTCTCAGTAACAAGAAAAATAATCTTAAATAAGCTGCAGCTTGTGCTGGAGGAAACTCTGAAACAATCTTCTAATCTTCCTATTGATTTTCTCTTCAATCAGCTAACATAGAATGCAGAAACTAGATGGCTCTGCTCCTTCTTTATCAGAATCTTATCTGAACTTTTAGTAGAAGAAGAAATTAGCTACAACTAATTTGCTGGAACTTTTGGAATAGCTTACTAAACTTTTAGGTTTCAAGCTCAACAACAAAGGCGAGGAAGATGAAGTTAAGACGCCTTATTTCAAAATGAATAAAACCCTAAAAGTTATCTTGCATCCGCCGAACTTGTTTGAAAGTCTTTAATTTCAAGGTAACTAATAGCCTAGAGGGGGGTGAATAGTTTTTGGTCTTATATTATTATCTTTAACTTAGGCTCCGTTTGGGGGGACTTATTTTCACCGGTCAGGCGATTATGACCGCATGAACTGGGACTTAATTAATGTCTGATTCATGCGGTGATAACCACTTGACTGGTGAAAATAATTCCTCCCAAACAGAGCCTTAGTGTATTATGAGTTAGTTGTTTTATGCTTTCAAGCCACACCACAAAGAAAATACACAGAATTTATAGTGGTTCCCAAGATTATGGGTACATACACTGCCCCTCCCATCTTTCTAACTTCTTGTTAGACAAGGCACTTCTCCAAAAATTCAACTCCTTAGTGCTAACAGCACAGATGTCGCTGGATATCCCAGTCTCCTCCAATACTTATACCTTAGGCACAAAGCTCTATCTAAGAGAAAATTTGCTCTAACATCTTAGTAACCAATTGGTTACCTTCCTCAGACTTGAATCCAAGTCCTATAGCTCTGGCTATGGAGGTTAGACCTACCTTAGAGAGAATGACTCTCCTACAGCTTAGACACAAGGCCCAACCTCAGATCCAAATATGGATCCTACCTCAGACCCAAAGGACCTACTCTCAGAGAGAAAGACTCTCCTACCTCAGGAAAACTAACTTACCATAGGAACAAAGGCCCTACAACTCAGATCCACACTTGGATCCTACCTCAAGAAAATATGCCCTACCTCAGGCACAAAGGACCTACAACTCAGATCCACACTTGGATCTAACCTCAGACTAATCTTCCCTATCTCATGCAGAAAGGTCCTACAACTCAAATCCAAAACATGGATCCTACTGAAAGGAAATGGGTTTAGTTTGTGTTGATTTGACACCAAAGAAATTTCTCTGTGTCTGCTACCTGAGCTGAGTTATCATATCCCTAACTTTCTTAACAACAACAAAAAATAAATGTTCAGTAAGAAGCTGCATGTGCTGAAGAGACTCTGAATCTTGTTTTTAAACTTGCTGAAGAAGACTGAGGATTAGACGGTTCTTATGTTCTTCAATCAACTAACCTGGACCAGCAAGAACTTGAAACCTTTGCTCCTACTATATCAGAACCCTTATCTGAACTTGCTGTAGCAGAATAAATTAGCTACAACAACTTGAAAGAACTTTTAGATCAGCTGGTTTAACTTCAAGCTTCAGGCTTGGAAATAATGGTGAGGAAAATGAAGTCCAGCCTGCAACTTTTCGAAATGAGAAAACCCTCAAAGTTAAGGTTCCTTACAACATCTTGTCCCTTTTTATCTTCCGCTGATTAACGGCTCCAAGAAGTAGTGGGGACCACCTATGATTGCCAGCTACACCTTGCTTTAAGGGAAGAAGATGTGTTGTAGACCTCCGGTAGTATTTATCGTATTTTGTAAATGATCATATTCAACTCCAAGCATTGAGTGCGTTGAAAGAATGGCCTTCACTCAACGATTCAAGACTTAGTCAAATTACTTGTACCATCATGCATTGAGTGCGTTAAGTGAGCTGGATTCAATCAACGCCTTTGGATTTAGTCAAATTCTTCTGCACTGCCAGGCGTTGAGTGCGTTAAGTGAATCTTAATCACTCAACGCCCCTGGAATTATCTGTAACTTTCTCTATCTACTAGGCATTGAGAGCATTGAGTGTAGCTTGATCACTCAATGCTTTTGTACTTAGCTGCTTTCTTTCTTCTTACTTCTTAGGCTTTGAGTGCAGTAGCATAACTTAATGCTTTTGATGTCTGGCGTTGAGTGAACTGGCTTCACTCAATGCCTGTGGACTTAGACGTAATTTTGTCTCTACAACCTGCTGGGCTTTGACCGTCTTGTATTTACTCAGTGCTTTTGCTATCTGGCGTTGAGTGAATTGGCTTCACTCAATTCCTGTAGACTTATCCACTATTTCAGCTTGCTAATACCGAGGCTTTGACAGACTCAGCTATACTCGATGCCTTTTGATATATGGCATTGAGTTAACTTCCTTCACTCAATTCCTGTGGACTTAGCCGTAGAATATCTTTACAAATTGCTTGGCTTTGACCGTCCACACCATACTCAGTGTTTTTTGGCATCTGGCGTCGAGTGAACTGGCTTCACTCAACGCCTGTGGACTCAGGCGATTTTCAGTCTTTTCAGCATCCTTCTTTGACTTTTGGCGTTGAGTGAACTAGCTTCACTCAACACTTGTGGACTAAGACATATTTCTGTCTCTCCACATCTCTACCTTGTGAACACTTGTCACAACCTCTTAGACAACTTGTCTAAACTTGTTCCTTGAAACATCCTGCACATGATAAGCTTGAATAACATCAAATACACCTATGCTCTTAGTATTGATTGAAATGCCTCTTCAAATCTTCAAATCTAAGGAACATTGAGGGAAATATTCCCAACTAGGATCAAGCATTTTGATATTAGGTATCATTTAATTAGGGAACATGTGGAGAAGGAAGTCATTAGTCTTGAGTATGTCCCCACAAAAAAGCAAGTGGCTGACATCTTTACTAAGCCACTACATGAAGTCAAGTTCAACACCTTCAAGTTTGAGATGGGTTTGTTGAACTTGGAATAACTTTAGTTGCTCCTTATTGTGTTTTTGTTGCAGGATTCCCTCTTCTTGCAGGTTGATAAGTCATTCAAGTGGTATCAATACTTCCAATTAATATCAAGACTTAAATGGTGTAAGACTCCTTTTTTGCTGCACTAAAAGGTCTTGCGCCCAGAACCATCATTTTGCGGTGACACCGACACTCAGGAGGTTTTCCACTACAAATCTCTGATTATGCCGACATTGATGATCATAACGAAGTAGAAATACAAACAAGTCAAGTTCAAAAAATCACCACATATATATTATTGGGTCCATTGCTCACAATTTCATAGATTGGAAGAATTCAATCATGACAATTACATACATAGAGATTTATTTGATGTGTGTCTAAGTTCATGTATGCAGGTTAGTTCTTGCAACATAATTGGACAAGTTGTCCAAGTGGCCAAAAAAGGTATTGCCCAAGCAAGGCAGTGGAAAGACAGAACTCTTTCTAAGTCCACATGCGTTGAGTGAAGGTTACTCACTCAATGCCAGATGGGTTATAGTGCAGAGTGGAGCCTATAGATTCAAAGCCAATGTAATGGCAGGCTGAAAAGTGGCTAAGTACACAGGCATTGAGTGAAGTTAACTCACTCAACGCCATATAGCAAAAAGCTGTGAGACAGGCTAATGCTGCAATAGCCTAAGTAGAATTGAGCAGAAAAGCGGCTAAGTCCAAATGTATTGATTGCTTTTACTTTCGTCGAGCCGAGCTCTGAGTTCGTCGAACTGATCTCTGAGTTCGTCGAACGGAGCTTTCACTTTTTGTCGAGCTGAGCTCTGAGTTCGTCGAACTTAGTTATAAGTTCGTTGAACTGAGGATTTCTAGAATACGCCTTCTAAGAGTAAAATATGACCCTAGTCTCATTCCTAAGTGGCACGCTCTCAACACTCTCAATGCTTAAGATGCTGGAGATGTAGAAAATTGGCTAAGGCAAAAAGCGCTGAGTGAGGCATGCTCACTCAACACTCTCAACGTCAAGCATGCAGAAGTGGTTGAAGAATATGCTAAGGCATAAAGCATTGAGTGGAGCTTGCTCACTCAACGTTGTCAACGCCTAAATAGACCGAATTTTATCTAATTATTTTGGCGTATAGTGAAGCTCATTCGCTCAACGCCTATTCGAATGATGCTCGATTTTGGCTAAGTCCACAGGTGCTGATGTCAGCAAAATTAACAAATTCAACTAAGTTCAAATCAAGTACGGAGAAGCTATAGAACATGACAAACTCTGCCGAGAAGCTACTATACGTCTTCTTCCATTAAAGCTAGGTGTAGCTAGATGCTACAGGTGGGGCCCACTGATCCCTAAGAGATATTGATCGGCAAAGTACAAAAGTAAGTGATGGGCTAAGAAACAAGACAACTTTTAGGGCTTGGATTGAAAAAGAAAAAGTGAGGCTGGACTTCATAGCTCTCGCCATTGCTGACTGAGATAAAGCTAGAAGTCCTCAAGAAAGAACCATGAGTTCAGTTAGCTTTTGCATTTCTCACTACTACAACAAGGTCAGAAAGTTTTTTTGTTAAGGAAGACAGGAGAGCCTACGATCCATATTAGGCTCAGTCTGTTGTTTGAAGAAGTTAAAGAACTAGCTGTTCTTTCTTCTTCTTCAGCAAGATCAGAATTCCTATTATGAGTTTCTTCCAGCAAAGACAAAAATTTCTTCATGCTGATGTGAAGAAGGTAAGAGCTGTGGTAACTCAACTGTAGCTATTGACTCAGGGAAATTTCTCTGGATCAAAGTAACAAAATTACTTTCATTTGTAGGATCCATCTGGATCTGAGCTGTAGGGCCTCTGTCCTGAGGTAGGGCAAGATTGCCTGAGTAGTAAGAGAGTGAATTTATCTGAGTTATAGGATCAAACTGGATCTGAGCTGTAGGGCCACTGGACTGAGGTAGGGTAACTTTCCTGAGTTGTAGGAGAGTGTTGCTCTCTGAGTGTAAGATTGCTTGTGGATCTGAGGTTGGGCTGTCCTCCCAGCCTGAGTTTTGGGCTTAGCAGCTTGAGATAGGTGATCAGCTGATCACTGAGTTGTAGGCCCTTATGGCTGAGCTATAGTTCTTGGAGGAGACTGAGAGATCCTGAGAGATCTGATGTGTAAGCTCTGTGGAGCATTGTTTTGGAGAAGTTTCTTGACTAATAGGAAGTTAGCAAGGTGGGAGGAGAGTGGATGTACCCAAAAGTTGGGGAATCACTATAAATCATTGTATGCTTTTGTGTGATGTTTTTTTGTGTAGGTACTTGAAAGAAAATTTCTGCCAACTCACTAATCTTTAAAGGAAGAAACTAAAAGATATCAAAAGACAAAGAAAACCTATTCAACCCCCCCCCCCTCTAGATTGCAAGCTGCCTTAAACTTAAGGACTTTCAAGAGGCATCTGAGGGAGGTAACTCAAAATAGGATTTAACAATCTGAGTGATCTCCAAAGGTAGCTGCAATTAAGTGATCATGGGCTCTAGAGAGAGCCTGAGAGAGATTAGTTTCATGAAAATCCGTATCTACAGGAAGGAGTATTTTGGAATATGGAAAGAAAGGGTGACGCTATTTATGGAAGCCTATGATCCAAGAATCTTTTCAATTGTTAGGTAGGGACCTATCATTCCTATGAAGGTCTCTGCTATGGATGCCAATATCCAGACACCAAATACATACTCTAAAATGATAGAGGATGAGGTCATCTTAGCTATCTTGGACAAGAGAGCACAAAATATCATTTCTAGTGTAGTAGATGATTAAACTTTTCGGAAATTGTTCACTACCAGACCTCCAAGGAGATGTAGGACACTCATTTGGTCTACATGGAGGGTACTGAAGAGGTAAGGGATGATAGAAAGTCTCTGCTCAATTAGGTGTATGAGCCTTTTAAGCAAACTCTGAAAAAGAACATAGCTACCTGCTATGAAAGATTTTTTAGGATCATAAATGAGCTGAAGACCTATGGGAGGGTCTTCAATAATTATGAAATAAATGACAAGTTTCTCAGATCTCTCACAAGATACTGGGATACTAAGATCTGTGCCATAAGAGAGGTGGACAAGATTGCTGAAACTAATACCCAAACATTATTTGGAAAGGTGCTCTCCTATGAAATGCATCTAGCTACCAGGGAAGAGGAGGAGGCCACCAGCAAATCCAAGGCTAAGGAAAAGTCCTTGGCCTTCAGAGCATAAAGCATAATGAAAAGCAAGGAGAGGATTCCTTCTCCTCCAAGAAGACAAAATCCAGTAGAGTCAGACTGCACCGAATCAGAAGCATCAGACAATGGTATGTCTGATGAGGACTTTATTGTTTTCTCCAGGCAGCTCCACGGACTGATGAAGAAGAAGCATTGGAAGAGCAGACCCTCCTCCTTAGCACATCACTGGAACAAATCATCCAAGGACGACAGTTATGGATCTAAACCCAATAGACACAATTCCACTAATATTATTTGTTACTGCTGCAGCAAGCCAGGGCATGTCATTGCTGATTGCCCAGTGAAGCGAAGGGAGGATAATGAGAAGAAATATCACCAAAAGCACAAGGGCAAGAAAGAAAAGTTCTTTATGGATAAGAAAGAGAAAAGCTGGACAGACTCATGATCAACGGAGTCTGAAGAAGAAGAAGCCTACATTGGGCTAGTTGTTGTTGTTGCTAAAGATAAAGCTATTACAACAAGAGAAGTATATCCTCTAGTGAGGATAGGAATCAGGGCCCCTCTAACACTATCAGATAGTGACTCAGAGGTGGATGAAGATGCCCACAACTACGAAGGGCTGATGATACTAACTGATTGAGAGGGCAACCAGGATCAGCCTGGTTAAAGTAAGGTACATTCCCTCTATAGTTCTGTGTCTGGGCATAAGACTAGTCCTTATACAGAAGCCTCTTTATCTAATGGTGAAGATGATTCTGGTTCAGAAGGTGATATCAATCAATTGATTGACAGATATGCTGAACTTCTTGATGCCTTAAAAAGGTGCAAGAAGTTTACTAAGGTACAAGCTAAGGAGATTCTATCTCTTAAGCCAGTTACTTCCCAACTTGCTAAAATAACATCTATGTTGAATCAAACCATGAGGGAACTCATTCAACTAAAAATCTTTTCAGGCATCCTGATGGAGGTTATCAAGAGCAAGGATAGTCTCATTAGAGATCTTGAGGAAAAGCTTAAGAGGGAGAAAGGTATTGTGGCTAGTTTCTCACAACCCAATATAGTGTTGCCCTTGATAGACTCCTCCTCACAGAAGGGTAAGAAGGGGTTGGGTTTTAAGGGTAACATAAGACCATCCCATCCCAAAGGGAAAGGGAAAGTTCCAGTTGTGCCAATGGAATCTAGGCCACCTATAGCATTCAAGAAGGTGATATTCCCTTCAAATAGGTATGACTAGGAAAGTATAAATGGTCACTATATGAATGGTGCTTCCATAAGGGGAACAAAAGATGTTCACAGCCATTATGGAAGGTATAGCAGGGTGAGTGACTTTAATGCTGCCCATGAAGAAATTCAAATGGCTCATCATAGACCATGCGTTTTTGGTTCTACAGCCCCCTCTCTCAAAAATGTGGCTGCAACCCATTCTCAGAAACTTTCAGCACAGAGTCTAAGTAAGGGTCAGTCTACGTACTTGCCAAATATGGTTGTCTCTGATGCCATCAAGAGCACACTGTCTGAAAAGAAAGTTATTGCTGATAGGATTTAGAACAAGCCACACAAGCTAGCAGGCAGACTAACTTTCATTCAAATCCATGTTGAAAGAATTCAGAAAATGGCTGCTACACCTCTTCCTACTATTACGACTGTAGTCAATTCAGCGGCTAGGCCTATATTGAAAAGAAGATACAACATACATGATTGTTGGTGTTGTGGCAAAGTAGGTCATTTTGCCATTGACTGCTGACACAATCCAAATGTGGCCAGGACCAGAGTTAGTCCACCAGTCAGAAAACTTGATGGTGGACATGTTTAGTTTAAGACTAATATGCACCTAGGACCCAATAGATATTGGGGTCCTAAGCTAAAGTAAACTGTGTATTGTGAGATAGTCCAATTTGTCATACCTATATATGGTACTTGGAAAGTGGTGGTTCCAGGCACATTACTGGGACAAGGGGCAATAGGAAGTAGTACACTCCTGTATAATATGGACCCAAAGAAATCTTTGGTGGTTCGGAGAGAGGGGTAACAAAATGCTATTGTAAGATCACCAATGAAATAGTCACCATCACTAAGGTGGCTTATGTTGAAGTGTTGTAACACAACCTTATAAGCAAAAGCCAGGTCTCTTATCTTGGCTTTGTTATTGTCTTCCATAAGGATGAGTGCCTAATCAGGAGGTCAAGTGAACAAGAGGTCATATTGACAGGCACTAGGAGTGGAAATGTTTATTGCTTAAACTTTATATTTTTAGATATAGACACTCTTGTCTGTCTAGTGGCAAATGAGAAAGCCTCTTATTGTGTCCTATGGCACAAGAGGCTATCCCATGTAAATTACAAGACTATTGGTAAGCTCTTTAGTCAAGAGCTAGTTAGGAATGGTCCCAATATGCAGTGCTCCAAGGAAGGCATATGTTCTGCTTGTTAGAAGGGAAAGTAGACAAAAGCTTCCTTCAAGGGCATTGGGACCAAAGAGTTTGTGAGGTTCCTATACCTCATGAATATGGACTTGTTTGGTCCTATGCCAGTTTATAGTCTTGGTAGGAAGGTCACACCATTGAGGTGGTTGATGAATTTTCTAGGTTTGCTTGGGTATTCTTTCTCAAGAGAATGAATGAAACCCTTAATATCTTCATTAAGTTTATCAAGTAAATTCATAATGAGTTTAACAGCTCTGTGGTCAAAATTAGAAGTGACCATAGGAATGAATTTCATTCTGATAGCATGATAAGGTTCTATGAAGAGCTTAGGATTCATCAAGAATTCTCTTCACCTAGAACACCCCAGCACAATGGGATTGCTGAGAGGAAAAATAGAGAGGCTGGTAGGACCCTACTCAATGACACATCTCTCCCAGAAAATTTCTAGGCTAAGGCAGTCAAAATTGTATGTCATGTCCTCAACAGAGCATCTATCACCAAGAACCTCAAGAAAACTCCAAATGAGATCTTGAAAGGTAGAAAACCAAACTTGAGCTATCTCAAAATCTTTGGTAGTAAGTGTTATGTACTTCATAATGGAAAGTCCTATGTGACTAAGTTTGCTGCAAAAATCTTTGATGGAATTTTTGTTGGGTACAACAATCATAACAAAGTCTATTGGATCTCCAACTTGAAAAGCCAAGTTGTAGAAGAATCAGTTCATGTAGTCTTTTATGAGTCTACTATGATTAACCATGAGCTGCCAAGCTCCTTTTATAGTATTGTAGGTACAAAACAGATGATGGAAAAACTAACCATCAAGGAAGCATCACCAGTTTTCCAAGATGTAGTGGATACTCCAGAAGATCTACCAGGGACACTTGGAGTGGATGAAGATCAATAAGAGGCTTCACCTGAAGCTGTACCAGTTGCTGCTACTGAAAGAATACTGCCACTTGGAGTCAGATATATGAGAGATCATCCAGCATATCAGATCATTGGTGTGGCAAGTCATGAAGTAATAATAAGGAGCAAAAGTCTGAATACAGCCATGTACTCAAGCTTTCTATCACAAGTAGAGCCCAAGAAGTTTGAAGAGGCCAATATAAATCAGGATTGGATTGGATCTATGTAGGAAGAACTAAACTAGTTCAAGATCGAGGTGCAAGGTCTGGAAGCTGGTTCCCAGACCACAAGGACATAATATCGTTAGAGTCAAGTGGATCTTCAAAAACAAGCTTGATGAAAGTGGCATTATAATCAAGAATAAAGCCAAACTAGTAGCTAATGGGTACATGAAAGAAGAAGACATTGACTTTGATCAAACCTTTGCCCCTGTAGCAAGATTGGAAGCCATCAAATTATTCCTTGCATATGCTGCACACAAGGGATTCAAGGTCTACCAGATGGATGTGAAGTCAGCCTTTCTAAATGGTGATGTAAAGGAAGTAGTTTATGTTAAGCAGCCTCCAGGTTTTGTAGTTCCTAACTCACCAGATTCTGTTTATAGACTTAGGAAAGATCTATATGGGCTGAAGCAAACCCCTAGAGCATGGTATGAAACTTTGTCTAACTTCCTCATTAAGTTCAAATTCACAATGGGGAAGATCTATGTAGATGACATCATTTTTGGATCTACTAATGAAAACCTCTGCAAAAAGATTGCCAAACTTATGCAGGGGAAGTTTGAGATGAGCAGTATGGGTGAACTTAAGTTCATATTGGGTCTCCAAATAAGACAGACTAATGATGGCTTGTCCATATCCCAGTCTAAGTTCACTAGGGAGTTAATAAATAAATTTGGCATGGAGAATTCCTCCACCATAACAACTCCCATGGGGTCAAATCGGCCTATAGGCAAGGATTAAGCAGGGAAGCCTGTTGATGAGACCTTGTACAAAAGGATAATTTGATCCTTCTTTATCTTACTACAAGTAGGCTGGACATCATGTATGCTACATGTGTATGTGTTTGGTATCAGGCTTGCCCTAAAAAATCTCACTACTCTACAAGTAAGAGAATTTTGAGGTATCTTAAGGGCACTCTAGATCTTGGCATGTTACTCTCAAGCAGTTTATCTCACTGGATCTCTTCGACCACATCATCGGATGTCGTTCAGCTATGGAGATTTTGATGCAGGCCACTCCCTAAATCGAATTAAAGCACGTAAAAAAAGACAAAAGACTCCTAAGGGTAATTTGATCGAACACGTGGTGTGCGCGCAAAACTCGAAATTTCGGCAGAATTTCGTTTGTAATTGCGCGATCTCACAACGGGGAAAATCTCACCCAAACCTGCACGAACATACACAAATACATATATCATATCCTAACCATACATTTAGCATCGCCTCAACCACATTTCCATTCACAAAGAGGGCGTTCCGGACTAAAATTACAATTCGGAAAGTAGTCCGATTATCCCTCAAAACAAAACCAAATGAGGATATACCAAATCCTCTTGATCCGTTCGAAACCAAAGGCTAAACCAACCCCGGCTTGCAAACGTCCAAGGGGACCTACCCTTACGGAAAATCTTCGCGAAATCGGATAGGAAATGCAATATAAATTCAGATTTTCATATGCAAGCTTAAAATCAATAATTAGGATAAATTTTTGAAATCAAATGTCTCCACCATTCTCACACATACAAGATGAAACCACACAATATTTAGGGGATAGGAAAGCGTTACCCAACTCTGAATTTTAGAAGTGAGGAGAGGAGGAGGAGCAAGAGAACGTGGAAGAGTCACACTTCCAAATTAGGTCACCGGAGTCGCACCGGATGAAGAAGAGCCGAGCCGCCTTCTTCGGCGTCACACCGGAGGAGGATGGAGATAGCCGGAGCAGCGATAGCACACCCCAAGAGGGGCGGAGCAGCAGCCGAACGGCGCTTCCAGGCGTCGGGTGCGGGTTTTCGGCCAGGCCGAGAGAGACGAGGAAGGGGGGCGGCTGCAGCAACCGATAGGTTAGTGGTTTAATTCTTTCTTCTTCTTCTATTCCTCTCTCTCCCTCACACATACATATATATAAGCTATTACACCACTCCATCACCCTCCATCAAAATCAACTTCATCCTAGCCACCTAAAATATTTGTTTTAACAAAATTAAAAACACATAATAAAACTTATAATTTTAGGACCTAAAATTATAAGTCTAATAACTTTTAAAATGAAAATTAAGGTTATGAGTATAATATTATTTCAACGACGAAATAACATTATATTCATAACGAAGAGACGAAATGTCGCGGCAGTGGCGGCGACGGTTGCGGTGACGGTTGCGGTGACGGTTGCGGCAACGACCATTGCGGTGACGTTTGCGGCAACGACCATCAAAGTCCTTGAACATGTAGCGGTGGCGGTCTAACGAGAAATCCATGTCGGCACGAACAAATGGCAGGGGGTCCTCGCCATCAATCCTCCCCTGCTCAAAATCACTCATCTCCGATGAGTGGTCATGGAGGGAATAGCAGGAGACAGCAACATCCACAAGTAGCATAGTAGGAGCGGACATCCACGGGGCAGGACAAGCAGTGCGGGCATCCGCAATAGAACATAACCTGTCAAGGGCAAGCACAGCAGAAAACCTCATAGGTGTGTCAGCATAAAGAAAAACAGCGCAATTCTTACCATCCAATGCGAGAACCAGGAAACCCAAATGGAAGAGCGACACGAAAAAAATCTCACCTCTCAACCCATGAGAATTTGAAGTGGAAGAGAGAAACGTCGGAGAAAACCGCTCATATGGAGACCAGATTTGCAAAATTAAATCCGAAAAATTGACATGCGGTGAAAAACCGATTGCATCGTAAAAATCCAAAGAAATTGCACTAAATCCAAAATTCTTGAAAATCATGAAAGGGTCGGTGCTCCACTGTAAAAATTTTGTTACGGAACCCGAAGGTATCCACTCGAGGTCTAACCAGACTAAATTAAAATCAACAATTCCGCAGTTAGAAGCTCTCGAAGGTGAACGGGCTTGAAAGTGATGCAACTCATAGACACTGGCATAAGGCAATGATATGTTTACAAGCAGTTCGTACCAGGTTGGACGAAAGATATGTGCAATTTGATTTGGTGGATAACAAAGTCGTGAGGGCACCAAATCAATAGGCACAGTCGCCGTGAAATCATACGCAGTCGCAAATGAAAACATGCTCGCCGGCGGATACTCACTAATACACAGCTCACTAGACATCTCAAGCGGAGGGGCTAATAACGACGGTTTAACTACGCAGATTGGACTAAATAAAATCAAGTCGCGTCCTAACAAGTCCGCTAATCGATCCAAACGTACGGCTCCCTCGCAAAGTAAATCTCCCAACTCAGTAGGTACGTCAGCTAACTCTGGGTCATCGCTCGATTTCTCAACGATTATTAGGATCAGCTCGTGAGCATCTAAACAAGGGGCCAACGCTAGAGTAGGGGGTATCCAAGTAGGTATATCATAAAAGCGTAGACTATGACTTGCGGATCCATGTCCTAAAATGATATCAAATGTAGGCACACAAGCAGGATGGAGGGTCGGTAAAATCGAACCCGGGACTAAATCCAAATCCAAATAAATCTCACGCAACGGTGACTCAGTCAAGGGACACTCATCCGGGAAACTCACGTCCAAGCAAACATCAGAATAATCATCCAAGGATACCCTACCCTCAGGAGGAAACTCATCCAAAATAATAACTGAGAAATCCTCAATCTTTGGCTCACTCGACATAGGGATCATAGACTCGAGAGGGTACTCACTAGTAGGGTGAACAGAAATATCACTAACAAGACATGTAGTGGCTAAAGGGGTACTCTCACAAGTCAAAGCCTCATCAACATCCCAAAAATCATCATCCAAGTCGCTAGGATATCAAGTATTCTCATCGTCAGAAAAATTGGCAGAATCAACGGGCACTATCGCACATGCCAGGATACTCTTATCTAACTGGACATCCTCAACAAAATCAGGAGATACCACACCAACGTCCAGATCAGGATCAGCAGCAATCTCAAAAGTAGTCTGGGGTGGCTCCGAAGTGGAGACTAACATAGCTGAAGCCCTAGGCTTGGTGGGGCAGGTCACGGCGTAGTGGCCAGTCACACCACAAGCATAACATAAAGCATTCTCCTTGGCAACCTTAAGTGGCTTCCTATGCCTAACCTTCTACTGGATAACATCCCTAGTCGAGATAACAACAGATGGTGGAACAGGGGACCCAGCATGCTCTGGTTCCCGCATGGCCGGTGTAGGTGTGCTCAAGATGGGGGGATCCTTTTGGGGAAAGGATCTAATGCGAGGCCGATCATCACTCCTATAATCAGAAAGCGATCTAGTGTCCTGGCGGGGTGAAATAACATCATGAGACATCCTCATATGGGAGTATGGGGGAACGTGCTTGCTTGGTATAGGCAAAATCTTAGGCGGTGCTACACTCGGATAACCAGAAGACTGAGAACGGCAGTATGAGGGATAATACTCATCCGTCAACAAATTCTTCATAAGTTGCCAACCTACAAGTCACCCAACGAGGGACGGTCCAAAACGTCTCTCCTCATTGACCCAGAAAATCAGGGCTCGACCAGATAATTGCAATCTCACAACGGGAATCCGGTGGGGGTCCACCAGACGATATTGCTCAAAGTAAACTTCCATATCATCTATCCAACGTAAGAAAACCCGCGGTTCACCTAACCCATCATAAGTCGGAGCAGGAATTCTAACAGGCCTAGAGGTGCGCGATGGTGGTGTTGTAATCGCTTGACTACCGTACTGGAAGGAACATGGATCCTAAGCTGTTGCCTAGGGGCATCAAGATGCGGTGTCGGCAGCCGACCACCAAGTTGTGCTAACATATCTCTTATGTCATCACATTGGCGAGTCATCTCCTTGCGAAGGGCACCAACCGAGGAACATGGGGGAAGGGGACTCCCAACGCGTGCCATGACAGACTAACGGAAAAAAGAAAAAATTCAAATTAGTAAAGCACTTAAAACCCCTTTTTTTTGTTTTCATATAACTAAAAATAAGAATTTTAAAATGAGCGAAACGTACCTAAGTGCAAGTGGGGGGGGGGGTAGCTTGGCTCGAGTGGATCGTTGTCAAGTTGAGAAATTGACAAACCTCGCTTTGATACCAAATTGATGCAGGCCACTCCCTAAATCGAATTAAAGCACGAAAAAAAGACAAAAGACTCCTAAGGGTAATTTGATCGAACACGTGGTGTGCGCGCAAAACTCGAAATTTCTGCAGAGTTTCGTTTGTAATTGCGCGATCTCACAATGGGGAAAATCTCACCCAAACCTGCACGAACATACACAAATACATATATCATATCCTAACCATACATTTAGCATCGCCTCAACACATTTCCATTCACAAAGAGGGCGTTCCGGACTAAAATTACAATTCGGAAAGTTGTCCGATTATCCCTCAAAACAAAACCAAATGAGGATATACCAAATCCTCTTGATCCATTTGAAACCAAAGGCTAAACCAACCCCGGCTTGCAAACGTCCAAGGGGACCTACCCTTACGGAAAATCTTCGCGAAATCGGATAGGAAATGCAATATAAATTCAGATTTTCATATGCAAGCTTAAAATCAATAATTAGGATAAATTTTTGAAATCAAATGTCTCCACCATTCTCACACATACAAGATGAAACCACACAATATTTAGGGGATAGGAAAGCATTACCCAACTCTGAATTTTATAGGTGAGGAGAGGAGGAGGAGCAAGAGAACATGGAAGAGTCACACTTCCAAATTAGGTCACCGGAGTCGCACCGGATGAAGAAGAGACGAGCCGCCTTCTTCGGAGTCACACCGGAGGAGGATGGAGATAGCCGGAGCAGCGATAGCACACCCCAAGAGGGGCGGAGCAGCAGCCGAACGGCGCTTCCAGGCGTCGGGTGCGGGTTTTCGGCCAGGCCGAGAGAGACGAGGAAGGGGGGGGGGGCGGCTACAGCAACCGATAGGTTAGGGGTTTAATTCTTTCTTCTTCTTCTTCTATTCCTCTCTCTCCCTCACACATACATATATATAAGCTATTACACCCCTCCATCACCCTCCATCAAAATCAACTTCATCCTAGCCACCTAAAATATTTGTTTTAACAAAATTAAAAACACATAATAAAACTTATAATTTTAGGACCTAAAATTATAAGTCTAATAACTTTTAAAATGAAAATTAAGGTTATGAGTATAATATTATTTCAACGATGAAATAACATTATATTCATAACGAAGAGACGAAATGTCGCGGTGGTGGCGGCGACGGTTGCAGTGACGGTTGCGGTGACGGTTGCGGCAACGACCATTGCGGCGACGTTTGCGGCAACGACCATCAAAGTCCTTGAACATGTAGCGGTGGCGGTCTAACGAGAAATCCATGTCGGCACGAACAAATGGCGGGGGGTCCTCGCCATCAGATTTGGACTTCCCTCAATGGGTTGTTCAATAGGAAGAATTTAGAACAGCTACAATTCCTGAGGAATGAGTTGGCAAGAGCCACTCAAGGAGATCTACCCATCTCAACGTTCTTCCTGAAGATGAAGAACTTATGCGCTGAGATTTCAGCATTGGACCCTGATGAGCCTGTTTCAAAAGCGAAGGTGAAGAGGAACATAATCCGCAGTTTGCGGAAGGAATATATGGCCGATATTACTTCTATTTTAGGTTGGGCCACTGAGCCATCTTTGCTGGAGCTGGAGAATCAGCTGGCTTCGCAGGAGAGCTTAGCAAGTAAGATGGCTGGAGTCACCATCTCTAGAAGAGATGGTGAGGCGCTCTTCTAAGGGAAGAAGAAGAGATGGGACAAGAACAAGACTGATGTTGGTTATGGTCCTTCTACTTAATATCAACAAGAGGGAAGTTATGCTCCTAAGCATGATTAGAATAAGAAGGAAGGGCCAAGGTGCTATAAATGCAAGCAACCTTACCACTTCAAGAAGGACTGTATGGTTAAGCTTCAGTCGTTGAACGTTGCTCATTTTGGGAGTAAGGATGAGGACTTAGTTGTATTTTCAACAATTTTGTATGTTGATCGGATGAGAGCCAATGAGAGTTCAGCTATTTGGCCTGAAAAACTTGGACACATCGGGATGGACAAGTTGAATGTTATGGCGGTAAGGATCCTTGTGAAAGGCTTGCCTATGTTGTCATCCTTCGGCGATGGTCATGTTTGCACGGGATGTTAATACGAAAAGGCTTATCGCTTTACGTTTGATAAGTCACATACCAGGTGAAAAGCAACATTGCAGTTCATCCATGGTGATCTGATAGTACTGACTATCATCGCTAGTCTCGAAGGCAGGAGATTCATGCTGGTGGTTATTGATGACTATACGAGGTACACTTGGGTGTACTTCATGAAGGAGAAGTAAGATATGTTCCAATTGTTCTTGGAGTTCAAGGAGCTTATGGAGAGCCGGCTTGGCTTGCAGATTAAGAAGTTGGGAACAAGCAATAAAGGTGAGTTAATTTCAGATGAGTTCTCTAACTACTGCAGGAAGCATGGAATCTGGAGGGAACTCACTTGTGATCATACTCCACAACAAAATAGAGTAGCAGAGCAAAAGATCCATCATCTGATGGAGTCTTGCAAGTGTTGTTTTCATGCCAAAGGCATTCCTATGTTCTTCTAGGTCGAAGGCATGGCATGCGTAACATATGTAATTAATTGGATGCTTCTGAGTCCGATCAACATGAAGTATACTTATGAGATGATGTTTAAGGAGAAGCCCAGCGTGGAACACATTCGGGTGTTTGGGTCGACCGGCTACGTCAACGTCCAAGATGCTCTCAGGACAAAGCTTGATACGAAGGCAAGGAAGCTTGTTTTTGTAGAGTATGACGAATGAAAGAAGGGATATAAGTGTATGGACCCTGTTATGAAGAAGTTCTTTTTCTCTTGGCACTTACTCTTCGACGAATTGACTTAATATGGAGGTAGCTCGTCTATGGAGCTACAGGAAAGCAGTTAAGATGGTGGGCAGGAGATGGCTGCTAAGGATCTTCTGGTGAAGCTTCCTGTGTCAACAGGAGCTCCATGTGTTTCTAGCTCTAGGACGGAGTATTCTACTTCAAGAATCAGGGGAGCGATGCTCCAGGTGCTTATAGTTTTAGGGCGGAGGCTTCTGGTTTTGGAAGCAGAGGGATCTATGCTCTAGGTGCTTCTAATTCTCGGGCGGAGGCTTCTTGTTTAGGAAAAAGGGGGAGCTATGCTCCAGCTGCTTCTAGTTCCAGGGGAGAAGCCTATTATTCAAGATGCAAGGGGAACAATTCTGTAGGTTTGACCGGGAATGAAGCTGGTTTAGAAGAAGCAGTGGAGGTTATTATCCTTGATCAGACTCTTCAAAGGTCGAATAAGATTATCAACCCACCATCTCGATATAGCAAAGGAAATGCGGTGAGCATGGTCTCTTATTTCTTTGCAGGCCCTTTTGTAGAGAAAGAGCCTTCTAACTTTGAAGATGCCACTGGAGTCAAGGAGTGGGATAATGCCAAAGATGAGGAGATGACTACCCTCAGAGGAAACGAGGCTTGGTACCTTGTGCCCAAGGTCGTTGGTGTTATTCCTTTGATATATAAGTGGATGTTGAAGCTAAAGAAGAAGGTGAAGGGAAGCATTACTCCTTTCGGGAGGTGCTGGAGGGATCCCTTATGGTCAAGCATATGCGGAGAGAGGACTATGTTGCATACATTTTCTCAAAGCCACTATTGGAGGGGACATGTATATAGTTACAGGGACTTCTGGGGCTGGTTTCCACTTCTCATTTCAAGGGTGAGTGTTGAAAGTATTTGAATATAAGGGTAGCTAATCACCTAGAGGGTGGGGGTGAATAGGTTATTAATGTCTATTTGATTCTCTTTAGATTCTTTAATCCTTTAACTGAGTTAGGCCTGGTTTTGAATGATTAGTTTAGCTTTCAAGAAATTCACACATAACACATCAGATATTTATAGTGGTTCCCCAATATATGAGTACATCCACTGTCCCTCCCGCCTTTCTAACAGAATGTTAGACAACGCACTTCTCTAATAACTCAAATCCTCAGAGATTACAACATGATCCCACTGGATCACACAGTCTCCACAGAGACCTTCAACATAGGCACTCAGCCCAAGCACTCTATTATCACCTAATCACCTACACAGACACAAATGCCCCACAACACAGGTTGAAACCACAGCCCTAACACACACTTACCCAAGACTGTATCTTGCCAATAAGATCTATACCAGATCCTACACCAGCATTTATAACATAGGCTTTCAATATAGATCTCATCAGATCCACCACTAAGCCTTTATAATCTAGGCTTACAACACATATCTTTAACAGAACCTACAAAATTTGAATAAAAAATTGATTTGACTCAACAGAAATTAATCTGTGAGTCAATTGTTTCCTGACCTGAGTTAATCTAAACATATCTTCTTCAAGGCAACAAGGTTGATTTTCTTCAAGAATCTACTGCTTATGCTGGAAGTAATCTCAGAACCTTGATTCTGATTCTTCTGATGAAGGAGAGAGAGAGGAGAGATCTTCTATCAACTAACATGTTTTGTAGAACACAGATTGCTCTACCTCTTCTTCATAAATCAAGAGATTGATCTTTAATTTTTGCTCGGCTTGGATCTTGCGGCAACTTTAGCTAGGGCTGGCCTTGGCTGATTCTTCTTCCTCAGAGAAATCCTCTGATCCTGCTGTAGCATATGTAGATTGCCGCAACTAACTCAGAAACCCTTCAGAATCGTCGATTCAATCTTATTGTTTCTATAATAATGGCGGGGGAAGATGACGAAGTCTCGCTTCTCTATTTCAAAATGAATTTCTCCCAAAAAGTTAATTTGATCCAGATCTCATCCTCTATTAATAATCCCATCATCCAGCGAGATGATTTCCATGTGTCACTGCTTAATCTTCTGATTATATCCTTAGTTTCACAAAATGAGACTGACGACGATGTTTATAATGGATTAGAACTTTTCCTTAGTCATTGTGAACTTTTTTTACTTTTTGTTGACTTTGCTGACGTCAACCATTCTGGACTTAGAAAATTTCAGACAAGTACCAAGGTGTTGAGTGCGTTGAGTGAACAAGCTTTACTCAACAAATCTGGACTTAGAAAATTTACTGATCTACTAGACGTTGAGTGAGTAAGCTCCACTCAATGCTTTTTAACTTAGTCAACTTCTCAACTTGTCCAGGTGTTGAGAGTGTTGAGTGTATAAGATTCACTCAAGGCTTTTTTCCATAGCTTGATCTTCATCCCTTTCTACATCCTTGGTGTTGAGAGAGTTGTGTGAACTGACTTCACTCAATGATTTTGGATTTAGAAAAATTTTGCCCTGCATGAAGGCGTTGAGTGTGTTGACTACACTCAACGATTTTGGACTTAGAAAAATTCTGCTCTGCATGAAGGCGTTGAGTGTGTTGACTACACTCAATGATTCTGGACTTATAAAAATTCTTCTCTGTATGAAGGCGTGGAGTGTGTTGACTATACTAAACGATTCTCTCTTTGGCATTGAGTGAGCTGACTTCACTCAATGCTATTGTACTTAAACAGAATTTTTTGTCTTTCTTCCAAGGCTTTGACTAAATGGCATTGAGTGATCAGGCTTCACTCAATGCTTATGGACTTAACAAATTTTCTGTGATAGATTTGCTTTGGCTTTGATAAAAGTAAAAGACTCAATGCTTTTGGATATATATCGTTGAGTGAGTTGACTTCACTTAACACCTGTAGACTTAGACACTTTTCTGCCTTGCAAAACTTAAAGCTTTGACTGCCTCCCCTATCTCAGTGATGTCAGTTGTATGGCGTTGAGTGAAAATGCTTCACCTAATGCCTGTGGACTTAGACATTTTTTTGCACTGCAACTTGTTAGGCTTTGACTGTCTTAACTTCACTCAGCGTTAATAGCTGTTTGCTGTTGAGTGAACAAACTTCACTCAACGCCTGTGGACTTCATCATTTTTCTTCACTGTCACTTGCTTCTGGTTCATCTAGCGTTGAGTGATCTTGCTTTACCCAACGCTTGTGGACTTAAGCAATTTCCTGCCTTTCCATTCAGCTTCTTTGAGTCCTCCTATCAATATCACTTGGACCACCTCTCCAATCAATATGATATAGACTAACTTGTATTCATGAACTTAAACATACATCAAATACAACTATGTGTATAACATTGACTTGTTTGACTTCTTACAAATCTGGGATATTGGGATCAATGGACCCAAGAATCTCCCACTATTTGAAGAAGTAAAAACACCACTTGATTTTTGTACATGATATACTATAAAAAATACAGCAACAGTATACACCAGCTTATAACACAAGATAGTTAAGAGTTACCACTCTCCCATTTTTCTACTAGTATAGTTAGCATCACTTACTCCCCCTACATTGCTGCAAGGTTCACCTTTTCTCTTTGTATGAGAACACCACTCCCCCTACTTTGATGCAAGGTTCACCCTTTCCCTTTGTATGAGGACACCACCTGCTCATCCTATTTTGCTACATTTACACATAGTCACCTTAGCCTTCTCCCACTTTTTGACTTCTTCAGCCAGAGTAATAAGCTGGCCTTTTTTTATTATCATCTCCCTTTTCTAAAGATAGATAATCAACTAGTGCTAAACATGTTCCCCCTCAACAAGAGCTTCTACTACCAAGACCTTGGACATTCCAGCCATGAAACCATTTTCTGGTCTTTGCAACCTGCAAGATGATGTAGTTCCTAAAACAAAAACAACATGAAGAGCAACTAAAGCAACACCAAGTTAAACATACCCAACTCAAACTTGAAGGTGTTGAACTTTGCTCCATCTAATGGCTTGGTGAAGATATCAACCACTTGCTTGTCTGTTGGGACAAACTCAAGACTAATATCCTCACATTCTACATGCTCTCTTATAAGTGATATCTAATCTCTTGGTTCTTAGTCCTGCTATGTGAGACAGGATTCCTAGATATATAGATTACACTAGTAGTGTTATAGAATAAAGAACTTTTACTTAACTGAATGTTAAAATCCGGAAGTTGATGTTGTATCCACAACAACTGTGCACAATAACTCCATGCAGCTATATATTCTGATTCTGTAGTAGAAATAGAAATACTTGTTTTCTTCTTACTGCTCTATGACACTATTGTTTTTTCAAGAAACTTACAAAAGCCAGATGTGCTTTTCCGATCTTCTTTGCAGCCTGCAAAGTCTGTATCTAAAAAATCTATTAGTTCAAAATTTCAATTCTTAGGGTACCAAATGCCAAGATCTGGTGTGCCCTTCAGATATCTCAAAATCCTCTTAGCACTAGAGTAATGAAATTTTTTAGGGCATACCTGATATCTTGCACTAACACGTGGAGCATACATAATGTTTGGCCTACTAGCAGTTAGGTATAGAAGGGAGCCATTTATCCCTCTATATAATGTTTGATAACCAGGTTTCCCTGCCTCATCTTTGTCTAAAGACATAGTTGACCCAATGAGAGTTTTCAAGGTGGAGGCATTCTCCATCCCAAATTTCTTAATCATTTCCCTGGTAAACTTAGACTGAGATATGTATAATCCATTGTCAGTTTGTCTTACTTGTAAACCCAGGAAGAACTTAAGTTCACCCATACTGCTCATCTCAAACTTCCCTTGCATAAGTTTGGCAATCTTTCTGCAAAGGTTATCATCTGTAGATCCAAAGATAATGTCATTAACATATATTTAGACCAGAATGATCTTGTCCTTGGATTCCCTTAGAAATAGGGTCTTGTCTATCTTCCCTCTTGAGAATTCGTTCTCAATGAGGAAGCTAGATAAGGTTTCATACTATGCTCTAGGAGCTTGTTTCAACCTATATAAAGCTTTTCTATTTCTATAAACAAAATTAGAATGGTTAGGAACAACAAAAACTGGAGGTTGTTTAACATAGACTTCTTCCTTCAAGTCTCCATTCAGGAAAGCTGACTTGACATCTATATGATAGACTATGAATCCATGGTATGCAGTATATGCAAGGAATAGTTTGATTGTTTGTAATCTTGCTACAGGGGCAAAGGTTTGATCAAAGTCAACACCTTCTTCCTGTATGTATCCTTAAGCTACTAACCTAGCTTTGTTCTTGATTATATTGCCATTTTCATCAAGTTTGTTCCTGTTGATTCACTTGATTCCAAAGACATTATGTACTTGTGGTCTTGGAACAAGCTTCCAGACCTTATACCTCTTAAATTTCTTCATCTCCTCTTGCATAGCGACAATCCAAAACTTATCTATGTTTTCCTCTGCAAACTTTTTAGGCTCTACTTGTGATAAGAAACTATAGTGCATTGTTATGTTGAGACATTTTCTCCTTGTCACTATAACTTGAATAGCATCACCATTGATCTGGTGGCCTAGATGATCCTTCAAATACCTGACTGCTAGAGCCAATCTTCCTTCATCATGCTATGCTCCAAAGTCTCCTTCATGTTGAATTTCATCCACTTCCCGTGTTCCTTGTGCTTCTCTAGAATCCACAGGCTTTCATCTTTGTCTTGGACTACAGGTTCAGCTTCCTTAATAATTAGTTTGTCCATGATCACTTTTGTGCCTACAGGACTAGAAAAGGAGCTTGACAACTCATTGTTAATCGTGTTTGATTCATCAAACACTTCATTAACTGACTCATCTACAACTTGACTTGTTAAGTTATTGATCCTATATTCCTTACTATGATTGTTGTACCCTACAAAGATCCCTTCATAGGACATGGCAACAAACTGAGTTATATAGGATTTCCCATTATTAAGCATATAACATTTGCTCCAAAAAATTCTTAGATATGCAAGGTATTGTTTTCTGCCCCTCAATATCTCATAAGGAGTCTTTTTATGGCTTTTGGTGATAGAAGCCCTATGGAGGACATGACAGGTAGTATTTACTACCTCAGCCTAGAAATATTCTGGGAGAGATGTGTCATTCAGTAATTTCCTGACAACTTCTATGAGATTCCTATTCTTCCTCTCAGCAATTTTATTTTGCTGGGGTGTTCTTGGAGAGGAAAAATATTGCTGAATACAAAGTTCTTCACAAAACTTTCTGATGCATTCAAATTGAAACTCAGTTCCATGATCACTTCTGATTCTGACCACAGAACTATTCAATTCATTATTTATTTGTTTGACAAATATGTTGAAGACATCAGGAGTTTATGACTTTTTCCTTAAAAAGAAAACCTAAGTAAATCTGGAATAGTCATCAATAACCACAAAGGTGTAGAATTCCCTACCTAGACTATGAACTGGCATAGGACCAAAAAAGTCCATATGCATGAGGTATAAACACCTCACCAAGTCTTTGTTTTAATGCTTTTGAAAGAAGCTTTGGTCTGCTTGCCTTTTTAACATGCAGAGCAAATGCTCTCCTTAGTGCATTTTATGTTAGGACCATTCCTAACTAGCTCTTTACTGAAGATCTTGCCTACGGTCTTATAGTTAAAATGAGCTAGCCTATTGTGTCATTTGACAAAGTGCGAGACTTTCTCATTTGCAACTAGTCATACGGGAGTGCTTGAATTTATACAAAGAAAATTTAAATAATACACATTTCCACTCCTAGTGCCTGTCAAGATGAACTCTTGGTCACTTCACTTTTTTATGTGGCACTCATCCTTGTGGAATGAATTGTCATAGCCAAGATCACATAGTTGGCTTATGCTTATGACGTTGTGTTACAATCCTTCCATATAAGCTACTTTTGTGAAAGTGGCCAAGCCATTTGAGATCTTACCATAACCTTTGGTAATCCCTTTTTCTGATCCACCAAAGATCACCTTTGGTTCATCCTTCACCGGAATGAACTCCCTCAAATTTCACTTTGTTCTAGTCATGTGCCTGGAACAACCACTATCCAAATACCATATAGGGGTAAGGAAAATTAGACTAACCTGCAAAACATATTTAATTAACCCTAGGACCACAATATTTATTGGGTCCTAGGTCCATGTTAGTCTCAAAATGAATATGTCTACCTGTAGTTTTTCTGGCTGGAAGACTTACTTTAGCCCCAAACACATTTGGGTTATGCCAGCAATCAATGACATAATGGCCTATTAAGCCAAAACACCAGCCTTCATGAAGGTTATACCATCATTTCTGAGCTGGCTTAATGACTGTGTTAACAACAACAACCTTTCTAGAAGGAACAACAGTCCCTTCTTCAGATTTATTTCAGCAACTATCTAATTGAAGGAGAGTCTTTCAGTAGCTTTAATTGAATTTTTTGAGTGCCTTTAACAACACTTTTCTTTGCATAAATAATGCTTCTAATAGAATCAGAAACACCCAAATCAGGCTTGCTATAAGACTAACCTTCAGTCAGAGTCTTTTCTGATTGAGTTTGAAGTTTTGCTACTGCACCCTTCTTAAGAATAGGGGCGGGAATACCAAAGTAATATGGTCCAGGATGGACCATTTGTATTTCCTCATCAGCAGCCTTGAAGGCACTCATTCCCATTCCACTTCTCCTTATATTGGAAGATACATTAGTATCCTTCTAAGAAGAATTCACATTCTTCCAATGACCATACATAGAGTCTTGGTAATACCTATTAGTAGGGAGTATTTCCCTTTAAAAGGAATGGATGGCTTAGCTAAAGCTTTTCCATTTCCTTTGAAAGAGGCATCTCTAGTGTTTCCCTTGAATCCAACTCCTCTCTTATTTCTCTGAGAGGTGAAGGATTCAATAATGGGTAACACTGAGTTGGGCTTAGAAAAATTTTCCACAACTTTCGTCTCCGTTTGGAGCTTTTCTTCTAGATCTCTAATAAGATATTCTTATACTTTATGGTACTTATCTCTATAAAAGTAATATTCTTCAACTAGCTGACTTCCCTTATCATTTATTCCAGCATGAATGCTATCTCATAATGATGGGAAGCATCAAGTTGTAGAGATGCAATCTATTGAGCCTGCTTTTTAGTTAGTTGCTTACTTCCTTTAAATGCTTCCAGAAGTTCACCATACTTATCAATCACTTCATTAATATAATTCTCAGATTCAGATTAACCTTCATCCATAGATGAGGATGCTTCTGAACCTAGACCATGTTATAACTTGACTTAGATGAAGTGCTGAATGGATAGTGTACCTTAGATGGACTAGGCTGATCCTGATTAGAATCCTCATCTAATCTAGCCATCAGACCAATATAGGCTTCATCTTCATCACCTGACTCTGAGGAGGATGAGTCAGTCCGACTTTTATCCTTCTTAGCAATGAAGGTTTTCTCCTTCTTGCCCTTCTTATGGTGATGATATTTCTCATCAGCCTCCTTCTTCTTCAAAGGACATTCAGCCACAATATGTCCTTGCTTGCTGCAGCAAAAACATATAATCTTATTAGAAATATGTTTACTAGGTTTTGGGTCATACCTGCCTTCCTTGGAAGGTTACTTCCTGTTTTTTTAGTAGTCCTCCTTATGTTGTAAAGAAGAAGAAGAAGTTCTGATCATCCACCACTTCTTCTTCATCAGCTTCATGAACTGCCTTGAGAAAGCAGCCAATTCCTCATCAGACATATTGCATTCTGGTGTCTCTTAATGTGAATCATTAGACTCAGCTGGCCTTCTTAGGAGAGAAGGATTCTTCTCTTTTCTCCTCTTAGAATTATCTACTTTGAAGGCCACTGTTGATTCTTTGGCCTGAGCTTTGCTAGTCTTCTCTACCTCCTTCCTTGCAGTCAGCTGTATTTCATATGACAGTGGCTTCCCAAACAAAGTTCATGGTGGAGTCTCTACTGGCTTTTCCACTTCTCTAATGGAATATATCTTAGTGTCCCAGTCTCTAGTAAGAGACCTAACAAATGTTTCATTTAGCTCATAGTTGCTAAAGACCCAGCCATAGGTCCTTAACTCATTTACAGTTCTAAAAAACCATTCATAGCAGCTAGTTACGGTCTCCTCCTAGATCTACCTGAAAGCCTCATACTCTTGATTGAGCATAAACTTTCTATCATCTCTAACTTCCTCAGTACCTTCAATATATATCACCAGAGTGTCCCATATCTCCTTTAAGGTTTTGTAGTGCACTAGGTTTTGAAAAATAGAGTCATCTATAGCACTAACTATCCAGTTCTGTTCCCTCTTATCCATTGCAGCCAAGATGTTTTCATCTTTAGTCAATTCTGCATAACTCTTAGGAATCTTGAGATTTACATCAAGAATAGACACTTTCACTGGAATGAATGATCCTTCTTGTATTGTGACATAAATCCTAGGGTATGATGCTTTCATAAATAATCTGACTCGTCTTTCTAGATTAAAAAAATTTCCTTCCTGCATAAAGGAAGCTTCATAGAACCTAGTTCCTTATGGTTCTCTCTTGAACCCATACTTATCTTTTCTCAGCTACCCTTTTTAGATCTACTCAGACTGTTAAGCCTTTCTTGAGCAACCTCCCTCTGATACCACTTGAATGTCTTTGAATACAAGGGTATCTAATCACCTAGAGGGGGCGCTGAATAGATTATTAAGGTCTATTTTATTCTCTTTAGATCTTTAAACCTTTCACTGAGTTAGGCCTTGTTTTGAATGATTAGTTTAGCTTTCAAGATATTCACACACAACACAACAGATATTTATAGTCATTCCCCAGTATATGGGTACATCCACTATCCCTCCCGCCTTTCTATAAAAATGTTAGACAAGGCACTTCTCCAATAACTTGGCTCCTCAGAGATTTCAGTATGGTCCCACTGGATCCACTTCATGAAAACTGATATTTAGTGACGAAAACATAGTGACGAAATATATTTTGTCACTAAAAACACCTCTTTAGTGATGAAATATAGATCGTCAGTAAAGGTGTTTCTTTAGTGACAAAATAAATTTTTGGTCACTAAAACATATTTTTAGTGACGAAATATATATTCAGTCACAAAAGTAATGTTTCAAAAATATTTAGTGACCCTAAATATGATAGTCATTATATTATTAATTTAATGACCCAAAAAATTTACCAGTAATCATGAACGTTATAAATAAATGAAATTATTTACATTATGCAATTTGTAAATTATGTCCTTTATTTTAACATGATTATATTAAAATTTAAGTGTTTTTTCAGGTTTCCCTGACGTCTTAAATCGTTCAACCCTTCGTGTGATTTGATCACAACAAAGTGACTCTCCGTGCCATAACGTCTTTAGCCCTTTCCCGTTCCGCCATCCTTCTTCGTCGAGACCTCGACGACACGTTGTCCATGAAGACGAGCATCTTGATTCCCCAACTCCTTTGTTGAGGATGATGACAAAACCTCGACAGGACGACGAGCCGATGACGAGGACAAGCAGGTTATACCTCTATTTCGTGAAATCAAGGGAGGTAGGATATTTCATTTTGTGATTTTGAAATAGATTCAATTTCAAGATATTTCATTCATTTCCTTACTCATTTAGTCTGATTCCATTTTCCATTGCCTCATTGTTTTGAACTTTGGCTGCAAATAGCAAGGGGATGAACCAATCTGATTGGCAAATACCACTGTGAGTTTTTCCATGTTTTTTATAATATTATTTTTACCCTAAAATTCAATGAAATTACCACTTCTTGTTGTTTTAAATGCAAATAGGATTTGTCCGGTAACTAAATCCCTTTGTTTATGCTCTGCACATTGGATCATTCCTGGTTTATGCTCTTACAGGAGAAGTTCAAGCGCTCGTCTTTCGCTTCAAGTCCAGGTAATTACTTCTAAGACCAATGGTTCCTCCACCATTGCTCTGGGTAAATGTGTGTTCATCTCCTTTTCACCCTCTTATAAGTTATATCAGTATTATATTACATGTTTTATATGATATTGCTAATCTAAAGTACCGAGGTATAAAGCCACTTCATTGTTTTAGAATTGTGGTCATTATGAACCTTATTGAGATAAAATTGTATAATTCTACCATGTTCAAAGATTAGTCTGCGATAAAAATGTGGAATACTTTTGTTGGGCTTCAGAGTGTTAATTCAGCAAAAGTATCGTCTATCTTTTCCTCCATGTATCTTATTGCATCTTTCTGTATAGTGGTGTTTTTTCTTATATAGACAAACTGCCATCCATTCCTTTATCACTGGATTCTGAACCCCAAAACACAACAATTTACAGTGTCCCGTTTAAGAGATAATTGGTTTAGCAAAAAATTATATATACTGATATTCTTATTACTAATGCCAAATAAGAAGTTAATTGCTCATAGATTATGGATCTATGATCCAAATGTTTTATATTTTTTGTTATAACATTACCCATGAGGAACATGGATGGTAATAATCTGATGGAAAGTGCTACACTTTTCTTAACTTGCCTATCATGTTCTTTGATGCTCGCAATCTGCTTCACATCTTACGCACTCTCGCATTTAGGTACTCTTGAACTTGCAGTTTTCTCTGTCATATGAAACATAAAATTTGACTTTGAGAGCTTTTAGATAGGAGTTTATATTTATATAATTAAATTAATTCTTATATCTCTTACTAGATTATGTAAATAGGGGAAACATCCTTTCCATGGGCATTATTTACTTCGATTGCCAACTCATTCATGCTATTGCAAACATCCATAAATAATCGTTTCAATGTTCTCAGGAGAGCATGCTCAAATGTAGGTTTCTCTCAGATTACAAGGTTACTTCAAAAATCATGTGTACTTTAAAAATCATTCTCAAAAATCATGTATTATCTTCAACGCCATTCACCAAATGTTCCTTCGCAAAAGATTTTTCTTGTTTCAGCATCTTCATTTCCTTCATTTAAAAGAATTTATCGTGTTCATCTCCTTTTCCCCATCTAATATTTTAGATATTAGCAATTATCATTTTACATATTTGTTTGGGAACTTCAATGCGTTAGCGTAATTGTACTATAGATAACACCTCGTGTGTAATCGAACGTGTTTTGTTTGTGTATCAGAAAATTAATACTCTCCCTGTGTTAATTTGCATCGCTTATAAAATCGACACTACAAAACAATTATTTTTGGATATTAATTTTAAAATCCTTTACATTTCATTTGCACCTCTTGAATTGATACTCGGCCTGTGTTAATTTATTAGTCATTTGATTTAGGGTTCATTTGGAAAGGCGGAGGGAGACGGGGCAGGAGAAAATGACGGGGTGGGAGCAACTAGAGGTGGGGAGGCGGGGTTGGAGACGGGGCAGTTGAGGGCTATTATGAAAGTTTGTAGGGAGCAAACGCCGACCACGCGCGGGGGGATTTGTTTTCCTGCATTATGGCGGCGATTACTCTAGCTCTGACGGGAAAACTCCCGGCAAAATGAATCCTTAAATTCTTATATCTTCATTTAGACTAAGGCTCTGTTTGGGGAGACTTATTTTCACCGGTCAAGCGCTTGCGACCGCATGAACCGGACCTTATTTAAGATTAGGTTCATACGGTCGTAACAGCTTGACCGGTGAAAATAAGTCCCCCAAATAGAGCCTAACTTTCTCTTATATTTTTAATATTATTTGATGTGTAGGTTTTGATAATGCTGCTTGGAGTAGTATGCATGTAGTTTTCGTGATTAAAGTGGTTATTTCATGACGTATGAATAAACTAAGGTTCTTGTGAGTACAAATTGAAGTTATAGTTCATTGTTGCTATTTTTGTGCACTTTTGTGCTGCTTGAATGCTTCCAAAACAATTTTTCCTTTGTTTCATGGAAGTTAGATGACCTATTATCTCCAATTACAGTCATAGTAATATTATATTACTTGGGAATCTTTCTACTAAAATTATTTGGCTATTTTGTGCCTTATTTGCTAAATTGGGGTTAATTTCAGAACAGGTTTGATTAAGGTTTTTATTTGATAGAATTCCTGCAAGTTCCTTTTGGTTCATTGATCGCATCTATTTGATTTAGGCATTTTTTTGCATAAAAATTGAAATTTTGACTACATGATATGTAATAGTTTATAAATTGAGATAAGTTCAGCATTCTTATTGATTTTCACATGCAGTACTTCATATTGGATCATAAGAGAGCATTGGAAGAATTATTTGGAGATAATTTAGAAATGCACACAATGCCTGCATACATGAAAATTCTGAAACAAACTGAGTTTCTGACTATACATGAAAGTGCGAAGAAGCTAAAATGAAGAAATTTGGAAACTCGGAGAAATTAACAATGCCAACCTTCTACCCAAACAAGACTGTACATAAATTTTGTGAGTAGTGACTAGCTGATGGACTAACTATAATGAGAAGGGATGTCCTTGCAGTTCGGAATTAGTTTGCGGCAAGAATCTTAACTGTAAGATTATAAAAAGTTACACCTACTAGCGTGTGATATATTTATTTATTTTATGTACCCACGTGAAAAGAAAAACTGATGTAATGCTTGTTTAATATATAATTTTTTTACGTATTGAGTTTAATAGAGTTAAAAGCTCTATTAGTCTGTATGAAGGGTTTGGGCTATCTCCCACCTTTTTTATTAATAAAATTAAAGAAACATTATCTTTTCATTCATGAGTTTTTTTTACCAAATGGATAATCTTTTTATTGTTGTATTTTAGTAATTAAAATTTGTTATTATTGCATTGCACAAATAGTGATTGACTAAATTTGGTCACTAAATATATTTAGTGACAAAATAGTTATCACTAATAATGTACATTTAGTGATGAAAAATAGTTGTCACTAATAATGTACATTTAGTGATGAAACTAGTTGTCACAAAAAATATATATTTAGAGATGAAAATTAATGGTCACTAAAACTGACATTTAGCGAAGAAAATTAGTCGTCACAAAAAACATATATTTAGTGACGTAAATTAATCTGGTCACTAAATACTTTTAGTGATGGGCCTTTTGCAAACACCTAGTTATAGATTAAATTTGGTCACTAAATAACATTAGTAACCAAACCGCAATATTTAGTGACCAAAATTTTCGTCACTAAATGTCAATTTTCTTTTAGTGATCGCAATCTCCATAGAGACCTTCAACATAGGACCCAGCCCAACGACACAGTAATCACTTAATCACCTACCACATGCACAAATGCCCCATAACACAGGCTGAAACCACAGCCCTAACACACACAGATCCAAGACTGGATCCTGCCACTAAGATCTATACCAGATTCTACACTCTGTCTTTATAACTTAGGCTTTCAATATAGATCTCAGCACATCCACCACTAAGCCTTTATAATCTAGGCTTACAAAATAGATCTTGAACAAACCCTATAGAATTTGAATATAAAAATAGATTTGAATCAACAGAACTTAATTTGTGAGTCAATTACTTCCTGAGCTGAGTGAATCTCAGCCCTATCTTCTTCACAACAATAAGGTTGATGTTCTTTAAGAATCTTCTACTTGTGTTGGAAGTAGTCTCAGAACCTTGATTCTGATTCTGCTGATGAAGGAGAGAGAGGAGAGATCATCTATAAGCTAACATGTTTTGAAGAACACAGATTGCTCTTCCTCTTCTTCACAGATCCATAGATTGATCTTCAATTTTGGCTCGACTTGGATCTCGAAGAAACTTTAGCTAGGGATGGACTTGGCAAATTCTTCTTCCTCAAAGAAATCCTCGGATCCTGCTGTAGCAGAAATTGATTGTCGATGCTAACTCAGAAACCCTTCAGAATAGTTGATTCGATCTTCTTATTTATACAATAATGGCGGGGGAAAAAGATGAAGTCCCGCTCCTCTATTTCGAATTGAGTTTCTCTCAAAAAGTTAATTTGATACAGATCTCATCCTCTATTTATAATCCCGTCATCCAACGAGATGATGACCACATGTAGCTTCTTAATCAGCTGATTATATCCTTTATTTCAAAGAATGAGACTGATGACGATGTTAGTAATGGATTACAGCTCTTCCTTAGTCATTTTTAACTTTGTTGACTTTGCTAACGTTAACCATTCTGGACTTAGAAAATTTCAGACAAGTACTGGCATTGAGTGAACAAGCTTTACTCAACGATATAACTTTTTCATTCTTATAATTTTTTATAAAGTGTAAAAGTTTTTAGAAATAAAATTAAAAGGAGCAAAAGTTTTTAGAAATAAAAGCTAAAAATCAAAGTGTTTTTAAAATTTTAAAATGATAACTTTTTCATTCTTATAATTTTTTTTGAAGGTGAAAGTAAAGTAATAAATAGGCTTAAACTAAAAATAAACAAAGGGAAAAGAAATTTAAAAGTTATCAGAACTATTAAAACATAAAAATATAACAACATAAAATTGAACTCATACACCCACACACACAATTTAAAAATAAAAACAAAGATACTTAAGATTGCTGAAAGAGAGGTACTCAAAGGCATTCTAGTACAATATGAGGATGAAAAGACTAACATAGTTTATTAATTAGAAAGTATGATTACAAAAGCTAAGACAAACACAAGGAGGGGGGAGTTATCTTTACATAGCACCAAAAGCAACTAAGCAGCAGTCCAACAGCAAAATGGCTCAAAAATTTGAACCCTTTGCTCTTACGAAAAAGTTCTATTTATAGACAAAAAGTGAAAGAGATGACACGCTGGTGTGTAGGGGAAGCAAAAATTCTGATGACTGGACTGGTTCTAGAAGTAGCGGGTATGGGACACATCATGGTCAACTTCACTGGAAGCATCGAGCATCGACAAAAAGAGTCGAGCGGCGTTCGGGTTGAGTTCGTCGAATGTCGAACGTCGAGTTATTGCTAGAAGCATCGAGTGTAGGGGCTAGGGAAATTATTCGGGCACATGGAGCATTTCATCGGGAGCTGGTGTTGGGTATTGCATCCACAATAACCCAGATTTTCATAAAGCCACCTTTGAACTGAGATGAATTAAGTTGTATTTGATCACTCTATTTAATTATGTGTTTGCAGACTATCATTGCTAAGTGTAGACCAATGTCAGTCTACTGTGCGTCATGAACATAGGACCAGACAGTGTAATCCCTCATTGTGTGATCCAAGGTGTTGACTCATGTGTAGCCTATCTATTGGGATACACTTCACATTCAAGAACTTGGAACATGGAATGAAGATTGGATTCTTGAAGAGAAAAATTTCCTAAATTAATTTTTTTTTAATTACACTTCTCGAGAAGTCTAGTATAGTTCTCGAGTAGTGGAGTTAGCATAACTCGAGAAGTTCACTATGTTCTCGAGAAGCTTATCTTAGTTCTCGAGTAGTCTCTACCTATACCTCTCGAGTAGCCAGAGCTAGCCTTGAAAATTTTTTAAGTCCATCTCTCGAGTAGCTGGGCCATAGTTCTCGAGTACTTAGCTTCTACTTCTCGAGAAGTCAGCTTAGTACTCGAGTACAAGTTTTAGTTCACGAGAAGTTCTATCTTAGTTCTCGAGTAATATTCTTTTAGTTCTCGAGCAGTCCAATTTAGTTCTCGATAAGTCTTAGCTCATAATTTTCGAGTACTTATATAAGTCCAAAACGTATAGGTCTCGAGTAATCAGCTTGTTCTCGAGCACGTATATTTACTTCTCGAGAACAACAGTCCATTTTTTCAAAAAACTGCTTAAGTTCAGAATCGCTGGAATTTTCAAATGACATGACGTGATTGGTCCACGTGTTGTCATTAATGTATATTCTAACAGTTAGGGGAAATCCTATATAAGGTCTTGTCATTAAGACTAACCCTAAGAGGTGAAACGTACCTTTCTAAAATTCTAAATCGGCCGTCTCTCTCAAGAAAGATTTTACAGAAGCCGCCGCTGCCGCTCAACATGAAGATGGACAAGGCTGTTTTTCGATCCAGAATGACTTGTTGTTCAAGGAATCTTCATCTTCTCCTTGATCGAGTAGGTCAAAGTTTCTCAGATCAGATCTTCTAGAGAGTCTTCTACAATTTCTGAAAAAGCTGCAAAGTTCAAGAAAGAAGACCTAGTATCAATTTTTTAGATCTGAGAGAAATTTCTATTTGTATTATCAAATCTCTTTTTAATCATGTAGGAGATTATTCTCCGAGTGTAGGATCTTCGTTCTCCGAGTTGTAGTAAGTATTCATCATCTGAGTGAAGATCCATTTGGATAAAGATTGTAGGAACTTGGTTCCGAGACGTAGAATTGGTTTTCAATCCGAGATAGTGGAGTAGCCGAGTCTAGTGATTTACTAGATCGGTGAGGGAAAGTGGACGTACCCAAGGTAGGGGAACCACTATAAATCTTCTTGTCATCTGTAATTGCTTGATTGTTTTTGTGCAAGTTCGGTAAATTTTTTATTCCGCAAATAGACACACAATTCACCTATTCACCCCCCTCTAGGTGATTTTGATAGACAACTTAACTCTTTCAATTGGTATCAGAGGGAGTTTGGTCATTAAAAGGTTAACACCTTGATCAATTTACTCTCTAAGTTGTCTCTAGAGAATTTTTTAAGCAATGGACAAGGCTAAAGATTTTGTCAAGCTTCCCCTGTGCACAAAGAACAACTTTCCCATGTTGAAAGAAATAATTAAGTTTTTCGTGGAAGCTGTGGATCCCCGGATCTTCATCATTATTGAAGAAGGTCCTTACTTTCCTATGACTACCTCCACTATAGATCCAACAAAGAAAGTCCCAAAGAAGTTGATGGATCTAGATAAAGACGAGATTGCACTTGTCTCACTGGATAAGAAAGCTAAAAATATAATAGCAAGTGCAGTCAATGACTCTATGCTGCAAAACCAGATTCATTGCCCATCTTCTAAGGAGATGTGGCAGTCTCTCGTCACTCTGATGGAAGGTACAGAAGAAGTGAGGGATGAGGGATGATAGAAGATCACTAATTAATCAGAAGTACGAAGCCTTCAGGCAAGGGCCTAAGGATACCATTGCAGATACATTTGAGAACTTTTTCAAGATAGTTAACGGCCTCAGAGTATATGGCCGAGTCTTCACCAGCGGAGAACTGAATGATAAGTTCCTCAGATTTTTAACCAAGAAATGGGACAATAAGGTATGTGCCATCAAGTAATTTGGAAAGCTAACAGAGACAGATCCTCAGAATCTCTTCGGGAAGCTGATCTCATATGAGCTTCAACTCAAAAGAAGGAAAGCTGAAGAAGAGAAGAGCATGTCTGCATACAAATAAAATTCTGATGCTTTAAAGGCAGACACCTCCAGGAAGTCAAAGGCTACCACTCCAGCCCGAGCACAAGAAGTTAGTGAAGAAGAAAATATGGAGCCAAGTACCTCAGGATCAGAGCAATCTGAAGGAGAGTTCTCCTTACACTCACGATAGTTCAAGAAATTATTGAACAAGAAGAAGCAATGGAAAGGAAACGATGCCTCTCACAGAAGATCACAGATTGATAGTGATCGACATAAAAAAGGCTCAAGCAGCCACGACAGGTATGGTTCTAAACAGAACAAACATATTTTGACTGACATAGTTTTCTACTATTGTAACAAGCCAGGTCATGTCATAGCTGACTGCCCCCCACAAGAAGAAGGAGGGTGGCAGGAGAGAAGAAAAGAATTCCTCGTACAATAATAAGAGGATAGAGAAGAGCCTGATAGGCAAAAAAAGACAAGACTCTTAGTGACTCTGACTCATCTGAGTAAAGTGAAGAAGAGGAAGCCTACTTTGGGCTTATGGCTCAATAAAATGATGAAAAAGAGCCCCAGTTCACTGGGGAGGTAAAATCTCACACCCCACCTTCAGAATCTTTAGTATCTGAGCATGATCATGAGGACAGCTCCTCTGACGATGAGTCTGAACTCATGGCCCAGTATAAGGAGTTGATCATGGCTTGCGACAAATGTCGACGAGTTGTGAAAACTCAAGCTAAAGAGATCAAATCTCTAAAAGCTAAAGAGAGCACCTTAAGAGAGGAAGTTGCTAAGACTAACTCACTCAAGGAAGATTTCAATAATACTATTGAAGAATATAATAAAGCTCTCGAGTACCTTGACTTGAAAGAGAAAATCATCAAGGAGTTGGAAGAACAACTCGCAGCTGAAAAGAAACTTGTTGAAAGTTTCTCAAAGCCTATGACTGTCCTTCCTCTCGTTGCTGAATTCTCAGCTAAGGCCAAGGGTGCTGGACTAGGCAATGTAAAAGCTCCTAGTAAATCCTCTAGGAGGAATAAGGCTAAGAGAAAGAATAAGGCCGCCAAGAAGGACTCAGCCGAAGAGAAGGGGAAAGCCGCTCAAGATAAGACTATATTTAAGAAAGTCATATTTCGAACTAATGAGTTTGATCTTGACTCATCGTACGACCACTTGACTAGGCCTACATATGTAGAGCCAAAGTCTCGTTACCAAGGATGGACTCGCACCAGAAACTTTGGTGAGAGTGTCTTTAAGGCGCCTTATAGAGAAATCATTCTTCAGGGCTATGGACCTTATGATCATGGTAATAACTTCAAGAAAGCACACAATGTAAAATCCATTATAGAAAAGCTTGTGATGTAGAAGAAATCGTGTGATTTCCATCATCATGAAGCTTCTTCCTCCAAGAATGCTACCCCTGCTAGGCCACCATTCCAGGAGGTCAAGCAGGAGAACTTAAGGCAAAGATACAATAGGTTAGACTGTTTGTGTTGCGACAGAATTTGTCATTTTGCGAACGATTGTTGGTTTAATCCAAGGAATTTTGCAACTCCTCAAGTTGGCAACATGAGAATGACCACTAAAAATGCTAATCCACATAGGGGGAGTGTTCTAACTCGAGACCAAGGAACCAAACGTGTTTGGGTTCCTAAGGCAAACTGATTATGATTGCAGGTATGTCCAAAGGCCACCAAAACGCCAATCTTGTATTTGGACAGTGGATTCTCTCGACACATGACCGGGACCAGAAGCCTACTTCAGAACTATTCTCTAGTGTTGAACGGACCAAAGGTCATCTTTGAAGGTTCAGACTGAGGAATAACCAAAGGCTACGGTATGATCACTAACAGTAGTGTATCCTTTTCAGATGTAGCTTATGTCAAGGGATTGGAACACAATCTTATATGCATAAGCCAACTATGTGACAAAGGATACATAGTTGAATTCCATTCTGACAAGTGCTTGATAAAGTCTGTTGAAAATATTGAAACGATTCTATCTAGCACTCGAAGCAGGAATATATTTTGTTTAAATTTCATTTGTATAGACTCTTCTACACCAGTGTATATTTAGTAAAAGATAGTGTGTCTCTTGGTGACTAATGGCACAAGAGGTTAGCACATATTAATTTTAAAACTATTAATAAATTATTCTCTCTGAACTTAGTACGTGATGCCCCGAATGTAAAGTGCGCTAAGGATAGACCTTGTCATGCTTATGTAAAAGTCAAGCAAACAAGGTCTAATTTTAAAAGCATAATAGGCAAAGACTCCAATAGGTGTTTACACCTACTTCATATAGACTTGTTCGGTCCACTGTAAATTAGAAGCATGGGAGGTAAGGAATATACATTGGTTATTGTTGATGACTACTCGCGCTTTGCGTGGGTGTTCTTTCTGAAACACAAGTCAGATACCTTCGATATCTTTACTAATTTTGTCAGGCAAGTCTAGAATGAATATACCTATTCCGTAGTAAAAATCAGAGATGACAATGGAATAGACTTCAAGTATAGGGCCATGACAGAATTCTGTGAAAGCCTAGGTATCTTTCATGTGTTTTCCTCTCCTCGTACTCCACAACAAAATTGAGTAGCTAAGAGAAGAAAAAGAACACTCATAGAGCCTTGCAGGACTATGTTGAGTGATGCTTCACTACCGGAGTACTACTGGGCTGAAGCCGTCAATACTGCATGCCACGTGCAAAATCGGGCACTCATAAATAAGAATCATGATAAGATACCTTACGAACTTTAAAAGGGCAAGAAACCAATTGTTTCGTATTTTATAATTTTTGGCAGTAAATGCTTCGTGCTTAATAATGGTAAGTATCATACTACCAGGTTTAGTCAGAAAGCTTTTGAAGGTATTTTTGTAGGTTATAGTATCCATAGTAAGGCATACAGGATTTTCAATAGAAAAACTCTGGTTGTATAGGTATCCATACATGTTATATTTGATGAGACGAGCTTGCTGTAAAGCAAATAGTCTAGTGTGCTTATTGTAGATGCAGGTACAAAGCTAACAGAAATTAGTTTAGATGAACTGACTGAAGGTGAAAGAGAAAAGTTCATCAAGAGCACTACTCCAACCCCCATTGGAGAGGTAGACAAACAAGATGAAGAAACCATCCATGTTGATGAAGTCACTCTAGTGGCTGAAGAAGTTTCAGATGCTAGGAATCTAGAGCTCAGACATCTGAAGGATCATCCATTGGACCAAATCATAGGAGATCCTCGGGATGGTGTCAGAACTTGTCAAGGTACAACTAAGGAGAATTTATATTTCAGATTTCTCTCACAAGGTGAACCAAAGAAGTTTGAGGAAGCAAACTCAGACACATCATGGATCATGGCCATAAAAGAAGAAATGAACTAGTTCAAGCACAGCAAAGTTTGGAAGCTAGTTCCAAGACCCAAAGATAAGAATGTCATCAGAATAAAGTGGGTCTATAGGAACAAGTTGGACAAGGATGGGACAATCATTAAGAACAAGGCCAGACTCATCGCCAAATAATACCGTCAAGAAGAAGGAATCGACTTCGACCAAACATGTGCTCCAGTGGCAAGGCTGTAGGCCATCAGACTGTTCTTGGATTATGCTTCACTGAAGGGATTCACTGTCTGTCAAAAGGACATGAAGTCCGCCTTCCTTAATGGTGACATAAAGGAAGAAGTGTATGTGGAACAGCCCCCAGGTTTTGTTTATATTAACTTTCCTGACTATGTTTATTTATTATCGAAAGCGCTGTACGGTTTGAAATAAGCTCCTCGAGCTTTCTACGAAATGCTATCTAGCTTTCTCCTTGAGAACAAGTTCACAAGTGGAAAGATAGATAAGACATTATTTCTTAGGGAAATTAAAGGCAAGATTTTGCTAGTGCAAATCTATGTCGACGACATCATTTTTGGTTCTACAAACGACAACCTCTACAAAATTTTTTCTGAACTTATGCAAGGGAAGTTTGAAATGAGTAGTATGGGAGAGCTGAAGTATTTCATAAGACTTCAGGTGAAGCAATCTGAAGATGGAATTTTCATCTAATAGACTAAGTTCACCAAGGAGTTGATTAAGAAATTCGGAATGGAGAGTGCAACCTCTATGAGGACTCAATTAGCCTCAGCTATGTCTCTGGAAAAGGATGAGAAAGGGAAACCTTTTTATAAAACCAAGTACAGAAGCATAGTTGGATCCTTGCTCTACCTTACTACCAGTAGACTAGACATAATGTTCTCTACATATATCTATGCTAGATTCCAAGTGAACTGTAAGGAATCTCACTATACTGCTGCAAAGCGGATCTTGAGATACCTTAAAGGTACATCGAATCTTGGCTTATGGTACCCAAGAAGTAATGACATCGAACTAATCGTTTTTTCAGATGCAGACTTTGTAGGTAGCAATGATGACAAAAAAGCACTTTCGGGATGTGTCAGTTCATTGGAAGAAGACTGATCTCATGGAGCAGTAAAAAGCAAAACTGTGTCACAATCTCAACAGCCGAGTCAGAATATATTTGTGTCAGCAGTTGTTATGCACAGTTGCTTTGGCTAAAGAACCAACTAGAAGACTACAACATGAAGGTTAAAGACATTCCATTATTTTGCGACTCCTCCAGCGTAATAGCAATTTCCAATAACCTAGTCTCGCACAGCCAGACAAAGCACATCGATCTCAGATATCACTTCATCCAGGAGCATGTGGAGCAAGGGGATGTGGATCTGTAGTACGTGTCAATAGATCGGCACGTTGTAGATATTTTCACGAAACTGTTGGACGAGACCAAGTTCAATTTCTTCAAAACTGAACTTAAGATGCTTAACAAAGAAGGATTGACCAAAAGAGTTCTTTTCAAAGCTCATGATTCGAGGATACTACAAAAAGGTTAGAAATTTCTCAAGTGGACATCTTTTCTCGAGACATAAAGTTACTTCTCAAAAAGTAAATATTTGATTCTCGAATGCTAAAGTCTACTTCTCGAGAACTCACATCTGTCTCTCGAGAAGTACTTTAAGTACTCGAGTTCTAAGAATTCACTTCTCGAGAACTCTAACTCTGCTCTCGAGAACTAATCTCCCTCTCGAGAAATGACCCGTCACTTTTCGAATTTTGTTCATTTCTTCATTTTTGCAAACCGCTTCCTTTTTTCCTTAATCAAAGGCTTATTTTAGGTTAATTAGACACTTAATTGTCATTAATAGGTTTATATATATACATAAAACTTTAGATATCAAAAATCAATCGATATTTCAAATCCCTTTCTCCCGAAAACTCTTCACCTTCCGCCGACTCAGAGATATCGACACCATTGTTCTCTCGCGCTTCATTCGATGTCGTCTTCAGTTTCTATGGCACAACAGTCCAACATAGGAGTTGGAAGTGAATTAGTGGTTGCTAGGATTGTCAAACTTTTACATGATTTCAAGAATCTTCTACTTCTTCTCAAAATCGCATGTCTGAACTTCATTCATCAAGAACCTTGCAAAATTATATTCCTAGAAGTTGAAGAGTTCTATAAAAATGTCAAAATAAGGAGGAATAGCACTATTTTGAAATCAAAAGTAAAAGGGATTAAGATCAAGTTGAACTAGTCCATTGTATCGAAACTTCTAAGGTTGTCGATTGTAGATGATGAAGATGAACTTACACAGGAAGATAATGACAGAACCTATCACTTCTGTGGAGTTCAAGTAGACATCACCTCTCTCAGAAGGACAGCTCTGAATGATGTAAGTAAGCTTCTGGTGAACATTGTTTGGATGATCCTCTGGTGCAGGATGGGGTCTGTTGGTTTCATCACCACTGACCTATTCGATGTAATGACTGCTATCGTCTGTAGGAAGAAATTTCCATATAGGATGATGATTTTTGATATGATAAGGGACAACATAAAAAATCCAAAGTTTTCCATGATAATATCTTTGATGCTGCATGAAATTAATCCAACAGTCTTTGACATCTCCAAAGTTACACCTATTCATCACCTGAAGAAGATCTCCATAATTTCTATACATAGGTGGGAGTTAATACTAAAGAACCCCAAACGGATTGCAAAAAAGCATGCACACCCTGCTTTTGAGGTCAGGACCCCATCTCCCTCCTCTCATTAAGTTATTGAACCATATGGTGTAGTAATTGAGGGGGGGACCTGCTTCCTCTATTCCAGATGATAGAATTCTCTCTCCTCCTCCTTCAGTGAGATCTCCAGTCAGAAGTCCAGCTAGATCACCAGTTAGATCACCAGTGAGATCTCTTGTCAGGACTCTAATCAAATCTCCAGTCCAATCTCCAGTCAGGACCAATGGCAGATATATCAGAGGAGACATTCTCAGATGAGCAAGTTTAGAAAACACTCAACTCTACTGCAGAAGATATAGTCAACATGATAAAAGAACTCACTCTTGATGAGCCCCTTCCTTCCCTCCACTTCGAAAATGCAGAAGAACCTTCAAAGGATACATCTCTAGCACCTTCTCCATCTCCAGTACCTTCTTCCCAAAGTAACTCCTTCTCCATCTCCAAGAAAAGACTCACCACAACTAGATACCTTCCTTCTCTCATAAGAGGATGATCTAGAACTAGAGGCAGTTGAAGCTCCTCTAAGGAGACTTGATTTCTCAATTCCCACCCTCCATGGTGAGGAAGGAGCTATAGTCATTCAAACTACCAGAGTTAAAAGTTCTATAGTTGTTTAAGAAATCCCTCCATGGGAAGTCCCTCCTCCACCTAGAATTGCTACTCCTGTTATTCCTGCTACTGCTACTGCCCCTATAAGTCAGATATTCTAAGCAAATTTGTAGTTATGTTGGCTGAGTAAAAAAAACATTTTTATGAATCTCTGAGAATAATCCAATACAAATATCTGCTCTAGAGTAAGAGATGAGCAAAGGCTTTGAAGAAATTAAACACAACACTGACTCTCTGAAAGAGCTATTTCAAATTGTTGGAAAAGTTATAGACAACACTATCACTAGTGTTGGTAAGGTCATGGATCAATCAATAACTCTTGCTAGCAACCAAATTTACTTGGAAAAGAAAACCCAGGAAAACCTCATGACAATCTCTGATGGGGTTGGTACCTTCAAAGAAATTTCAATAAACAAACTATCTGTAGAATTCAGAAAGGGGGGGAGTCTATTGATAGAAAATGTGGACAAGTTTATTACTACTGCCAACACTATCTGGTCTGAGCAGTTAACTGTAATTAATAATAATGTTTTACAACAGATCTAGTCTGTGAAATTTCATAACTATGATACTGTAGTCTGGATGCATAACTCGATATTCCCTGAATTCCAGGTTGATCCTAATGTCATACCTCATCACCTAAAGCCCCTTGCTGAAGGTAAATCAAGCCAGATGCCTTCTCAGATGCAGCCTCATATGCCATGCTTTTGTCCATGGCCAGAAGATAAAAACCTCCACCTGCTTCTAATGATCAAGTTTGGGGTGATGTGATTCCTCAAGGTCTACCTGAAATCCACATTACTAAGAAGATTAAGTATGGGGAAGGCCCCTCTTCTAACAAAAGTGTCCCTAAGCCAGACTCAGAGAAAAGGAAAATACAGGAATTTGCTGAAGTCTGGAGTCCTTCTTCCAAGGCTTTGATTCTTGATACTCTCAATTAGTAATAGACTACAATGAAAGTAGGAATCTCTACTACATATCCCCTGAGTGGGAACTCTATGAAAATTCCATGACTAAAAGGAGAATCTATGATAGAGAATATGGGAAGAACAATCCAAAGGCACCTCCTAAACCTCCAAGGCACTATCCAAAGCCTTTGAGGTACCAGAGAAGACAACAAGAGAAGTATGACAGGCAATATCAGATCAAGGACTGATTTTCTGTTGATTACTCTTTTTGAGATTAAGGATGAAATGGATGTTGATTTGAACTTTAAAACACAATATATATATATATATTTAATATCTAGTTTAGCTGATTCTGTGTTTAATTTTTCATCTCTAGCATTTGAATCTATTTTTCATATACAGTTCTTTCTTTGTTGATATAATTCACTTTAGTGTAGAGGGTTCTGACTTCTACAAATAGGGGGAGATTGTTGGGTATTGCATCCACAATAACCCAGATTTGCATGATGTCACCCTTGTACTAAGATAAATTAAGTTGTATTTGATCTCTCTATTTAGTTGTGTGTTTCAGACTATCATTACAAAGTGTAGACCAATGTCAGTCTACAGTGGGTCAGGAACACTGGACCATACAGTGTAATCCCTCTCTATATGATCCAAGGTGTTGACTCATGTGTAGCCTCTCTATTGGGATACACTTCACATTCAAGCACTTGGAACATGGAATGAAGATTGGATTCTTGAAGAGAAAAATTTCCTAAGTTCAATTTTTTTTTCTAGGTCCACTTCTCGAGAAGTCTAGTATAGTTCTCGAGTAGTTGAGTTAGCAGAACTCGAGAAGTTTACTAAGTTCTCGAGAAGCTTATCTTAGTTCTCGAGTAGTCTCAGCCTATACTTCTCGAGTAGTTAGAGCTAGCCTTAAAAATTTTCTAAGTCCATCTCTCAAGAAGCTGGATTATAGTTCTCGAGTACTTAGATTCTACTTCTCGAGAAGTCATCTTAGTACTCGAGTACAAGTTTTAGTTCTCGAGAAGTTCTATCTTAGTTCTCGAGTAATATTCTTTTAGTTCTTGAGAAGTCCAGTTTAGTTCTCAAGAAGTCTTATCTCATAATTTTCGAGTACTTACATAAGTCCAGAACATATAGCTCTCGAGTAATTTGCTTATTCTCGAGCACGTATATATACTTCTCGAGAACAACAATCTAGTTTTTCAGAAAATTGCTTAAGTTCAGAATTGTCGGAATTTTCAAATGACATGACGTGATTGGTCCACGTATCATCATTAATGTCAATTCTAACCGTTAGGGGAGATCCTATATAAGGTCTTGTCATTAAGACTAACCCTAAGCGGTGAACCGCAACTTTCTAAAATTCTGAATCAGCCGTCTCTCTCAAGAAACATTTTTTAAAAGTCGCCGCCGCCGCTCAACTTGAAGATCGACAAGGCTGTTTTTCAATCCAGAACGACTTGCTGTTCAAGGAATCTTCATCTTCTACTAGATCTAGTAGGTCCAAGTTTCTCAGATCAGATCTTCCAGAGAGTCTTCTTCTACAATTTCTGAAAAAGCCGCAATGTTCAAGAAAGAAGACCTAGCAATACTTTTTCATATCTAAGAGAAATTTTTGTTTGTATTATCAAATCTCTTTTTAATCTTGTAGGAGATTATTCTCCGAGTGTAGGAGCTTCATTCTCCGAGTTCTAGGAAGTATTCATCTTCCGAGTGAAGATCCATTTGGATCAAGATTGTAGGAACTTGGTTCCGATACGTAGGATTGGTTTTCAATCCGAGATAGTGGAGTAGTCGAGTCTAGTGATTTACTAGATCGTTGAGGGAAAGTGGATGCACCCAAAGTTGGAGAACCACTATAAATCTTCTTGTCATCTGTGATTGCTTGATTGTTTTTGTGTAAGTTCGTTAATTTTTTAATTCCGCTAATAGACACACAATTCACATATTCACCCCCCTCTAGGTGATTTAGGTAGACAACTTAACACTTTTAGTAGGTACTGGCTTCAAATTATCATGCTGCGTTCGATGAATGTCGAGCTGTGATCGACAAAAAGCTGGCGAAGAATGTTGATCGAAGAATCAGCGATCGAAGCATCGAGCTGCTTCTAGAAAAAAATTTGTCGAGCGCTGCTCGACGAAAGTCGAGCACTGGACGACAAAAGTGTTTTTTCCTACCCGGGCACAGGCATGACATGAAGTACCCGGGCATGTACTTTGATTTTTGACTTTTTCCTGAAAAAATTTAGAAAACAAATTTAAACTACGTTAGAAGATATATATATAAAAAAGAGCATTTTATTAAAGAAAAATTACTATAAATAACGAAAATAAACTAAAACTATATAAATAAACTACATAAAAATATGAATATTTACAACTTATCAAATTCCCCCATACTTAAGCTTTTGCTATTCCAGAGCAAAAGTTGGAGATGAACTTATAAGAATTAAAAGATATCATAAATTTATCTATCGCTTAAATTAATTAAAAGAGAGACCAAAATTTTTGTCACTAAAAGTTAAATTTCTTGTTGTGATCGCAGTCTCCATAGAGACCTTCAACACAGGACTCATCCTAACCACACAGTAATCACCTGATCACTAACCACAGGACCAAATGCCCCATAACACAGGCGGAAACCACAGCCCTATCACACACAGATCCAAGACTGGATACCGCCATTAGGATCTATACCAGATCCTACACTCAGTCTTTATAACTTAGGCTTTCAATATAGATCTCACAAGATCCACCACTCAGCCTTTATAATCTAGGCTTACAACATAGATCTTGAATAAACCCTATAGAATTTGAATATGAAAATTGATTTGACTCAATAGAAATTAATCTGTGAGTCAATTTCTTCCTGAGCAGAGTGAATCTCATCCTTATCTTCTTCACAAAAACAAGGTCGATGTTCTTTAAGAATCTTCTACTTGTGTTGGAACTAGTCTCAGAACCTTGATTCTGATTCTGCTGATGAAGGAGAGAGAGGAGAGATCTCCTATCAGCTAACTTGTTTTGTAGAACACAGATTGCTCTACCTCTTCTTCACAGATCCAGATATTGATCTTTAATTTTGGCTCGACTTGGATCTTGAAGCAACTTCAGCTAGGGCTGGCCTTAGCAGATTCTTCTTCCTCAGAGAAATCCTCTGATCCTGCTATAGCAGATGTTGATTATTGCAGCTAACTCAGAAACCCTTCAGAATCGTTGATTCGATCTTCTTGTTTCTACAATAATGGCGGGGGAAGAAGACAAAGTCACGCTCCTCTATTTCGAAATGCATTTCTCTCAGAAAGTTAATTTGATTCAGAACTCATACTCTATTTATAATCCCGTCATCAAACGAGATGATTACCACATGTCGTTGCTTAATCAGCTGATTATATCCTTAGTTTTAAAGAATGAGACTGACGATGACGTTAGTAATGAATTACAGCTCTTCCTTAGTCATTTTGAACTTTGTTGACTTTGGTGACATCAGCCATTCTGGACTTTGAAAATTTCAGACAAGTACTTAGGCGTTGAGTGCGTTGAGTGACCAAGCTTTACTCAACAATATACCTTTTTCATTCTTATAATTTTTTATAAAGAACAAAAGTTTTTAGAAATAAAATTAAAAAGAGCAAAAGCTTTTAGAAATAAAAGCTAAAAATCAAAGTGTTTTTAAAATATTAAAATGATAACTTTTTCAATCTTATAATTTTTTTTGAAGGTGAAAGTAAAGTAACAAATAAGCTTAACCTAAACCTAAATAAAGGGAAAAGAAAATTAAAAGCTACCAGAACTATGAAAACATAAAATATAACAAAATAAAATTGATCTCATACACCCACACATAATTTAAAAATAAAAACAAAGATACTTAAGATTGCTGAAAGAGAGGTACTCAAAGGCGTTTTAGTACAATATGAGGATGAAAAGACAAACATATTTTATTAATTAGAAAGTTTGATTACAAAATCTAAGACAAACACAAGGAGGAGGAGGGGAGTTATCCTTACATAGCACCAAAAGAAACTAAGCAGCAGTCCAACAACAAAATGGCTCAAAAGTTTGAACCCTTTGTTCTTAAGGAAAAGTTCTATTTATAGACAAAAAGAGAAAGAGGTGACACACTGGTGTGCAGGGGAAGCCAAAATTCTGATGACTAACCTGGTTCTAGAAGCAGCGGGTGTGGGACACGTCATGTTCAACTTTATTGGAAGTGTTGAGCATTGACAGAAAGCGTCGAGCGGCATTCGGGATGAGTTCGATGAACGTCGAACGTCGAGTGGTTGTTGGAAGCGTCGGGTGTAAGGGCTGGGGAAATTCGTCGAATGCAGGGAGCATTTTGTCGAGCGCTGGCACTGGCTTCAAATCATAGTGTTGCGTTCGACAAACGTCGAGCTACGATTGACGAAAATTTGGCGAAGAATGTTGATCGAAGAATCAGCGGACGAAGCGTCGAGCTGAGATCGACGAACGTCGAACTGCTTCGAGCAAAATTTTCGTCGAGCGCTGGTCGACAAAAGTCGAGCGCTAGTCGATGAAAGTGTTGTTTCCTGCTCGGGCACAGGCGTGACATGAAGTACACGGGCGTATACTTTGATTTTTGACTTTTTCCTGAAAAAATTAAGAAAACAAATTTAAACTAAGTTAGTAGATATATATATATATATAGAAGAGCATTTTATTCAAGAAAAATTACAAAAAATAACAAAAATAAACAAAAACTACATAAATAAACTACATAAAAATATGAATATTTACAATTTATCAAATACTCTCATACTTAAGCTTTTGCTATTTCAGAGCAAAAGTTGGAGATGAACTTATAAGGAATCAAAAGAAATCCTAAATTTAGCTACCATTTAAATTAATTAAAAGAGAGATCAAAAAAATTATACAGGGCATAAGAGTTAAGTCTTTAAATTATGAACATGATTTAAATAGAGGAAAAAGTTTGTCCAAAAGACTTCTTGATGTAATCAAATAGAATCAAAATTTTGTAATCGTTAGCTTAACAAAAATAGTTTGGAATTATAGAAATTTTAGCTTGTGTGAGTTTTACGGGAAATAATGCAATTTAAAAATTATGCTCTCAAATTGATTTTAAATTAAATCTAGAATCATTGAAATTGGCTAGAGGGGGTATTTTGATTTATGAAGAGGGCTTAGATTTAGAGGCGAGGTAATTTTTTTTCAAACCTCTAATAATTTTTTTTGCATTTGGATGTTTTAGGTAAATGAAATCTTATTTTCCTTAACATATAATTTTTTTTAACAACTTCATATTTACCCAATGTATATACATAGAAGTAATGAATTGTATCCTCTTACTCCGTGACATATAATCTTTTTTGTTTAAAATATTGGATGTCTATGTTTACGGAATGAAATTTTGTTCCCATTAACATACGATCTTTTACGGGTAAAATTTTGTTATCATGAAAAGTAAGGCATGATAATTATGGGGAGAAAGGATTTTCAAAGAGAAAATTAGATTATAATCAAAAAGTTTGAGAGCAACATTATAAATTGAACGTTCCTGTGTTTCAGAAAGCTAGAAGTAAACATAATTGAATCCTATAGTTGTTTATTTCTAACATAATACACATGCTCTATTTATGATAAATTAGAAGTAGTGTCGAAAATGAGTCCCCTATCTTAAGAACAAAGTGTAATAAATTTTTTAAAACTTAACCCCGGATATTTAAATCTATCGATCTATAATTAATAAACGAATAGTAAATAAAGAATTAATGAAATTCACTTATAAATAAACTTGCAACTATATTTGTTTTTAAATTTTTTCGGATTTTTTAAATTATCATTTTTTTGTCATTTTAATTTATTTCTTTAATATATACATACTAAAAATGAGAAAAAGGTATATATATATATATTGAAATATTTTATGTTTGTTTTCTAATTATATTGTATTTTTGAGATTTTTAAGCAAATATTTACAAGAGAGGAAAAAGAGAAAAGTTATTTACCAAAGGAGGACGAAAGGAAGAGCGGAGAGAGAAAAGAATCATTTTGGCTGACTGTTTTTGTTTTGACGTATATTCTCAGTAAAAGTAAAAAGGCAGTAGGAAACAGCGCAGAATTTACAAAAAAATATATACAGAAAATATTTACAAAAAATATATACAGAAAATATTTACAAAGAATATTTACAAAGTAAAACTAAATATATTTTTTTGGAATATTTTTTGTTTCGGAATTTTTTTTGAAGATTTTGATGTTAAAAAAAGTATTTTTGGAGTTTTTCATTTTGTAAATTATTTGTGTTTTAATTTTATTTTCGTTTTTGTATTTTTAAATTTTTTAAAGTGCGAAAAATGGAAGTGTAGAAAGGAATGCACGAAAACACCCCATACTTAATTCCAACATTGTCTCCAATACTGAATATAAGTATGCGAAACAAAAAAGAAATGAAATGCAATATGTACAAAATTAAAAAGTGAGGGTAGGAACTTCCCTGGAATGTGTTCGGGGAGGCCCAATTAAAAATCCTACATTATTAGAACAAATAGGAAACAAAATAAGGAATGAGCGAAAAGTTAGACCTGGGGTGCCTCCCTGGTGCGCTTTGTTTATAATCGTGTAGCTTGACTATTTTTGTGGGGTTATAATGTTGAGGAAAGTAATGGTTTCGTTAACACTAATCACTGGATCACTCGCTATGTATAACTTTAACCGATGATAGTTTACTTTAAACGAAGCTTTTTCTGGGTGGGAGATGAGTACGGTCCAATATGGCCATACCTCTTCAACTTTGAACAGGCTGGACAAACGTGATTTTAGTTTACTCGGAAAAACCCTAAGATGCGAAGTACAAAGAAGGATAAGAATGCTCGGAGAAAAAAAAAATTTGGTCTTGTTTTTTCGATTGTGATAGAACTTAGAACGCTCCTTATAGAACTTATTTCTCTCATAAGCATTTACATGACATTCCTCGAGCTTGTTTAGTTGCAGTTTTCTATTTTGAGCGGCTAAGTTAGCCTTGAGGTTTATGAGTTTTAAAGCCCAAAGTGTGCGATGCTCTTATTCGACGGGGAGATGGCACGCTTGCCATACACTAATCGAAATGGTGTATAACCAATTGCATTTTTGTATGTCATACGATACTCCCACAACGCATCGTCGAGTTTGACAAACCAATCTTTCCTATTAAGTGAAATGATTTTTTTTAATATACGCTTAATTTCTCGATTTACTACCTCAACTTGGCCACTTGTTTGCAGGTGGTAGGGGGTGACATGTTTGTGTGTGACTCCATATTTATCAAACGTCTTAGCCATTTAGGCATTATAGAAATGCATTCCCCTATCGCTCACAATAGCCCGAGGCATTCCGAAGCGAGAAAATATTTTTTTAAGAAAGGTATCGACGACTTGCGCATCATTGGTGGGGAGTACTTGTGCTTCCCCCCACCTTGATACGTAGTCAAACGCTACTAAAAAATAAATATTTTTAAAAGAAGGAGGTAGGGGGCCAATAAAATCGATGCCCCATAAATCGAAGACTTCGCACTCTAAAAATAAATTTTGGAGCATCTCGTCGCGATGAGAGATATTACAAGGCCGCTGGCAGCTATCGCAGGAGCGCACAAAAATGTGAGCATCTTTGAAGAGAGTGGGCCTAAACAAGCACGCCTCTAGCGCCTTTTGCGCGGTCCAGTTAGCCTGGTTATGCCCACCGGCCGGACCCTCATGGTAGTGTCGAAGTATTTGTGTGCACTTCGCACCCGCGACTTATCTTCGGACTGCTTGGTCCGTATAGATAAGAAAAAGAAAAGGGTCCTCCCAAAAGAAATTGTTCAAGTCAGAAAAGAATTTCTTATTTTGCTGGCTTGAAAAGTCTTTTGGGAGCACCCGCTCAACTAAATAGTTTACAAAATCTGCGAACCAAGGCAGGGAAGAAGAAATGGTATTTATGGATAGGAGGCATTCCTTCGGGAATCTATCATTTATGTATGATTCGACGAGTGCTTCCGTACCAAGAATTTTTAAACGGGAGAGGTGATCGGCGGCTAAATTTTCCTCGCTCTTGTTATCCCGGATCTCCAAAGAAAATTCTTGAAGGAGGTTAAACCATCATAGAAGGCGGGGCTTGGCTTCCATTTTAGTTAGTAAACATTTTAAGGCGGAGTGGTTTGTAAATATGATAACTTTAGATAACGTTATATACGAGCAAAACTTATCAAATGCGAAAATGACGGCAAAGAGTTCCTTTTCTGTAGTCGTGTAATTACCTTGTGCGAAAGTGAGCGTCTTGTTAGCGTAAGAAATTGGATGAAAATATTTGCTCATGCCTTGGCCAAGAATGCCACCTACGACAATATCACTAGCATCGCACATAATCTCGAACGGAAGGGACCAATCGGGCGCCACTAAAATGGGATAATTTATAAGTTTTTATTTTATAAAATTAAATGCGGACTCACATTCGCTACTAAAGACAAAACTAGATTCCTTTTCTAGGAGGCGAATAAGCGGCTTTGTTATTTTAGAAAAGTCTTAAATAAAGCGCCTATAAAAGCCCGCGTGGCCTAAGAAACTCCTAATGGATATTACGTTAGAAGGCGGGGGAAGTTTTTCAATAATTTCTACCTTGTCCTTACCTACCTGCATCCCCTTAAACGAAATCTTATGGTCGAGAACCAAACCTTCTTGAAACATAAAGTTACACTTTCCCAATTTAAAACGACATGCGTGTCCTCGCATCACTGGAGGACGCAATCTAGATTTCGAAGACAAGGGGGGAAAGAGCATCCGAAAATAGAAAAGTCATCCATAAACACTTTCATAATCTCTCCTACCAGCTCGCCAAAGATTGCCAGCATACATCTTTAGAATGTAGTCTGCGCATTGTTGAGGCCAAATGGAATTCTTTGATAGGCGAAGGTGCCCAATGGGTAGGTAAAAGTTGTTTTCTATTGGTCTTCTAGGGAAATGGGGATATGGAAAAACCCCTATAAACCATTAAGAAAACAATAAAATCGATGACCGGACAAACGCACCAGAATTTGATCTAAAAATGGTAGTGGAAAATGGTCCTTACGGGTGCCATCATTAAGTTTTCTGTAATCGATGCACACGTACCAACCCATAATAGTACGAGGTTGGAAATGTTCATTATGCTCATTTTCCACTACGGTAAGACCGCCCTTCTTGGGCACGACATGAATGGGATTAACCCAAGCACTATCGGAAATAGGATAAATAATCCCCTCATCTAATAATTTAATATTTTCGGCTTTAACGATGTCTTTCATGTTTGGGTTAAGACGTCGCTATGGCTGAATGGCTTGCGGCAATTATCGTTTAGGAAAATCTTATGAGTGCAAAAAGAGGGGTTAATCCCCTTAAGATTAAAAATTTGCCACACAATTTTGTGGCGATGTTTGAGCAAAACTTACAATAAATCGAAAGTCTCCGAATCACTCAAATACGAAGAAATGATAACGAGAAGGGTATCATTTTTTTCCCCAAAAAAGCGTATTTGAGAGATTCGGGTAGGTGTTTGAGGTCTAGGATGGGTGGTTCTTCTAGCGAGGTTTTGATTATAATGTCTTTCGAACCAATTGATTCGAAAGGCAAACCAATATATTTATCCTCTTCGAAATTAAAAGTTTCGAGGGCGAAAATATCGTCGTTAAGAAAAATTGACTCGAAAATGGGAGAAGAACGATCTCCGAAAAAGTATCTAAATTATAACAGAAATAATCGCTCGATGATAAGTCCTCCATCGAGGGATTAATAGAGAAAGTATCCTCATCATCTCCCACTCAAAGGAGGAGACGACGGTTACTCACATCAATTAATGTGTGGGAGGTGGCGAGAAAAGGGAGACTGAGTATAATTTGTACATCGGTGTCCTCCTCGACGTCCAAGATGAAGAAGTCTATCGGAAAGATAAACTTATCAACTTGGACAAGGATGCCCTCCATTACCCTGATGGGAAACTTAATCGAGTGATCCGCTAGTTGGACACACATATTAGTATGGGCCAGAGTGCCCAAACCTATTTTTTGAAAGAGCGAGAATGACATCAAACTAATGCTCATGCCGAAATCTGCAAGTGCGTATTTTACTAATATATTGCCAAAAAGGCACGAGATAGAAAACCATCCCAGGTCATTTTATTTTTGGTGAAATTTATTAGTAAGGGCCGCCGAACAGTTTCTGTTGAGAGAGATATGCGAAATATTTTCTAATTTTTGTTTATTAGAAAGAATTTCTTTCAAATATTTCACATACTTTGGAATCTGCGAGATTGCATCGCAGAATGGAACATTAATATGAATTTGTTTTAATAGTAAAATAAATTTTTTGTATTGCGCATCCTTATGCTCACTATCTAACCTATGCAGATACGGCATGGCCATATTTATAATAATTTTTTCGTTTAAAATCGTTAAAGGAGGGGTAATCGAAGAAGGGGGAAGAGGGGTCGGAGGAGAAATATGTACCTGCGGATCGATCTGTTTTGGATCGACCACCTCTTAAGCACTACAGAGGGTTATAGAGTTGTCATTCTCGCGAGGGTACGGCTCCGTGTTTCCTGGTAGTGCCCCGAGCGCGTGCTCGGACATCATTCTCGCCAGTTGTCCAACCTATTGTTCAAGGGTTTTTAGCGATCCGGTGATGTTTAGGATATTTGACTCGTTGGACGCTATGTATTTATAAAAAATTTCCTCAACTAGAGAAGGTTTCGTAGGAGGAGTCAGGAAAAATGCGGGGGCAAAATAATTAGCGGGGCACTGCTCATTGTTCGCATTGCTCCAAGAGAAATTGGGGTGTTTCCTCCAACCCAGATTATAGTTGTTGTTGGAGTTTGGGGAAGGGCAACCGTAATTTCCAACGAAATCTACGAACTCTTCGGCCACGCAAACATTAGGGGGAATAAAACAAGGTGGAGTGGAGGAGGAATTAGTCATCTCCGCCACATACTTTGTTAACATTTCAACTTGAAGGGTTAAGAGAGCAATGACATCCACTTCAAAAAGTCCAACCCCATCCTTAGCGCGTCCCCGCGGGACATTCCACTGGTAGGCGTTCATATCCATCTCTTCGATAAGGGCTTGGGCAGCCTCGAGGTTTTATTATTTAAAGTGCCCCCGGCATCCGCATCAATCATTTGACGTATCTGATAGTTAAGCCCATTATAAAATATTTGGACCTGCATCCACACAGACAGCGCGTCGTGCAGACACTTGCGAAGGAATTCTATAAAAATCTCCCTAGTCTCAAATAGAGACTCAGAATCATTTTGCACAAACGATAAAATGTCTGCGCGCAACTTTGCAGTTTTGCGGGCGGAAAATTCTTTGCTAAGAACCGTTCCCCATGCTTAGCCTAGGTGGTGATACATCCTCGCAGGAGGGAATTCAACCACGCCTTAGCTTTGAATTTAAGGGAAAAGGGAACTAAGTGTAAGCGAATGGCATCTTTAGTGATGCCATTAATCTTAAAGGTGTCGCAAATTTCTAAAAAATTAGACAATTGAACATTCAGGTCCTCATCCGGCAGTCCATCGAACAACATGGCTTTTTGGATCATTTGAAAGACACTCGATTTTATTTCAAAATTATTATTCGCCACCGTAGGGTGAACAATACTTGACCCAGTATCATCTAGGATAGGCCGGGTGTAATAAGACATAGTACGCTCGGCCTCTTGGACAGGGTTAAGCTCGGCTATAACTACACCAGAGGGTTCTCCGATAGATTCTTTGGGGTCTAGAAAAGGATTTCGGTGCTGAGATCAAATACACGCAAGAGAGCATTCGATCTCAGGATCGAAATAAAAATTTTCGGAGTCCGAGGGTTGTCCACAGGTCATACACCTTAAAATATATACTAAAAAAGTTTTTTTTTGGGTTTTAAGTAGATTTTTTAATTTTTCATTTTTTTTGTTTTTCTAGAAAAAAGGTAAAATTAATAGACTCGGGAATTCAAAATAGCAACACGAAGAGTCCCCGGCAACAACGCCAAAAAGTTGATGCGCACGGAGAGAAAGGGTTCCGCGCGACGAGAGAGGAGGCAACTGCACCTGTCGTAAGTAATAAAGGATATTCCGGTGGGGAATATCGAGGTCGTATATTTCCCGGGGCTTATTGACTATTTCTACTCCTTCTGAAGGGACTATTATTTTACCGAAAATATCTTGTCGGGTTTTAGTGAATTAAAGCGGTTATAAATGAGAGTTGTAAAAAGACTTAGAAAAATTCGATGAAGGGTTAACGCTCGGCATCGAATTGGATCGAAACTAAAACGACTCTTCATAATTATAGAACTTATTTTCAAATTAATTAAAGACAACTTGTCATGGAGGTTACACAAACATGAGCTCACCTAGGTATAGGTATATCACTCACCTGAACATTAAGAATATTTGACCAAACTCTCATCCAACGAAGGATTCCTCTTAATGCCTGCTTTACGCTAAGAACCCCACTATTGGGTGGGGAACCCAATCCGGTTGAATTATGATTCTACTCTCTCGAGGGTATGCATGCAACTCTTTTTACCTAAGGGTAATCAGTCCATATGCATGACCTCTCGGTTAGCTAGCGTATAGATAACGGAAATAGAGCCCACACATTGATATGTTGTTCTATGCGTTGCATACCCGGGGCAAACCTTAAGCCCTTTAATTAAAGTGAGAAAAAGATCCTTTAATTATTTAGAGTGATTTCATATGTCCCAATGCTCTTCGATGTCGAGGGCTAAGAACGATTAGCCACTTATCAATATGTGGACTGCTTATGAGGCAAGATGATGCGCGATTTCGAAACTAAACTCTAAATTGTTATAAAAATAGGAAATAAAAAATAACGTATAGTTAGGAACACAAGGCAAAAACAAATTAATCGCTAACAAAGAACTTACACGCACAGCGAACCCATAATAAAAAAAACAAAGTTAAACAAAAGGAATACATAAATGAAATAATAAGTCCTACTTAAACGAGTAGGCAGGAAATAACGAGTCCTACTCAAACGATTAGACGGGAAATAACGAGTTCTACTCAAACGAGTATGCAGGAAATAATCAGTCCTACTCAAACTAGTAGGCGGAAAATGAAAGCGATTCCTACTCGAATGAGTTGGCGGGATGTAATTGCGCACACACACACACACACACAAACACACTCTACATAATTAAAAGAAAGCAATGAGAATTATCGCATACACACACTCACTCTACATAATTGAGACAACGATAAAGAAAGCAATGAAAATTATCTCATACACTCACACACTCTACATGAAGTTGAAAGATCAAAATGAAACTTAATATCATACACTCACACCCCCAATTTAAAAATAAAAACAAAGTAATAGAAAAATTAAAACAATTACATTCCTACTCCAAGAACTTGCTAAAAATAACCAAAAAGATGAAATAAAATTAAAAAGAGCAAAAGTTTTTAGAAATAAAAGCTAAAAATCAAAGTGTTTTTAAAATATTAAAATGATAATATTTTCATTCTTATAATTTTTTTGAAGGTGAAAGTAATGTAATAAATAGGCTTAACCTAAACCTAAACAAAGGGAAAAGAAAATTAAAAGCTATATGAGGATGAAAAGACTATCATATTCTATTAATTAGAAAGTTTGATTACAAAAGCTAAGACAAACACAAGGAGGAGGGGGGAGTTATCCTTATGTAACACCAAAAGCAACTAAGCAGCAGTCCAACAGCAAAATGACTCAAATGTTTGAACCCTTGGTTCTTACATAAAAGTTCTATTTGTAGGCAAAAAGATAAAGAGATGACACTCTGGTGTGTAGGGGAAGCCAAAATTCTGATTACTGGCCTGGTTCTAGAAGCAATGGGTACGGGACACATTATGGTCAACTTCACTAGAAGAATCGAGCATCGACAGAAAGCGTCGAGAAGCGTTCGGGTTGAGTTCGACGAACGTCGAACGTCGAGTGGTTGCTGGAAGCACCGAGTGTAGGGCCTGGGGAAATTCATCTAGTGCAGGGAGCATTTCGTCGAGCACTGGGACTGGCTTTAAATCGTCATGTTGTGTTCGACGAACGTCGAGATGCAATTGAGGTAAGACTTGCAAAGAATGTTGATCGAAGAATTAGCGGACGAAGCATCGAGCTGAGATCAATGAACGTCGAGCTGCTTCTGGCAAAATTTTCATCAAGCGCTGGTCTATGAAAGTGTTGTTTCCTGCCCGGGCACGGGCGTGACATGAAGTATACGGGCATGTACTTTGATTTTTGACTTTTTCTTGATAATTTTTAGAAAACAAATTTAAACTAAGTTAGAAGATATATATAAAAAAGGAGCATTTTATTAAAGAAAAATTACTAAAAATAATGAAAATAAACTAAAACTACATAAATAAACTACGTAAAAATATGAATATTTACAATTTATGACTCCCTCAGAGGATGTAGCCTCATCATTGATATGGTTGAGAGAGATTTTCCATAAGGGTATTATATTTATTTTTGACTGGCAAAAGCCTTTACAAACAACGTAGTTTGGCTATTGACAAACTAGTTTGGGGTGCATTTAATAAAACCAAAAGGTAGGGTTCTGCTATGTGCAGACCAGACTTGGAAAACTATAAAAAGATCCTGAAGGGCACCTTTGGAAAAGATCCATTTTTTCATCTTCCTCCTCTGTTTAATCTTGGTTTGCTTCTAGTTCCCTCAAAAGGTGTTTTGCTTCAGCATCGGTTTGGGAGGGGAAATGCTCATAGATCTTCCGGGTGTGTGGTGGGACCTCTGAGCTGTAGCCCATGGTCAGTATTTGGTTCGAATTCTTCAGTAAAGCGATCTTCTCGGGAGAAGTAGGTACAGGCTGCCCCTTTTGGGTCTAAACTCTTTGTTGGGCCGAATCTTGGTTCCAACATTTTTGGTGCGGTGAGTGTAGACCATAACCTGCATGTGAAAAACAAATGTAAGATTCATGTATGGGGGTGAAGGATAAGGTCTCGACCACAAAGAATTGCCACCACCCGCAACACCAGCTATCGTTAAGATGTTCGAAGATTTCAAGAGGGAGATCTTGGAGACCATTCATCATGTACTCTCCGCGTATGCTGAGTTCTCAACACCTGTTGATCTGGTGGTTGTGGCACTATCCCTATGAAAGAACGCCCCGGGTAAGACACTAGGAAAATAAGTGGCGTGTGAGGGGTTCGAGCGGGATCTCACTGGGTTAGAGCTCTTCACCAGCTTGGCGGGTGTTGGCCCGACCAACAAGTTGATCATGAAGGTGGAGCACGCGAGACTGGCGAGTGGAGGAAGCCCAATCTATGGGTTGATTGTTTTAACACCAGTTCCAGAGGAGTTTTGGGAGACGGAGATGACATACTACACCGACAAGGTTGACTACGTCTAGCACATACAGTTCTTTGAGGACGTGGTCTTCATTAGGAAGTTGTCAGACATTCAAATGTCATCTTTTCGCTATTACACTAAAGGAGAAGCAAGGGACTAGTTTCACTAGCTCCTAGTGGGATTTATCTATGGGTTCGAAGATTAGCGCAGAAGTGTCCAATTGCATTTCTCTAAATCCAAGAAGAGGAAGAAGAGTGTAGAGTCACTTTTCCTGATCAAGCATGGGGGAGAGGAGTATTTGGCTAATAATGTGGATAAGTTCTAGAAAAGATCTTGCTCATTCAGGAGGTGACAGGATTCACCCTCCAGCTCGCATTCAAATCGGGGCTACAACAGGGTTTCTTCAAGAAGAGCATGAACCAAAATAACCCTTATCCTTCGAATAATTGATGGAAAGGGCGGCAAAAAAGATCAAAGGAGAGGTAGTAAACCTGGCATTAGCAAAAACGTTAGCAAGGTTGAGTGACTCAGAGTCGAGGGAGTAGGTAGGTTCAAGGAAGGAGGAGGGAAGGAGGAGAGAGGAGCCAAGGGAACAAGCATATCAGGTACCTCATGGGGGTCAGGAACCAGTTTAGAGGCACCAAGGTGGAGCCGCTTTGTGTAAGGGAAGAGGGTTTGCCCAGGGAGAGGGAAATTTCCATAGAGGATAGGGGAGATTCAATCCCCAGGGTTGGAGACAAGGCTCTAGACCACTCTTACCCCTATCACAATAAGCATTGGCAATCAGGCATGCAAGGGGTAGGGGAAGAGTAGCAGTATGAGGAAGAAGGAGAAACAACCTATGGAGGGGCGAAGGGAAGAGGTGCCATTGCCTTACTGCGACTACTATTTGGAGGAGGGTTACGCAACGACCACAAGTCTTTAGTTCCTGGAGGTTAGGAGGGTGAGAGGATTAAGAAAGTAATAGCCTATAGTGTGGATTGAGGTGGTGATGGGAGGAGCATAGTAAGAGGACTGGTGCATGGAAAAGTCTATATGGGAACCCATGGGGGATCAGGGTGATACATGGAGGGGTGTGGATCGAGGCCGCCGGCAAGGCAAGCATCCAAACCATGTATCATAGAAGAATTACTTCTATGTCTTAATCCCCACACCAAGAGGAGAAGATCACCTTCTCCCCAAAGGAAATTCCAGATCACAAGGATCCGTTCTGCGATGTGCTGGTGATCCAGACCGCTATCGAGAACTTCACCCTCTCACGGAACTTCATCAAAAATGGGAGCTCGGTCAATGCCATCTTTAAGAAGTAATTAGACGAAATGAAGATGGAGTCGAGAAGAGTTCTAGACTCGGATGGGCTGTTGTTTGGGTTCTCTGGGGAGAGGAAGGAGATGGAAGGGTGAGTCAAACTTCATGTGACTATGAGGGGTCTATCCCGGAATTATTGATTTATCATCGTCGACGCTCCGAGCTGTAAAAATTCAATCTTTTGGTGGCCCCTCATTAGCATGTTCAGGTGTGTCCCCTCCTCTTTCCACTAGTTCTAGAAGTTCAGCGTATGAGGAGTCCAGATCAAGGTATGAGGAGACCCGAAGATAACAACGTAGTGTTACGTTACAGCTATTAACACCATCTCCTAGATTGCGGAAGCTAAAGAAGTGGAGTAGGTGATGAAGGAGTGGGCAATGAAGGAGGACATAGTTGATGTTGCTGAAGAGGAATAGATAGTAGGTCAGGTCCGGGTGGACGAGGTGATGGAGATGGATGAGAGAAGGGAAGAAGAGGAGATTCTTGCTTGAGTTGGAAGGATGGAAAGTGAGCAGGGGGAGCATTATCAGTTGGAGGTAGTGGATAAGGAGGTCATGGACAAAGATGGTATAACAGAGAAGGTGAAGATTAGTTGGGAGCTAAGACAGGAAGACTAGGAGATGATCCTAGACTGCATTCAGTAGAACATGGACGTATTCACCTTGAGCATGACAAACATGCCAGGAATCAATGTGGATGTAGCTTGCCCATCCGGAAGGAGGTAGGTTAATTACTTAAGGCTGTGTTTGTGTCGGAGATCCAGTATCAAGGCTAGGTCTCCAATGTGTTGAAGGTCAAAAAAAGGTGATGGAAGGTATAGGATGTGCAATGATTTTTCTTTACTTAATAAAGCATACTCCTTGGATTGTTATTCCTTGACCTGAATAGACGTGTTGGTAGACTCAGTAGTCAGTTTTTTCTCTAATAAGTTTTTTAGATACTTTTTCAGGTTACCATCAGATCCATATGCACCAGCCCGACATAAAGGTTGTATCCTTCATAATAGGGGATGGGTGCTACTGCTATATGATGATTCCTTTCGACAAAAGAATGCAGGCATAGCATATCCAAAGATGATGGTTCGGGTCTTTCGGGAGCAGAAGGGAAGGACACTATAGGTCTTTGTAGATAACTTTATTGAAAGTTATTAGCTTAAGGTTAGCTAGTCACCTAGACGTGGGGGGGAGGGGTGAACATGTCTTTTAAATTTCATAAGTCTTTTTATTGTTTTCTTACTAAGTGATCTAGAGCTTGTCCTTAGTACTTGCAATATAAAAGAGAAACAAGCAACACAGCAAAGCACATAGATATTTATAGTGGTTCCCCAACTAGGTACATCCACTATCCCTCCCACCTTTCTAACTTATGTTAGATAATGCACAAACTCCTCCAAAATTCTCCTCAGAGCTTACACGTCAGGCCCTCAGCCTAACACTCAGGTTCTCTTCAGAACCCTACCTCAGAACCTTAAAGGTTCCTATCTCAGAGGCCTACAGTGCTCCTATAGCTCAGTGGTCCTCAAAGAACCTACCTCAGCCTAATCTCTAAGGCCTACAGCTCAAGCTTTTAATCCCCCACAACTTCAGGCACAAGGCCCTACTCTTAGAGTGTTGGAGCACTCCTACAGCTCAGTACCCTTCAAAATACCTACATTAGTGCCCTTCAAGGAACCTACAACTCAGTGATAAATGATAGAGAAAATCGTATTCTCCAATCTATACTCGATTAAGGCAAGTGTACCTATCGAAATATAGCATAGGATATGAAAAATATCAAGGTCGTATAAAAACTCGGGGTAGGCAAGTACTATTACTCACAACGACTCTATTATTCTACCAAACGATAAATGAGTTTTGAGAATGAAAATAAACTAAGTTAAAAAGAGAAAATAAACTATTACGAGAAAAGAGTGCTCGATCGACGATTCACTTTGAAATAAAATAACGAAATAATTTAGTTTAGCATTTGTAAATCTATTAAGACCGTGACGGATCCGATATTAGGAAATAATCTCGCTAGAGCATTAAATCCCCTAACTTATAGACGTTTCGACCGAAATCTCTTTCAAGTCAAAAAGGCCTAAAGTCGCATTATCGAAGTGACCCGCACTATTGGATTTGACTCCAATCCGGAGGATTTACGTCATCCTATCTCTAGGGGTGCGTTCAACTCCTTCCTTCCTTGAGTGATCTTTCATATTCACGAGCCTCTCGGCCACTCGAATATGAGATCGGATGCCTACTACCGTATACCGGAATACGGAGTCGACACAAAATAATTCAAGGAAGGATCAAAATAGAAAAATACAAAATGCAAACATAAAAATAAAGATGCGTTATTCTATCACAAAGATCATCGCGATCGGGCACAAAAATTATTTAGCTACGCATAATAGAAAGGGATTGAGAATAAGAGAAAAGAAATGATAATTGCTTTGCTAAATAAAAGAGGTACAAAATAATAATACTTAAAAGACAAGATAAAATTGCACTAAAAAGACTATTACAACAATGAAGGAAGAACACTTGAACTAGCACTCTCCACCAAAACTAAAACTACTTAAAACTACTTAACATAAACAAGAGGGGAAGGGGTTCCTTTATATAGGAGATGGAGAACATTCTAGATGGAGGGAAGACAAGGGGTGGCCGGCCACATATGTGGAGAGGTTCATGCATTGTATTAAATGAAGGGGAGATAGAGGTGGCTACATGCATGCATGATATTTTGGAAAATAAGAAAGAAATAAAATAAATGAAAGAGGTGGGATGGATGGATTTAAATGAGAATGAAAGAAGGAAAAGAGGGATGAATGAGAAATAAAGAAGGGAGAGAGGAGTGGAAGGTGCATGCATGTAATTTTAAAAGAAATAAAAATAGAAAATGTAAGAGGAATGAATAAGAAATAAAGAGGAGAGAAAGAAATAAAAGAGGAGAGAGGGGGAGATGAATGAGGAGGGTGGTGGCCGGCCACATATGCATGCATGTATTTCATGGGCTCGGGTAAAGGGTTGTGGGCTGCTCCTCAAGTGGTTGGGCTCGGGTAGAGGCTTAGGATTGCATGGGGGGCTGCTTGGGCTGCATAGGGGGCTCGGGTAGGCTTCATAGGGTGCTCCAAATGTGGTTGGGCTGCTCCAATAGTGAAGTGGGCTGCTTGCTTCCTACAAAATAAACCAAGACTATCATTAGACATGTAATAATAATAACAACAACACATGAAACATACAATATAAAACATAAAATATAAAACATAAGACCAACACACATAAGATAATATAAAATATACGAGATAAGAAATTATATTGTAACAAAACATACAATATAAAACATAAAATAATAATATCAACACACATAAGAAATTAAAATATCATAACATAAAGGACATTAAATGAGAAAATAAAACAAAACATACATAATATAAACAAAATTATAAATTAACTTAGGGATTTAGGCTACTAAATTATACAAAAAACGATGACTAAAAAGTAGTCATCAAACACCCCCATGCTTAGACTTTTGCTATTCCAGAGCAAAAGAAAGAGAAATATTTATAAGGCATTAAATAATTTGCAATTAAACTAAAAATTTATTTACATCAAAATCTAGCCAAAATTAAAATTTAGAGATTTAAGAATCAAGTCCTAAATTATGAAATTAAAGTGAGAAGAGAGAAATATTTAGCCAAAAATTCTCTAATAAATTAACTAGCATTCAAAATGGAGTAAAGTGCAAACAAGGTTAGATTGGGATTATAAAAACCATGACTTAAAAGAAACTTAAGGAAGAAGACAACCTACTACTTATGATCTCCACATATTTTAATTTAAAGACTAAGAAAATGATATTGGCTAAGGGGATTTTAGGGAGGAAATTAACATGAAGAGGTCTTTGATTGGAGGTGATCATAATTTTTTTTCACACCCCACACAATTTTGTTTTTTTTTAAATAATATATATGTAATACCAGAAAATGATAGACTAACATCCTATCACTTCCCCCGACATATATGAACTTTTTAATTTCTCTCTTCATTTTATTTTTGGGTTGCATATGTTTACCAAGGAATAATGAATTTTATCCTCTTATTCCCATGACATATGATCTAACAATAAAAGAAAAAAAAATGATGGGTTCAAACAAAATTTTAGAAAGTAAACTAAAACACTAGAGAGCAACTACTAGTAGATTGAGATTTCCTAAGAATCTAAAAGCATGAAGTAAGAATAATTAAAATCCAAAATTGTTTAGCCAAATTACTACAAAATTGAAACTATTTAAAATAAAAGAGAAAAAGTGCTAAATAAATTACTCTAAGCAAATTAAACCATAAGATGATTCTCAAAACAAAATCACTAAAAGTTAAATTTAACTAAATATGATGAAATAAAGATTAGCAAATAAACATGCTTATAAATAAACTCAAACTAAATTTCTGAAAATAACAAAAATCTAAGCATGAGGTTTATTATATTTTTTTTATTTTTTGACATTTTTCATTTTTTTTTGGGGTTTTGAAATATTATCTTTTTTTGGAATTTTTGATTTTTCTAATTTTTTTGGATTTTTGATAAAGCTAAAAGAAAAGCAACACTAAAAAGAACTTAATAAAACTATACTAACATTTTTTTTTAGAAGAAAGAAAACAACAAAACCCTCCCCTATGCTTAAACCTTTCATTGCCCTCAATGAAAAATAAAAATAAGAAAGAAAAAGGAAGAAGAAAGGGGAGGGCGGATACAATAAAGTAAAGAAAAAAAAAAGAAAACGACTTCCCCGGAGTCGTAAGGCCGAATGTAGATGTCTCTCCCCCATGCTTGAGCTGGACACCGGCTCGGGCCTAAGGAAGAGATGAAATGATGGAGCCAAACGAACCACCGAGGGTTTTATTCCTGCAAAACAAAATAAACAAAAAGAAAGAAACAAAAATGATAAACAAGGGGTGCCTCCCAAGAGCGCTCTCTATTTAACGTCGGCTGAGCCCGACGTTATTTGTTAGCTAAATGGAAAATAAAAACTAAAGTGAAGTGGTAACTCCCTAAGTATGCGCTTAGGTGAGTAAATCCAAAAAAAGAAGAAATGAAGAATTGCACCGACATGCGGTGGAATCTTCAAGGGAATGACGCCCAAAAATGAACGGACGGAGTTATAGAAGAACTCTGCCGTATGTAAGAGGGGAAAGAATGGGTCGTCAAAAGAGGAAGAATAAAAAGAAGAAGAAAAAGAAAGAGGAATAAAAAAATAGAAGAGGACATTTCATCATCGGAAATTTCACAAGAAGAAGAAGAGTCTTGTGAAATTTCGGGAGAGGAAGGGGAAGAAAGAACTAAAGAAGAGTTAGCTAAAATAAAAGAAGAAGAAAAAGAAGATTCGCTAAAAGGAGAAAAATTAGGAACAGTTGAATTTGAAAGCATAATGGAATCACCAACGTCTTCAGATGGAGAAATAAGAGACGTCTCGTCATCCTCAATGGGTAAGAAGCACACCGGAATATCCATAGAGGCGTCTTCCAAAGGAGGAAGGAAACAATCCGCGATATCCGAATAGTTATCCTCCTCGAGAGGAAAAAGACAAGCCGGGATATCCGGTGACTCATTACATGAAGAAATAGGAGGCGACGAAGAAGAAGACGAAGAAAAAGATGCGGCCTCACGAGAAAGACAATCCATAATGGTCTTGAAATGCGAACTAATATTATTAATAGAAGTTTGCAATTCAAGATACCCATTATTGATAGAATTAAAATTAAAATTTGGAGGCACGGCGCTTTGCGGGTCAAAATCATAAGAAAAATACGGGTTGCCCATCTCCCAAGTTGGACAAAAATTGGAGTAAGGGTCAAATTGGCCAGTTTGACCCGCTCCAGAAAAATTGAAATCAAAAGAGGGAGGGACTCCCGAAAGACATTCCGAATAGAAGTGGTCGGGCGACCCGCAAGAAGCGCAAAAATACGACGATTCCATAAAAAAACTGTTACAAAGAAGAAAAAGAAAAATTAATTTTTTTTATTTGTTTTTTTTTGATATTTTTATATATTTTTTTGAAAATAGTTTTTTTTAATGGATTGGCTCTCGAACTTCCCAATGGCTACCCGGTGAAGGGTTCGCAAGGAACTAGGTAAAATGGTGGCGCTGAAAGCCCCTTACCCTTTTCGAGAGATTTTAGGTTGGGTAGAATTTAGATGAGGTGGGTGGATAATAATAATAATAATAATAATAATAATAATAATAATAATAATAATTTTTTTTCTTTTTTTTAGTAGAAATAATAAACTCGGTGCTTTCGTAATATTGCCAAAAATTTCCCCGGCAACGGCGCCAAAAACTTGATAGAGAAAATCGTATTCTCCAATCTATACTCGATTAAGGCAAGTGTACCTATCGAAATATAGCATAGGATATGAAAAATATCAAGGTCACATAAAAACTCGGGGTAGGCAAGTACTATTACTCACAACGACTCTATTATTCTACCAAACGATAAATGAGTTTTGAGAATGAAAATAAACTAAGTTAAAAAGAGAAAATAAACTATTACGAGAAAAGAGTGCTCGATCGACGATTCACTTTGAAATAAAATAACGAAATAATTTAGTTTAGCATTTGTAAATCTATTAAGACCGTGACGGATCCGATATTAGGAAATAATCTCGCTAGAGCATTAAATCCCCTTACTTATAGACATTTCGACCGAAATCTCTTTCAAGTCAAAAAGGCCTAAAGTCGCATTATCGAAGTGACCCGCACTATTGGATTTCTCCAATCCGGAGGATTTTTGTCATCCTATCTCTAGGGGTGCGTTCAACTCCTTCCTTCCTTGAGTGATCTTTCATATTCACGAGCCTCTCGGCCACTCGAATATGAGATCGGATGCCTACTACCGTATACCGGAATACGGAGTCGACACAAAATAATTCAAGGAAGGATCAAAATAGAAAAATACAAAATGCAAACATAAAAATAAAGATGCGTTATTCTATCGCAAAGATCATCGTGATCGGGCACAAATATTATTTAGCTACGCATAATAGAAAGGGATTGAGAATACGAGAAAAGAAATGATAATTGCATTGCTAAATAAAAGAGGTACAAAATAATAATACTAAAAAGACAAGATAAAATTGCACTAAAAAGACTATTACAACAATGAAGGAAGAACACTTGAACTAGCACTCTCTACCAAAACTAAAACTACTTAAAAACTACTTAACATAAACAAGAGGGGAAGGGGTTCCTTTATATAGGAGATGGAGAACATTCTAGATGGAGGGAAGACAAGGGGTGGCCGGCCACATATGTGGAGAGGTTCATGCATTGTATTAAATGAAGGGGAGAGAGAGGTGGCTACATGCATGCATGATATTTTGGAAAATAAGAAAGAAATAAAATAAATGAAAGAGGGGGGATGGATGGATTTAAATGAGAATGAAAGAAGGAAAAGAGGGATGAATGAGAAATAAAGAAGGGAGAGAGGAGTGGAAGGTGCATGCATGTAATTTTAAAAGAAATAAAAATAGAAAATGTAAGGGGAATGAATAAGAAATAAAGAGGAGAGAAAGAAATAAAAGAGGAGAGTGGGGGAGATGAATGAGGAGGGTAGTGGCCGGCCACATATGCATGCATGTATTTCATGGGCTCGGGTAAAGAGTTGTGGGCTGCTCCACAAGTGGCTGGGCTCGGGTAGAGGCTTAGGATTGCATGGGGGGCTGCTTGGGCTGCATATGGGGCTCGGGTAGGCTTCATAGGCTGCTCCAAATGTGGTTGGGCTGCTCCAATAGTGAAGTGGGCTGCTTGCTTCCTACAAAATAAACCAAGACTATCATTAGACATGTAATAATAATAACAACACCACATGAAACATACAATATAAAACATAAAATATAAAACATAAGACCAACGCACATAAGATAATATAAAATATACGAGATAAGAAATTATATTGTAACAAAACATACAATATAAAACATAAAATAATAATATCAACACACATAAGAAATTAAAATATCATAACATAAAGGACATTAAATGAGAAAATAAAACAAAACATACATAATATAAACAAAATTATAAATTAACTTAGGGATTTAGGCTACTAAATTATACCAAAAACGATGACTAAAAAGTAGTCATCAATAAACTTGTCACCTACCTCAAGACAAAAGGCCCTACACTCAGTCTTCTCCATGACCTATAACTCAGTGACACACTTGTTACCTAAAGCTTAATGACTCAACAGTCACGTACCTCAGGCACTAGGCCCCACTACTCAGGCTGCGAGTACAACCCTACTCTCAGATCCACACTTGGATCCTTGCTCAGTACCCCAGCAGGGTACCTACCTCAGTGACTAATTATTCACCTAAACCTCAGTAACAAAATGCCCTACAGCTCAGATTCAGACAACCTAATCCTATAGGAATTTAATCAAGAAGTTGAAATAAGTTTTAAACCCTGAATCAGAGATAAATCTCTAAGTCTATCTTGCCGGACTGAGCAGATATCAGTCTAGCCCACTTACTATAGAAGGAATTAGTCTTCTTCTACAACTAACAGATTCTATGCTGCACTAAAGAATAGCTATCTACTATTGAAGGCTGACGACCCTTCACACTGCTATCTTCCCTTGCTGATTAGAGTTATCAGCCTCCTTGTTTTGCATAGAACAAACTTGCAGAACTGGAATATCTTCAGCTATCTTTCTCTGCCTTGCTGTCTTGCACTGTCTGACTTGGCTTTAGAGCTCGTCGGCAAAGATGAAGGCTTTGTTTGGGGGACTTATTTTCATCGGTCAAGCGGTCACGATCGCATGTATCAGACCATAATTTATGGTCCGATACATGCGGTCGTGACCGCTTGACCGGTAAAAATAAGTCCCCCCAAACATTATGGAAGTCCAGCCGCCTCTGTGTTTGTTAGACTTAATCCCCTTTTCTCTCTTATTTTTATATCTATTGATTTGAATCAACGACACTATTTGAATGTGGGCCTAGCCAAGGATGGTGAGAAGAGGACAAATAGTAGCTTATGACGCTACTGTAGCTTTCTTGTAATGGCATGAAATACTTTAACTTGGCTCGACGAATGGTGAGCTGAGATCGATGAACTCTGAACTTAGTTCGACGAATTCTGAATTGAGCTCGACTAAATCAAAATCTCAAACTTTTAATTTAGCTCGACGAATGGTGAGCTGAGATCGACAAACTCTGAACTCAGTTCGACGAATTCTGAACTAAGCTCGCTGAAATCAGAATCTCAAACTTGAAATTTTGCTCGACGAATGGTGAGCTGAGATCGACGAACTCAGAATCTCAAACTTTAAATTTAGCTCAATGAAAGGTGAGATCATCTCGATGAACTCTGAACTCAGTTTGACGTTCATTAAATTCTAGACATAGAAAAATTCCAGAAAACATTAAGAGTTGAGTGAAGTTAAGTCACTCAACGCACGCTGACTTGGCTCTTCATTAAAAGCATTGAGTGAACCTGCTTCACTCAACTCTTCTAGACTTAGAGAATTTGTGTTGTCTTTGTCTCAGCGGTTTCTTCTCAACTGTCTCAGCAGTTTTATTTTCACAACTGAGACTATCTCCTGTCTCAGCAGTTTCTTCTTCAACTATCTCAACGCTTTCTTCTTCACAACATAGACTATTTACTGTCTCAGCAGTTTTGATGAGACCAAAATTTCTCTCAACATTTTGCATTGATCTTCTCAGCTATCTCAGCGGTTATGCTGAGACAATCTTCTTAGCTATCTTAGCTGTCTCGACGCTTTTGCCTTAGTCAAATTATCAGACTTCCACTTACTCTTTTTGTTCACCTATCCAATCAAGGACCACCTACATGCTTGAACTTAAGCACACATCAAATATAACTATATGTGTATGTCATTGACCAGTTTGACTTCTTACAAATCTGGGACAATGGGATCAATAGACCCAACAATCTCCCCGTTTTTGAAGAAGTCAAAATTTTCTTTATCAATAATACAGGTCATTGACATACACAACATATTCATCATAAAAATTAAAACTTGTGAAACATCATTAGAGATTAGAAATGTTACCACATTTCTCCAGCCTGTGCAGAATTACTACCACATTTCTCCAGCCTGTGGAGAATTACTTACTCCCCTTGGCATGCACCCAGTCTCAAGCTGCATTACTCTTAGGTGAGCTACCCTTACTATTCTAGTGCTGAAGCAACTTAAGCACCACATGGCTTTGAGCTTCCTTCATCTTGGCTTGGTCAAGTCTTGGACAAGACCTCTTAATCAAGCCTATTCTTCTAACTCCTCTCCCACTTTTTGACTTCTTAAAATAGGTAGATTTTTGTTGATTTTTTCTCCCCCTATCAGTTTGATGTTGATCTCCCCACTTTGACTCAATCCCATTGCAGCTGTTTGGCTTACTCCCCCCCAATAGTTGCACACTAGCTTCATTATCTTGAGGAAGTACTTGTACTACCTGCAAAGTAGACAGTACTACATATAGTACAGAAGTGAATTGATGCTACACAACATTCAACATACCCAATTCAAATTTGAAGGTGTTGAACTTGGCTTCATCTAATGGATTAGTTAAGATATCAACCACTTGCGTGTCTATGGAAACAAACTCAAGGCTGATGTCTTCCTTTTCCACATGTTCTCTAATAAAATGATACTAAATTTCTATAAGCTTTGTCCTACAATGGGAGACAGGATTCCTAGCTATAGAAATTGCACTAGTAGAATCACAAAAGAGGGAGTTCTACATATTTGAATATTGTAGTCCTCAAGTTGATGTTGGATCCACAACAACTGAGCACATTAGCTCCCAACTGAAATATACCCTGAATCTATAATTGAGATTACAACACTTGTTTTCTTCTTGCTACTCCAAGAGACAAGCCTTCCACCTAGAAATTGATAGTGCTAGAAGTTCTCTTCCTGTCCTCCTTGTAGCCTGCAAAATCTACATCTGAATAGCCTGTTAGTTCAAAATCTCGATTCCTAGGGAACCATAGGCCAAGATCTGGGGTGCCCTTAAGATATATTAAGATTCTTTTCAAAGCATTGTAGTGAGACTCTTTAGGGTACGCATGATACTTAGCACAGACTCATATAACATACATAATGTCAGGCTTACTTGTAGTGAGGTAGAGAAGAGAGCTAACTATACCTCTATACAAAGTTGGATCAACAAGTTTCTCTGAATCATCTTTTCCTATAGACATACTTGAGCTCATGAGAGTTCTTATGGTGGAAGCATTCTCCATACCATATTTCTTGACTAACTCCATGATGAACTTTGATTGGTATATGGATAGACCATCATCAGTCAGTCTTACTTGGAGTCCCAAGAAGAACTTTAGTTCACCCATACTACTCATCTCAAAATTACCCTGCATAAGTTTTGCAAACTTCCTACAGAGGTTGTCATCAGTAGAGAAAAATATTATGTCATCAACATAAATCTTGACTAGGATGATCTTACCCTTAGATTCCCTTAGGAATAGGGTATTATCTATCTTCCCCCTTGAGAATTTGTTCTCAATGAGGAAGTTAGAAAATGTCTCATACCATGCTCTAGGTGCTTCTTGAGCCTATATAGAGCTTTCCTAAGACTATACACAGCAGTAGGAGAGTTATAATCTACAAAACCTGGAGGCTGCTCTACATTGACCTCTTCTTTCAAGTCACCATTCAGGAAGGCTGACTTCAAATAACTCTGGAAGACTTTGAATCCCTGGAAAGCTGCAAATGCAAGGAACAATCTGATGGCTTCCTACCTTGCAACTGGGGAAAAAGTCTTATCATAATCAATCCCTTCTTCCTGTCTGTACCCTTGACAACTAGTTTAGCTTTATTCTTTATTATAATGACATTTTCATCAAGTTTATTTCTGAAAAATCCACCTGACTCCAATGAAATTATATCCATTTGGTCTGGGAACTAACTTTAAGACCTTGCATCTTTTGAAGTGGTTCAGTTCTTCTTGCATTGCACCAATCAAGAATTTGTCTTGATTTGCCTCTCAAAATTTCTTGGGCTTTTCTTATGACAGTAAGCTGGAGTAAAGAGCTGTGTTGAAACTCCTGCTTCTGGTCTATACACCTTGACTAGCATCACCTATTATCTGATCTGGAGGATGATCTCTCAGATATCTGACTATTGGGGTAGCCTGACTTCCTCATGCAGAGCACCATTTTTTTTAGCACGTTAGTCTTCCTCTCTAGCTAGACTATTTTGTGCTTCCTCTGGACACATCCCTCTTCATATTCTTCTTGCACAGATGGGTCTTTATTTTTGATGGAGAGTTTTTCCATCATTGCTTATGTACCTGTAGAACTAGAGCTTGACAGCTCACTATCGATCATGCTTGACTCATCATACACTACATGGATAGATTATTCTATAACTTGATTTGTCAAGTTATAGACTCTATATGCCTTGCTATTATTGTTTTACCCAACAAAGATCCCGTCATGGGATTTGGCTGCAAACTTAGACACTTTTGATTTACCATTTTTTGATGGCGACGATGCTGATGCGGTTGTTGATCCCTGTCATAGAGAGTTTGTGGATTGAGACAATCATTGGCGCAAGCTCGAAGATGAAATTCTACCATGACGATTCTTCTCCAACCTCGCTTCCGCTACATGTTTTGCTCGACGTCCGCCGCCGTAATTAAATAAAATATATAATTATAAATAAAATAATTATATATTTTATATTCTATCAATTATTATTTAAATTTTTATTTCATTTCATGTATGATGGATGCCTATAACCATCAAGAGTGTTTAATTTCATGCATTTAATATTTGTGTAATTTTTATTTCATGATGGGTACATATAACCATCATAGTTTAATTTTGAATTTTGAATGGAGGAGATTGAGTGGTGTAGGCTATATATAGCCATGGTTATGAAGGATTTGATAGATAATGAATGATAAGAATTTGAATTCCTAAATCTTCCTTGAGATCTTTTTTCCCCCTCCTTTTCAAAATTCGGCCATCACCTTCCCCCCCCCCCTCTTTTAGCCACCAACCTCTTCTCCCCCTTCTTCTCTCTCTCGGCCAAGCCTATTCCCCCTCTCCTAGCTGCCAACATCCCCTCCCACTTCCTCTCTTTTCTCTGCCAAGGTGTATTCAATAAGGCCTCGTGGACTCCATACTGGCGTGAAGCGAGAAAGGCGGAAGTGCTTCCTCTCCATTCGGCGTGACTCCGCTGGAGCCATTGAAGATCGATCCGGATTAGTGAATCGGAATCATAAATTCAGATTGGGCAACAAAAATTTGAACTTGTGTGTGATATTCCCTCTGAATTTTTCATTATGGTGGATTTATTTTGACATGATCTTTGAAATGTTCGATTGATCGTGGTTTTCTTCGATTGCTTGGTTGTTCATCTTAATATCATTTAAGTTCAAGGGGTTTGGTGAACCTCATTTTTTTGTTGGGAGAGATCTACCGTTTCCAAATCGCAAATTTAGGTCGATCTCTTTTGGTACAACCTTGGCTCGATTGGACCGGGTCGGTCATTTTAGCCTAGAAGAATATTGACCTATAATATTTATTTGATCCTAATCAGTTTTGCTATCCGCAGGTTAGCATTTAATTGATATAATAATTTAGCATGTGCGCTGCGTTAAAATTTGCCTGATTGTAAATTTGATTGTAAAGAGACAATCGTTCTTAGTCCAAAGATTTTATGGTGTCAACGTGTTCTTGAATTGTGCGGCGACCTTAGAGGGGGGGGGGGGTGAATAAGGATTCTTTAAATTTTTCTTAATTCAGACAAATATTGCTTGATGAATAAAAAATATATAATTATTGAATGAAAATGTATACCAGCAAAAACAACAATGATATATTTCAAATGATATAAATTTGAATACAAGGTATCTCTATAGAGCTAGAGACAAAGGCTCATGAATCAAATATTTTACTTGTGTTTTCTCCGGTCCTTCTACCAAGAACCGGCAGGCTAAAGTTTATCTATCCCTAGATATTTATACTAGCCTCACCCTAGATCAAACCATGATCTAGGCGCTGCACACAAGGCAATAAATTCTCCCTAAGCCGCACAAAGTCTCGGACGCCACTCACAAGGATGCGATTTTCCCTAAGTCACACAATGACTTAGACGCCACGCACAAGGTGGCGATTTTCCCTATCGATTATAATAAGACAATAATAGAAACAAGGACAAAACAAATTGAAAACATTAGTCTAGACACTCCCTTCAAACAATGACCTAAAGATGCCGATGAATCCTTGCTAGAGTTGCTTCGAATGCTGCGAACGTACCGTCAATCTTTCATGCTTTGTCCCTCTTAACAGTATGGAGTAAATCTGAGATCTGGAGCTCTCTGAATAATCTAAACAGGAAAGTACACTCCAGGTAATAAAATTCGTGTTACCCACAAAAATTGAATGGCTTTTATACTTTGGCGATATCGCCTAGCGACACTGGGTATCGCCACCTGGCGATATCGGTAACTGCTGCCACGTGTCCTACGAACTCCTCATTTTCGCATCGCAAATCCGTCGATCATCAAACATGCACTATCGCCTGGCGATACTGGATATCGCCACCTGGCGATAGCGATGTAACAGATGCCACATGGCCCATGAGCTTTGTCGAGCGTCGAACGAAGATGTGTCGAGTGGCGCTATTGCCTGTCGGCGATACTCAATATCGCCTGGCGATATCTACTGAGCTCAGTGCTGATTTGATTCATCACCCAAAAGATATTAGAGATAGATCTATGATATATGCACATTAAATACACCCAAATATCAAATATAAACAAGATTTGTTAATAGCAAACCAGGAAGCGTGGAATGCATGCTCCAACAATCTCCCACTTTTGATAATAACAAATCCACTAAGAAAGAAATCATTAATATTATATGGTCCACCCGATTTGAGTATCGAGACGCAGCATGTGTACGTGCACAAATTGCTCTTGGATAAAACACTCCCCCTACATGTGTACTCCCCCAAAATGTGTACTCCCCCTAAATCAAAGGTTTTGGTAAATATAAGTATCATGAGTATATATGAATGATTTCCTTTGAAAATTCTCCCCCTTTAGTATTATCAAAAGATAGATTAGAGTGGTGCGGAAGCTAATGAAGGAAAAACACAAAGGAGAAATCCTATATAGTACACGTCAGCAATGTATAGTAAAGAAAGAAATGAGTAAACACTAACATTAGCAATGTTCATCTAGTTATATAGCAAATACATACACTAGTGAATAATATTTTTGGAAAAAGTTTCAGTCCAATTCTCATAAGAATAACTTTTAGAGAAGATAATGTGGTGTACAAGTGATATGGTGTCGGAAAACACTTATGTAAACTCTTACAAATACATGAACATGGGGAATGTTAAAAGACAACATAACATAGAGTTTGACATGCTTAGCTATACTTGTACCCAAGAATGCAGAGCACAAAACAAATTATCATGTTAAAGATTTACACAAGACACTTTACAATTCTTTCCAAGGTGCTCAACCTCACAATGATTATTAAGACTTATTAGGAGGGTAAGTAGTGCTTGGTGGAGGTTCCTTATCAGCCCTTTATTACTTTTTTTTTTATTTTATGTGAAACACATCACCAAAGGTGTGCACTCTTTGAGACCATATAAATTTTTTTTAAAACCTTTTTTTTGTTAGGCTGGACAAAGGAGTCCGAATTCACTTGTGAGAGCATACAAGATAATTAAATATTTGTGGTGCAATGTAGAAACCCGGATAAAGCATTAGAAGGAACATGCAATTCTAGCGGTTATGGTAGAACATCCACAATTCACATATACAGTAAGGCGAATGCGTATGAAGATTTGGTCAACCGTGAGTGAAAGAACATTATTATAACTAAAAGATTTCTCATACTTAGAGGCATGCAAAAACAATTTCATGAATTTAAGAACACGAGCACTTAAGTATGTAGAAAGGATATATGAATATTGAACTATAGAACCAAGCTATTGGGAACTCAAATAAAAAAACCATACCGTACACTATGCCTAATCCTGAGTAATGAAGAAAAATTGGTGGAATAGTGAATTTTCACTGTCGCTTGGCGATACCGGGTATCACTAATCGATGATAGTGCAAAAAATATAAAAATGATGTCATCAGGTCGAAGGCATCAATTCTATCAGTTTCTCCTGAAGGCTGGTCGCGGAAGTCTAAGCGAATGATGGCGAAAACCAAGGACCAAGGTAAGGAACTTGGATTTTTGCTTTGATGCTTTATATTTTTTGGATCTAAGTGTTTGTATAGTTGATCATGGAAGACTTGTTGAGAAATTTCCAAGTTTTGAAGGAAGATTGACCTTGATAAATTTTCCAAGTTTTGGTGAAAAATGTGCATATTTTGAGGGAAAAGTCTAGAGATCTAAGTCAAATGTTTTAGTTAAAAAATTTTAAACTTAGATCTAAGTCATATTTTGATGAATGGTTAGAGAGGAAGATGATGAATAGTGTAGATAAGGAATTGGTTTGTGTTTTTTTAAAGTAATTATAATAGATATTGTTTTGTTCTTAAAAAAATTTAAAAATAAAACCTTTAGATATGGTATTTTAGATAAGGTAAAACCCAGATCTGGATTTAGAAATGGAGGAAGACCAATTTCCGCTATCACCCGGTGACAGTCGGTGTAGCCGGATGTCGATACCAAAAAAATGAGTTTCCGTTTGTTTGTTAAAAAATTCTTTTTATTGCAGCAATGGCTTCCAGTTCCAAAGCCCGTAGAAGCACAGACAGTGATTCATATTCTTCCTATCAAACATTTCGTGGAATAGAAAATGCTAACATAGAGATCAGACAAGTGATCAAATTCGACCCTGCCCGTCATGCACACATCCATGACCTGTTTGCAATGGCAGGAATAATGTCTATATTTTTCCAAATGCATTTTCCTCCGCACTAATTAGAGAGTTCTATAATTATCTTAAAGATCCGCAATTCACGGAACTGAATGGTGGAGTACGATCTAAGATACAAGGACAGATAGTAGATATAACCCACTACGACCTTAGAGAAGAGTTTGGATTAATAGAGCATGAAAATACCATAGATGTAGTAGAGAACTATCAGAAGGATAGAGATTGGAAACTTTTTAATTTTTTTTGCATGGAAATTCCACCAAAACACTTATTGAATCTACAACCACGCTCAATGAGGATGCACGACTAGTGCAAGACATATTCAGGCACACTGTCTTACTTAAGTCTGGTGATACACGGAAGATAACGGCTCAACAGAGTTATGTTACATATATTATTTTATAGCATGAGCCATTTGACATGACGGCCTTTATCCTTTCAATAATACGCTATGCATTTAGGTTAAAGAGTCCTAACTTGAAGAAACTTAATACACTACCACTTGGAGCCATCATCCAATGCATTTTATATAAGAAATACACTTGGATAGACCCAGATTTGTACTTCCATGATTGTATTCCATCTATATTTTCGATGAGTGGAACACCTTCCATCGGTCGATCAACACGCGGAGGGTCATTATGGAGTAATGAACCTATGTCCACTATCTGTAACCCACCAATTCCAAGAGGTGGATCGTTGCAAGAAGGGTTGGACGACTTGCGAGTGTCGTTCGAAGAATATAAGAGGGAAGTGAAGAAGAATTTTTTGGGAGTTCAAAAATTTTTTAAATTTCTGACCAAAAGCCTCAAATTGAAGCCCACTTCATCAGAAACGATAGAATGGGAGAATCCGATCATGGAGCCTCCCCGCACATCTACTCGCCGAGCATGTCGGACGAGAAGCAGTGAGCACAGTTTAGCTGATGATTAAGGGGAGACAAGTACAGGTGATAGAAGAGATTTCTGAAGGTTTTTGGGATGATTGGACAATTTAACGTTATCGCTCGGCGACTGTTACTGTCGCTGGAGACAGTGAAGTTTCTTAATTTTTCTAAAAAAATTGTGCTGTAATATTAAGTTGGACTTAGTATGTGATGTTACGCTGCTGTAATAATATGAGACTTAGTATGCGATGTTCACATTTACGGTTTATGTATTTTTATTTTAGTTTAATTTTCATGTTATTAGCAATTTAAAGTGTTTTTCTTGTTTTGCTTTCTTTGGCAATCCATTAGTTTGAAATGTCTAGGATTCCTAGTTCTAATCTTAACAATGAAAAATGGGAATCTGGAAGTGGTTTTGTGAAATATCTGCAAGCTGTGAATTAGTGCTTATAAAATTAACTTTGATTGTATTTTGTTTTATGTGTTCTCTTATGAAATGAAGACGTACGTCAATGTGTTTGGACCTATAATGATGAACTAGATTATATGTTAAGGCAATTGCACTTTTATAATCATACTTTAATTCAATTGTTTCATGAACAATTCCAAAGTCTTCTGCAGTTTGCTATATCTAAAGAGCTTGTGCACAACAACTGCCTAGTGGAATGTACTCGGCCTTAGTGGTGGATAAGGCAACAGAATTCTATTTCGTACTCGACCATGAAATTAGTGAAGGGCCATGTAAGTGATATGTGCCACTGGTTCTTTTCTGATCTAATGAATAGACAACATAATCAGAATTAGAAAAGCAATGTAAGACAAAGGTATTATTGTGAATATACCACAAACCTCACTTAGATATGCCAATAAGATATCTAAAAATACGTTTAACCTCTTTTAAATTAGATTCTTTTGGATTAGCTTGAAATCAAGCACATAAACATACAGTGAACATAATGTTAGGTCTAGAAGCAGACAAATACAACAGTGATCATGTCATCCCTCTATATAGTGTTTGATCTATGGATTTTCCACTTTCATCCTTTCCTAACTTTAATGAAACACTCATGGGGGTATTTGCTTGTTTTAGATTTTCAAATCCAAATCTTTTTAAAACATCATGAATATATTTAGATTGATAAATAAAAATTCCATCATGCTTTTGAGTAATTTGGAAACCAAAAACATTAGTGAGTTCGCCTACCATGCTCATTTCAAATTCATTTTTCATAATTTCTAAAACACTATCACATAATTTTTCATTTGTGGATCCAAAAATAATATCATCAACATATATTTGAAACCTATAAGATCATCATGAATATGTTTAACAAAGAGAGTACAATCAGCACTACCCATTTTGTAATCATTCTTTAATAAATAAATAGTCAATCTATCATACCATGCTCGGGGTGATTATTTCAAACCATAAAGGGATTTTTCTAATTTACAAACATGATTAGGAAATTTAGCATCAACAATGCCTGAAGGTTGTTCTACATAAACCTCTTCCTTAATATACCCATTAAGAAAAGTAGTTTTAACATCCATTTGAAATAGTTTAAACCTTTTAAAGCTAGCAAATGTAATAAAAATTCTAACTACTTCTAAACGTGCTACGGGCACAAAGGTTTCATCAAAATCTATTCCTTCTATTTTTGAATAAACTTTTGCTATGAGTGTAGCTTTGTTCCTAGTGACCCTAGATTCAATATCTAGTTTATTCTTAATGATCCACTTAACACCTACAACGAGATGATTTGATGTTCTTTCTACTAATTTCCAAACCTTATTGCGTTCAAATTGATTAAGCTCGTCATTCATAGCTAAAAACCAAGAATTATCATTTAAAGCGTCTTCAATACTTTTAGGTTCTATATTAGAAATAAAGCACATATTAGAGAATAAATCATGTACTGATGAACGAGTTCTTACCCGTGTACGGTTCTCCAATAACCAAATCTTGGGGATGATTTTTTGAGAACCTTAGTTTGCTTGGAGGCACACATTCTTGCTCTTCTTCTTCTTTTAGTTTGTCTCCTTTTTCTTCTTCTTTGTCACCAAGGATTTCATCATCATCCAACCTTTATAGAGGGGAGGGCTCTTCATCTTGACCTGTATTATTAACTTCTACAAAATGGAAGAACTCATCAAATTTAACATGAACAGATTATTCACCACTTAAGTCCTTTTATTGTAAACTCTATAAGCTTTACTTATTGAAGAATAGCAAATAAAAATTCCTTCATCACACTTTTCATCAAATTTGCCTAAATTATCCTTAGTGTTCAAAACAAAGCATTTACAACCAAAAACATTAAAATAAGACACATTTGGTTTCTTTTGGAAATATAACTTAGAAGGGGTAAATTTCAAGAGAGGTCGAAGCATAACACAATTAATAACATAACAAATAGTACTAACAGCTTCGACCCAAAATGATCTGGGTAATTTGTATTCTGATAGTATAGTGCGAGCTAGTTCCTACAAAGTTCTATTTTTCCTCTCTACCACACCATTCTGTTGAGGTGTGCGAGGAGCGAAAAATTCATGTTTAATTCCTAACTCATTGTAAAAAGAAACAAACTTTTAATTATCAAATTCACCTCAATGATCTCAACGAATGCATTTTATTTTTAACTCTAGTTCATTTTGAACACATATACATAATTTGGAAAATTCTAAAAATACATCAGTTTTAGACAATAAGAAAATTGTCCAACATAAGCGAGAATAATCATCAATCAAAACAAAGGTGTATTTACTACCACCTAAACTTAGTGTATTAACAGGACCAAACAAGTCCATATGAACTAATTGTAAAGGCCTAGTTGTGTAAACAAAATTTTTGCTCTTCAATGAAGATTTTGAAAATTTTCCTTTTTGACATGGTGAACAAAAAGACGATAAATTTCCATGCAAAATAGGTAAACCTTTCACTAGTTTATTTTGAGACAATTTTATAATAAGCTTGGAACTAGAATGTCCAAGAAACCTATGCCACAAATCTAATCCATCATTTTTACACAAAAAACATTTTAGTGAATAATGTTACAAATCATTAAATCTAATCATGTAAACATTTTGAAAACTAGGAGTAGTAATAACAGTATCATTTTTGTTGGAGTTAATAATTTTTCATAAGTTTGAAGACGAGTCAAATAAGACATTTAATCCAACCTCACATAATTAACTTATAGAGATTAAAATATGCTTCAAACCTTTAACTTAAAAAACATTTGAGATAGTGAATGATTCGTTACCTACTACTCCAATACCAATGATCTTTCCTTTTCCATTATCACCAAATATAACTACACCTCCTTTTTTCATCCCTAGGCTAAAGAACCTTGTTTTATTGGCCGTCATGTGCTTGGAACACCCTGAGTCCAAGTATCACAAGTCTTCTTTGTCCTTAGCCTGCCAACACACCTAGAAAAAGGATAAGAGAAAAGATCCGGTTACCCAAGTGGTTCCTCCCATAGAATTGGTGGAAGCCTTAGGTACCAAGATTTGTTTAACAGAATAGTGTCCCGTCTTCTTACAAGTGTGTGTTGTGTGACCAAAATTATTATATTTGGCACATTTGATGAAAGAAGTCGACAGGTTTTTTAAAATAAATTTTCACCTTTTGTTGGAAGCTACATGGATAGTAGTTTATTATTTTTAATTTGAAAAAAGATTTTCTGGACTTTTTCTTATTGCCAGCAACAGTGGATGTCGCTAGGCAATAGTGTTCAGGTAAGTATCCAAGTCCGAATTTTGCAGAACCATAGTACTGGTTTGACAAAATCATATTTAGTGATTTTTTTCCCACTCCAAATTTGTTAGTGGCCCTTTTTAAATCACAGACTTGTCCCCTTAATGTTGTATCTTCGACAACAATGGTGTCGCATCAGTTTGCGAAGGACTTTCTGCTGCCTTCCACTTGAGATTAAGAAAACTTTAGAGATCTCTCTAAAGCCTCTTTCTCTCTTATAAGAGTTTCCACGCAAGCCTGAGTCTTAGAGAGATCTTTCTCAAGCTCAAGTATCTTTGTTAAAGAGGGACAATCCTCTTAAAATGTTTCTTTCTCCTTTCCAAGCACTTTTACTTCATTTTTTAATTTTCCATTTTCTTTTAATAAAAATTTATTTTCTAATTTAATTAACTGAATTTTATCCAGTTTTTTATTTAAATATTTGCAGGTTCTTAAAAATTCAGAATATAAATCATCATATGTTTCATGAGTTACCTCACTGTTGTTCTGGACACTACTCTCATCATCATGTGATGAAATGCACTTTCCCATCAAGCACATGTTGGCCTCCTCTTCATTTTCTGACCTTGAACTGCTTGATTCCTCAGAAGTGGCTTCATCCCATGTTTCTGCCTTCAGAACTTCCTTCTTATCTTTCTTTCTGTGTCGCTTCTCCGTCAGCTCTTTCAGATACTTTAATCACTTGCTCTTTATGTGGCCAATTCTCCTGCAATGATAACACTCAGGTGGTGGTCTATCTTCATCATCCTCTCCATCAGCTTGGGCTTTTACCTTCCTATACCCAGATTCTTGCTTCTTGAAAAATATCATGAAAGAATTTCTTCTTTGAGGATTTCTCATGAACTTCCTGAATTTCTTCACAAATAGGCTTTCTTCATCTCCATCGTCACTCTCATCGGACTCGCTTTCCTCTTCCTTCTTGGACTTAAATGCCAAAGCTTTCTTTCTTGGCTCCAGTATATACTCTTGTTGTCTAATCCTCAACTATACATCATGGGTTTTAAAGTTTTCTATTAAATTCTTAATTTAGAGAGACTTAGATCGTGTGACTCCGAGATGGCAGTCACTTTTGGATTAAACTTCGGGGGAAGTGATCTAAGTTTTTTTATCACCAAATCTCCATTTAAGAAACTCTTTCCTAGAATCCATGATTCGTTCACTATCTTGTTGAACCTTGTGTACATGGAGTATACATCCTCATCAACATCCATCTTGAACTTCTCAAACTTTGATTCTAACTGGAAAAGCTTTGAGTCCATTACCTGCAATGTACCTTCATGAGTAACTTCAAGAAGATTCCATATATCATATGCAGTATCACATGCACAAACACGATTAAATTCAGTCCTATCTAACGCACAAAATAAAGCGTTTATTGCCTTAGCGTTATTTTTACAGCGAAGCTTATCAGCTTTATCCCATTTATCCTTGGGTTTTTCCATTGAGACACTTCCTAATATACTTATAGGAGCAGTGTAGAATGTTTCCACCATGCCCCAAACATCGATGTCTAGTTTTATTATAAAGCATCGCATTCGAGCTTTCCAATAGTTGTAGTCAGTGCCCGTGAATAAGGGAGTTCTACTTATACCTTGCCCCTCAAAAAACATTCGAGTGATTTACGCCATTACTCCCGGTGGTGAAACCGATTACTGAGTAACCTGGCTCTGATACCAAGTGTTGGATCATACGGCGACCTTAGAGGGGGGGGGGGGGTGAAGAAGGATTCTTTAAATTTTTCTTAATTCAGACAAATTTTGCTTGATGAATAAAAACAATATAATTAAGGAATGAAAATGTATAGCCGCCAAAACAACAATGATATATTTCAAATGTGATAAATTTGAATACAAGGTATCTCTATAGAGCTAGAGACATGAATCAAATAATTTACTTGTGTTCTCACCTGTCCTTCTACCATGAACAGGTAGGCTAAAACGTATCTCTCCTTAGATCTTGCTACTAGCCTCCCCTAGATCTAACCAAGATCTAGACGGTGCACATAAGGCCACAATTTCTCCTAAAGCCGCACAAGGACTCAGACGCCACTCACAAAGCGGCGATTTTCCCTAAGTCACATAACGACTTAGATGCCACGCACAAGGCGGAGATTTTCCCTCTCGATTACAATAATAAAATAAAAGAAACAAGAACAAAACAAATTGAAAACTTTAGGCTAGACACTCCCTTAAAATAATGCACTGAAGATGCCGACAAATCCTTGCTAGAGTTGCTTCGAATGCTGCGAGCGTGCCATCAATCTTTCGCGCTTTGGCCCTCTAGAGAGTATGGAGTAAATCTTAGATTTGGAGCTCTATGAATCGTCTAAATAGGAAGGTACACTCCAGGTAATAAATTTCTTGTTCCCTACAAGAAATTGAATTGCTTTTATACATTGGCGATATCGCCTGGCCACACTAGGTATCACCACCTGGCGATATCAGTAACTGTTGTCGCGTGGACCACAAACTCCTCATTTTCGCATCGTAGATCCATCGATCGTTGAACGTGCACTATTTCCTGGTGATATTGGATATCTCCACCTTGTGATAGTGATATAACTGATGCCACGTGGCCCACGAGCTTTATCGAGCGTCGAACGAAGATGCATCGAGTGGCACTATCGCCTGTCAGCGATACTCAATATCGCTTGGTGATAACTCCTGAGCTCAGTTATGATCCGATTCATCAACCAAAGGACATTAGAGATAGACCTTCGATATCTGCACATCAAAAACACCCAAAGATCAAATACAAACAAGATTTGTAATTAACAAACCAGGAAGCGTGGAATGCATACTCCAACACGTGTGAGCCTGCATCAATTTGGTATCTGAGGGAGGTTCACGTGAATTTCCTAATTGACACCCTCCCCCTTTTTTAGGATATTAACACGCACTTGACTTGCACATTTATTTGTCAAAATTACAAAAAAAAATAAAATTTCCCTAGTCTGCCAATAACGGCCAATATTTTTATTTTACTGCAAAAAAATCAAAAAAAAATTATATAATAATCTTCATAATATTTTAAGCAAGAAAATCAAAATCATTTATTTATTTCCCTAGTTGCTAAGCGGGAACAATTCCATCTTTTCTAGAGTTTAGTGGGTCAGGTTCATTTTTCATTGTTTGTGCACAAAATCCGGGTAGATTTTCCACAAGTTCTCACTGATATGGCCTATGATGTTAATGTTTCCCGATTTAAATCTTCTGATTCCATGTCGAACGTTAGGAAATGAGTTTATTCACCCATAGTGGATGAGATTTTGTACTTGATTAGGCAATTAAAGCCTACCCCAGCCCTGTCATCATACCCTAGGAATTCCAACCATTTCCCACACTATTCCTCGCACTAGGAGTGAGATAACCATGTTGATGGTTATGGGAATTCTCAAAATTTTAGGGACTGGCTTAAGTGGGTAGAAATTTATTTTGATTGTCATAAATGGGACGACGACCAAAAGGTTAACATCGCCCGAGAGCGGTTAATAGGTCAAGCCCAGATATTTTGGTAAAACGAAGAGCGTCGTGTTTGTAGTTATAAATATACTTGGCAGGAATGTGTAGCCTACTCTCGGATCAATTTGATCCTGTATATCTCCGTACTACTAAAACCAAGCCTGTGAGTGAGTATCGTTATGGGGCTAGTCCCATACCTGCATAGAGGAATGATTATATACCTAACACTTGATCATTTTGCCCCAAAGGTCGTCCTGCCCATAGTGTACCTACTACCACCATTAGGGAAGCCATTCCTAATAGATCATATGTCTTTGAATCAAAAGATGTTACTACTAGAGCTTTGTCTCCTTTAGCCTCGACATTAAATTCCCTTGAGATAGTAACTGATACCTCTGAGGATTCTGATATGGATATAGTATCTCTTGATCTTGAGGATGACCAGTAAGGTGAGTGTATACTATCATGTGCGTTAGTTTTTGACGATTCTGATCAGTCTGACATTGAGGGAATCCCTAGTGATTTGGAAGACGATGTATGGGATGACTATATTCTGATCTGTAAGAGAATTCCATTACCTATTATTTGCACTGCTAGTGTTGTGTCTAACCACCCTAGTATTTAGTCCCCTCTCCATGATATGATTCCCATCGTGATAGATTCTACAATCGCACCCACTGAGATTGTATCTGAGTTATCTAAGGAGCCTGAGAGTGAGGATGTCCTAAGTGTTACTGTGGATGAATTACCTTATGACGGACGGATATTTTTGGATGATTTTAATGCTGAGAACCCAAAACTATATCTTTGACGTTATCACCATTTCCTAAAGCTCAAATTGAATTAGAAATTTTGTGGGGTACACTTTTGCCAATTTCTGAGACTTTTACAGACTCTGATTCGGATGATGTCTTTAGTATGTTGGAAGAAATTCAATGCGAGGAAGTTATATGTTTGGACGATTCTTGTGCGATACACCCGGATGAGAGTTCCCTTATGTTGTCACCGTTGTGTGAAATGTATATTGATTCAGATGTTATTTCGGGTTTGCTTTTGCCGACCCTTCCTCCTGATTATTTGCCCATATTAGTTGACTTTTTAGGACGTGGAACTGGTAGTCCTAGTCTGAGTTTCTTTTGTAACGCCCACTTTATTTGTTCCTACATTGGCATTGTCTCAGCGTATAGATACTACTAAGTGTCGCATCTGGACTGTATACTACACCCCGTAGATTTGCTTATGTATCGCATTTGACTGTTCATTGTTATGCATGTACGTCTACGGTTCTGTCCTCGACTATGACTGATTTTGATTCTTTGGTAATTGTGCCTCTGGATGTGGTGTCCCCTATACCTACATATATACAACACCCGGTTGCACGCATTTACCCACCACCTTTTGAGACACTTATTTCCACACATTAGCAACCACAGTTAGGCCCCTTGAGTTGTATCGCTCGCACATCTTTTCACATCTAGGAGCATCCAACTCTATTATTTATGCTGAGCGGTTCACCTTAGCATATCTTTATGCTAACGTGAGTATGTTAAATATTAAATTAAAACTGCGAATTTGGAGCCCATTAAAATCATCTTTGATGATATGGCTCTCGTATCACCAGACTTAACACCCTTAACCTATGTATTTGGGGTAAGTCATGTAGCACATGGGTTCACTCCTCACGATAGTAAGATACTTAGGCACACTTTTAAAAAATTACTCAATCAAGTTGCATCTTATTACGTACATGCTAGTTTATCACTGAATGAGATCGTACGTGGATTTAAAGCACTAGTGCCATTTGACTTGATTTCATTACCGCCATATTATAGTTCAAGTCAATCCGCACAAGATTTTGCTTCTCATGCTCATAATTTATATAACCATATTAGTGAAGCGCTAGCCATATAATATACATCTTATCAATTTCATGCTCACTTACATAAAAGAGTGTCTCACTTTAAGGTTGGCAATTTAGTTATGGTGCATCTTATCCCTGAATAGATGCCTTCTGGCACTATAGAAAAGTTGGTGAATCGGCGAGCTAGACCTTTTCGGATATTAAATAAATTAGAAGAAAATGCATATCTTTTGTAGTTACCCACTGATTGGGGTATTTCCCCTATTTTTAATGTTTTTGATTTAACGCCATATGTTTATCCACCACTATAATTATGTGCCTGTCCATTTAGTTCAACAGCATTTTATAATGGTTTGAGGGGTGATCTTATTTCTGGATCGCTGTCTACATCAGACTCCAATGGAGGTACGTTGATTGATGATGATAAAATTTTTTCTCCTTTATTGCATAATGCTTTTCCAAGGTTCACCGAGACAACCTTTTTGCATGATAGGATACTCAAAGATATAGTGCTCTCCTCTCCAAGTGGTGATGTTTTCCGCTACTTGATTTGATGGCATGATCGTCCGACTTCCGATGACTCTTGGCTTCTTGAATTGGAGGTGGCTCTTTTGGATGATGCTCCCCTGTACCGGTACTTTCAGACCAACACATTGGTGATGAGTAATTTTTAGTGGGGGAGGATTGATGGCAATGATGCTGATGCGGCCATTGATCCCCGTCATAGATAGTTTGTGGATTGTTAAGATCACTGCCGTAAGCTCGAAGATGAAATTATACCACGACGATTCTTCACCAATGCCGCTGCCGCTACATGTTTTGCTCGACGTCCGCCGCCACCATTAAATAAAATATATAATTATAAATTAAATAATTATATATTTTATATTCTATCAATTCTTATTTTAACAATTTTTATTTAAAGTTTTTATTTCATTTCATGTACGATGGGTGTCTATAACAATCAAGAGTGTTTAATTTCATGCATTTAATTTTTGGATTGTTTTTATTTCATGATGGTTGCATATAACCATCATAGTTTAATTTTTAATTTTGAATGGAGAAGATGGAGTGGTGTAGACTATATATAGCCTAGGTTATGAAGGATTTGATAGAGAATGAATGATAAGAATTTGAATCCCTAAATCTTCCTTGAGATCTTTTTTCCCCCACCTTTTCAAAATTGGTCCAAGGCATTTCTCCACCACTTCTAGCCGTCAATTTCTTCTGCCCCTTCCTCTCTCTCTCTCTCTCTCTCTCTCTCTCTCTCTCTCTCTCTCTCTCTCTCTCTCTCTCGGCCAAGCCTATTCCCTACTCCTAGCCACCAACATCACCTCCCCCTTCCTCTCTCTTCTCGGCCAAGGTGTATTCAACAAGGCCTCGTGGACTCCATATCGGCATGAAGCGAGGAAGGCGGATGAGTTTCCTCTCCATCCGGCATGACTCCGGCTGAGCCGTTGAAGAGCGATCTAGATTACTGAATTAGAATCATACATTCTGATTAGGTAATGAAAATTTCTACTTGTGTGTCATATTCCCTCTAGATTTTCATTGTGGTGAATTTATTTTTGCATGATTTTTGATACGTTTGATTGATCGTGGTTTTATTTGATAACTTGGTTGTTCATCTTAAGTTCATTTAAGTTTGAGGGGTTTTGCTAACCTCATTTTCTTTTTTTTGTGAGAGATCTACTATTTCCTAATCGCAAATTTTGGTAGATCTATTTTGGTACAACCTTCGCTCGATCGGATCGGGTAGGAACTTTTAGCTGGAAAGAATATTAGCATATAGCCTTTATTCGATCGTAATTGGTTTGGCCACCCGTACGTTAGCATTTAATTGATATAATTGCTTAGCATGTGCGCTGCTTTGGAATTTGAGTGAGTGTAAATTTGATCGTAGAGAGATAATCGTACTTAGTCCATAGATTTTACAATGTAAATGTGAGAGCCTGCATCATTGTTCAAGATGAAACACTTGCAACCAAAGATCCTGAAATATGATATGTTTGCTTTTCTACCTTTCATGATCTCATAGGGAGTGTTCTTGTGCACTTTGGTGATTGAAGCCCTATTGAGAACATGACATGCAATGTTAACTTCCTTAGCCCAAAAATATTAAGGGAGAGAAGTGTCACTCAACAATGTTCTCCCAACATCTATGAGAGTCCTATTTTTCCTCTCAGCGAACCCTTTTTGCTGGGGTGTTCTTGGATAGCAGAACTCTTGATGAATTCCTTGCTCTTCACAAAAAGTAGTCATGGCAGTAGACTGGAATTCAGTTACATGGTCACTTCTTATTTTGACCACTGAGCTTGCAAGTTCCATCTGAATCTGCCTGACAAAATTCTTGAACACATCAAGAGTCTCATCCTTTCTTCTAAGGAAGAACACCCATGCTAACCTGGAATAGTCATCAACCAACATAAGGGTGTAGACCATCCTACCTAGAGTATGAAAAGGCATAGGACCAAACAAGTCCATATGCAGGAGATATAAGCATCTCACTGAGTCCTTGGTCCCAAAGCTCTTGAAGGAGGTCTTAGTCTGCTTACCCTTTTGGCAATAAGCACAGATACCCTCCTTAGAGCATTTTATTTTGGGACCATTCCTACCTAACTCATCACTAAAGAGCTGATCAATGGTCTTATAATTCAAATGAACCAATATCTTGTGCTATTAGACATAATATGAGACTTTGTCATTTGAAACTAGGCATATAGGGGAACTACTATCTAAGAATGAATAATTTAAACAGTAAACATTCCAACTCCTAGTTCCTATTAAGATGACACTTTGGTCAATTAACCTCTTGATGTGGCAAATATCCTTGTGGAAGGAAATGTCATAACCAAGGTCACATAGTTGGCTTATGCTTATGAGGTTGTGTTTCAACCCTCCACATAAGCTAGCTTTGTGATTGTGATTATTCCATTTGAGATCTTACCATTACCTCTGGTTATTCCTTTGTCAGAGCCTCCAAAGATGACCTTAGGTCCATTATTTATTGGAGTGAACTCCTTCAACAATTCCTTTCTTACAGTCATGTGCCTGGAACATCCACTTTCCAAGTACAATTTAGGGGAATGGGTACTTGAACTAACCTGAAAAACAAAAATTATCTCACCTTAGGACCCCAAATTCTATTGGGTCCTAGGTTCACATTAGCCTGATGATAAGCGCGCCTTCCTACAGTATTCCTGATAGGTTGGCTATCTCTGGACACTGAAGGATTGTGCCAGCAATCTGAAGCATAGTGGCCCACTTTGCCACAATACCAGCACTCATGTAAATTATATCTCATTTTAAGTGTAGGACCAGTATTTGGCATGACTGCTCCCTAAATAATGGGAAGATTTGTTGTTGTATATACTTGATTTCTTTCAGTAGCCATTTGATTGAAAGTAAGACTTTCTGCAGACTGTTTTGGTCTTTTCTGAGATCCACCAACTACATGTCTCTTTTTTGCTAACATGTATCTGATAGCATCAGAAACTGTCATTCCAGCTTTGCAAGAAGACTCACCTTGGGTCATTACTTTTGTTGGATGTCTTAGATTTCCTACAACAGCATTATCCTTGCATTTTGGGGCTAGGGCACCGAAAACAAATGGTCCAGGATGGGCCATTTGAATTTTATCATGGGAAACCTTAGGGGCCCTTACATTGCTATATCTTCCACCTTGGCTATGGCCACAATGGTCCATACAAGTGGATCTGCCATTCTCCCAGTGAGCATAATAGCTTTCATTGCCATACCTGTTATAAGGAAATAAAACTTTCTGAAAAGAAATTGGAGTAAATTAGGCTAGAGGCACAACTTGTGCCTTCCCCTTTCCCTTTACTTTTGGATTAGGAGGTCTACCAGGACCCTTAAATCCTAGCCCTTTCTTACCCAGTTGTGTAAGGAGGTTGTCAATTAAGGGAAGCACAGTGCTTGTCTTAGAAAACTTGGCCACCAGTAATTTCTCATATAGGAGATCAACTTTAAGTTTCTGGATAAGTTTCTAATTTTAGGTTATTAATACAGACTGCATATCAATGATCCCCTTGAGCTTGGCTGATTGTGCAACCATATTATTAAAATCCTTTTTTTGTCCCTCACACTTGCTCCTAAGACTGAGAAGCACTTTTGCCAGTCTCTTGGCAAGGAGCTTACACTTATTGAATACTTCAAGAAGTTATCCATACTTGCCAATTATAGAGTTTACATTATCCACACAATCTGAATCCCCTTCATCTCTTGAAGATTGAGCTTCAGAATCTTAGCTAGCCTCATGACATGAAATAGAAGGCACAGATTTAGAATTTACCTGAGCTTGACCAGGCTGCTCTCTTCATCTGTTTTTGTCATCAATCCATGGTATTAAGCATCTTATTCTTCATCTTCATTCACCTCTGAGTCACCATCTGAATGTAACAGAGGGGCCCTGATCCCTATCCTAGTAGCAGGATATTCTTCAGGTTCTACTTCAGCAACATTCATTAGCCCAATGTAGGACTCTTCTTCTTCGCAGTCTGACCTAGAGGAAGAGTCATACCAGGTCTTTTCATTCTTGTCACTAAGGTAATTCTCTTTATTCTTCCACTTCTGGTGCTTCTTCACTTCTCTTTTCCTCTTTACTGGGCAGTCAGCAACTATATGCCCTAGTTTGCTGCAGCAGAAACAAATAACATTCTAGGAAGTTTGTTTATTAGTGTTAGGAGCATACCTGTCCTCCTTACTGGATTTCCTTTTGTGTTGTGAGGAAGAGGAAGGCCTGTTGTTCTTCCAATGCTCCTTATTCATGAATTTCTAGAACTTCCTGGAGAAGGCAGCAATGTCCTCATGAGATATATGGTGGTCTGAGGTGCTGGTCTTTGAGCTCTCAGAATCTGACTCAATAATTCTCCTTAGTGGAAATTTCTTCCTTCTGCACCTTGTTGGGGCATCAGCTTTGAAAGCAATAGGCTTCTCCTTGGCCTGTGACTTACTGCTCTTCTCTTCTTCATTTCTTGCAGCAAGCTGCATCTCTTATGACGCAAGCTTTCCAAATAGGGTTAGCGGAGGAGTGTAAGCTAACTTGGCCATTTCCCTAATGGCATAGATCTTTTGTGTCCCAATCCTTTGTGAGGGACTTGATAAATTTGTCATTCAGGTAATAGGTGCTGAAGACCCTTACATATATCCTCAGTTCAGTCACTATTCTGAAAAATCTCTCAAAGCTCTCAATAATGCCATCAGACTATCCTTGTCTGAAGGCCTCATACTCCTGGTTGAGCATTGATTTTCTGTCATCCCTCACATCTTCTAAGCCTTCCATGAACACAATTAGGGTGTCCCACATCTCCTTGGAGGTCTTTCCGTGCACCAGATTTTGGAAGGTTGAATCAAGTATTGCACTTGTAATAATGTTTTGAGCTCTCTTGTCCATGGAGGCATGTAGGTGCTCATATTTGTTCATTCCATCATAAGATTTAGGTGTCTGGACATTAACATATAGAACTGAGGTCTTCATAGGGATGAAGGGTCCTTCTTTGACTATAATGTATATCTTAGGGTCAGTAGCTTCCATGAATAACCTAACCCTTTCCTTCTAGAGGCAAAAGCCTTCCTTTCTACAGATTGGAAGCTTCATGGCCCCCAGCTCCTTGTAGTTTACACCAGACCCCATACATATGTCTTTTAGCTAACCATGGAGGTATACTCAGATTGTTAGATCCTTTTTGAGGAACCGCCCTATGATACCACTTGAAAGTTATTAGCTTAAGGTTATCTAGTCACCTAGGGGGGGTAAATAGGTCTTTGAAATTTCATAAGTGTTTTTGCTATTTTCTTACAAAGTGGTCTAGAGCTTGTCCTTAGTACCTGCAATATAAAAGAGGAACATGCAACACAGTAAAGAACATAGATATTTATAGTGGTTCCCCAACTATGTACATCTACTTTCGCTCCTATAGTTCTAACTTATGTTAAACAAGGCAAAAAAACCCTCCAAAATGCTCCTCGGAGCTTACACCTCAGGCCTTCATCCTTAAACTCAGGTTCTCTTCAAAACCCTACCTCAATACCACAAAGGTTCCTAACTCAGAGCCCTATAGTGCTCCTATAGCTCAGTGGTTCTCAAACCACCTAACTACGCCTTATCTCTAAGGCCTACACCTCAAGATTTTCAGCCCTACAACTTCAAGCACAAGTCCCTAGTCTCAGAGTGCTGCAGCACTCCTACAGCTCAGTATCCTTCCAGGTACCTACATCAGTGCCCTTCCAGGCACCTACATCTCAGTGACCAACTTGTCACCTACCTCAATACAAAAGGACCTACAATCAGTCTCCTCCAAGACCTACAACTCAGTGACACACTTGTCACCTATAGCTCAATGACTCAACAGTCACCTACCTCAGGCATTAGGCCCCACTCCTCAGGCTGGGAGAACAGCCCTACTCTCAAATCCACACTTGGATCCTACCTCAATACCCCAGCAGGGTACCTACCTCAGTGTCTAATTATTCACCTACAACTCAGGCACAAAATGCCCTACAGCTCAGATTCAGACAACCTAAATCCTATAGGAATTTAATCAAAAATTTGAAATAATTTTAAAACCATGACTCAGAGATAAATCTCTGAGTCTACCTTACTGGACTGAGCAGATATCGGTCCAGGCCACTTACTATAGAAGGAATTAGTCTTCTTCTACAGCTAACTACTTCCCTGTTGCACTGAAGAACATCTATCTGCAGTTAAAGGCTGACGACCCTTCACATAGCCATCTCCCCTTGCTGATTAGATGTATCAGCCTCCTTGTTTTGCAAAGAAAAAATTTGCTGAACTGGAAAAGCTTTAGCTATCTTTCTCTACCTTGCTGGTTTGCACTCCCTAACTTGGCTTTAAAGCTCGTCGGCGAAGATGAAGTCTAGCCGCCTCTATGTTTGTTAACCCTAATCCCCTTTTCTCTCTTCTTTTTATATCTGTTGATTTGAATCAACGACACTATTTGAATGTGGTCCTAGCCAAGGACGGTGAGCACCACCTCTCTCCAAAGAGGACAAATAGTAGATTCCGGCACTACTGTGGCTTTCCCGTAATGGCATGAAATACTTTAGCTTGGCTCGAAGAATGGTGAGCTGCGATCGACGAACTCTGAACTTAGTTTGACTAATTCTGAATTAAGCTCGATGAATAATCAGAATCTCAAACTTTAAATTTAGCTCGACGAATGGTGAGATGAGATCGACGAACTCTGATATCAGTTCAACGAATTCTGAACTGAGCTCGCTGAAATCAGAATCTAAAACTTTAAATTTTGCTCGACGAATTGTGAGCTGAGATTGACGAACTCAGAATCTCAAACTTTAAATTTAGCTCAATGAAAGGTGAGCTCAGCTTGACAAACTTTGAACTCAGTTCGATGGTCATCACTTTCTGGACTTAGAAAAATTCCAGAAAACAATAAGCATTGAGTGAAGTTAAGTCACTCAAAGCACGCTGACTTGGCTCTTCATTAGAGGCATTAAGTGAACTTGCTTCACTCAACGCTTCTAGACCTAGAGAATTTTTGCTGGCTTTGTCTCAGCTGTTTCTTCTCAACTGTCTCAGGTTTTTTATTTTCACAACTGAGACTATCTCATGTCTCAGCAGTTTCTTCTTCAACTATCTCAACACTTTCTTCTTCACAGCTAAGACTATTTCCTTTCTAAGCAGTTTTGCTGAGTCCAACATTTCTCTAAACATTTTGCATTGAGCTTCTAAGCTGTCTCAGCGGTTATGCTGAGACAATATTTTCAGCTGTCTCGACGCTTTTTCCTTAGTCAAATTATCTGACTTCCAGCTTACACTTTTTGTTCACCTGTCCAATTAAGGACCACCTTCATGCATGAACTTAAGCACACATCAAATACAATTATATGTGTATGTCATTGACAAGTTTGACTTCTTACAAATCTGGGACATTGGGATTAATAGACCCAACACTTATGGTCAAAAGTAGGGACATCAGTTCTCACCTCCATAATTTGGCAAAAACATTTCACACCTTAAGGAAGTACAAGATGAGGCTCAACCACCAGAAGTGTGTCTTTGGGGCAAACCGGGGAAAGTTTCTAGACCATCTCTGCACCCCAACAGGGGTAGAGCCCAACCCTGACAAAGTGAAACCTATACCTGAACTGGAGTCACTAAATAATCCAAAAGAGTTCAGCGGCCCACGGGGAAGCTGGCGGGAATAAGCAGGTTCCTCTCCTTAGTGGGGAAGATTTGCTCACCCTTCTTAAAGGTATTGTGCAGGAATAAGAAATTTTAGTGGAACCCCGAGTCTGAGGAGGCTTTCAAAACTTTGAAGAGGCAACTCACCTAGGCCCCCACTACTTCAGGGTCCAAAGGAGGGGGAGCTCCTATCCCAATATCTGGGAGTAGGAGCATAGGCATTAAGCTCCGTCCTGGTATGGGAGGAATGGAGAAGGCAGCTCCTGGTTTATTATGCCAATAAGGTCTTTAGGAAGGCAGAGGTCAGGTACCCTATCCTTGAAAAGCTGGCATGTTATTTTGGATAGAAAGTTTTGGCCTTACTTTCTTGTGAATTCTATCCGAATTGTGACCGATCACTCCCTTCACAATGTCATGGAAGGGTGCAGCACTCGAGGAGATTGGCAAAATGGTCTGTAGAGCTGATTGAGTTAGACATCTCAATCATCCCCAGGTTATCATTGAAGGTGCAAGCAGTGGTAGATTTCTTGGCAGATTATATGATGGAGGTCAAAGATTTCGAGTCTCTCTACCCGACGACATGGGAAATGGTTGTTGACATAGCATCGAGGAAACATTCCTTTTGGGAACGGGTGATCCTAATACGTCTCCCAGGATATGAGGACCGAGCAAGAGATGGATATTTACTTCCAACGCGTCACCTCTTCCAGCATGAGACCCCACAAGCGGTCGACTTCCAAAATAGTCTGCGAGAGGTAAACACAGCAGCGGGTCATCATGTGCGCATGCTCGAGAGCACAGAGTAGAGCTCGCATGCCATCATGCATGAGTGCCTGAGGAGTCACATCATCATAATCTGTGGCATACTATCGTCCATAGAGCCTGAAGGGAAGGGCGTATACATGGTTGCTGGTAGTTTCCTGCTCTTATCAGGTTGGGAGGAGGGTGGAGATGGAGGCCCTATTCATTTCTTGATCCCAAAGCAGCATGGGGTTACATGTGTCGTCTCATTATTTCTCGCTGAGGCCAAAATACCTATAAACCCTGGACCTCGCTTTTCCGCGAGCCTCCTCTCCTGGCACTATCGAGGTTCCAACAACCTTGCTGGAGACCTCACCTACATTTTCTCTCATGATCGGGGCCTTGCCGAGATGTGTTCTTGCAATCTATTTTCCTTTTGCTCGGACCTTGGTCTTTGATTTTTTAGGATCTGGATGGGAGGAAGGCGTGTTATGGTTTGTTTGAACTGTTTGCTTCTTACTGTTGGGCTCGGGTGAGGTGCCCAGGTCATCTCTACATATGGCCACGAGATTCTTGATGCGAGTAAGTTTAGTGGTGGTGACCGTGTCACTCGCATACGGTGGGTGCTGGGGGAGAACTTGCATATCTACCATTGTCTCAGAGTCAGATACAAAGTTCATAAGGGGAAAGTGAGCGAGTCAAGAATACCTTCTCCAGGGAGGACAGGGAGGACAGGGAAGAGTGAATCAATATTCCTCCTCAAGTAGGTGACCTCAAAGTTCTTCCCTACGAAAAATTTGAAGAGATCGCGACCTCCTACTCAGTGGGGACGGTAGGTCACATCGTCTTGTTCGTTTGCCAAGAAGGGGACATTGCCGAAGTCACCATAGATGAATATGAACTTACTAAGCAAATTGTGGTTCTTGTTGGTCGTATTGCAAACCTTGGCATGCTTGATTGAGAAGAAGGCAGTCCCATCCTTGTTGTCCTGAGAGGCAAAAAGCTTGCGGAAAGCGGCAAGACTAAACTCAATTCGCTCCTCGTGGATAAAGTAACCCAAAGCCACAAGCATGGCGATGGAGTTATGGTTCAGATAACACAAAACCACATCCAAGTACCTAAGGACCTGGCGCACCTCTGGCCAGAGGGGTAATCGCAACCCCACCTCGAAATTCGAGATGGGGACCATGAGCTCATCTGGGTGGAAGTTGTTTATCGAGTCGAACTCGCCAGGGTGGTGAGCGATAAACTCGGGCGAGATGTATTCAGCAAAAACTGGTAGGTACTCGCCCTCTATCAGGTTGTAGTGAAGGAAGGGATAGTACAAGAAGGCCCAGACGCACATAGATCTTCCATTATCATCCCCACCATCGTCACCCATTATGCGAGTGCTCATGCTAGAACTAGAGGGCTAGTGCTAAGTGGAAAAGAGGGGATGGGGAATGGGAAGAAATAACTGTGGTAGGTGAAGAAGAAATGGGAAGGGAGGTCCTATTTATAAGGAATAATAGGGAATGATAGATCCAGGGAGCCGGATGTGTGGATAACAAATAATCATCCCCCACCTCGATCCTCGAGTCAGCCACACACTCCCCCCCCAACTCGCTAGCGATTCGAGGTTAGCGTTCCATTGAAAATCCTAAGGGATGCGAAGCAAGAAAAACCAAGCATCATATGGCGCGAGTAAATAATAATTCAATACCTAGCAAGAACCCTACAGATTTACTCGTGAATGCTCCAGACATGTTGAAGATCAACATTATAGAATTAAAAACAATAAAGTAAGTATGGTCAAAGAGGAAAGGAGAGCGAGAGCCGGTAGACTTAGTATTGGTGCCATTTCCTTTTTCCCCGACCTCTCACTCCCGACCTTGAAGGTTAGCGAGGATAGTAAAACTCGTGGACGGTGCTAAGCTCCTGTTGAACAAAGCGCAACTGAACTTTGGCTCGCGAGATGTTAACCCCTAAGGAGGTTGTCTCGCCACCATCTCCCGGCTACATCTCGTCGAAAAGTTATGTGAAGTCACTTTCAAGACCACATATACGTTGCTCAGTGGAAAATCTATTCTCTTGAACCTGGCCATAGGCATCGCTAAGTATGAGGCTATGTTCCCAGACAACTCAGTTATCCACCTCTTCAGCACGGCGACATATTTCAGATCACCTAGTAAGTCGCCAATCTTTTAGGGGAGTGGCGAGGCGAGAAATCATCCTCATCCATTTCAAGATCAGCGAAATAGACCTCTAGGTCCCATACAAAGGCGGGGTTAGCCAAAAGAAACCATGAATCAGTGAGAATTTGAATTCCCCTGTGATGTGTCCTATTTATATAGGGTTTTTCGGACTCATCTGGGCTAGTTTTCATGCTCTTGCACTTCACTTATATTATGTTATCGTTGATATTTCATTTATTCAGCTTATCACGGTAAGTGCGTTGTTTTTTGGCCCTTGGGTGTGCAATTGCGCATTCTTTTGTTGGGGGTAAGCACATGGTGCTCCCCATGGTTCTTTTTGTTTATTTATGTTGTGTATTGTTGCTGGGAGCTGGTGCTCGAGTTGGTTTCATTTTTGTGCAGGTGGTATCGACGTCCTGAATTCCATTTCGAATTCTATGTAAAACGCACGTTCGGGCGCATTTCGTAGCGCACAGTTTCAGTGCAATCGTGCGTTTCACATAACAATTCTGGGGACTTCTGTTTCTACCCGTGCATTTTGTTCCCGTACGGTTTAGGTCAAACTGTGTGAGAAGGAATCACACGGTTTGCACATTTTCTCTTTGTTCCTGTATTCTGGTGTAAATTGTGCATTTCCTTCTCACACAGGCGGAAGCGCCTGTGCGCGAGTCAAACGCACGGTTCCAATGTTTTCTCCGGCATTTCTGCGTTCTGTCGTTACCCGTGCGATTTCCTTCATGCACGGGCGGAATCGCCTATTCACGAGTAAAATGCACGGGTCAACGCCTCTCTTCTGCAATCTTTATCTGCATGCGAATATCGCACGGTTCACGCACGATCGTGCGTCAGACCGTGCGTGAACGATTTTCTGACTTTTTCTATTTAAGTTGCAGATTTTCCTACCATTTGGGACTTTTACTGAGACCATCGCTTCCAGCACATTTCCTCTGAGTTTTTTGGGCAAACTCCGCCGTTCCACTAAGGAAAGGAGATCCGGGCAAGCATTCAACGACAAATCTAAGCCAGTGCTTGCTCTCGGCCTTCTCCTTTATCTTCTAAGCTCTATTTCAAGCTTCGACGCCATAGATAACAAGCAAAGGGAAGCTTGCAAATTTTTTTCAGATCGTGAGACGAAGAAGACGGGTCCATTAGAAGGTAGTGACAACCCTTCTCTACCCTGGATATACTTGAGGACTGACCTTGGACACGGATTGACAAACCGGCAAATCCAACCGTGAATCCTCGGCAAGACTTCGGATCCTATCGATTTTGCACACTTTTTATCTCTTGTTGTTGCTAGCGCAATTAATCTCTTATATTTGATGAAGTGCGCTAATTGTAAAATACATTTATGTGTAATCCTGTCTATGTGATTGTATGTTTTAGTTATTTGCTTGAGATGCGCCCTTATTTTCCATCCTCCATCTATCTGTTCTTGCCGCACTAGCAATTTCTTGTGCCGTGCGTAGCGAAGAGGTGCTTACGACCCTCAAATTCTGGTTCTTACGTTTGACTACTTGTCCATCCGTCCAGCGATTTAGTGCATAGCGGCCCGTGTCGTCTTCCATCCTGCCTGGCGAAGCGATGCATAGCCGTATTGCATAGGAGTAGTTGTTAGCCATTTTCTTTATTTTATCGCAACTATCTAAAACCACTTTAGTTAATTCCGACCTAAGGACTTCAATCTCGAGTCCTCCTCGATATTAACTCCCCCCCCCTTACTATGTTCCTTGAAGAGATCGATACTTTGGAAAGCCACCCATTTTATATTACTTGTGCGACCGGTACACTTGTCGTTCAACGCAGTGTTTTTGGTGTCGTTGCTGGGGAACACAGTCGTGTGAGTTTTTGGAGAGGAAGATATTAGATTCAAGTCCTTTTCCATTTGTGCATATCATTTTCTTATTCACTTTAGTTTTTAGAATTTTTATTTTGCTTATTTCTTTTTGCCCTTTTCTTATTTTTGATTTAGATAGTAGATCCGTGTTATTTTTATTCTAGTTGTGTAGCGCTCTTTCAGTAATTATTTTTTGTTCGTGATGCCTTCTGTTGCTGAGTGTCATCTTATTAACACTTTGCGCCGATGCATCGACGCCATGGCTGCTCAGAATGTCGAGCATTGTTTGAGATGCTTGCTATGGCAAGGTATGGGAAACATGGTACAGGATTGCCCTCGCTTGTGCGAGCCTTCTCCCTTTGTGGGCATGCCTGCAGTAACCTCCCATTCGCAGAATAGTTCTGTAGACAGGCCTACTTGGGTATTTCCTGGCCCATACACTGACATAGCGCACCTTGTTAATTCTTTTCCCGCAGGGATTATTCCTGTCAATGCGGTGGCGTCTACCGATGATGTTGCATTGGGGACTGCTCATTAAGTGCTTGATTTTGAGAGCATCTTTGCCCCTCCATAATTTTTACCGGATTGTGCTATTCCTCTTTCTTGTGAGTCGGATTATGATGCCGTATTCGAGGATGATTCGGTGCCCGAGGTTGCGCCTAAGTGGGATGATGATTCCTCTATCTCTGTCGGAGAATGTGGATCTTCAGAACACTTTTACGCACACCAGTGGGATGAGGAATATCAACTTTCTGATGCGGAGGTCTGCACCTCCTTATTGGATGAGGTGATCCCTCTTACCACTATAGACCTCGAGTTGTCGGATTCCCCCCAATACGGCTCGTATGATACCGACAATGATCTATGCTTGGATATCGCTGGGAGTGAGACTGGGACCACTCCCCATATTTTTGATTATTTTAGTTCTTTCTCTAATTTATTTCTTGATCCCCCTTCTATATTTGAGCCCGTGTGGGTGGAGTCTTCGCAAGTGCATCAGGAGGAATTGGATCTTTCGGCTCTAGTCATCGATGATAGCATCCTCTTTTCCGAGGAGTTTGATTCCTCATCTGTTGAGGAAGCTCAACTCATTGCTTTCTCCTCTTGCCATCTCCTTATAGACGATACCTTGCTGGGCAAGGATATTTTTTGTTGTGAGACTAGCGAGGACCTGCCCTCCTCCTTTTCTTATTTCCTATTTCCTCTGCCTGCGAGGAGCATATATGATTGTTTAGGTAGAGGGATAACTGCATTATCTCCGTATCGGTACCCGTTACCGCAATGCATAATGGAACAGTTACCGGTGCATTTTTCTCTTCATAGGCCCATTAGCTAGAAGTGTTTAGAATTTAATAAGTCATGTTGGGATAATAATAACCCCAGTAGTTATCTTTCATTTATTGCATTTTTATTTTGCATGTCTACCTTAGTTTAGTAATTCTTTATATCGTATATTTTTCTTCTGTTTTTACGGAACTCACCCCTGTAGGTATTCATGACAACTTCGTTGGCGGGGTTGTGATTCTTCGTATGGGGTGCCTGCCTCAGATTGTCAAGCGTCTTCTAGTATGCTCAATGGCTGAGCATTGGGTAACCTCTTCCCTTTTCTCATTTTAATTTAAATTTCATTATCATATGCTGTGTAGTCTAGTGTAAGTCTGGGGGAGAGCAGTATTGTAACCGTTCGCACGCGCACATTTTATGTGCATACTAAAAGCTCTTATCACTTTATTTTGATTAGTTCATTGCATCGCACACCACTACACCCACATGAGTGCATGCTTAGCTGTTAGCGTGCTGCCAATTAAACTCGTATCTTTTGTTTGATTTGGGAAAATTTTTGTGATGGCATAGGATTGTGAGACAGAGTAAAATGTTGACCTTGCTGTTGTCCTAGTCAATTTCTCTCGTCTCATGTAGAAATTGGAGTAGAATTTATTTTTTTATATGCTTATAGTTTTATATTTTCCTATTTGCAAAAATACTTTTTATTCTACTAAAAAATTGTGAATCTAGTTGAATCAAACGGTAGTGTAGGGATGTGTGTAGCCATCACTAGACTCATATTACTTGAGTGGGGAGGAAGGATCATCTTTTTCAGTGGCTAAGAACTTTCCCCAAGCTACTCTCTAAGCATTGGTGCATGGTTAGTCTAGTGTGAGCGTTATTTAGGCCATCATTTTTGCCTGGTTGAGCTTTGTACCATTCCTCACGTCTTATCCTCGCTAAGCCTCGTTGTGCCTACCCTTCTTTTGATTCAGCTCCACCATTATTTCACCAAATCCTCATAGCTGATCCTACTCTCCCACCCAAGTCGAGCTTTAGAATTTTACATTTTCATGTTGGGGTGTTGATGTGGTGATATTACATGTGAATATGTGGATGTGCTCCAAGGTTCATATTTGCTGAAATTATGGAAATAAAAAAAAAATTGAAAAAAAATATATGAAAAAAATTTAGTGTAAAAAAAAATGTGAAAAAGATAGGTGAAAAGAAAACGTTTGATTGAAAATCCTTTTGGACATGTGATTATATTTGGGGTAGGTGGTTCATACACCCATATGTTAAAAGTTAAGTCTCGGGGTGTGGTGTACCCACGCGTATTTTGGTTTAGCAGAGGGATTCTTTTTATGATAGCTCATTTGGGTTAGGTGTGACGCCTTCTTATCCTAAAGTCCTATGGATTCACGCTTGAGTCGAACTAGTGCCGTGGAGAGAGTGTAAATGGGCAAGTGTATGGTCCCCGACATTGGTGGATTCCATTGGAGGTGATCCTGAGCCCCGATATTTGGCAAAGCTCACCTTAGTGGCCTGTGTACTTTCTTCCTATGCGTGATCGGTAGATTCACCGTGATTCCATTTTTGAGTAATAATAAAATTTTGATACGCATTGTGAAAAGTATAAACTACTTTGTATACTTAAAAATTTCTTCTATTATATTTGTATGCGCGCGAGCATGCGACTTTGCATGGTACTCTGTATTGCAATTTCTAGGTTAGCTAGATTATTTTCCCTATCTTCATAGATTGTGTTTGCTCGGGACGCGTAAACATGTAAGTCTGGGGGTGTGATAAGTCCTATTTAAATAGGGTTTTTCAGACTCATCTGGGCTAGTTTACGGGCTCTTCAACTTCACTTTTTGTATGTTATCATTGATATTTCATTTATTCAGCTTACCACTCTAAGTGCATCGTTTTGGCCCTTGGGTGTGCAATTGCGTATTATTTTTTTGGGGGTAGGCACATGGTGCTCCACATAGTTTTTTTTGTTTATTTTATGCTATGTAATGTTGCTAGGAGCTTGTGCTCCACTTGGTTTCATTTCTGTGCAGGTTGTCTCGACGTTTGGAATTCCATTTCCAATTCTGTGTAAAACGCACGGTCGTGCGCATTTCTTAGTGCACGGTTTAAGTGCAATGGTGCATTTCACACAGTAATTCTGGGGACTTCAATTTCTGCCCGTGCGTTTTGTTCTCGCACAGTTTATGCCAAACCAAGCAAGAAGGAATCGCACGGTCTGCACATTTTCTATTTATTCCTGCATTCTTGGGTAAATTGTGCGTTTCCTTCAAGAATGGGCAGAAGCGCGCGTGCTCGAGTTAAACGCATGGTTCAACTTTTTTCTCCTGCATTTTTGCGTTCTGCCGTTACTCGTGCGATTTCCTTCACGCACGGTCGGAATTGCCCGTGCGCGAGTAAAACGCACGGGTCAACGCCTCTTTTCTGCAAGCTTTTTCTGCGTGCGAATATCGCACGGTTCATGCACGGTCGTGCGCCAGACCGTGCGTCAAGGATTTTCTTACTTTTTCTATTTAAGTTGCATAATTTCCGGCCATTGGGGACTTTTACTGAGAACTTCTCTTCAACCACATTTCCTCCGCATTTTTAGGGCAAACTCCGCCGTTCCACCAAAGAGTGGAGATCCGGGCAAGCATTCAACGCCAAATCCATGTCGGTGCTTGCTCTCGGCCTTCTCCTTCATCTTCTAAGCTTTATTTCAAGCTTCACCGCCATAGCTAACAAAAGAAGGGAAGCTTGCAACTTTCTTTCGGATCGTGACACGAAGAAGACGGGTCCATTGGAAGGTAGTGAAAGCCCATCTATACCCCAAAAGTAGTTGAGGACCGAGCTTGGACACGGATTGACCACCCGGAGAATCAAACCGTTAATCCTAGGCAATACTTCGGATCCGGTCGATTTCGCACACTTTTTCTCTCTTGTTGTTGCTAGTATAGTTAATCTCTTACATTTGATGAAGTGCGCTTATTGTAAAATACGTTTATGTGTAATCATGTCAATGTGATTGTATGTTTTCGTTACTTGTTTGAGGTGCGCCCTTATTTTCCATCCGCCATCCATTTGTTCTTGCCGCACTAGCAATTTCTAGTGGTGTGTGTAATGAAGAGGTGCTTACGACCCTCAAATTCTTGTTCTTACGCTTGCCTACTCGTCCATCCGCCCAGCGATTTGGTGCATAGCGGCCCGTGTAGTCTTCCATCCCGCCTAGCAAAGCGATGCATAACGACATTGCATAGGAGTAGTTGTTAGCCTTTTGCTTTATTTTACCGCAACTATCTAAAACCCCTTTAGTTAATTCTGACCTAAGGACTTCAATCTCGAGTCATCCTCGATATTAACTCCCCCCTTACTGTGTTCCTTGAAGAGATCGATACTTGGGAAAGCCACCCATTTTATATTACTTGTTCAACCGGTACACTTGCTGTTCAATGCATCACAATGCTAACCTGGTAAGTGCATAACCCCCTTACCGGTGCATTGGGGAGATGGTTGCAAGACCCCCATTTTTTTTCTTTTTCGACACCGGGGTCTTAGGCACAGAACCGCCGCCTTGCGGTGATACCTTCTCACCCGGGAAGGTCGTCACTACAAGACGCCGATTCTGCCAGCCAAATCGATCTCTACTGTAGCATAAGTATAAAAGCAAGTCCACAGAAATCACATATATAGAAAAATAAACTCCACGAAGGGAGTGTCCACAGATAGTACATATAATGAAAATCTTGGGCTTATGCACGGTACATCAAGTCCTCACTACAAATCACTCATCGCGGAAGCAAACTAATACAACTACTGGTGTTCGGGACTCACAGTCCCTGCTGTCTGGACTCCAGTTCTAGACTGTCCGATCTCCAAGCGTGCCGACCTCTGGGGCTGCACCTCCATGCTGGGCTCCGTGGTCCCCTAAATGATGTGGTTCGAAAACCGTTAGTCTAAAAGACTAAGTCCAATCGTCCCCCACCCCTTCCCCCATGGCTCCTAAGCACCGAGCGGGGAGAAGGAATGGAAAGGACATGAAGGTGGAGAATGTCATATTGCAGATGGCAGCGGAACTAAACTAACAGTGTTAAGTGTGATAATAATTATACAAAATCTAAATAAGTAACCTTAACTTATGTGAAAACACATAAGCTAAGGGATCTCTTGCAGGGATCCTATCGTATAAAAAGTCCCATACCGATTTATACGATAGGGTGTCGGTTTTACTAGCAAGCATAACATATAAATAATACAGAAAGAGAACCTTGACTTATAAGCACACTCGCACGAACTTATAGGCCAAGGGGTCGTTTTGCAAGGCCTAATGTATAGAGCGTCCCATACCGCTTATACATTAGGTGTCAGGTTATATGCAATGGTTATGCTATGAAATGCAAATATGCTATGATGTGAACATGCAATTGCAACTCACCCACTCGACTCTGTGTACACAGACCTTTAGTTCCCCCTTTCGGAGCCGTTACCTCCCAGGATACCTCCGTAGTGGCAGACGGAAGCGGTGGGTTGGGCCTCGCCCACCTCAAAACCAGTATTTTCACTACCGGTCTGACTTATCGTACGCCTCAACGCTTGGTGCACTAAGAGGACGCCTGCGTACTCTTGCCAGCTGGCACACCGGACTTCTGTTGGCGAAGTGTAAAACCACACTTACTGAGTGAATGATATTGGTGTCGGTGCAACGAACTCCCCAATATCGAAGACCCACCACCTTATACCTTTTATGCACATGCAATAGTTATGAGTCCAACAAATAACCGAGCCGAATCTTCCCGGACTATCCCGTCCGCCATAATCAACCACCGAGCCGAAACTCCCCGGACTAACCCGTCCGTCATAATCTACAACCGAGCCGAAGCTCCCCTGACTAACCCGTCCGTCATAATCTACAACCGAGCCGAAGCTCCCCGGACTATCCCGTCCGTCATAACCAACAACCGAGCCAAAGCTCACCAGACTAACACGTCCATCATAATCTATAACCGAGCCGAAGCTCCCCGAACTATCCCGTCCGTCAAAACCAATAACCGAGCCAAAGCTCACCGGACTATCCCGTCTGTCATAATCTACAACCGAGCGGAAGCTCGCCGGGCTACCTTGCCCATTACCTTAACCACTGTGCTTATTGCCCGAGTAACCCAAACTATCTCTCGGGACACAGGGGTGTGAGAGTGTGAAATCCAAAGTTTACTACCTACTCCTCAATTTACTTTATGCCTACAACTTAGGTTTTACCCATTTCATTTTCATATTACAGTAAACTATACCTAATATGATTTTGACCTTCTACTCTACGGGGAAGACGATCTTTCGTCGATCCCAAACACCACCTAACTTTTAGTCAAACCCATCCCTAGCTCATCCAACCCTGAGTGATGAACTCATTCCTATAACCACTAATTTTTGACTTATGTGCCTAACTTGTACTCCAGATTATTTCTGTAAATTTACTATATGCAGACCACCAAGGTTTAATGTTATGTAAAATGGGAAGTATATCGAGTAATCATCCAATACTCATGTAATAATTAATGGAGGTCCATTATGACCTTTATTTTCCAATTCCAGAGTTTTATAATTTTCCTATTTATTTAGGAATTCATTAAATATTTGTAGTGGCCAAAGTCTCCAAGATTGAGCTGAAGGTACCAAATTTTGACAAGATAAAATCTCCCCAGATTTATGTTATACTTAATATAATCATTTAACCTAAGATACAAAATCTCTTAGTTTTTCAGCAAGGTTCAAGCCACTGATTTTTATTTAAATGGTATATTGCAATAATTCATAAAAATAATAAACAGGGCAATATTATTTCTGAAAATTCAAGGATAACTCTAACATGATTGCAAGGGACCATAAATGCTCTGTGTCAAATATCATCAGTGATTAAGGAGTGATAAGCTTCAAACAAATTAATATACAGTTTTCCAAAATTGCTAAATGCAGACCATCATGTCAAACTTCATGTAAAATAGGAGGTATAGCAAATAATTATCGAATACTCTTATAATAATTAATGGAGGTCCATTATGACCTTTAAGTCATAAATCCAGAGATCCAAAATTTTCCTTATTTATTTAATAATTTATTTAATTATTCTATTGACTAAAATTTCCAATAATGAACATAAAGTACCATTTTCAGTCCAGATATCGTTCTACAATTTTTATATGTTATTCAAAATAAGGATATAACTCATCTTCCAAAATATCTACATTTTTCAGTAAGGTTTTTTCCCCCAAATCATTATTTTATTTTAATCCTTAAAAATTCATTTAAAGAAATATAAAATACTATATGGCTTCCAAAAATTCAGAGAAAATTCAAGTATGAATCTAATGGCATTTAAATGGTTTGGGCTAAATTTCATAAATTATTTATCAGTGGATGGACTAATTTAAATTATTGAATAATTCCATCATTTAACAAGCTTGTTAAGTAAGTATCTCAAATATATATCCAAAATTTTTCATAAATTTTATATAAGCTTATAATGGTTCAAAACATCCTCTGCCAAATTTTCATGACCTCCCAAGGGTCAGAGGGACCATAATAATTAGTTTATTAAAATGAGGCATCCCTTGTGTTACAAATGAAGTGCCATAAATATTATCCCAAAAGTCCCAATTAAATTACTAGAGACTAATAATATCATTATGACCATTATACTAAAATTTCACCTTATTTGGAGGAGTTTAAATAGACTATTCCAACCCTACAAAGTTTGTGCCCTAAACTAAGGTTAGGGTTTTGTGGGTCCCAAACTTTTCAAAACACCCTAAGATTTTTACCAGAGGGTTATAGTTACCCTAAAACCATTTCTACAAAGTATCATAGTCATACAAGGTGTTATGGCCATTTGTCCTTCACAAGGTACAAAAGCCCTTCCTTAGGGTTTGACCTAGGATCATGGGCAAAATCAACTCCAATGCCCCCAAGTTTTCATTGGAAGGTGTATAAAGTTATGCCAAGTCAGTTACCCAAATTTGAACCTCTGTTGAGGTGAATTGGACACTCTAAGCCAAAATTACATTTTGGACCAAAATGCCCTTCTTAGGGCAAGGCTAGGGTTTGCTTGATTCCCATTCAAATCACTTCAAAACTTAATTAAATGTTAACCAGAGGTCTATATTGACCTCATATACCTCTCACCAAAATTTGGATGAATTTAGAGTTCATTTGACCCATAAATTAATTTACCCTAGCATAATTAAATTATTTACAAAACTATAGGAAAATTATTCCCAAAAATTCCCATTTTTGGGAAGGGTCTAGATATAGGGTAGGGTGACTCCCTGCCAAAATTTCAGCTCATTTGGACCAAGGATGAAGTGTGTGCACTTAGTTTAATTACTGACTAGTCATTTGTATAGACCCCACCAAAATGAGTTCCCTGGTCATACCAGTCACCCAAATTGGTTCAAACCAATTTTGTATAAAAATAGACGCAAGGGGCTACATTTTCGGTGTTTACCAGTTTCTTAGAAAATGGCTCTAAGTATTTCTAATAATTAAAACAAATAAATACAAAATTCTATGACAGATAATGAAATGATTCAAATATTTAACCTATAGTTTAATATCATTATTGCACGAATCTTGGCGCAATCCTGGACGGCATCCCGTCATCGTCCCCGCGGGCCAACGACCAGGATTGCTCCTGCCTGGGCCAACTTCCAGCAGCTACCGCCGGCGCTCCGGCCACCTCCCCGACCTGCCACCGCTGCCGACACCTTCGTGGTGGTCGGGGCTATCTCCAGGCGGCGGCTAGGCCGCCGGGAAGCACTATTCCGGAGATTCTACCAAGAAGAATTTTTGGCCGAAAACCATAAAAATCCAAAACAGATTGGGCTCAATTGAGCCCCAACCTTTGCCCTAATGATGTCTACGATCTACCCATGCAAGAAGGAGTGGAGGAGGGCCTGTGGTGGCGGTTGTAGCCGTGCTGATCGCCAGATTGGCATGGTTGTGGCCGGTGGTGGTCGGCTTGTTCAGAAATGGAGGAAAGGGCTCGGCTTCTTCAGGAAAAGATTGGGAAATACTCCTTGGACCTCACTAAAGCTTTTAAAGAGGGAGAGGAGGGAGTTAGGTGGCTTAATTGACATGTGCCATTTTTGGCCTAAGTCAATTTTGGCGGCTAGGTTAGTATGGGGGTGGAGCTTGCTCTAACCAATCCACAATGGCTGCTGCACTCCCCCTTGTCCTTCTGAAATGAATGGGGAGGTTGGGGAGGGGGGAGGAGGAGCACAAAGTCCTCCTTCCTTCTTCTTCCTTCTCTTTCTCTCTACTCTATGGGTGACTTTCTCTCTCCTAGTAACCAAGCCTGAATTTTTGGCTCCTACATGTCCCATGGCAGCCCACAAGTCCATTTGGTCACTTAAGTCATGGTTAGCCCAATTGAAATGGGCTTGAGCTAGAGTTAGCCCATTTGGGCTAACTTGACCCAAAGTTGGACTAGGGCCCACCTAGGTAAATTTGGTCCTTGAGATTTCTTTAATGGGTCCTTGGTGACTTATTGGCCTCTCACTAGGCCTATGAGGGTAGGGGTGGGGTCCATTTGGCTAAGGGACTGCAATTGACCCTTGTGTAGGTCAATTTGACCTATTTAGTTTTAGAGTTGACTTTGGTCAACTTAGCTCCCTTGACTACCCTCCATGGGTCCTTAGTGACCCATTGACCCCTACCTAAGGTTATGGAGGTATGGGTGGGGTATATTTGGCTAATAGACTGCAATGGACCCTTGTGTAGGTCAATTTGACCTAGCTAGGGTTATAGTTGACTTTGGTCAACTTAGGTCCTTTGATTGCTCTCCATGGGTCCTTAGTGACCCATTGACCCCCTTCTAGGGTTATAAGGGTATGGGTGGGGTCTTGGTGTCTTGGTGAAGCCCCATGATCACCTTTAACCAAGGTTTAGAAATCTGCTAAGTGTAGACCATAGTGGCGCTATCCACACCACCAGGTCCACTTGACTCTTTCTTGGGCTTCCTAAGTTTTTGTCATGACAAAACCACTCTTAGGGGTCTAGTTGGAAATGGGATGTTACAAATCCCAATAAACAAAACAAAGATTTCGTCCCCGAAATCAAGGTTAAGCCTACGGGGACTCCTATCGGGAAGGAAGAAACTTGTAACATCCCATGAGAGTTGAAAGGTTTACGTCACGACACCATGTTTGATTATATGAGGTTTAAAGGTGATAGTCAAATTTAAGACCAAATCCCCCAATTGGCAAAGTCTAGACCCCAATAAACAAAAGTTTAGCCCATATCCTTGAAATTTCAGTTCTACTAGTTTAAAATAGGAAGGTAAATTGAACATCTTGAGTGGTTGTGAGAAATACCTGTCTGAAGAGTTCCGGGTATCTTTGTCGCATCAAGTCCTGGGGCTCCCATGTGTGATCCTCTCTTCCGTGATTTCTCCACAGGACCTTGACTAACGGAACCTTCTTGTGGCGTAAAACTCGTACCCCCTGGTCGTCAATCCGGACCGGTTCTAGGTGAACTGACCGATAAGATGCTATCGGTCCATCTGTGGTTGTAACTTGCTGCTTTGGGCATAGTAGAGCTCTCCTAAGAGAGGATATATGGAATACGTCGTGTAGACTCGCCAGCTCCGGTGGCAGCTCCAGCCTGTATGCCAAGGGACCGATCCTCTCCTGGATCCTATAAGGCCCCATGTATCTTGGACTAAGCTTCTTCCTCTGTCCGCGTACCCGTGTAACTCCATGCATTGGTCGGATCTTCAAGAACACCTGATCTCCCACTTGGAATTCCACCTAACGGTACCGAGCATCGTAATACTTAGCCTGCCGGCTCTATGCTTCTAGCATCCTGTCCCGTATCAATCTCACCGGAGCCTCGGTGTCTGATGAGTCCTCTTTATATACCTATTTTTGGACTCATCTAGGCTTATTTTCTTGTCTTTGCACACCGTTTAGCGTCATTTGCACTCCTTTTGGTTCGCTACGGTTTTCCACGTCTTGTGCACTCTTTTAGCCTATTTCTTTGCGTGTGTGTACTTCCCTTTTGCTGTGCATTATATCTATGTCTGTGACTGCCATGATCGACATCCCGTCCAGTTTTCCTACAGGTTCTGGGATCGTGTGGGCGTCCGGCATCGGACTTTCACCATTTTTGGCAAAGGAGTCAATGGTCGTGCGTTTTTACCCACGCACGACCATCGACCTCTTTGGCGCACGATCATCGGTCGTGCGCAGTCATGACCTCTCCTGTGAAAGTTCTGTCCCGCCATATCGCACGATCACCAGCCATACCGCGCACGATCACTGCTCGTGTGCTGCCGATCGTGCGCAGTCATTATATCTTTTTCCACTTTTCTGCCTCCATTTCGCACGATCACTGACTATATCGCGCACGACCACCGGTCGTGCGCCAGTGATCGTGCGCGCTGTTTAATTCTGTTTTCTATAAATATCGCAGGTTTCGCCCTATTCCAGATCGCTCGACACTTCCGCCGTTTTTCGTCTCGGACGAGGGTTTCCTCCGTCCCCCTTCATCCTCCACCATAGGGAGGGTCTCCGGGCAAGCTTTCAACGCCAAATCAACGCCGGAGCATCCTCTCGGCCTCCTCCTTCATCCTAGAGCTTCAAGCGGAGTTTTGACCTAGCTTTCTCCATCAAGTTAGGAGGAGCTGGAGCCGCAATCTACGGGTCAGTTCAACGAAGAAGACGGGTCCATTGGGAGTGAGTGACAGCCTCCTCTACCCCGGACGCAGTTGAGGACCGAGCTTGGACTCGGATTGACAACCCGGGATTCCAACCGTGAACCCTCAATAAGGCTTCGGATTCGGTCGATTCGCACACCTCCTCCTCTTGTATTTGATAGCTTAGTTTAACTCTTTGTATTGATGAAGTATACTTTATTGTAGTTAATGATCTTGCACTTTGTCATGTCTATGTGATTTGTGTGATTTTGTTATTATTGCTTGAGGTGCGCCTTATTATTCCACCATCCATCCACCCTTGCCGCACTAGCAATTGCTAGTGGCGTGCGTTGCGAAGAGGTGCCCACGACCCTCATTCCGCCATTCTCACCAACTCATACGCTTGCCTACTCGCCCATCCGCCAAGCGATTCGGTGCATTGCGGCCCGTGTAGCTTCCATCCCGCCTGGCGAAGCAGTGCATAGCGGCCTGCATAGTAGGATTTCCGCCGTTCTCTACACCTCATACGCTTGCCTACTCGCCCATCAGCCAAGCGATTCGGTGCATTGCGGCCCGACTAGTCTTCCATCCTGCCTGGCGAAGCATCGCATAGCGGCGTTGCATAGGAGTAGTTGTTAGATTTTTACTTTATTTTCCGCAACCATCAAAACCCCCATCGTTACCTTCGCCCCGAGGACTTCAATCTCAAGTCCTCCTCGACATTAACTCATCCCTTACTGTGTTCCTCAAGAGACCGACACTCGGGGATTTATTCCCAAACTTTATTACTTGTGCGACCGGTGCGCTTGCCGTAATCCACGCATCAAGTTTTTGGCGCCGTTGCCGGGGAACACAGTCGTTTGAGTTTTTGAAGAGGTAGATGCGAGATAGTCGCCCTTGTCCATTTGTTCATACCCTGTTTTATCTTTATTTTAGTTTTTGAAATTGTTTACTTTATTTTTCCTGTCCCTTCCTTGTTTTCTTTTTTTTATATTGCAGATCCGAGTTGTTTTATTCTTGTGTGTAGTAATTTCCGGTAAATATTTCTGTTCGCGATGGATTCTGCTGCCGAGTGCCGTATTATTGACGCTTTGCGGAGATGCATCGATGTCATGGCTGTTTCTAATGCCGAGCACTGTTTTCGGTGTATTCTATGTCAGGGTGTGGGCCATATGTTGAAGGATAGCCCTCGCTTGTGCAAGCCTTCTACCTCTGTGGACGCATCCGCAGCAGTCCCCTGTTCGCGGGAGACTACTGTGGATGGGCCTACCAGGGTGTTGCCTGGCCCATACACTGACATGGTGCACCTTGCTCGATCTTTGCCCGTTGAGATTACGGAAGAATCTCTCGCCGCATATAGTTCCTTCATGGGTTCCTCAACCCCTTTTTACGAGCTCCCTTTGAGTGATCACTCTCACTCGGATGTTAGCCCGCAAGGAGTGGATCGGGAACTCATGGACGATCCTGTATGGGACGAGGAGAGTGTTCCGGTCGTCGACGGGGTGGCATCTGCGGATGATGTTGTGAAGGGGCCTGCGCATTCTATGCCTGATTTTGTGAGCAGCCTTGCCCCTACGCAGTATTTGCCGGAGTTTTCTACTCCTTTTTCTTGTGAGTCGGCTGATGATGCCGTTATTGTGGATGATTCAGTGCCCGAGGTTGCGCCGAAGTGGGATGAGGATTCTACTATCTCCGACGGAGAATGTGGATCTTCGGAACACTTCTACGCACCCCGGTGGGACGAGGAATATCCTCTTTCCGATGCGGAGGTTTGCACCTCTTTGTTGGACGAGGTCGTTCTTCTTACCACCGTGGACCTCGAGTTGTCGGATTCCCCCCGATACGACTCGTATGATACCGACGATGATCATTGTTTGGATCCTGCTGGGAGTGATACCGGGATCACTCCCCCGATTTCTGATTGTTTTTGTCCTTCTTCTCTTTTATTCCTTGATCCCCCTTCCATATCTGAGCCCGAGCAGGTTGATTCTCCACTAGTGTGCTGGGATGACGATGAGCCTTGTGCTCAAGCCGTTGACTCCTACACACCTGTGTGGGATGACCCCTTGCTAGGCAAGGATTCTTTTTGTGATGAGATGAGCGAGGACCAGGTCGCCTCCTCATCTTATTTCCTGCTTCCTCTACCTGAGCTTTTCAGGTATTATTATCTAGGTAGAGGGGTAACTGCTCTTTCTCCGTATCGGTACTTGCTACCGCAACGGATAATGGAACAGTTACCTGTTCATTTTTCTTTTCATAGGCCCATTAGCTAGAGTTGTATAGAATTTAATAAGTCGTGCTGGGATGACAATAACCCCAGTAGTTATCTTAAATTTCTGCATTTTACTTTTTAAGTCAAGCTTAGTTTAGTATTTCTTTTTGTATATTTTTCTTTTGTTTTTGCGGATCTCACCCCTGCAGGTATTCATGAAAACTACGCATTGGCGGGGTTGTGATTCTTCGTTTGGCGGGCCTGCTTTTACTTTTCATGCGTCTTCTGGTATGCTCACTAGCTGAGCATTGGGTAACCTCTTCCCTTAGCTCATTCTGATTTTAACTTCTCTATCATTTGATGTGTTGTTTAGTGTAAGTCTGGGGGAGAGCATGTTTACCTTTTGCACGCGCACCCTTCATGTGCATACTAGAAGCTTTTATAGTTATTGTTTTGTTTAGTTCATTTCTTGCACACCACTACACCCACATGAGCGCGAGCTTAGCTGTTTGCGTGTCACGAGTTGAACCTGTATCTTTGTTCGATTTGGAAAATTTATGTGCTAGTTTAGGATTGTGCGACGGAGTAAAATATTGGCCTTGCTGTGTTTCTAGTCAACTGCTCTCGTTTTGTATAGAAATTTGTGTAGATTTAATTTTTCAGTATGCTTATAGTTTATATTTTTCTATCTGCGTAAATTCGTTTATTCTACTCAAAAGTTGGTGAATCCGGTGTGAATCAAACGGTAGCGTCGGAATGTGTGTAGCCGCCACTAGACTCGTATTGCTTAAGTTGGGAGGAAGGATTATCTTTCTCGGTTGCTAAGAACTTGCCCCAAGCTATTCTTGAAGCATTGGTACACGGTTAGTCTAGCGTGAGAGTGATGTAGGCCACCTTTTGGCCCGGTTGAGCTTTGTACTCATTCCTAACATCTCCCTTGCTAGCCCCTTTGTGCCTACCCTTCCTTTTGATTCAGCTCCACTATATTCGCCAAAGCCTCATAGCCGATCCTAGTCGCACACCCAATTCGAGCTTTAGTAGTTTACATTTTATGTTGGGTTGTGATGTGGTGATTCGTATTTGTGATATGTGGTTGTGCCCAAAAGAAAAATGTGCTGATTTTGTAAAAAGAAAAAGAAAATATTTAAAAGAAAAATATTTGAAAAAGAGAAAAAGAGAAAAGAGAAAGAGAAAGAAAAAGTTTGATTGAAAATCTTTATTTGAGATGATTTGGATTTGGAGTAGGCGGTGCACACACCCATTTAGTAAAAGTTAAGTCTGGGGGTGTGGTGCACCCGTATTTATTTTGTGGGCAGCGGGCACTAGTTTTGTACGTTAGCTCATTTGGGTTAGGTGCATACCCTTCATGTTTATCCTTGTTTTCCTCACCGTAACCCAAGCCCCATTATTACCCGAAGTCCTACGGACTTGCGCTTGAGTTGACTAGTGCCGTGGAGAGAGTGCGAACGGGCAAGCTTATGGTTTCCGACATTGGTGGATTCCTTTGGGGGTAATCTTGAGCCCCGGTCTTCGGCAATGCTCACCTTAGTGGCCTGCCTACTTTCTCCCTGCGTAGGACCGGATGATTCACCGTGATTCCACTTTTGAGCAATAATAAATTTCTGTTACGCATTGTGAAAAATATAAAATATTTTGTATACTTAAGAATTTCCTTTACTTTATTTTTATGCACGCGAGCATGCGACTTCGCATGGTACTCCGTTTTGCAATTTCTTTGTTAGCTAGTTCATTTTCCCCGTCTGCTTAGGTTTTGTTTGCTCGGGACGCGCAAACGGTTAAGTCTGGGGGTGTGATGAGTCCTCTTTATATACCTATTTTTGGACTCATCTAGGCTTATTTTCTTGTCTTTGCACACTGTTTAGCGTCATTTGCACTCCTTTTGGTTCGCTATGGTTTTCCACGTCTTGTGCACTCTTTTAGCCTATTTCTTTGCGTGTGTGTACTTCCCTTTTGCTGTGCATTATATCTATGTCTGTGATTGCCATGATCGACATCCCGTCCAGTTTTCCTGCAGGTTCTGGGATCGTGTGGGCGTCCGGCATCGGACTTTCACCATTTTTGGCAAAGGAGTCAATGGTCGTGCGTTTTTACCCACGCACGACCATCGACCTCTTTGGCGCACGATCATCGGTCGTGCGCAGTCATGACCTCTCCTGTGAAAGTTCTGTCCCGCCATATCGCACGATCACCAGCCATACCGCGCACGATCACTGCTCGTGTGCTGCCGATCGTGCGCAGTCATTATATCTTTTTCCACTTTTCTGCCTCCATTTCGCACGATCACTGACTATATCGCGCACGACCACCGGTCGTGCGCCAGTGATCGTGCGCGCTGTTTAATTCTGTTTTCTATAAATATCGCAGGTTTCGCCCTATTCCAGATCGCTCGACACTTCTGCCGTTTTTCGTCTCGGACGAGGGTTTCCTCCGTCCCCCTTCATCCTCCACCATAGGGAGGGTCTCCGGGCAAGCTTTCAACGCCAAATCAACGCCGGAGCATCCTCTCGGCCTCCTCCTTCATCCTAGAGCTTCAAGCGGAGTTTTGACCTAGCTTTCTCCATCAAGTTAGGAGGAGCTGGAGCCGCAATCTACGGGTCAGTTCAACGAAGAAGACGGGTCCATTGGGAGTGAGTGACAGCCTCCTCTACCCCGGACGCAGTTGAGGACCGAGCTTGGACTCGGATTGACAACCCGGGATTCCAACCGTGAACCCTCAATAAGGCTTCGGATTCGGTCGATTCGCACACCTCCTCCTCTTGTATTTGATAGCTTAGTTTAACTCTTTGTATTGATGAAGTATACTTTATTGTAGTTAATGATCTTGCACTTTGTCATGTCTATGTGATTTGTGTGATTTTGTTATTATTGCTTGAGGTGCGCCTTATTATTCCACCATCCATCCACCCTTGCCGCACTAGCAATTGCTAGTGGCGTGCGTTGCGAAGAGGTGCCCACGACCCTCATTCCGCCATTCTCACCACCTCATACGCTTGCCTACTCGCCCATCCGCCAAGCGATTCGGTGCATTGCGGCCCGTGTAGCTTCCATCCCGCCTGGCGAAGCAGTGCATAGCGGCCTGCATAGTAGGATTTCCGCCGTTCTCTACACCTCATACGCTTGCCTACTCGCCCATCCGCCAAGCGATTCGGTGCATTGCGGCCCGACTAGTCTTCCATCCCGCCTGGCGAAGCATCGCATAGCGGCGTTGCATAGGAGTAGTTGTTAGATTTTTACTTTATTTTCCGCAACCATCAAAACCCCCATCGTTACCTTCGCCCCGAGGACTTCAATCTCAAGTCCTCCTCGACATTAACTCATCCCTTACTGTGTTCCTCAAGAGACTGACACTCGGGGATTTATTCCCAAACTTTATTACTTGTGCGACCGGTGCGCTTGCCGTAATCCACGCATCAGTGTCCTCGACAAACTCCGAATCCAATGCCTTAGGGTCTTCGTCCTGTATCCATGACAGCGGAGTCCTGCACTTCCGTCCGTACAATGCCTCATAAGGAGCCATCTTTATACTAGACTGGTAGCTGTTATTATACGAGAACTCGATCAGCGGTAACAACTTCTCCCAAGGTTCACCGCGATCTAATATGCAGAGTCGTAGTAAATCCTCCAGAGTCCGGTTGGTTCGTTCAGTCTGTCCATCCGTCTGGGGGTGGAAAGTCGTACTGAATGTTAGTCGAGTGCCTAAGTAAGTTTGCACTCACCTCCACTCCCTGGATGTAAATCATCCATCTCGGTCTGACACAATCGACTTGGGTATGCCATGATAGCGGACGAATTGCTCCACAAACTTTCGGACTAACATGCCCACCGAGTCATCCTTCTTGATAGGAATAAACCTTGCTACCTTTGTCAGCCGGTCGACGATCACCCAGATCGAATCATTCCTTGTCCTTGATCGAGAAAGTTCGTGTATAAAGTCCATGGCGATATCATCGAACTTCCACTCTGGTACTGGGAGTGACTGTAATAATCCTGAGGGGTTTCTGCATTCCGCCTTCACTAACTGGCATGCCTTGCAATGGGTCACGAAGTAGGTGATATCCTTCTTCATGCCGGGCCAGAACATAGTCTTCTTCAGATCTGCAGTCATCTTCGTAATCCCCGGGTGTACCGAATATCGACTGCAATGAGCCTCCATCATGATATCCTCCCGGACCTGGCCTCCCTCTGGTATGTAGACCCGTCCTCTAAAGCATACTAAGTCATCCCTCAGTGTGTAATCTCCCGCAGTGCCTGCTTCTAAGGTCCAGAATATCGGCTCTAGCTGGGTATCCTGCCTCTGTCCATCCTTGAACATTTCTCGAATGTCATCAGTGGCGATTAATGATGAAAGATACTCTTGGTATAACTCAGGGTGATCCTCGGACACCAGGGATATTTGCATCTTATCTAACATCTGAATTAACTCCAAAACCATCAACTGTGTTCCTACTCTAGCGTTTGCAGTCTTTTGGCTCAGTGCATCTGCTACCACATTCGCCTTTCCCGGGTGGTAGTGCATCTCATACTGGTAGTCTGCCAAAAATTCCACCCATCGTCTCTGTCTGATGTTCAGCTCTTTTTGCGTGTCCACATACCTCAAATTTTTATGGTCGGTGTATATGTCGCAGTGGACATCGTACAGATAGTGACGCCAGACTTTTTGTGCAAAGATGACAGCTCCCATCCCTAAGTCATGGACTGGGTAGTTTTGCTCGTGCTTCTTCAGCTGCCGAGAAGCGTAAGCTATCACATGGTCATTCTGCATAAGCACTGCACCCATGCCCTGGTAGGAGGCATCGGTGTAGACCAGGAATCCTTCTTTCCCTGAAGGGAGAGCAAGTATAGGAGCCGAAGTGAGTCGCCCCTTTAGCTCTTGAAAAGCCGCCTCACACTGTGGGGTCCAGATAAAGGGCGCCTCCTTCCGTGTCAGAGATGTGAGTGGAAGGGCGATACGAGAGAATCCCTCTACGAACATCCGGTAGTAACCGGCGAGTCCTAGGAAACTTCGTACATCTATGGCCGTCTTCAACTGTGGCCAGTCCCGGACTGCTTGGATCTTGGCCGGGTCCACCGCCAACCCAGCACCACTGATGATATGGCCTAAGAAAGCCACCTCCTTCAACCAAAACTGGCATTTGCTGATCTTCGCATAGAGCTTGTGCTCCCGTAGTCTCTCCAGAGTCAGTGTCAGATGCCGAGTGTGCTCCTCTTCCGTCCTAGAGTAGATCAGGATGCCGTCTATGAATACTATGATGAACACATCCAAGTAGGCCTCGAAAACCCGGTTCATGAGGCTCATGAATGCCGACAGAGCATTTGTGAGCCCGAAGGGCATCACGGTAAACTCATATAGCCCATATCTGCTACTGAAAGCAGTCTTTGGAATGTCCTCCTCCTGGATTCGTAACTGGTAGTAGCCCAGCCTTAGATCCAATTTGGAAAAGAAATGCGCACCTTCTAGCTGGTCAAACAGCTCATCTATCCTTGGCAGTGGATATGTATTTCGGACTGTCAATCGGTTTAGTGCTCGGTAGTCGATGCACAGTCTCAGAGTTCCATCTTTCTTTTTAACGAACAAGACCGGGGCTCCCCAAGGCGAAGAGCTCGGTCGGACAAATCCAGCCTCCACCAGTTCCTGGAGTTGGCTTCGAAACTCTGTCAACACTTTTGGGGCCATCCGGTAAGGGGCTCTAGCTGCCGGCTTAGACCCCGACACCAGATGTATCCGGAAATCCTGCTCCCGGTACGGGGGTAGCCCAGGCAGTTTCTCTGGGAATACGTCGGCAAAATCTTGCACAACGGGAATACCCGAGGTGGAGACCTTGGCCTCAGTCATTTCAAATATTACCTCATACACTTCTTCCCCCTGTAAGTGAGCCTTGACGGCCTGTAAAGATGACAGCATGAGAGGGGGAATAGATCTAGTACCTTCAACGACGAGGTAGGAATCTCCATGTCTCACGGTAACTCTCTTGGACGTGCAGTCAATTTGAGCATGATTCCAGTTTAACCACGTCATTCTTAGGATCAAATCAAAGATTGGCATCTTTATGATCGTCACTGGAGCTTCAAATATCCTTCAGCCGATCTCCGCCTCCATATTGCAGTGGGCAGAGGTGAACAACTCTGATCCGTCGGGTAATCTTATCCTCATCACCAGACCCGTGAATCGTTCCACGCCTTCCTACCCTTCTACGATGGCTTCCGATACAATCGAGTGTGAAGCACCCGTATCAAATAGCGTATAAGCGGGTTTACCGCTGATGAAAACTATTCATAGGGGTGGGGAAATTTAAATGTCTTAGAATCTAGCTATGGTTTTCTTCCCTAGATTATCACTTCTATATAAACTTAAAGGTTATGAGGAAATAAGTCTACAATTTTCTGACGTACCAGTGATTACTTGCTCCGGGTTCCGGGGTTGAGCCAAATCCAGTGCATAAATTTGCTCCCTCTACTGCCTGCGATCTGCACCCTGGAAACCACGTCCTCAACCACGTCCTCGTCCTCCAAACTATTGGGCATGCGGGGCATCCTGGGGTGCTGGTAAAGGTGCTCCCCTCATGGGGCAGTTTCTCCGAATGTGTCCTATCTGATGACAGTTGTACCATTCTGGTGGGGGAAATGTCATGCCCCCGGGTCTTGGTGCCTCCCTCATCTGAAGAGGTTGAGGAGCCATTACCACCGGCTCCCTCGGCTCCTGCCTCACTTCCTGACGAGGCTGGTCCTCTGTCCTTCTTCCACCTGGTATAGCACCTTGCCGCTGATCATTTCAGGCTCTCCGGCCCTGATCCTCGGCTTGCCGCTTCCGGCCCCGAGTGGTGTGCCAATCGGCCTCAATCCTCTTTGCCAACTCCAAAACTCGGGAGATAGGCCCGTCAGATACAAACAACAAAGCCTCCCTCAAGTCCTCCCGCAGGCCCTAATAGAATCTCTTGATGTATCCCGCTTCGTCCAGCTGGTAAGAATCTGCATATTGAGCCAAATGGTCAAACTCCCGATGGTACTCCATGTAACGACCCCATCCGTTAAATGACGTATAGTAGAAGGTCCAGCCGGGGCCCCACACTATATGCCACAAACAGACGGTGAGGTCACAGGATAATACCAAACCATACACGAATCCTAACTCAGAGCATTCTAGCAGAAGCTTAAGTTGTAATTTGAACTCTAACCAGGAATGTCCAATATATAAACCACCATTATATATAAAGCCACAGAATGTACAACAAATACATAGAGTTTTGCCTTAAGGCCTTACAGTTCTTCTTTTCACACCGTATGGTTTACAAACCTCGGCGCGCAGGCCGGCCATACATGAGTAAAAGAAAACAAGCAAAAACATTCGCTTAGCCTTCAAGGGCTAGCCGCAGCAACAGCAGCAACAGCAGTAGGGCTTCAGCCCTTCATTTACCACTTGGCTCTCCAGCACCTGCATAGGGACAATCCACCCAACCGGTGGCAAACAATGCAACGGTCAGCATTCAGCTGACCCAATTATAACAATCCTACCCCTTTCTCGGGGCATTAGCATTCTTTCCCTGCATAGTATGGCATCATCATATAGCAACTATGTGGACGCAGGCACATTCAAGCCATCACAACTATCGGCCACACGGCCCGACAGTCCGTGCACTCAGGGCACATTCTTGGTGTACCGGAATACCAGGGTCAACACCACCGTCTACACGGTATTTGAGCATTCTAGTCTTTCCGGCGCACGGGCCTAAGACTCTCATTAGGCGCTCCAACAAAACCTATAACCTGGCTTCCAAGTCGGACGGACCTAACGCAGGTACGGATCAGCCACCCCCCGTTGCTCAAGTCGTCGTGCCACCTCGAATACGGAAGTATCCATGGCTATTTATAGGCGCGGGTCGGTTTCACCTTTCCTGTTCGGCAATCTGCGTTTTCATCGAGTTGCAGCCCAACGGCTCAACCGCTCATAAAGTGGCAACGCACGGCCACAAGAGTTGCATCCAACCCTCTTCATTTCCTGGACATCATCCAGTACTTCCTGCTGCACCAAGCAATAGGTAGGCACAAGGCAACACAAGCCATAATCACGGAGCCTTCTCCGATATGCAAACAAGCATCACCAATCCAGACCATGTCCAGATGGGCTTCACACAGCATGCCTAGAGCCGTACTCCAATTCCGGCCTCTAACAAGGGGGACTTCACATATCTACCCCAAGGGACACCACAACCCACCGCACACTCGCGGGGAAGGGTTTTCCCTATGCAATGCAGAAAAGAAGGACTTCACATGTCCAAGAAGGGAGATCGTTACCCTTGTCGATCTCTTGGGAGCCATCGCAAACTAGCCGGTGAGAAAGAACCGCAGCAGTTTTGCCTCACAACGCCGGCTTCGGATCACGAATCGGACCACGGGAACTCCGCCGGTGGCTTGATCTCCTCCTCCTTCTTCTTCCTCCTCTCTCTTTCTCTCTTCCTTAATCACATGAAGAATGAATTCTTCCTCAGCCTCTACTGATTAAATCCAGCCAGGAATCACCTGAGCCCTTGGATCCAAAGAGAGAAATCTGAACGGCCACGATTTGCCCAAAAACTCACTTTTTTGGCTGACACGGCCTGTGACACGCCAGTGTCACAGGCCGTGTACCCTTAAGCGGCACATGCGGTATTCGTACCGACTGAGCTTTACCAGAACACGGGCATCGACACGCCCGTGTCGAACCTGACACGCCCGTATCATTCCTGAGACACGCCCGTGTCACCCCTGCCTCAACGAGCTGCAAGCAGTACACGGGTCGGCACACGGCATCGGACACGCCCGTGTCCTACCTGACACGCCCGTGTTCAAGGCTTGGTTCTAGGCCGTGTAACTTTCTGACTCAAAACGCATTTTATTTGCGTGACACGCCCTGGGACACGCCCGTGTCCCAGGCCGTGTACCCCCGACACGCCCTGGGACACGCCCGTGTCCCAGGCCGTGTAAAATGACCTGCACCTCAAAACCATTTTTGAGTTTTTTTGGGGTGTTACAATCCTCCCCCCCTTAACAAAATTTCGTCCCAAAATTTGCACGATAAGGAAACAAGAACCAACAATGCTATAACTTGATAACTCTGTTATAACACAAAGTACACGGTCTACAGTTTATACAAATAGCTCGGGAAATTCAGCTCGCACGGTCTGCTCTCGCTCCCATGTTAGCTCTTCACGGCCACAATTGTCCCATCGGACCTTGACCATCCCGATCACTTTGTTCCGCAACTGTTTCTCGGCTCGATCCTCGATCCGAATGGGTCTAACTCTCGTCGTTAGCCCATACTAGACCGGTACCCGATCATTCTCCACTACTTGAGCTGGATCCTTCACCGCCTTACGAAGGACTGAGATGTGAAATACATCATGTAATCCACCCAAGTCTGCTGAAAGTGCTAGTCGAAAAGCAGCTTCCCCAACTCGCTCCACCACCTCAAACGGACCAAGATACCTCGGACTTAGCTTTTTCAAATGCCGAATCCTGGACACGCCTTTGAAGGGTTTGATCTTCAAATATACCCAATCACCCACCGCGAACTCCACGTTCCGGTGTTTGGCATTGTAGTACTTTACTTGACGATCTTGGGCTATAAAATAGCCTCTCCCGAATAGAGCGTATGAGCGAGGTAGCTTCTTCGACTTCCTTTTTCCCACTCAGCTTAGATTCGCCTGCTTCTGCCCAAGCTAACGGTGTATGACATTTACGACCATATAAAGCTTCAAATGGTGCCATACCGATGCTCTCTTGGTAGCTATTATTATAGGCAAATTCGACAAGAAATATATAATCTTCCCAACTCTTACCAAAGTCTAGGGCGCACATGCGGAGCATGTCCTCCATCGTCTTGTTGGTTCGTTCAGTCTGGCCATCCGTTTGGGGATGAAAGGCCGTACTAAACGCTAACTTGGTACCCAATATTTGATGAACGAGCCGCCAATCATTCGATGTGAACCGCCCATCACGGTCACTAACGATGCTCCGAGGAACACCGTGCAGTCGAACAACCTGCTCCACATAAAGCTTGGCCAAGGTTTCCTCTGAATCGTCTCTTCTGTTTGGAAGGAAGTGCGCCACTTTTGTCAACCGGTCCACAATCACCCAGACTGAATCATGACCGCGTTGCGATCTCGGCAACCAGTGCACGAAATCCATCGAAATGTCATCGAACTTCCACTCCGGAATAGGTAACGACTTCAGGAAACCGCCAGGCTTCTGGAATTCTGCTTTCACCAACGCACAGGTATTGCATTCCGCCACATAACGTACGACATCTTTCTTTAGTCCGGGCCACCAGAACAGCTTTTTCAAATCTATGTACATCTTTGTGATCCCTGGGTGAACTGAGTACTTTGCAAAGTGAGCTTCGTACATCAACTCTTCCCACAATTTACCCACACTCGTGACGCACACTCGACCATTTCTTCGTAACAACCCGTTATCCCAAGAGAATTGGTCATCCGGCCCATCTTTTGCATAGCGCTGGAGGCTTTCATCAAGCTCTGTTGCTCGCCGAACTCTGTCCATAAGGTCATATTGCACCTCCGTCCAGTTCAAGCATGCATCGGTCGACGAACCCTTGTCAACACAAGATATCTCCAATGCTTCCAATTCATGGATTAAACGCTGATCATGCCTCTGTAACCAGCTTGCCCGTACCGGATTCTTCCGACTCAAAGCATCAGCGACCACATTTCCCTTCCCGGGGGTATAGTGAATTTCGAAGGTGTAGTCCCCAAGGAACTCCATCCATCTTCGTTATCGCATATTCAGATCTTTCTGATCCAACAAATACTTTAGGCTTTTATGATCTGTATAGATATCCACTTTAACGCCATATAGATAGTGCCGCCACAACTTGAGCGCAAAGATTACCGCCGCCAACTCCAAATCATGGACAGGGTAATTCCGCTCATGCACTTTCAACTGGCGCGAGCCATAAGCAATCACTTTACCAAACTGCAGAAGAACGCAGCCTAAGCCGCTCCCGGAAGCATCACTATAGATCTCATACCCATCTGTACCACATGGCGATGTCAACACAGGCGCCGTGGTCAAACGACTCTTCAAGTCTTCAAAAGCTCGCGCGCACTCCGGCGTCCAAATGAACTTTTAATCTTTTCTCGTCAGCGTGGTCAGAGGTAAAGCAATCCGTGAGAAGTTTTCCACCAACCATCTATAGTAGCCCGCAATTCCAAGGAAGCTCCTGACCTCGGCTACTGAAGACATCACTGGCCAATCTCGAATGGCACTTATCTTCAATGGATCCACCACGATACCTTCTCCACTTACCACATGGCCTAAAAAGGCTACTGAAGAGAGCTAGAACTCACACTTTGAGAACTTGGCATAAAGCTTATTCCTCCGCAGGGTATGCAAGACCAACCGCAAATGGTTTGCATGATCCTCTTCCGACTGAGAGTATACTAAGATATCATCGATAAACACAATAACGAACAAATCCAAGTACTCTTGGAACGTTCGATGCAGTAGGTCCATAAATACCGAAGGCGTATTACATAGGCCAAACGGCATTACCGTGAACTCATAATGACCGTAGCGTGTTCCAAACGCCATCTTGGGAATGTCACCTTCCCGAATTCTCAGCTGATAATATCCCGATTTCAAATCCAACTTGGAATAGACCGTTGATCCTGCCAGCTGATCAAATAGGTCATCAATTCGCGGAATCGGATATTTGTTTTTCTCCGTCAGCTTATTCAATTCGCGGTAGTCAATACATAACCATAAACTACCGTCTTTCTTTTTTACAAATAGAACAGGCGCGCTCCAAGGTGACATACTTGGGCGTATGTATCCCTGCTCCAACAACTCTTACAATTGGACTTTCAACTCAGCCATCTCTTTTGGCGTGACGCGATATGGAGAGCGGGCCACAGGTTTTGCACCTGGGACCAACTCAATAGAGAAGTCAATCTCCCGCTGGGGTGGTAACCCAGGAAGATCTTTAGGAAACACATCGGCAAACTCTGATACAACCAGTACTTCACCGACACTGGCCTTTGGCTCAACAGCCTGAATGAGCGTGAAGAATAACTCCGCGCCCTTCCGAATAGCATTGATGACTTGGAGTGCAGACAACAGGATCCCGCCAACTCCTCGCATACCAGCAAACTTCGTCACAAGTCCGGTATTCTAGCCCAGTGTAATCTCCTTGGAGTTGCAATCAATAAAGGCACGCTGCTCCGAGAGCCAGTCCATACCAAAGATCACATCAAACTCCGATAACGGTAGCACAGCTGCACTCAAACCAAAGTCCCGACTTCCTATTTGCACATCCACATCGCAAGCCCTATCCGCAAGCATCACACAGCCATTCGGCAATAGCACCCTTGTACTATCCACCGTCACATGACTTGGTACCCCAATTCGAGATACGAAATCCTCAGACAGAAAAGAATGCGAAGCACCTGTATTAAACAGGGCTCTCGCCAGATTATTCCGAATCAGGACAAAGCCTACAACACACACATCATGCATAAGCTATACATAACAAAAAACAATAGCACGCAAGCAAGTAAGCTAAATCAACTCGTACCTGTGACGACGTCACTTTGCTTAATCGCTTCCTGTTGGCCAAGTTGATAGATTCGGGGCTGTGCCTGGGACGCAGAGGAATCAACCACCGCTTTGCCCTTCTCAGCATAAGACGCACCCGTTTTCTTTTCCCCTTTGGGCTGAACAACCCGACAGTCACGAGCTATATGCCCCACCCAGCCACAGTTATAGCATGTACGAGAATACGGCCTTGATGTCGCTCCCGACACAACGGTTGTAACGCCCCGTTTTTTGTTCAGCGATTATTTTATTCTCGGTTGGCGTTACGATGACGCGTTTCCGTGGCTTGTGCCATGTGTGGAGTATGGTTTAGCTCTTTAGAACTGAGTGCCCTGTTTGGTAGCCTGTTGGCAAGATCTCCCTAGCAAACCGTGTCGTTTTGGTGACCGGTGAGGCCTCTCGGGGGGATGTTTGTGTTTGGCTTCGTTTGGGTGTAACTCGAGTTCTGTTCGTCGAAAGTTAATTTTGACTTCGCCGTTGTGTTCGTAGCGTGGATATTTAGCTACGGTGCGAATTTCGTCGAATTCCGAGGTGAATCGGTTTTCGAGTCGATTTGGTGCTTTATGTAATTTTGTAATTAATAATATAATTATATAATTATATATATATATATATATAGTATTAGAATGATAGGAGCCGATCTTCATTTTCTTCACGGTAGAAAACCGCCGGCCTTGTACGAGAGAAACGAGTAACCGCCGAGCCTTCCCTTCGGACGCCGATTCCCGGAGCGTTTGTGGACGGAATTCGATTCCGAGAGTGGATACGGATTGCTCTCGTCGAGACCTTCATTCCTGCGGTAAGAAATTCGATTTTCGTGGAGTTTTAAAAGGATTGGAATTTTCGGTTTTGGAAATTTTCCGCCATTAATGGCCAAATCTTTGTTCTAGGTGTTGCGGCCATTTTGATCCGTGCGAAGAGGAGGAAAGCAGTCCAAAGCTTCGCTGAGATTTGAGGCAAGTGGTATTCTTGCCCTTGCCAAGTGTTTTCTTTGAATTTATTTGCTGAAATTGAAATCCCGGTTAGCCCAGGTTAGAGGCCTTGTTGTTCTCATTTTCTTGCTAACTATAGGGCTTAGTTCTTCCTAATGAAACCCCCCCTATGTTGTGATGTTTGGAATCCAAATTGTCGGCGTGGAGCCGTTGTTTTCCTTTATTTTTGAATGTTGCTCTGGTTCGGGTATAGCCGAGAGGGAAAGTTAGGAGGGGGGGGGGGGGTGGTTGCCAATTTCCTTCGTTAAGATATTATTTGAATGGTTAGGCATAGTTTGAATGGTAGTAGCGTGCGGCGTTGAGAGTTGTCTACTGCTACTGCAGTGGCGTGAGTCGTGTGCGCGTTCCGGTGTCGTTCGGGAAATTCCAAACGGTGCAGGTTGACCGCGCACGGTCATCAACCTTTAGGGCGCACGACCACTGGTCGTGTGCCTCTATTTGTGCGCGTATAAACTTCAGTTTCCAAAGTTATGTCTCGGGCAATCGCACGAGCGCTGACATCAGTACGCACGACCACTGATCGTGCGACACTGATCGTGCGCAGTTGCTAGGTTTTCAGTCAGGTTTTCCAGGTTCGTTTCGCACGATCATCAGCCGATGAGTGCGCACGACCACTGATCGTGCGACACTGATCGTGCGCTTTGTATATTTTCTGTTGATAAGCGAATTTAGTTGGTTTCGAGTGCGGGAGTTTAGATACTCAAGTGGCAAGCAACTACTCGAGTTCTGGATCTTCTGCCTTGGTCGTTCGACTGTCGTCGAGCTCCGCATTCTTTAGTGGGCTTGTGGGTAGTGGTATAATTTTGGCGGTGAGTGAGGCTAGCTCACTCAACGCCAAATTTTAGGTAGGCACTGAGTGCGTTTCACTCAACGCCTAGTCGTGTTGGTTTATTTCAACACTCTTCCTTTACCTTGTATTTCGTTTCCGAGTGGATTTTCCAGTTGTATTTCTGGGTTTTCCTTGTCGGCCGTTTTCCTTAATTTTCCTAAAGGCCGAATCGTGGGTCGTGAATAGTAGTGGTGGTTGTAGCTCTTTATGGGGGTGGAGTTGTGTGATATAGCCAAGGCCACCCATGGATTTCTTGCTCCAGGTACGGGCTGGGCATGTCGGGTGGAAGGTCCCTTGTGTTTTCACGTGTTGACCCTCGAGCTTTTGACTTGGACATGGTGGATTGGGGACTGCGTTTGCCTTCGATCCGGTTCCTCGTTGTTGTTTTTGCTACTATCACTTCCCGCAGATTAGGGTGTTAGAAGTTTCTTCTTTGGTAGTTTGCAGCATTCTGGCTCTTGGTAGCCTAGTAGGCCCTGTAGGATGTGGTTCCTGGGCTGGGTCGTTGCTGTTTCTTTGCACGTTGTGCATTTCTTGTGGTCCTGTTTGGACAGTTGTGACTCTTTCTACTGCATGTTTTCTGTTATTTTGTCCTTTGGTTGACTCTTTCATGCAGTTTTACCTTGATTTTTGCTTGCTGAGGTATTCTGTTTTCTTTAAGAATACCCCAGGTTCTGAGCTGTAGCCAGTCTGGTGGCTAGTTGGAGGTGGTGTTGTTGGTGGACTTCCGGACCTTTGGAGTTCTGTTTACCTTGTTTGTGAGGTTGTTTTCAGTACTTTCTTACAGACATATATGTGTGCTGGTGGGTTCGTGTCAGGTTGTTGGCGCCCACTAGTAGTTTTTACCTTGTACTAGATATATTCTATTGCTGCTACCATTTATTTTCTGGAGATAGTCTACTTGCTTTGAGAAGGTTTTATGCTAGGTTGCTAGTTATTTTTAAACTATAATTACTATTATAAATGAAGCTCATGATCAGCATGTTTTGTAAACTTAATCACTACTTTCCAAATCACGTACGAAAACCGTTTTCTTATATATATTATATAAACTAAGTGTAGTGTCTTGCATAGTATGAGTGGTTCTCTTGGGACCCTTATGCGCTCTTTAGGGTGTAAAACCTAATCAAAGTATTTTTCCGCAGTGTTTAAATATAGTTTTCTTTTGTGGACTAGATGATCCACTGAGCCGAGGGATACGGACTCTAAACATAACTGATTTTTCTATTCATTAAGCACATGATTTCCTTGCATAAAGATTGTAGTTGGATTTGCCTGAGCGTCAGCAGTTATCCCCTGCTTGACGTGGCATCATGACGCGTGTTTTCTCTTACTCTGATAATTCTTAATTCGGAGAAAATGCGGGTCGTGACAGTTGGTATCAGAGGGAGGTTGCTTGACAAGTTAGTTGGGCAACCTTCCTTGGATGCTTTTAGTAGTTCAGCATCATGTCATTCACACACCGATATGTCATCAGCACGTCTTGGCAAAAGCACGAACACTACACTCATAGCATAACATGAAGTATACGGGGCATATTATGTAGTATGGGATGCATAATATGTGTTCGTATATGGATCCACCATAGGGGCTACATGTGAGGGTTATGTAGTATGGGATGCATAACCTCACCACATGACTGCGACTAGCGCGTTTCTTTTTCGTTGCATGGAAATGTTATGTAGTATGGGATGCATAACATTTTCATGTGTACGCCGCTCATATCATGCATTAGGGCCTTTTTAGAATGCATAACACAATCATGCATATCATAACATTGCATAAGCACAACGCGCCGAGCTAAAGATTTGCAGGATGACATATGTACACACATAAATTTTCAAACTAACATAAGTTCATGCATCCGATCCAGGCACAAGAGTTGGTGAGGTGGTGGTTAACCATCCTAGGTTAGGGCATATCATCTAATTATTGTGAAGAAGATAAACTCTCAGAGCAAGTTTGGCAGCTTTAAGTCTATATCTACATATGTATTGTCTGTACTGGTAGTCGGTTCTCGTCGTGGGATTTGGATCTGATTTGCGTTGTATTGATTTTTTTAGGATGGCTAGGCGTCCTGCGACTCGATCGAATCCCCTGTCTGAGGGTGAATCTTCTGGAGCTCAGAACGATGCGGTGATCGAGGGTCTGCGTCAGAGTAGCGAAGCTATGGGTAGGCAGTTGGAGGAGGTGCAAGCCCAGATTCAGTCCTTGGTGGCAGTTGTGGCAGGGCAGGCTCAGGGTGCGCAAGGTCCTGCGGGGGGGTTAGCTGTTCCTCCTCCTCCTGCACCCTTGAGGCCTCCAGTGGTGGTGCCAGCAGAGATGGCTTTCATCTCGCAGTTTCAGAGGCTGAGCCCTCCCACTTATGATAGGAAGGCAGATTTCATGGTGATAGACGACTGGCTGATCTCCATGGAGGAGATGTTCTCGTACTCAGGGATTTCAGATGATCAGAGGGTGATGATAGCCGCCTATCAGCTTAAAGGTTTGGCTAAGAGTTGGTGGCTGAGAGAGAAGGAGAGCCTGGTAGCCGGATGCTCTTGGGAAGTGTTCAAGGAGATGCTGTTGAGGAAGTTCTTACCCTCGGTCGAGCGTGACCGCCTCATGAATGAAATCCTCTATCTGAAGCAAAGGCAGCTCACGGTGGGTGAGTATGAGATAGAGTTTAGTAAGTTGAGCCGTTTTGCCCCTGGATTGGTCAGCGTTGAGGCTGATCGAGTTAAGCGATTCCTCGGTGGTTTGAGGAGTGAGGTGCAGCAGTTGGCCAGTGCTTATGGGACAGTGACTTATGCTGGAGTTGTAGAGGCTACTCTTAAGGTTGAGGCCATTGAGACGGCGAAGAGCAGAGGCCAGCAGTTGAGGAAGGATAAGAGGAAGTTGGTAGAGGAGAAGAAACCCCTGGTACCCGATGCTGTTCCGGGAAAGAGGAGCAGGGTGGTGTGCAGTTTTTGTGGCCGGTCAGGCCATCCTGTTGAGAGGTGTTTCAAGAAGGCGGCAGCTCAGAAGAAGGAGCAGGTTCATGCTATTCAGGGTGCTCCTGGGAGAGATGTCTCCTGTTCAGTTTGCAAGCGATCCGGGCATGATGCAGCCCAGTGTTGGTCCAGGGATAGAGTCTGCTATCAGTGTGGGCAGAAGGGTCACGTTAAGTCGAGGTGTCCTCAGGTCCAGTCAGCTCTTCCTGCAGTTCCATTGCAGGCATTACCTCCACCTCAGCGTGTGGACAAGGGAAAAGGGAAGCTGAACGTGATTTCTTCCGAGGAGGCTCAAACTTCGGCCCAGGTGATCTCAGGTTAGTAGTTTGTTGTTTTCTTTCTAGCCTGGTAGTTTAGTTGCTAGTTTATTTGCAGTACTGTTGTGCTAGTTCCTTAGCTTTGTGCGTTCCTATAGGGAAATTTAAGGTGAAGAACCGCTGGGCACGTGTTCTGTTTGACTCCGGCGCTACCCACTCGTTCGTGGCTAGAGCCTTTGTGGAGGGTCATCGGTTGTCTCTAGATCGTGTTCGGGATTCCTTCCGTGTCAAGTTTCCCTCTGGTGAATCTGTGTTGTCAGATTTGGGTATTTTGGATTGCCCGGTTTTGTTGGGGGATTTTCTTGCGAAGGCGGATCTGAAGATGATTGATCTAGAGGACTTCGATGTCATTTTGGGCATGGACTGGCTCTCTCGGTATGATGCGGTCATTCAGTGCAAAGGAAAGAGCTTGGACTTCATCAGGGACGACGGTCAGCCCGGCAGCGTGTATGCTGATCCGTGTCAGGATTCTCCTGTTCTCTCTGCGGTATGTGTTCAGAGATTGTTTCTTTCTGATTGTTGTGTTTGTTTAGTCTCGGCGGTTGGAACCGTTGATAGCGTGCCACGCTTGGAGGAGATTCCTATTGTTCGTGGTTTCGCCGATGTTTTTCCTGATGATCTTCCTGGTATCCCTCCTGAGCGGGATGTGGAGTTTGTTATTGATTTGGAGCCGGGTACGCGTCCTATTGCCAAGGCGCCGTACCGGATGGCCCCTCGTGAGTTAGAGGAGTTGCGAATTCAGTTAGATGAGTTGTTGGCTAAAGGTTTTATCAGGCAGAGTTCGTCGCCTTGGGGTGCTCCTGTTTTGTTCGTAAAGAAGAAAGATGGGTCGATGCGGCTTTGCATCGACTATAGAGAGTTGAACAAGGTCACTATCAAGAACAGGTACCCTCTGCCGAGGATCGATGATTTATTTGACCAGTTGCGTGGTAGCACGGTGTTCTCCAAGATCGATCATCGTTCGGGCTATCATCAGCTCAGGATCCGTGAGGCAGATATTCCACGGACTGCGTTTAGGTCGAGGCATGGGCACTTTGAGTTTTTGGTGATGTCGTTTGGTCTGACCAACGCACCATCAGCCTTCATGGATATGATGAACAGGGTGTTCAAGGATTTCCTAGACAAGTTCGTTGTGGTCTTCATTGATGACGTGTTGGTTTATTCTCGCAGTGCTGAGGAGCACGAGCAGCATTTGCGTTTGGTCCTATCAGAGTTGAGGAGCCACAAGTTATTCGCCAAGTTGAGCAAGTGCGAATTTTGGTTGCCTCAGGTTTCTTTTCTAGGACACGTGGTGAACAAGGATGGGATTTCGGTTGACCCAGAAAAGATTGCAGCAGTGACGGATTGGAGTAGGCCGAATACTCCTAAGGAGATCAGAAGTTTCTTAGGGTTGGCTGGCTATTACAGGAGATTCATGGAGGGTTTCTCTTCTCTAGCCGCACCGTTGACCAAGCTGACTCAGAAGAATGTGGCATTTGTTTGGAGCGAGAAGTGCGAAGAAGCTTTTCAGGAGTTAAAGAGGAGATTGTGTACTGCTCCCGTTCTGACCCTTCCTACTGAGGGCGTGGATTATGATGTGTATGTGGATGCTTCGCATATAGGACTGGGATGCATATTAATGCAGGATGGAAAATTAATTGCTTATGGGTCAAGGCAGTTGAAAACTCATGAGCGGAATTATCCTACGCATGACCTTGAGTTTGCAGCGGTTATCTATGCGTTGAAGTTGTGGAGGCACTTACTTTATGGGGCTCAGTGCAAGATTTTTACTGACCATAAGAGCCTGAAGTACGTGTTCACGCAGAAGGAGTTGAATCTGCGTCAGCGGCGGTGGCTTGAGTATGTGGCGGATTATGATGTGGAAATCCAGTATCATCCGGGCAAGGCCAATGTGGTGGCCGACGCCCTGAGCCGAAAGATGGGAAAGATCTTTAACCTCTCCGCCGATCGATTAGTTGAGGAGTTCCTCCTTATGGATATTTCAGTGGGATGCTGTAGTTTGCAGAGTAGCTTATCAGTGGAAGAGCCGTCCTGGATTTCTTTGACTAGACTGCATCAGAAGGACGATCCGGATCTGTTGCACCTTTTTACCAGGACAGAGAAGGGAGAGTTGCCAGATTTTTCTATTGATGATGCGGGTACTTTGAAGTACCGCGGCAGGTTTTGCGTTCCCGCTGTTGGGGACATTAAGAGTATGATTTGCAGTGAGGCTCATGGTTCCAGCGTTGCCTACCATCCAGGATCTACGAAGATGTACCGTGACTTAAGGCAAATTGCTTGGTGGAATGGTATGAAAGGAGATATAGCCCGATATGTTGCTAAGTGTCATACTTGCAAGCGTGTGAAGGCCGATCATGGAAGGCCCGGTGGTAAGTTGACTCCGCTAGATATCCCGACTTGGAAGTGGGAGAGTATATCAATGGACTTCATTACGGGTTTGCCAAAATCCCCGAGAGGATTTGATTCTGTTTGGGTTATAGTGGATAGATTGACGAAGTGTGCTCACTTCGTGCCTTATAAGATTGATTACCCGATGAAGAAGATAGCGGAGTTGTACTTGAATGAAGTCATCCGACTCCACGGTGTGCCGGTTAGCATCATTTCTGATCGAGACTCCCGGTTTACTTCTCGTTTTTGGCAGAGTCTGCAGGAGGGTTTGGGTACGGATCTGAGGTATTCTACTGCGTACCACCCTCAGACCAATGGGCAGACGGAGCGGGTCAATCAGATTGTTGAGGATATGATCCGGTGCTATATTTTAGACTACGGTGGAGCGTGGGATGAGCGTCTGCGACTCATGGAATTTGCTTATAATAACAGTTATCAGGAAAGCTTGCAGATGGCTCCGTTTGAAGCTTTGTATGGGAGGCGCTGTAGGACTCCGTTGTTTTGGGCTGAGGCTGGTGAGAAGCCTTTGTTGGGTCCTGATGCTCTGGAAGAGATGGAAGTCGCCGTGAAGCTTATTCGGGAGAAGCTTCGTTTAGCCCAGGAGAGGTATGAAAAGAACGCCAATCGGCGTAGGTCTGCCTTGGAGTTTTTAGTAGGGGATCATGTATACCTCAAGGTTTCTCCAATGGTTGGTGTAAAGAGATTTGGTAAAAACCGGAAATTGGACCCAAGGTATGTGGGCCCGTTTGAGGTTTTGGAGCGGATTGGTGTGTCTGCTTATAGACTGGATTTGCCAGCGAACTTCCCTGGTGTTCATAATGTTTTTCACGTTAGCCAATTGCGGAAGTGTGTGCGCAGTAGTGGGCAACTCTTGGATGTTGTGCCCCAGTTAGAGCCCAACCTCTCTTTCGTTGAGGTGCCAGTTCGTATTTTGGATACTCAGGAGCGTGTGCTGCGAAAGAAGTCCATACCGATGGTGAAAATTCTATGGAAGAATCAGGATTTGGAGAGCGCGACTTGGGAGCTAGAGTCGGCCATGAGAAGGGCATACCCTCACCTGTTTCTCTGAATAGATCGGTATGTTTCCCTTTGTAACTTCTGTTTGTTACTTGTCCTTCTTTTGTAGGAGGGTTGTGCGTAAAGTTTCGGGACGAAACTTTCTTTTAGGGGGAGTGACTGTAACGCCCCGTTTTTTGTTCAGCGATTATTTTATTCTCGGTTGGCGTTACGATGACGCGTTTCCGTGGCTTGTGTCATGTGTGGAGTATGGTTTAGCTCCTTAGAACTGAGTGCCCTGTTTGGTAGCCTGTTGGCAAGATCTCCCTAGCAAACCGTGTCGTTTTGGTGACCGGTGAGGCCTCTCGGGGGGATGTTTGTGTTTGGCTTCGTTTGGGTGTAACTCGAGTTCTGTTCGTCGAAAGTTAATTTCGACTTCGCCGTTGTGTTCGTAGCGTGGATATTTAGCTACGGTGCGAATTTCGTCGAATTCCGAGGTGAATCGGTTTTCGAGTCGATTTGGTGCTTTATGTAATTTTGTAATTAATAATATAATTATATAATTATATATATATATATATAGTATTAGAATGATAGGAGCCGATCTTCATTTTCTTCACGGTAGAAAACCGCCGGCCTTGTACGAGAGAAACGAGTAACCGCCGAGCCTTCCCTTCGGACGCCGATTCCCGGAGCGTTTGTGGACGGAATTCGATTCCGAGAGTGGATACGGATTGCTCTCGTCGAGACCTTCATTCCTGCGGTAAGAAATTCGATTTTCGTGGAGTTTTGGAAGGATTGGGATTTTCGGTTTTGGAAGTTTTCCGCCATTAATGGCCAAATCTTTGTTCTAGGTGTTGCGGCCATTTTGATCCGTGCGAAGAGGAGGAAAGCAGTCCAAAGCTTCGCTGAGATTTGAGGCAAGTGGTATTCTTGCCCTTGCCAAGTGTTTTCTTTGAATTTATTTGCTGAAATTGAAATCCCGGTTAGCCCAGGTTAGAGGCCTTGTTGTTCTCATTTTCTTGCTAACTATAGGGCTTAGTTCTTCCTAATGAAACCCCCCCTATGTTGTGATGTTTGGAATCCAAATTGTCGGCGTGGAGCCGTTGTTTTCCTTTATTTTTGAATGTTGCTCTGGTTCGGGTATAGCCGAGAGGGAAAGTTAGGAGGGGGGGTGTGGTTGCCAATTTCCTTCGTTAAGATATTATTCGAATGGTTAGGCATAGTTTGAATGGTAGTAGCGTGCGGCGTTGAGAGTTGTCTACTGCTACTGCAGTGGCGTGAGTCGTGTGCGCGTTCCGGTGTCGTTCGGGAAATTCCAAACGGTGCAGGTTGACCGCGCACGGTCATCAACCTTTAGGGCGCACGACCACTGGTCGTGTGCCTCTGTTCGTGCGCGTATAAACTTCAGTTTCCAAAGTTCTGTCTCGGGCAATCGCACGAGCGCTGACATCAGTACGCACGACCACTGATCGTGCGACACTGATCGTGCGCAGTTGCTAGGTTTTCTGTCAGGTTTTCCAAGTTCGTTTAGCACGATCATCAGCCGATGAGTGCGCACGACCACTGATCGTGCGAAACTGATCGTGCGCTTTGTATATTTTCTGTTGATAAGCGAATTTAGATGGTTTCGAGTGCGGGAGTTTAGATACTCAAGTGGCAAGCAACTACTCGAGTTCTGGATCTTCTGCCTTGGTCGTTCGACTGTCGTCGAGCTCCGCATTCTTTAGTGGGCTTGTGGGTAGTGGTATAATTTTGGCGGTGAGTGAGGCTAGCTCACTCAATGCCAAAGTTTAGGTAGGCACTGAGTGCGTTTCACTCAACGCCTAGTCGTGTTGGTTTATTTCAACACTCTTCCTTTACCTTGTATTTCGTTTTCGAGTGGATTTTCCAGTTGTATTTCTGGGTTTTCCTTGTCGGCCGTTTTCTTTAATTTTCCTAAAGGCCGAATCGTGGGTCGTGAATATTAGTGGTGGTTGTAGCTCTTTATGGGGGTGGAGTTGTGTGATATAGCCAAGGCCACCCATGGATTTCTTGCTCCAGGTACGGGCTGGGCATGTCGGGTGGAAGGTCCCTTGTGTTTTCACGTGTTGACCCTCGAGCTTTTGACTTGGACATGGTGGATTGGTGGACTGCGTTTGCCTTCGATCCGGTTCCTCGTTGTTGTTTTTGCTACTATCACTTCCCGCAGATTAGGGTGTTAGAAGTTTCTTCTTTGGTAGTTTGCAGCATTCTGGCTCTTGGTAGCCTAGTAGGCCCTGCAGGATGTGGTTCCTGGGCTGGGTCGTTGCTATTTCTTTGCACGTTGTGCATTTCTTGTGGTCCTGTTTGGACAGTTGTGACTCTTTCTACTGCATGTTTTCTGTTATTTTGTCCTTTGGTTGACTCTTTCATGCAGTTTTACCTTGATTTTTGCTTGCTGAGGTATTCTGTTTTCTTTTGGAATACCCCAGGTTCTGAGCTGTAGCCAGTCTGGTGGCTAGTTGGAGGTGGTGTTGTTGGTGGACTTCCGGACCTTTGGAGTTCTGTTTACCTTGTTTGTGAGGTTGTTTTCAGTACTTTCTTACAGACATATATGTGTGCTGGTGGGTTCGTGTCAGGTTGTTGGCGCCCACTAGTAGTTTTTACCTTGTACTAGATATATACTATTGCTGCTACCATTTATTTTCTGGAGATAGTCTACTTGCTTTGAGAAGGTTTTATGCTAGGTTGCTAGTTATTTTTAAACTATAATTACTATTATAAATGAAGCTCATGATCAGCATGTTTTGTAAACTTAATCACTACCTTCCAAATCACGTACGAAAACCGTTTTCTTATATATATTATATAAACTAAGTGTAGTGTCTTGCATAGTATGAGTGGTTCTCTTGGGACCCTTATGCGCTCTTTAGGGTGTAAAACCTAATCAAAGTATTTTTCCGCAGCGTTTAAATATAGTTTTCTTTTGTGGACTAGATGATCCACTGAGCCGAGGGATACGGACTCTAAACATAACTGATTTTTCTATTCATTAAGCACATGATTTCCTTGCATAAAGATTGTAGTTGGATTTGCCTGAGCGTCAGCAGTTATCCCCTGCTTGACGTGGCATCATGACGCGTGTTTTCTCTTACTCTGATAATTCTTAATTCGGAGAAAATGCGGGTCGTGACAACGGTCGTAGTCACTTGCCCAGACGGCTTGGACCTCTTGCCCCCTTTCTTCTGGTAAAACGATTTGCTCGGGCGAGGTGCTTGAACCTCTGGCTTTGACACAACCAAGCCCTTGTTCCCTTGCACCCGCCGCATATCTTTCTCCAACGCACACGCAGTATCAACCAACGCCTGAAACCCTTGGTTCACTGAACTCGAAAGCAGGAACCGCAACTCATCCCGCAATCCTTCATAGAACCGATTCGTTTTCCTTTGGTCATCCGCGAAGATTGTTCCCGCATACCGTCCCAAGCTGGTAAACTCGTGCAAGTAGATATCCACGCTATCTTCCCCTTGCTTTAACCGTTGGAACTCATTTTCCATAGCAATGCGTTGCGCCACTGGGACATGTTTCGCCAGAAATATCCGAGAGAACTCCTCAATCGATACTTGCGTTAATTGCCTGCCCGCCAAATGGTGTACCTCAACCTCGTCCCACCACAACCGCGCCTCTCCTTCAAGCATGAAGGTGGCCAAGGTGACCTTTAGAGTTTCCTCCGCCCTGATCGCTGTCATTATCCGCTTGACACGCGATAACCAATCTTCTGCCTGCGTTGGGGATCCCATTCCCGTAAACGTAGGCGGACTGAAGCTCATGAATTGCTTCAACTGTCGGTCAGCTGCTCGTGGATCTACAGCCTCAACCGGCTCGGGTCGTACAACAACACGAACTGGTTCTACTGCCGGCTGCGCTTGCCCGGTCGGCTGAATCATGGCAAATAGAGCCTCAGCAACTAAGCGAACAGTTTCCGCAGATGGAGGAGGTGTTGGCACCTCAGCTGGTGCCACACTCTCATCAGAGCGCTGGGGCTCAGACTGCCCAGCACCAATACGCGTCACCTATAGCTGGACAAGACACACATTAGCGAACGTATGCAAGCAAAACAACACAAAAAGGAACGCGCAGATTCCTCAAACAAGATTTTGTACATTCCTTAGTGGACATTCCAGAGTTCATTAGGGTTACAGCAGGGCGCATAAACACGCGCTCGCCACCCCATAAAAGAATTCGTCCACGAATTCGATAGAGGAAGACCGAACGAAGCTGATACCAAAATGTAACGACCCCATCCGTTAAATGACGTATAGTAGAAGGTCCAGCCGGGGCCCCACACTATATGCCACAAACAGACGGTGAGGTCACAGGATAATACCAAACCATACACGAATCCTAACTCAGAGCATTCTAGCGGAAGCTTAAGTTGTAATTTGACCTCTAACCAGGAATGTCTAATATATAAACCACGTTTATATATAAAGCCACAGAATGTACAACAAATACATAGAGTTTGGCCTTAACGCGTTACAGTTCCTCTTTCCACACCGTATGGTTTACAAACCTCGGCGCGCAGGCCGGCCATACATGAGTAAAAGAAAAATAAGCAAAAACATTCGCTTAGCCTTCAAGGGCTAGCCGCAGCAGTAGCAGCAACAGCAGTAGGGCTTCAGCCCTTCATTTACCACTTGGCTCTCCAGCACCTGCATAGGGACAATCCACCCAACCGGTGGCAAATAATGCAACGGTCAGCATTCAGCTGACCCAATTATAACAATCCTACCCCTTTCTCGGGGCATTAGCATTCTTTCCATGCATAACATGGCATCATCATATAGCAACTATGTGCGCGCAGGCACATTCAAGCCATCACAACTATCGGCCACACGGCCCGACAGTCCGTGCACTCAGGGCATATTCTTGGTGTACCGGAATACCAGGGTCAACACCACCGTCTACACAGTATTTGAGCATTCTAGTCTTTCCGGCGCGCGGGCCTAAGACTCTCATTAAGCGCTCCAACAAAACCTATAACCAGGCTTCCAAGTCAGACGAACCTAACGCAGGTACGGATCAGCCACCCCCCGTTGCTCAAGTCGCCGTGCCACCTCGAATATGGAAGTATCCATGGCTATTTATAGGCGCGGGTCGGTTTCACCTTTCCTGTTCGGCAATATGCCTTTTCATCGAGTTGCAGCCCAACGGCTCAACCGCTCATAAAGTGGCAACGCACGGCCACAAGAGTTGCATCAAACCCTCTTCATTTCCTGGACATCATCCAGTACTTCCTGCTGCACCAAGCAATAGGTAGGCACAAGACAACACAAGCTATAATCACGGAGCCTTCTCCGATATGCAAACAAGCATCACCAATCCAGACCATGTCCAGATGTGCTTCACACAGCATGCCTAGAGCCGTACTCCAATTCCGGCCTCTAACAAGGGGGACTTCACATATCTACCCCAAGGGACACCACAACCCACCGCACACTCGCGGGGAAGGGTTTTCCCTATGCAATGCAGAAAAGAAGGACTTCACATGTCCAAGAAGGGAGATCGTTACCCTTGTCGATCTCTTGGGAGCCATCGCAAACTAGCCGGTGAGAAAGAACCGCAGCAGCTTTGCCTTCACAACGCCGGCTTCGGATCACGTATCGGACCACGGGAACTCCTCCGGTGGCTTGATCTCCTCCTCCTTCTTCTTCCTCCTCTCTCTTTCTCTCTTCCTTAATCACATGAAGAATGAATTCTTCCTCAGCCTCTACTGATTAAATCCAGCCAGGAATCACCTGAGCCCTTGGATCCAAAGAGAGAAATCTGAACGGCCACGATTTGCCCAAAAACTCACTTTTTTGGATGACACGGCCTGTGACACGCCCGTGTCACAGGCCATGTACCCTTAAGCGGCACACACGGTATTCGTACCGACTGAGCTTTACCAGAACACGGGCATCGACACGCCCGTGTCGAACCTGACACGCCCGTGTCATTCCTGAGACACGCCTATGTCACCCCTGCCTCAACGAGCTGCAAGCAGTACACGAGTCGGCACACGGCATCGGACACGCCCGTGTCCAACCTGACAAGCCCGTGTTCAAGGCTTGGTTCTAGGCCGTGTAACTTTCTGACTCAAATCGCATTTTATTTGCGTGACACGCCCTGGGACACGCCCGTGTCCCAGGACGTGTACCCCTGACACGCCCTGGGACACGCTCGTGTCCCAGGTCGTGTAAAATGACCTGCACATCAAAACCATTTTTGAGTCTTTTTGGGGTGTTACAATCCACCACTGTCCGGGTACCCTGCTTCAGCTGTAAGAACCGCTCCTCCAACTCATCCCTGGGCGACTGTGGAACAAAATGCTCCAGCAGCACGGTCCTGAACTCTTCCCAGGTAACTTTCGCAACCTCCCTATCAGCAAACATTGTGTCCAGCAGCGTCTTCCACCACCTCTTGGCATGGGACTCCAGGCAGGAGACAACCAAGGCCACCCTCTCCTCCCAGGGACACCGTATCCCAGTCAGCATTTCGTACATAATATCTAGCCATTCTTCTATCCGTACGGCCGATTCTGTCCCCAAGTATGATGGAGGAGAGAGTCCTCGAAAGATGCTCAGCCAATTGGCCCCCGGGTTTGGCTGCGGAGCCGGAACCTGCTGAGCCCTGAAAGCATCTTGAATGGTCGTCAATGTTTGACCCATCTCTGAGTGTTGGAATGGAGTGGGGACTGGGGAAGGTGGTGCAACAGTCGAAGTCTGCTGAACTCCGCCTTGTGGTGTTGGCTGCGCTGGGGGCTGCGTAATAGAAATCAAATATAAGAAGTCTCACAGATTTAACTAAAAGTGGACAATTTTCATGTGATTTCCCATATGGGCCCACCACTGCTTCCGCTGCTTAGTTTGTCCCCAAACTAAACTCGAGCGGGGGTGTCCCAGGGTTAGTGGACTGCTACCTTTCTAATCGAGGTTTCCTCTGATACTACTTGTAAGACCCCCATTTTTTTTCTTTTTTGACACCGGGGTCTTAGGCCCAGAACCGCCGCCTTGCGGTGATACCTTCTCACCCGGGAAGGTCGTCACTACAAGACGCTGATTCTGCCGGCCAAATCGATCTCTACTGTAGCATAAGTATAAAAGCAAGTCCACAGAAATCACATATATAGAAAAATAAACTCCATGAAGGGAGTGTCCACAGATAGTACATATAATGAAAATCTCGGGCTTATGCCCGGTACATCAAGTCCTCACTACAAATCACTCATCGCGGAAGCAAACTAATACAACTACTGGTGTTCGGGACTCACAGTCCCTGCTGTCTGGACTCCAGTGCTAGACTGTCCGATCTCCAAGCGTGCCGACCTCCGGGGCTGCCCCTCCATGCTGGGCTCCGTGGTCCCCTAAATGATGTGGTTCGAAAACCGTTAGTCTAAAAGACTAAGTCTTATCATCCCCCACCCCTTCCCCCATGGCTCCTAAGCACCGAGCGGGGAGAAGGAATGGAAAGGACATGAAGGTGGAGAATGTCATATTGCAGATGGCAGCGGAACTAAACTAACAGTGTTAAGTGTGATAATAATTATACAAAATCTAAATAAGTAACCTTAACTTATGTGAAAACACATAAGCTAAGGGATCTCTTGCAGGTCTCCTATCGTATAAAAAGTCCCATACCGATTTATACGATAGGGTGTCGGTTTTACTAGCAGGCATAACATATAAATAATACTGAAAGAGAACATTGACTTATAAGCACGCTCGCACGAACTTATAGGCCAAGGGGTCGTTTTGCAAGGCCTAATGTATAGAGCGTCCCATACCGCTTATACATTAGGTGTCAGGTTATATGCAATGGTTATGCTATGAAATGCAAATATGCTATGTTGTGAACATGCAAGTGCAACTCACCCACTCGACTCTGTGTACACAGACCTTTAGTTCCCCCTTTCGGAGCCGTTACCTCCCAGGATACCTCCGTAGTGGCAGACGGAAGCGGTGGGTTGGGCCTCGCCCACCTCAAAACCAGTATTTGCACTACCGGTCTGACCTATCGTACGCCTCAACGCTTGGTGCACTAAGCGGACACCTGCGTACTCTTGCCGGCTGGCGCACCGGACTTCTATTGGCGAAGTGTAAAACCACACTTGCCGAGTCAACGATATTGGTGTCGGTGCAACGAACTCCCCAATATCGAAGACCCACCACCTTATACCTTTTATGCACATGCAATAGTTATGAGTCCAACAAATAACCGAGCCGAATCTTCCCGGACTATCCCGTCCGTCATAATCAACCACCGAGCCAAAACTCACCGAACTAACCCGTCCGTCATAATCTACAACCGAGCCGAAGCTCCCCGGACTAACCCGTCCGTCATAATCTACAACCGAGTCGAAGCTCCCCGGACTATCCCGTCCGTCATAACCAACAACCGAGCCAAAGCTCACCGGACTAACCCGTCCGTAATAATCTACAACCGAGCCGAAGCTCCCCAGACTATCCCGTCCGTCATAACCAACAACCGAGCCAAAGCTCACCGGACTATCCCGTCCGTCATAATCTACAACCGAGCCGAAGCTGGCCGGGCTACCATGCCCATTACCTTAACCACTGGGCTTATTGCCCGAGTAACCCAAACTATCTCTCGGGACACAGGGGTGTGAGAGTGTGAAATCCTAAGTTTATTACCTACTCCTCAATTTACTTTATGCCTACAACTTAGGTTTTACCCATTTCATTTTCATATTACAGTAAACTATACCTAAGGTGATTTTGACCTTCTACTCTACTGGGAAGACGATCTTTCGTCGATCCCAAACACCACCTAACTTTTAGTTAAACACATCCCTAGATCATCCAACCCTGAGTGATGAACTCATTCCTATAACCACTAATTTTTGACTTATGTGCCTAACTTGTACTCCAGATTATTTCTGTAGATTTACTATATGCAGACCACCAAAGTTTAATGTTATGTAAAATGGGAAGTATATAAAGTAATCATCCAATACTCATATAATAATTAATGGAGGTCCATTATGACCTTTATTGCCCAAATCCAGAGTTTTACAATTTTCCTATTTATCTAGGAATTCATTAAATATTTGTAGTGGCCAAAGTCTCCAAGATTGAGCTGAAGGTACCAAATTTTGACAAGATAAAATCTCCCCAGATTTATGTTATACTTAATATAATCATTTAACCTAAGATACAAAATCTCTTAGTTTTTCAGCAAGGTTCAGGCCACTGATTTTTATTTAAATGGTATATTACAATAATTCATAAAAATAATAAACAGGGCAATATTATTTCTGAAAATTCAAGGATAACTCTAACATGATTGCAAGGGCCCATAAATGCTCAGGGTCAAATATCATCAGTGATTAAGGAGTGATAAGCTTCAAACAAATTAATATATAGTTTTCCAAAATTGCTAAATGCAGACCACAATGTCAAACTTCATGTAAAATAGGAGGTACATCAAATAATTATCCAATACTGTTATAATAATTAATGGAGGTCCATTATGATCTTTAAGCCCTAAATCCAGAGATCCAAAATTTTCCTTATTTATTTAATAATTTATTTAATTATTCTATTGACTAATATTTCCAATAATGAACATGAAGTACCATTTTCAGTCAAGATATCATTCTACAATTTTTATATGTTATTCAAAATAAGTATATAACTCATCTTCCAAAATATCTAAATTTTTCAGTAAGGTTTTATCCTCAAATCATTATTTTATTTTAATCCTTAAAAATTCATTTAAAGAAATATAAAATACTATATTGCATCCAAAAATTCAGAGAAAATTCAAGTATGAATCTAATGGCATTTAAATGGTTTGGGCCAAATTTCATAATTTATTTATTAGTATCTGGACTAATTTAAATTATTGAATAATTCCATCATTTAACAAGCTTTCGAAGTAAGTATCTCAAATATATATCAAAAAATTTCATAAATTTTATATAAGCTTATAATGGTTCAAAACAGCCTCTGCCAAATTTTCATGACCTCCCAAGGGGCAGAGGGACCATAATAATTAGTTTATTAAAATAAGGCATTCCTTATGTTACAAATGAAGTGCCATAAATATTATCCCAAAAGTCCCAATTAAATTACTAGAGACTAATAATATACTTATGACCATTATACTAAAATTTTACCTGATTTGGAGGAGTTTAACTAGCCTATTCCAACCCTATAAAGTTTGTGCCCTAAACTAGGGTTAGGGTTTTGTGGGTCCCAAACTTTTCAAAACACCCTAAGATTTTTACCAGAGGGTTATAGTTACCGTAAAACCATCCATACAAAGTTTCATAGTCATACAAGGAGTTATGGCCATAAGTCCTTCACAAGGTACAAAAGCCCTTCCTTAGGGTTTGACCTAGGATCTTGGGCCAAATCAACTCCAATGCCCCCAAGTTTCCATTGGAAGGTGTATAAAGTTATGCAGAGTCAGTTTCCCAAATTTGAACCTATGTTGAGGTGAATTGGACAATCTAAGCCAAAATTATATTTTGGACCAAAATGCCCTTCTTAGGGCAAGGCTAGGGTTTGCTTGATTCCCATTCAAATCACTTTCAAACTTAATGAAGTTTTAACCAGAGGTCTATAGTTACCTCATATACCTCTCACCAAAATTTGGATGAATTTAGAGTTCATTTGACCCATAAATTAATTTACCCTAGCATAAATAAATTATTTACAAAACTATAGGAAAATTATTCCTAAAAATTCCCATTTTTGGGAAGGGTCTAGATATATGGTAGGGTCACTCCCTGCCAAAATTTCAGCTCATTTGGACCAAGGATAAAGTGTGGGCACTTAGTTTAATTACTGCCTAGTCATTTGTATAGACCCCACCAAAATGAGTGCCCTGGTAAAACCAGTCACCCAAATTGGTTCAAACCACTTTTGTATAAAAATAGACTCCAAGGGCTACATATTTTGTGTTGCCCATTTTATCTGAAAATGGCTCTAAGTATTTTTAATAATTAAAACAAATAAATATAAAATTCTGTGATAGATAATGAAATGATTCAAATATTTAACCTATAGTTTAATATCATTATTGCACGAATCTTGGCGCAATCCTGGACGGCATCCCGTGATCGTCACCGCGCGCCAACGGCCAGGATTTCTCCTGCCTGGGCCAACTTCCAGCGGCTGCCGCCGGCGCTCCGGCCACCTCCCCGTCCTGCCACCGCCGCCGACACCTTCCTGGTGGTCGGGGCTATCTCCAAGCGGCGGCTAGGACGCCGGGAAGCACTATTCTGGCGATTCTACCAAGAAGAATTTTCGGCCGAAAACCATGAAAATCCAAATCGGATTGGGCTCAATTGAGCCCCAACCTTGGCCCTAATGATGTCTACAATCTACCCATGCAAGAAGGAGTGGAGGAGGACCTGTGGTGGAGGCTGTAGCCGTGCTGATCACTAGATTGGCATGGTGGTGGCCGGTGGTGGTCGGCTTGTTTAGAAATGGAGGAAAGGGCTTGGCTTCTTCAGGAAAAGAGTGGGAAATACTCCTTGGACCTCACTGAAGCTTTTAAAGAGGGAGAGGATGGAGTTAGGTGGCTGAATTACCATGTGCCATTTTTGGCCTAATTCAATTTTGGCGGCTAGGTTGGTAGGGGGTGGAGCTTGCTCTAACCAGTCCACAATGTCTGTTGCACTCCCCCTTGTCCTTCTGAAATGAATGGGGAGGTTGGGGAGGGGGGAGGAGGAGCACAAAGTCCTCCTTCCTTCTTCTTCCTTCTCTTTCTCTCTCCTCCATGGGTGGCTTTCTCTCTCCTAGTCACCAAGCCTGAATTTTTGGCTCCTACATGTCCCATGGCAGCCCACAAGTCCATTTGGTCACTTAAGTCATGGTTAGGCCAATTGAAATGGGCTTGAGCTTGAGTTAGCCCATTTGGGCTAACTTGACCCAAAGTTGGACTAGGGCCCACCTAGGTTAATTTGGTCCTTGAGATTTCTTTAATGGGTCCTTGGTGACTTATTGGCCTCTCACTAGGCCTATGAGGGTAGGGGTGGGGTCCGTTTGGCTAAGGGACTGCAATTGACCCTTGTGTAGGTCAATTTGACCTATTTAGGGTTAGAGTTGACTTTGGTCAACTTAGCTCCCTTGACTACCCCCCAATGGGTCCTTAGTGACCCATTGACCCCTACCTAGGGTTATAGAAGTATGGGTGGGGTATATTTGGCTAATAGACTGTAATGGACCCTTGTGTAGGTCAATTTGACCTAGCTAGGGTTATAGTTGACTTTGGTCAACTTAGGTCCTTTGATTGCTCTCCATGGGTCCTTAGTGACCCATTGACCCCCTTCTAGGGTTATAAGGGTATGGGTGGGGTCTTGGAGTCTTGGTGATGCCCCATGATCACCTTTAACCAAGGTTTAGAAATCTGTTAAGTGCATTCCATAGTGGCCCTATCCACACCACCAGATCCACTTGACTCTTTCTTGGGCTTCCTAGGGTTTTGTCATGAAAAAACCACTCTTAGGGGTCTAGTTGGAAATGGGATGTTACAATGGCTCTGGTTGCCCTTGGAAGTGTTCGTCAAAGGATAACATGAACAATTTTTCTAAATCAGGACAGGGCGCTACGAGGTCACTAATCTGATGGGTTGCAAGAGTTTGATGGTCGATAGCTCTTTCGGCTGGGGTCCTTGAACCCATGGTAATGATTAGTATTGCCGAGTGAACTAGTGAGATTGGTATAGGGACTGGCATGCCAGTGGTCCCGAAACTGGCAGCTGCTAGAAGCATATTGAGGTAAAAACCTTAGAGTGTCACTCAATGAAGGGTCAATTATACTCGTCGAACTATCGAGTGAACTCGATGAATCATCGAGTAAACCTAACAGACCAAATTGTTAAGTGTCACTCGATGAACCGTCTAGTGAACTCGATGAACCATTGAGTGAACTCGACGCCTTGACTACTCTTATTGTTTGCGGCATAGAAAAATAGAGTGGGCTGGACCGGAACATGAAATGTTTTTGTGACTTGTGTGAACGGAGCAATAAAGACCTCTTAACATTTCCAAACCTTTTTTTTTGTTATAAATAAGTTTGGTCCTATAAGAGGGTGACACTTGCCTTGGGTATTCATTAGAAAGCATGAGAAGCACGCCAACCATTAAGCCTTAGTCAAATCAACCCCTTTTTCTCTCACCTCAAGCCTTTGACCTTGAGCTTATTTTCCTCATCCAAATAGCCGTGTTTTCAATTGAGAGGACCTCTTTATCCTTGGAAGAACGAAGCACAGAGCAAGGTCGTCAGAAGTCGAACATCGTCATGCCACTAAAGAGACAAACACAGTTCTTGACTGCAAATTAGGTGTGCTTCCTACTCTCTCCCTTAGTGCTAGATCTTTAGATCTGAAATTAGGAGAGACGTCAGGCTCAAGAGAGCTTGATTTTGGTAAGTTTAATAGAGTTTATCTAGGAAGTGGCCGCGTTAGAACTTTCGTTGTAGGGCATCGATCTCCATGAAAGTATCTTCAATCATTTCCTCTCTTCAGTACGACGACGACGGACTTCATTTTGTGAAGAATGGTGGTCAATTATGGGAGAAAAGGAGGAGAGAAGTTGAATTATTTTTATACATTTGTTGGAGGAAGAAGTTGAACAGATGCTATTCATCGGTCTTTAAGATTCGTGCCGAAATTTTATTATATTAATAGATAGAAAAATATTTTGTATACTTGACAGACTTCAAGCCATTTTTAGGCATGATCTATTCAGATTTAGGTCTCGGGCTCAACATAAAAGTTGTAGCCCTCAAAAACGCCTTTCCAACGAATGGTTGCACTTTTTCCGAGGAGCTTTATATCTCCCTAAACGTGAAATAGAATTTTCTATTCTCTGAGCAAATAATGTTTAAGTAGCAAACAGGTTCCATCCAGATTTACCCAGTCTGCTTCAAACCATAATTTTGGCTTATTACACTTAGAATTGGACTTAGGGCTCAATATAAATTTTATAGCCCTCAGAAATACCTATCCAGAATGTGTTTAAACTTACTGTTTGGTAATCTGTAGATCTTGAAAATCTAGTTTTCGTATGCTTTGTAGTAAACATACTGATTTTGATGTTTCTTGGATTTCTCTTAAATTAATCATTTGATACTTATGAAAATTGGTAGTAACAAACTTCATGATATTTTTATCACCTCTGTTGGGATTTGTAATTTTTGGATAAGTGTTTGCTGAGATGTTGACATATAGAATTATAAATATTTGTGTCATAAACGATTATCATGATGTCTGAATGGGCGGAAACTTCATGAAAAGCTTTAAAATGACAGACTTGATCTATGGTATGAATCTCAGTAAATACGGATATTGTATGATCCTTCAAATAAGTACCTATTAGTTGATTATCTCACACTCAGAAGCTTATGTTATTAGAATTATAATTATACCATAATAATTTTATGAGATAAAAGATGACGGAAATGGTATGTTGGATTGCGAAGCATATGTAAGGTAATGATCTCACCATGTAGATAAGAAACATCTTTTCATGTAAGATCCTTAGAAATAGTACCCATGTTTTGCTCGTAGTATTGCGAGGTATTATGGATACACACAACTCGATGTGTGATGACTTGTTGGTAATTCTAGAATATGTTGTATCCTCGGTTATATTGTGTACAGACGCAGTTGGAGTTCCTTGGGTGCTTCTTAGCACCTAGGTACATGAGGATTATATGGTGTGTATGTTGAAACACAGTTGTTAAACGATCCTTTGTCAAGGATTACTTGTGACAGGTCAACATGCTTGCCTATCGTCACACCAACGGAAGTTGGCAGATAGACCTTGGCCGGTTAGGCTGGGTTCTTTGGTGCATTCTTCCCAAAGACCCCTTTCGTTCCTATTTAGCTGGTTGGCCTGTGATCTCTGGTGTTCACTTCCCAAAGACCCCTTCTGTGTTATATATGTCGGTTGGGCTGGGCTCTTTTGTGCTTATCACCCACAGACCCCTTCTATGTCGTAGTACGCAGGGACTCAGCTATCAGGTATATAGTGTGGAGGCTTACTTGAGCCCTAGGTCAGGTAGTGTGCATATCCATCTAGTAGTGAAGGAGCTCGTTCCACTACTACCGTATGGCCATGACGATTGGTGCCTGAGTGTTTTGCTACCCTCGAAAATTAGGAACTAAAGGTCCTTGTCGACATAGAAAATAAGAGTGCGTGAGTAAGCATGGGTGAATCATCAAATCACATTCATTGCAGTGCATTCATTACATTGCATTGCACCATAGAAGATCCTCAACATATAAATTTATAGTGGCACTTGTATAAGATAAGTTACTTTCTGTTGTACCTGATCCTTAACTTACAAATTTGTTTGGCCATTTTTATAAGTTAAGTTCAATTATGTACTTATGATATTATTGTTAGTCTATTATGATTTTATACACATGTATATGTCTCTTGTTATTACCTGCATACTTATTGAATAGTTAATACATTAACTGCTAGATTAATAGTACCATCTTCTCACCTACTTATTATATTACTAATTATATTGTGCCCCCTCTTTTTTTTCTTCCACCTGGTGCCTAAGAGTCGTCGGGGTGAGAGAATGTGAAGCCACTTAATCTTTATGACTAACAGTTGCCACACCTATTTTTTTGGAGGGCACCCTGTAGGTGGAGCAGCTATAGCACCCCGTACAGGAGGGCAGCCTGGCCATAGAGATGGTGCCTGATACAACATTGCCTTCATCATCGTTAGTGACAGATGTGAGTTTTTGAGTGTTTTGTTATAGCTCCTTCGGGTTATTTTTGTACTCTAATATACGCAGAACCGTTTATGTAGCTTCTTGACTACTGTTTATTTTTGTAATTTAACTTATTGTGGATCATGACATCTATGTCTTTCTTTTATTGATGGTTTGGCAATGTGATATCGAAAATTAGCCAGCCGAATAAGCGTCTTGTGGTACAGTTTAGCCCTTGTGCTTACGTTACCGCAAGGCGATTATTTTGGGCATAAGGCTCCCATCGATTGTGTCTTGTGTTCCAGGAGTGGGGTTTTACAATTAGTATCAGAGTGCAATAATCCCGTGATAAAGAAGTCATTGAACATTGGTTTCACCCCGAATCGATTTTTTAGTTTGTGGGCAAACTGAATTAGCAGAAGCAGTGGTATGTCCATTTGTGATTTACACAAAGTATGACCACTTGTTATCCTACATATAGCCAACCTAACCCTAAATTCATACTCTGTACATTGATCCTTATACATATAGAGCCAATGACGGGCACTCCCATTCCGCTGATCCCTAGTCCCTTCCTACCATCGAAGTTGGGGCAGATCCTAATTATGATTGTAGATTCTTTCAGGTCTCACCAGGTCGCGATATAGGAGTAGGACTTGGGATCAAACTAGTTGAGCACATTTTGAGCTCTCTCTCCTCCTGCTTATCATGGGATAGAGTTGGATATTTTCATAGAGAAGTGGTTGGATTCCATGCAGGAGTTGATGGTTGGGATCCGATTCCTAACCATTATGGTTGTTATATTAGTAGTTTCCATCCTAGAATCACGCGCCAAGAAGTGGTGGAAGTCTCTTATGGGCTCTACTTTCGAAGGGCGCATTTATACTGACATCAGTTAGAGTGAGTTCTCCGATACTTTCCTAGAGCACTTCGTTCCCTCTACTACACACGATGAACTCAAAGAAAGAACCCTACAGCTGAAGTAGGGATCCAAATCTGTTGTGGAATATAAAGGGAATTTCAACACCATACTAGGTTTGCTGACTCGTGTGACTTGGATGTTCGCAGAAATGAGAAGCAATTAGTTACTCAAGGTGAAGAGGAGGAAGAGAGATGAGTAGGAGTGCATGGAAACAAAATAGAGGGAAGTAAAAGAAAACAGACTTTATATTAAATCAAACAGAGAGATTACAACTTGAAATAAAAGATATTATACTTGCATGAAATGAAAAAATAAGCTAGCACTAAAAGTAAAATATAAAAGACATTCAATGTAAGACCCCCCTACCGGAACACAAGACACGGCACGAGAGGGGTCTTATGCCCAGAACAGCCGCCTTGCGGTAACACTAGCACTCAGGCTAGCCTGTACCACAAAACGCCTATTCTGCCGGCTACCAACAATATCAACAGATAAATGTCAACCCAACCATAATGATATGAAAGTCAAATCCAAACCAAGCATATGTCCATAATATCATAAATAAAGAAGCTACAACAAGCTTCTAATATCAGAGTACGTAAACAGAATTGCCCCGAAGGGCTACAACAAAATCTCTCTCTCACTCACATCTGTAACCGACGGTAGCGACGGTACCGTTCCTTCAGGCCCTGTAACCCTGGCCTGGCTGTCCGTCTGCATAGCCTGCTGCTCCACCTGCGGGGTTTCCTCCTAAAAAGGAAGACGTAGCAACTGTTAGTCAAAAAGACTAAGTGGTTTCACATCCGCTCCCCCGACGACTCCTCGGCACCGCGCGGGAAAGGATCAGGTACAATATATAAATAACAGAAGTACAACAGGTGAAGTGAGTATACATATTATAAGCAGCAATATCAGCAGTGTATAATAAACAAGCTCTTATTTCAAATCTACGACTACAGCAGCAAGAGAGTATATAACTAGAATAGTAAGTAACTCAACTTATATGGATGCCCATACAAGCATATAAGTTGAGGGTCGTTCAGCAGAAAGTAACTCATCGTATGGGAGTGCCCATACAAACTTATACGATGAGGGTCTTGTGTATATAATGAAGTGTAATGCTATGTATGCAATGCAATGACACACGCATGCTCAAGCACATGCAATCGCTATGTCGACACAGGCTTATAGTTCCACTATTCGAGCAGGTAGCTAACCTCTCAGGCATCAACCGTCGTGGCCAAATGGTGACAGTGGAGCGGGCATCTCCACTACTAGGCTTGTCTCCACACTACCTATCCTAGGCCTCCGTATGCCTCCACGCTAGGACACAACAGCGGAGCTCACATGCGTACTACGGCTCAGTGGGTTCTCTCGGGTAAATATGCACCAAGATCCTAGCCCCTGACTTGCCTATGATATGACACGGAAAGAGCCTTGGAAATGAGCGCGAGGACCAAGCCCAACCATTCACTTGGCACGGAAAGAGCCTCGGGACGTGAACACCGAGGACCAAGCCCAACCGCCCAAGGTCTAACTGTCAACTCCCATCGGTGTGACAATTGGCGAGCCCGTAGACCTGCCACATTATCCTTAACCCGGGATTACGACACCGCGTGTCGACTCACACCACATGTAATTCCACTATTCCGTGGCATGGAAGGAGCCTCGGAGAAAGCACGAGGACCAAGCCCAACCATCCATCAAATACGGAAGGAGCCTCGGGACGTGAACACCGAGGACCAAGCCCAACCGTCCGATTTTATCCAACTTAACCTCATTCCCATCAGTGACGGTCAACACCGCACTTGTTAACTTTCACACTGCTACCCGTGGGGAGACGACACTCTAAGCATTGGACTATCCCTTCCCTTCCATCAATCCATTACACATCCTGGCCATAGTTTTAACCAATTACAAATCCTTCCAAATGAATTCAACATATTATAGATAATGTGCATAATGGTGATCTAACAAATATAACAAAGCCTTTCATTCTCTTAGGCTTGATTCATCTTCTCGGCATAGGGATTCAAATCCTCAAACATCAATCTTCACATTACCTCGGTGATTAACACAAAGGAATTCACCCAACCTCGAGATGAATTGCAACATCTATTCCATCGAATCCAAGTTCATATTATAATCACCTAGAGTTGTATGTAATCTGGTCAGCAAATTTGAAGGAGGATTCCCGTGGCTACAGGTATTGCCCGAAAACGTGCCACCACTCGTTGGAAAGGTAATTTCAAGGGCTACAACTTTCGTGTTTAGACGAAATCCCAGATTTTGTCACATCATACCATAAATGCAACTCAAAGTCTGCTGCGTATAGGATACAGAATTCCTGGGCATTAACTTCCAACCGCAGCAGATTCAAACGGAATTTTCCGTGGCTGCAGGTATCGCATGGAAACGTGCAACCACTCGTAGGAAAGGTAATTTCAAGGGCTACAAATTTTGTGTTTAGTCGAAAGCCCAGATCCGCCCCTTCTTGCTTAAAAATAGCCAAGAAGGCCGCTGCGTGCAGAATGCAGATTCTGCACGCATCTTGAAGCGAAGTGAACGGCATCCGTTTATCTTCCTCCTCAAGCGATTTTCCCCAAATCGCATCCTGAAGTTCCTCCACCCTTATTCTCCCTCTTAAAGCCATTTCCTCTTCACGAGACCACCCCTATCATCACTTTGAGGCGAGGGGGGGGGGGGTGAAGACAACTAAGCTTTAGAGCACAAGCTCTTGCATGGCCTTCCTAGAAAGCTTCATCTCACACATCAAGACTCGTTTGAGTCGATGTCTCGCCTAAGAATAACTATAGATCTAGCACAAAGGGAGAGGGGAGGAAACTCACATTATTTCCGGCGTTTCCTCCGTTGCCGGCCATGGATTCCGTTATTCTTCGTGGCGGCATCCTTGGCTTCATTAGCAGTGTTCTTCCACGGAAACGGCGGAGCTTTTCCTCCAGAATCCAGCTCCGGCGACCCCCGATATCTCCTCTTCCGCTCCCGTCGGTTTGCACGGTGACAGCTCGGCAAGAACAATCTGGTGCGATGACTAGGGTTTGGTTTACTCCCTTTTTATATTACATATTAGGCTAAATCCCTTCCGCCACGTGTCACTCTCTAATTGTACCGCCCAAATTAGGTTTCAATTGAAGTGACCGGTCCAAGGATCATTCAGCACGAATCCCGAAGTCCGGTTCGGTCCGCCTGTATAAGCCGGCGAATCTGCCTGGGCGAAGAAAATGCCCAAGTAAAATTCGGCGGAAATCAGTCGTCATTTGTCGCGCGCTAGGGTTCGAAGAAATAAACGCAACCGAACTAGCAACCCGATGAGGCAAGTATACCTATCGAATTGTAGCAAGGGGACACAAGTGTCGTATTAAGATCCGGGAACTGTTGGCTAAGCTTACTCACACGAACGCTATTATCTTATCGACGGAAAAACTAGGGTTTTAGAAAAACTAAGTGCAGGGGAGAAAGTAAAGCTATTCTAGAAAAAGAAACACTGCAATTAAGAGGGCTATTAAGTAAACAACTAAGCTAGAACGGAAACTACTGCAGTTAATAAAAGAGCACAATATATGAGATTACTACAAAAGGTAGAACAATATGAAATGGAAATGCACCCGATCGAGATTCACCTCGGCTAAAGACGATTAAGAAAATGCGATAAAAATCTAAACTTAATAGGATAAGGGTCCTTGACCGTGGAGGTTCCTAAAGCTTGAACACGCTTCTCTCGAAGTCGTGCCCAACTGAGTTTAGGAAGGTCCGACCGACTCTCGTCTAAATCGGAGGCCTAAAACTCGCTTTACGCGGTGAACCCCACTATTGGATTTTACTCCAATCCGGGAGATTTGGACGTCTGCCTCTCTCGAGGGGTGCGTACAACTCCCTTTACTCTTGAATGCTCACTTCATTCTTTCGGCCTCTCGGCTAGCCCAGAATGAAAGCAAAGGCGGAGAGTATATATCGAAAATATACCTCCGACCTGTGATAAATCAAGAGTAATTCAAGGCCCTCACCTAAAAAGAAAAGATTAATTAAAACATCATAACATAATCGCTCTAACCTCGGATCATCAAGATCGAGTACAAGGAGGATTAGTTAATCATAATGGAGTGAAGGGGGGAAGATGAGTAGAAAAGCATAAGAAGAACACAAACTAAAAAAAAAACACTTTTATTAATAAAAAGAGCAAGTTACACTATTGAAAATTAAAGTTACAAGTGCATGAAAATTAAACCCTATTCTAGCCCTACATTAAGCACTAAGCAAGAAGAAAATTACATTAAAAGCTAGCACAAACTATGATTAAACTAGGGTTAACCAAAAAGTACAAAGAGAGGGGGAGAGAGGGAGAGAGAAAGCATGAAAAAGGATCAAGAAACAAAGGGGCAGCACCTCCCCCACTCAACCAAAGCTTCCTGAAATGGGGGGGAGGGGGGCTCAATTTATAGATTTTTTCTCGGGTTGGTCACGCCCTCCGACACGCCCTAGGGGGGGCGTGTCAGGGGGCGTGACAGGTACGGATTTGACCTCGGGCTCTGGATTCTGGCGGGAGGGATGATTGCTTCGGTACGTCGGTGGTCACGCCCTAGGTCACGCCCGTGACAGGGGGGCGTGACAGGCATGTCATGTCCAAATCATTGGTCGGAAATCCGTCAGTCGCCGAAAAAGGAGGGTGTCACGCCCATGTCACGGGCGTGACATGGGGCGTGACAGTACTATTTGCGTGCTGAGACGGAACGGCATTTAATGCGGCGGCAGGCTTTGCGGCAGAGGGCGACACGCCCGTGTCACGCCCGGTGACACGCCCAGGGAGGGCGTGACAGGGGGGCGTGACAGCGGTTTTGGCCGTTATCTGTCCCTTCCAGCAGGTGTCCTCGGGATCGGGTGACACGCCCAAGGTCACGCCCAAGGAGGGCGTGACAGGGGGGCGTGACAGGCCATTTTGGCGATTTTTCTGAAAACCTGCAAAAAGACAGGAAAAAGTTAGTGGCAATAAAATTTACATAAAAAGGATAAAAATAAACTAATAATAGACATAATTGGTACAATATAAAATATAAAATACGATAATAGTTTAGGCTACAAAACGTATTATCAAATTCCCCCAAGCTTAAGCTTTGCTTGTCCCCAAGCAAAAATATAAAAACTAGATATTTATAAAAAGGACTAATCAAAAACTTCTAATTATGCCTACACAAGTACTATGCGAAATTCTTAGTAGGGAAAAGGTGAAATGTAAGTCTAAAACAATTATTTAGGTATGGTAAAACTTTTATAAACTTTACTTAATAAAAACAAATCATCCAAAATTTTAGCGAGATTTTTTTTAAATGGACTTAAGTAAAGCAACAAAAATGAAAAACACGCATTGAGTTGTTACTAGATCCAAGCAACGCATTATAATTATATCAATTTAATTATCAAAAATCTAGGTTTAAATCTAAAACCAAAACTGATTTACTGTTTTTCTTTTCTTAGTTGTTAAATAAAAAACAAAAAGCGTGAATCAAAAGGACTTAAATAGGACAGAAACGTTTGGTTTAGGAAAATGATTAGGAGTGGAATTCAAAGATAAACGTGAAGGTTTAAAATCACACTAAACCAAAACAAAGAGTTTCAAAAACTTTCATAAAAATATGTACACATTTTTTTTTCTTTTTCTTTTTCTTTTTCATTTTTCATTTTTCATTTTTTTTTCTTTTTTCAAAACAAAGGCCACAAATATTTTTATTTTCCTTTTTGAGTTGGCCAAACAAAAATAAACATCACTTTTGAACATACTTCCTTTTTTTTTTTCGAAAACCTTTCTCCACAAAAATCACAAAATACCCTATCAAAATCGTCAAAATAATTTATGAAACTCAAAAAGGCTAGTGTGATTCGATAGGTTGGACATTTTGGCTTTGGTGAAACTGAAATGAAATGAGGAGCTATCAAATGAAATCGGAAAAAGGCTCAAAAACGGTTAACTAGTGGTAAAAGATATTTTAGGTTGGCAGGAAAGCTCAAACGAAAACAAAAATGGCCTAAATCATTTTCACGCTTTTGAATTTATTTAAAACAAAGGTTTGAAAAATTTTCAAAAAGCGAGTCCTAGATAATAAAAGAAGATTGATGAAATTAACTTGAAAATAGAAATAATAGGTGACTTGGATCGTTCACATCTACTACGTTATTCAAAAGTTGACTTTACAAAAGTTATTCAAAAACGAAAAAGAAAATAGTGGATGATGAATTTTTGAGAAAGTAAAGAAAATAAAAAAAAACAAAAAACCATAATAGAAATGCGAGTTTTAGAAAAATATTTCACCTTAACATGCTACCGCGAATTAGAAACACAGCATGGCCAACATTTTACTTGTGAAACATAATTAAAAAGGACGATTAGAAATATTATAATTAACTAAGTTATTTATAGGAGATTTTGAGTAAAACAAAACTAAAAACTAGGGGTACTATTGAAATACCAAAATGTCTAAACTATTCAAAAACACACATACATTTTTTTTTATTTTGAGAAATATTCTCTTTTTTTGGATTTTGGAATTTTTCTCTTTTTTGGAATTTTAAGATATTCATTTTTTTTTTTTTTTTATAGAACTATTTACAAAAAAAGGAAATTATTTACACTAAGCAAAAATGAAGGAGGAAATCCTCCCCCAAGCTTAAAACAGACATTGTCCTCAATGGCTAAAGAAGGGGATTGGAGAAGGAGAGAAAAATAAAGTGCAGAATTGAAAAGACATAATTGAAATACAGGTACTTCCCCGGATTTATTTGCTGCGAAAGCTGAGTGATGTCGATCCCCGAATGTCTTCTTTGGACTTTGTGATGGATTCAGCAATGTTGGAGCAGGCGATCGCAGAAGCTTCAGCTTGTCGGAGCCGTCCGAGGCAAAAATTGTAAAATAAAGAAAACAGAAAAAGATAACTTGGGTTGCCTCCCAAGAGCGCCCTTTGGTTAAAGCGTCGTTGAGCTCGACGCATCAAAAATAATATTGTCCAAAAACATTATTGTCCCGAAATAAAATTGTTTTTGGTAAAAAAAAAAAAAAATAAAAATAAAAATTTCAAGATTAAAGTTCGTGAAGCAGAAACTTAATAGTGTCTGGACTGACATCATCATCACCAGAGAAATACAGTTTAAGACGCTGACCATTCACTTTGAAATTACCCTTATCAGGGTGAGAAATTAAAACAGTTCCATAAGGAAATACTTCTAAAACAGAAAATGGGCCAGACCAGCGAGATTTTAATTTGCCCGGAAATAAACGTAAACGACTGTTATATAACAGGACTTGGTCGCCCGGCTTAAAGTTTTTAGGGTGCCTTAAGTGTTTATCGTGTAAACGCTTCGTCCGCTCTTTATAAAGTTTATTATTTTCATAAGCATAAGAGCGCCACTCATCGAGTTCATTTAGTTGAAATTTTCGAAGGTCACCGACTGAGTGGGGATCGAAGTTTAAAAATTTTAAGGCCCAAAAGGCGCGGTGTTCTAACTCCACGGGCAGATGGCACGATTTTCCATAGACCAGCCGATACGGCGTACATCCGAGGGCGGTTTTGTACGCTGTTCGGTAGGCCCATAGAGCATCGTCAAGTTTGGTTGACCAGTCTTTTCTAGAAGTTGAAACAGTCTTTTCTAATATTCTTTTTATTTCTCTATTTACTACTTCGACTTGACCGTTAGTTTGGGGGTGGTAGGCAGTGGACAGTTTATGCGTAACGCCGTATTTAGTAAGGATTTTTGAAAATTGCGCGTTACAGAAATGGGAACCCCTATCGCTAACGATTGCGCGTGGCGTACCGAATCTAGAAAATAATTTTTTTAAAAACGTGACTACAACTCGTGAGTCGTTCGTAGGAAGAGCTTGGGCTTCAGCCCATCGTGAAACATAATCAACAGCAACTAAAATATATTTGTTTCCGAAGCTAGAAGGAAGGGGGCCAACAAAATCAATTCCCCAGAGGTCGAAAATTTCGCACTCTAAGAAATAATTTTGCGGCATTTCATTTTTATTAGAAATATTGCCCGACCGTTGGCAACTATCACACCTGCTCACAAAGGCTTGCGCGTCTTTAAACAGGCTAGGCCAGTAAAAACCCGCGCAAAGCACCTTATGAGCGGTGCGAGCAGCTTGATAGTGCCCACCTGTCGGACCTTCATGCAAATGTTTTAGAATATCAATTCCTTCATCAAAAGAAACACATCTCCTTATCACTTGATCCGCACAAATTTTGAAAAGATGCGGGTCTTCCCAAAAGTAGTTCTTTAGCTCAGAAAAGAATTTCTTCTTCTGCTGAGAGGAGAACTCTTTTGGGAGCACCCGGGCCACTAGATAGTTGGCGATGTGTGCGAACCAAGGAGAAGTAGATGTATTAACTAAAAGCAGCTTCTCATCAGGAAAATAGTCATTAAAAGATTTTTCATTTAATTTTTCTATAAAGGGGTTATCTAATCTTGATAAATGGTCGGCGGCCAAGTTTTCGGCTCCTCGCTTATCACGGATCTCTAAGTCAAACTCCTGGAGGAGTAAGACCCAGCGAATCAAGCGAGGCTTGGCATCCGTTTTGGCAAGAAGGTACTTGAGGGCCGAGTGGTCCGTAAAAACAATGATTTTTGAAAGTGTAATGTAAGGGCGAAATTTATCAAACGCAAATACTACGGCTAAGAGCTCCTTCTCGGTTGTGGTGTAATTTTCTTGTGCAGATGTGAGGGTTTTACTAGCGTAATAGATGGGGTGGAAGTTCTTAGATATGCGTTGACCTAATACGGCTCCCACCGCAAAACTACTCGCATCGCACATAATCTCGAAGGGAAGGTCCCACACCGGAGCTATCATAATTGGTGCGTTAATTAACTTTTCTTTAATTGATTCAAAGGCAGAAATACAAGAGTCATCAAAAATGAATGGAGCGTCTTTTTCTAAGAGATGGGTGAGGGGCTTAGTGATCTTGGAGAAGTCCTTTATAAAACGACGATAAAAACCAGCGTGGCCTAGGAAACTTCTTATAGCTTTTATGTTTGTAGGTGGCGGCAACTTCTCAATAACTTCTATCTTGGCAACGTCTACCTCAATACCTTTAGCAGAAATTTTATGACCCAAAACTAACCCTTCCCTCACCATAAAATGGCATTTTTCCCAATTTAGGGCAAGGTTAGTTTCTTCGCATCGTTCTAAGACTTTTTCGAGGTTTTCTAAACATCTATCGAAGGTATCGCCGAACACGGAGAAATCGTCCATGAATACCTCCATAATGCTTTCTACGTACTTGTCAAATATTGCGAGCATACATCGTTGGAATGTAGCCGGCGCATTGCATAATCCAAACGGCATTCTCCGGTACGCGAAGGTGCCGAAGGGACAAGTAAACGTAGTTTTCTCTTGGTCCTCGGGGGAGATGGGTATTTGAAAGTACCCCGAGAGGCCATCGAGAAAACAATAAAAGCTATGGCCGGAGAGACGTTCTAAAATCTGGTCGATAAACGGTAGAGGAAAGTGGTCCTTACGGGTGGCGTCATTTAACTTACGGTAATCTATGCACATACGCCAACCCGTCACCGTCCGTGTCGGGATTAATTCATTATTCTCATTACTAACTACGGTTATCCCTCCCTTTTTTGGAACTACCTGAACGGGGCTAACCCACTTACTGTCTGATATAGGGTAGATAATTCCTGCGTCTAATAGTTTCATAACCTCGCCCTTAACTACTTCTTTCATATTCGGGTTTATACGGCGCTGAGGTTGGATAGAGTTACGCGAATTATCTTCCATTAGGATTTTATGTGTACAGAAAGATGGGCTTATGCCCTTGATATCAGAAATTTGCCAAGCAATAGCCCGGCGATGCTTACGTAGAACTAGAAGAAGTTTATCGTTCTGCGTATCCGTGAGGTAGGCCGAAACGATAACTGGTAACTTGGAGTCTTTTTCTAAGAAAGCATACTTAAGGTGTTCGGGAAGTTCTTTAAGTTCTAGGGTAGGGGGTTCTTCATAAGAGGATTTTGAGATTCTTTCTTTTTCAAAAATAATATCTTCATAAACTTTTTTATAAGGAACGTAATAAGGGGTGGGGCTAGCAGCCAAGACGGCTTCTTGTGCAGATTCAGTGGTAAGAAAAGAGGAAGAACAAAAATCAGAAAACTCTTTTTCAAACTCAGAAAGACAATAAGAAGATTCATCACTTCCTTGCAGTGATTCTGTTGTAAGAGAAGAGGAGCAAAAAGTAGAAAATTCCTTTTCAAAGTCGGCGAGGCAGTAGGAAGAATCATCACTCACGGCGTCTATGAAAAAACATGAGTCATCGTTCGCTAAGGTGTTCTTCATCGAAGGGGTGATCGGAAATGTGACTTCGTCGTCGCCTACTCGAAGAAAGAGCTTACCATTGCTTACGTCAATGATGGCTCGGGAGGTGGCAAGGAAGGGTCGGCCAAGGATCAGGGGAACCTCGACGTCTTCTTCGATGTCCAAAATGACAAAGTCCACCGGGAAGATGAACTTGTCGACTTTCACTAGAACGTCCTCCACTATTCCTAACGGGTACTTGACGGATCTATCGGCTAGCTGGATACTCATACGCGTGGGGTTAAGGCTACCAATCCCTAACTTTTTGAACAACGAAAAGGGCATCAGGTTTATACTTGCGCCTAAGTCGGCTAACGCGTGTTTAACAAAGAGATCACCGAAGACACACGGGATAGAGAAACTACCCGGGTCACTGATTTTCTTCGGCAAACCGTTTGTTAAAACGGCGGAGCACTCGGCGTTAAGCGTGACGTGCGAAAGATTCTCTAACTTCTTCTTGTTTGTGAGGAGGTCTTTAAGATATTTGGCGTATTTCGGCATTTGCGAAATAGCCTCGTGGAAGGGAAGATTAATGTGGATTTGTTTGAAGATTTCTAAGAAGCGGGAGTACTGATCATCTTGACGTTGTCTATTAAGTTCAGAGGGGTATGGAGGAGTTAAATTATTTTTGAAGATGGGTGGTGGAGTGAGATTATTTTCTAAAGTGGGGGTGATTACTTCTTCAGCAGAGGGTGGAAGCGGAGCGGAGCTTTGATTTTTAAAAGCAGAAGCGGAGCTTGCCTCGGGCTCTTCACTTACCATACCGGAGACTTGCTTCCCACTCCGAAGAGTTATAGCTTTCGCTTGCTCTCTCGGGTTGGGTTCGGTATTGGAAGGAAGAGACCCTGCGGGTCGCTCAGAAATTATTTTCGCGAGCTGTCCTACTTGATTTTCTAGACTTTTTACGCTTCCGGTTAACGTTCTTATAGTGGCGTCATTTGTGGTGATATATTTAGAAAGTAATTCCTCCAAGCTTGGAGGTTTTGGGTAATTTTGAAGAAGTGGTGGTGGTGGTGGTTGTGCAGAAAAATCATTTTGCGGAGGTGGGCGCATCGCATTCGATGGATTACTCCATGAAAAGTTCGGGTGATTTCTTAAAGCGGGGTTATAACTATTCGGAAAATTAAAACCAGGCGGATGAAAATTCGCAGCAGAAAAATTATTAAAAGCAGTTCTAGGCAAATTATTAACATAATCTAAATGTTCTGGAGTAGGGGTTGCAGATTCCCATACCTGAGGGGCGGAGGCAGCAGTCATCTCCGTGATTTTTTTGCTTAGGATTTCTACTTGCAGAGCGAGCTGGGAGACGTTGTCCACTTCATAGATACCTGCAGGCTTGTTCAGGCGGGACCTAGGCACATTCCACTGATAAGTGTTCATGGCCATGTCCTCAAAAAGCTCAAGAGCGGCTTCCGGGGTCTTATGATTTAAAGTACCGCCAGAAGCTGCGTCTATCATTTGCTTCGTGCTTTGATTTAGCCCGTTATAAAACGTCTGCACTTGTAACCATACAGGCAGCGCGTGATGTGGGCATCGTCTTAATAATTCTTTAAATCTCTCCCAGGTTTCGTAAAGGGTTTCAGAGTCTATTTGTCCAAAGGCAGAGATGTCGTTCCTAAGTTTTGCAGTTTTAGCTGGCGGAAAATACTTCGCCAAAAATTTTTCAGTTAATTCATTCCAAGTGGTTATGCTATTTTTCGGAAGTGTGTTAAGCCACTGCTTAGCTTTAGTTCTTAGAGAGAAGGGGAAGAGTCTTAGCCTTATCGCATCATTTGTGACACCATTTATCTTGAAGGTGTCGCAAATTTCAAGAAAGCTAGCTATATGTGCGTTCGGATCTTCATCTTGAAGTCCGTCAAATTGCACATATTGCTGCACCATTTGAATTATGCTAGGCTTTAGTTCAAAGTTATTATTTGCTATAGTAGGGCGGACTATACTCGATTCTGTTCCCTCGAGGTTCGGTCTTGCATAATAGGACATAGTCCTTTGCACGGCCTCATCTACGTTGGGTTCTTCCATTCTTAAAGTATTAAATGACTCGGAGTCCTCAACCGGCACTTGGATGGTAGGACCTTGAAATCGCGATCTTCTCCGAAGAGTACGCTCAATTTCGTGGTCCAAGTCCAAAATAACCGACGGACTCCCGCGGGTCATGCACTAAAAGAACAGAAAAGAAGAAGAGAAAGAGAAAAAGGATAAACTAGAAAGAAAAACTAGATTTAGAAAATTAAAATAAAAATTTTTTTTTTTGAAATAGATTTTTTTTATAGATTAACTCCCGAACTTCCCAAGGACTACCCCGTGAAGGGTTCGCAAGGTACTAGACAAGACAGTGGCGCTTAAAGCCCTTTGCCCTTTTCGAGAGAATTAGGTGGCGTAGAAAAATTGTGAGGTTGGTTTCTATTAAGAGCGGTGATAAAATTTTTTTTTTGATTTTTTAAAACTTTAAAGAAAGGGGATGAGAAAGAGAAGAGATAAAATTAATAGGTTCGTGTTTTCAAAATATCAACGGAAGTTGGCTCCCCGGCAACGGCGCCAAAAACTTGTCGCGCGCTAGGGTTCGAAGAAATAAACGCAACCGAACTAGCAACCCGATGAGGCAAGTATACCTATCGAATTGTAGCAAGGGGACACAAGTGTCGTATTAAGATCCGGGAACTGTTGGCTAAGCTTACTCACACGAACGCTATTATCTTATCGACGGAAAAACTAGGGTTTTAGAAAAACTAAGTGCAGGGGAGAAAGTAAAGCTATTCTAGAAAAAGAAACACTGCAATTAAGAGGGCTATTAAGTAAACAACTAAGCTAGAACGGAAACTACTGCAGTTAATAAAAGAGCACAATATATGAGATTACTACAAAAGGTAGAACAATATGAAATGGAAATGCACCCGATCGAGATTCACCTCGGCTAAAGACGATTAAGAAAATGCGATAAAAATCTAAACTTAATAGGATAAGGGTCCTTGACCGTGGAGGTTCCTAAAGCTTGAACACGCTTCTCTCGAAGTCGTGCCCAACTGAGTTTAGGAAGGTCCGACCGACTCTCGTCTAAATCGGAGGCCTAAAACTCGCTTTACGCGGTGAACCCCACTATTGGATTTTACTCCAATCCGGGAGATTTGGACGTCTGCCTCTCTCGAGGGGTGCGTACAACTCCCTTTACTCTTGAATGCTCACTTCATTCTTTCGGCCTCTCGGCTAGCCCAGAATGAAAGCAAAGGCGGAGAGTATATATCGAAAATATACCTCCGACCCGTGATAAATCAAGAGTAATTCAAGGCCCTCACCTAAAAAGAAAAGATTAATTAAAACATCATAACATAATCGCTCTAACCTCGGATCATCAAGATCGAGTACAAGGAGGATTAGTTAATCATAATGGAGTGAAGGGGGGAAGATGAGTAGAAAAGCATAAGAAGAACACAAACTAAAAAAAAACACTTTTATTAATAAAAAGAGCAAGTTACACTATTGAAAATTAAAGTTACAAGTGCATGAAAATTAAACCCTATTCTAGCCCTACATTAAGCACTAAGCAAGAAGAAAATTACATTAAAAGCTAGCACAAACTATGATTAAACTAGGGTTAACCAAAAAGTACAAAGAGAGGGGGAGAGAGGGAGAGAGAAAGCATGAAAAAGGATCAAGAAACAAAGGGGCAGCACCTCCCCCACTCAACCAAAGCTTCCTGAAATGGGGGGGAGGGGGGCTCAATTTATAGATTTTTTCTCGGGTTGGTCACGCCCTCCGACACGCCCTAGGGGGGGCGTGTCAGGGGGCGTGACAGGTACGGATTTGACCTCGGGCTCTGGATTCTGGCGGGAGGGATGATTGCTTCGGTACGTCGGTGGTCACGCCCTAGGTCACGCCCGTGACAGGGGGGCGTGACAGGCATGTCATGTCCAAATCATTGGTCGGAAATCCGTCAGTCGCCGAAAAAGGAGGGTGTCACGCCCATGTCACGGGCGTGACATGGGGCGTGACAGTACTATTTGCGTGCTGAGACGGAACGGCATTTAATGCGGCGGCAGGCTTTGCGGCAGAGGGCGACACGCCCGTGTCACGCCCGGTGACACGCCCAGGGAGGGCGTGACAGGGGGGCGTGACAGCGGTTTTGGCCGTTATCTGTCCCTTCCAGCAGGTGTCCTCGGGATCGGGTGACACGCCCAAGGTCACGCCCAAGGAGGGCGTGACAGGGGGGCGTGACAGGCCATTTTGGCGATTTTTCTGAAAACCTGCAAAAAGACAGGAAAAAGTTAGTGGCAATAAAATTTACATAAAAAGGATAAAAATAAACTAATAATAGACATAATTGGTACAATATAAAATATAAAATACGATAATAGTTTAGGCTACAAAACGTATTATCATCATTCTCGCCGATCGGCGAGAATCGTCAGGTCATTCTCGACGATCGGTGAGAACCGTCAGGTCATTCTCGACGAATTTGTCGGGAATCAACAATGATTCCCGACGATTTTCCCTTAGCCTTTTCACCCAACATCCTGCGTTGATTGCGTTGAGTATTCTAAGCGAGACTCGACGATCGTTGGGTATAACAGGGGATTCTCGACGATCGGCGAGAATCGCCGAGCATTCTCGCCGAATTTCCCTTAGTCTACTTGCAGCTCTGTGTCCGGCGGGCATCGACCACCGATACCCGTCAAATCGGCGAGAATCAGTCCTCCATTCTCGACGACCTTTACTTAGCTGAGTTCCCTCATCTCGGCTACTGGTTGGGGTAACCTTGAACCCAACCCTACACTTATTCTATGCAACTGACACCTCGCGTCGGTGCACCCCGAGCCCGAGTTGAGTCTCTTGACTCAGAACACGTGCGAGGGGCCTAGCGCGAATTGGGACGTTACAAATCCTATAAAAAAAATAAAAAGATTTCGTCCCCGAAATCAGGCTGAGGTCGTGGGGAGTAGAGCATACAGAAAACAAAATATGTTTTTAAATAAAGTTACCTGAAGCAAACAACTCCGGGTAGCGTCTTTGCATCAAATCCATTGGCTCCCATGTGAATTCCTCCTTCCCATGATTAGACCATAGCACTTTTACCAAGGGGACACTTTTGCGGCGCAAGGCTCTTATCTCATTATCAACGATCCGCACCGGCTCCAGTCGCACAGATCTGTCAGACGAAACAGTACCATCAGTTGTGGGGATGTATTGTTCGGGCCGCAACAGTGCCTTCCGAAGCGACGACACATGGAACACATCGTGGAGATTCTCTAGCTCGGGTGGTAGCTCCAACCGGTAGGCCAAAGGGCCAACCCTTTCTAATATGACATAGGGCCCAACATACCGTGGACTGAGCTTCTTCACTCCTCGCACTCGTGACACTCCATGCATCGGCCGAATTTTTAGAAACACCTTATCACCCGCTTGAAATTCCACCATAAGGTGCCTTGCGTTGTAATACTTCGCCTGCCGGCTTTGAGCCTCCAACATGCGATCCCTTATTAGCCTAACCACCGCATCAGTGTCATCTATGTAATCAATTCCCAAAGTCTTCGGGTCTTCATCTTGCACCCATGACAAGGGGGTCATACACCTCCTTCCATATAGGGCTTCATGGGGCGTCATGCCAATACTAGCTTGATGGCTATTGTTATAGGAGAATTCCACCAAGGGCAAGAGTCTTTCCCACGGCTCTCCCCTATCTATCACACACAACCTCAACAGATCATCCAATGTTCGGATGGTCCGCTCAAACTGTCCGTCCGTCTGAGGATGAAATGCGGTACTGAAGGTAAGACGTGAGCCCAAATACGTCTGTACCGCCTTCCATTCCTTGGAGGTGAAACGACCATCACGATCCGAAACTATCGTCTTTGGTACGCTGTGATACCGTACAAATTGTTCCACAAACAGGCGTACCAAGACATCCACGTGAGCCTCCTTCTTCATAGGTATGAACCGTGCAACCTTCGTCAGGCGATCAACGATCACCCATACTGAATCATTCCCTGAGCGGGAGTGAGGTAGCCCATGTACGAAGTCCATGGATATATCCTCAAACTTCCATTCGGGGATTTGCAATGACTGCAGCAGGCCACCAGGGCTCCTACATTCCGCCTTCACACTTTGGCAGGCTTCACAATGCGTGACAAAGTACCGGACATCTTTCTTCATCCCTGGCCAACACATCGTCTTTCGTAAGCCGGCGTACATCTTTGAAATTCCTGGGTGCACGGAATATTGAGAGCAATGTGCTTCTCTCATAATATCCTCCCGGATTCTGCCACCTTTGGGAATGTAGAGTAGGCCGCGAAAGTAAATGAGGTCGTCCTTTAGTGTGTATTCGTCGGTAGTCCCGTCTTCGATTAACTTTACTGCCGGGGCCAAAGCCGCATCTAATCCTTGCTCCATTCGGATCCGGTCCCGGATATCACAAACAATGCTCATGCTGGACAGGTACTCCGTATATTCCAAAGAAGCCTCAAATATTAAGGTGATGTCCATCTCCTCGATCATCCGTGCCAACTCTATGCTCATCAACCGAGATTCTGGGCTCGAGCTGGGTACTTTCCTACTCAACGCATCGGCTACCGAGTTTGCTTTTCCGGGGTGGTAGTTAAAGGTGAACTCATAGTCGCATAGAAACTCTAACCACCGCCGTTGTCTTAAGTTCAATTCCTTCTGGGTATGAACGTACTTCAAATTTTTATGATCCGAGAAGATTTCGCAGTGGACGCCGTATAGATAATGCCTCCATACCTTCAAGGCGAACACTACCGCTCCTAGCTCTAAATCATGCACCGGGTAATTGATTTCATGCTTCTTCAATTGTCTTGAAGCATAAGCAATTACGTTCCCGTGCTGCATCAACACCGCTCCCAACCCCTGATAAGACGCATCCGTATAGACTTGAAATCCTTCCTTCCCAAACGGAAGGGCAAGGATGGGGGCGGAGGTAAGTCTATCCTTCAATTCCTGGAATGCCGCTTCACACTGGGGTGTCCACTCAAATAGCACTCCTTTCTTTGTCAAGGAAGTAAGCGGGAGGGCAATCTTGGAGAATCCTTTTACGAACTTGCGGTAGTATCCGACAAGTCCAAGAAAACTCCTCACATCGGCCGCCGACTTCAAAGGTGGCCACTCCTTCACAGCGCGCACCTTGGATGGATCCACAGCTAGTCCTGCCCCACTGATTACATGGCCCAAGAAAGCAACTTCCTTAAGCTAGAATTCACACTTGCTAAACTTGGCAAATAGGGCGTGCTCCTTTAGCTTCTCTAGAACTAAGGCCAAATGTTCGGCATGCTCTTCCTCCGTCTTCGAGTAGACTAGGATGTCGTCAATGAACACAATGACGAAGACATCTAAATAGGCCTCAAACACTTTATTCATCAAGCTCATGAAAGCCGATGGGGCGTTTGTGAGTCCAAACGGCATCACTGTGAATTCATATAAGCCGTACCTTGAGCTGAAAGCCGTTTTCTGTATATCATCCTCCTGTATTCTCAATTAGTAATACCACGAGCGCAAGTCTAACTTGGAGAACCAATGGGCTCCCACCAGTTGGTCGAACAACTCATCGATCTGAGGTAACGGGTAGGTGTTCCGTACTGTCAGTCGGTTAAGTTCCCGATAGTCTATACATAAGCGCAGGGTTCCATCCTTCTTCTTGACGAATAGAACAGGGGCTCCCCAAGGCGACGAGCTGTGGCGAACAAACCCTGATTCTACCAACTCCTGCAATTGCACTCTAAACTCCGCAAGTTCTTTTGGGGCCATCCGATAAGGGATCCTGGAGACAGGCTTAGCTCCTGGTACAAGCTTAATTTGAAAATCCACTTCTCTATGCGGGGGTAAACCTGGCAGTTTCTCGGGAAATACCTCAGGGAAATCCCGTGCTACCCGCACATCCTTCACATCTAACTTCATCTCCTTTAGTTCGAATCGTATCATGTAGACTTCATCCCCTCTCATATGAGCTTTCAAGGTCTGGATTGAGGATAACAAGATTCGTGGTGCGAAATTTATACCTCGAAAGACTACATCAGTATCCCCATGTCTCAAATAGATACGCTTCTCCGCACAGTCGATTCTCGCATGGTGCTAATCTAGCCACGCCATACCCAGGATGAGGTCGAACTCTGGTATTCTCAAAATTGTAGTAGGGGTATCAAAGGTCTTTCCCCCAATGGCTATCTCTAACTCACACTTTGCGGTTACCGTCATCTCAGATCCGTCTGGGAGGCATACTCTTTGAGCAATACCAGTGAAATATTGCACTCCGTGTATATCTTTGATGAAGTCTTCAGACACGAATTAATGTGAGGCACCCGTATCAAATAACGTATGAGCCGCTTTCCTACCGACCATCACGGTGCCTAAGTGTCATTAATAATACTCAAGCTAGATGTCTAGTATATCTCAATCAACTAGAGGATATTAATGAAAGCAAAATGACCAATTCGAATCGTACCTGCAATCATCTCTTGAGGGTTCCGCTCTTGTGTCATGTCCAGGGCATACATCTGATCTCGAGCGGGTCCGGGGTTTCTTCCTCGTGGTCCTCGTCCTCGACCACGCACATATCCCCGCCCCCGAGGGGCTGCTGGAGGGAAGGCAAGAGGCGCATCACCAAACATTTGTGGGCAGTAGCGCCGAATGTGGCCCGGTTGGTTGCATTCGAAGCACACCAGTTCCTGCCTTCCGCCGTGTTGCTGAAACCGTGGAGGTGGAGGTAATGCTGGCGGTTGTGGAACCGGGCGCTCCTCTCCAAAGTTCTGGGGAAAATGCCCACCACCCCTCCGATATCCTCTTCCTCTTTTATTGTCAAACCTCCTTCTATTGCTGGGGCCGGCTTCCATCACACCCTCTGCTGGCCTCTTACCACTTCCCAAGTGGTCCGCTTCCAATCTCTTCGCCATATCAATAATCTCCGCCAGACTAGAGTCCGCTATAAACAAAAGGGCTTGCCTTAGGGGGTCTCGCAAGCCTTTGTAGAATCTTTTGGCGTACCCTCTATCATCCAGCTCATAGGAGTTAGCGAATCTAGCCAGGTGCTGAAACTCCTGTTGGTACTCCGTCACTGACATGGACCCTTGCTTAAGTTGCAAAAATCTCTCTTCCAGACCATCCCGAGCGGCCGAGGGGATGAAATGCTCTAAGAAGGCTTCAGAGAATTCGCTCCAACTAATGTCCGTGTACACTCTTCCACGAAAAGTGGAGCCCATGAGGGACTTCCACCACCTTTTGGCGTGCATCTCTAAGAGTGTCACCACAAGGGTCACCGCCATGTTGTTTGGACATCTTATTCCTGCCAACAACTCTTGTATAGTGTCGAGCCACTCTTCTGTACGCACTGCCGACTCTGTTCCAACATAAGCGGGAGGGGAGAGAGGTCAGAAAATACTTAACCAACTATATCCCGGACCCTGTTGTTGTACAGGTGTCTGCTGAGATTGGGACCTAAAGGCGTCCAGAATACCTGTGAGCGTCTGCCCCAGCTCTGATTGTTGGAATTGTGTAGGTACGGACGGGGCGGGGGTGCCCCTTACCGGCTCAACAAGTGCTGGGATCTACACATAAGGTATAAACTTAGGGTTAGGTTGGCTAATCTAAGGTTAAAGATGGACAACTTAGTGTGAATTACATATGAGCACACCACTGCTTCCGCTAAGTCAGCTTGTCCCCAAACTGACCAATCAAACGGGGGTGGTACCATTGTTAAGTGACTTTCGCCTTGGAGAATCGTAGCAAGCTGATACCATTTGTAAGACCCCCCTCCCGGAACACAAGACACGACACGAGAGGGGTCTTATGCCCAGAACAGCCGCCTTGCGGTAACACTAGCACTCAGGCTAGCATGTACCACAAAACGCCTATTCTGCCGGCTACCAACAATATCAACAGATAAATGCCAACCCAACCATAATGATATGAAAGTCAAATCCACACCAAGCATATGTCCATAATATCATAAATAAAAAAGCTACAACAAGCTTCTAATATCAGAGTACGTAAACAGAATTGCCCCGAAGGGCTACAACAAAATCTCTCTCTCACACATATCTGTAACCGACGGTAGCGACGGTACAGTTCCTTCAGGCCCTGTCACCCTGGCCTGGCTGTTTGTCTGCATAGCCTGCTGCTCCACCTGTGGGGTTTCCTCCTAAAAAGGAAGACGTAGCAACCGTTAGTCAAAAAGACTAAGTGGTTTCACATCCGCTCCCCCAGCGACTCCTCGGCACCGGGCGGGAAAGGATCAGGTACAATATATAAATAACAGAAGTACAACAGGTGAAGTGAGTATACATATTATAAGCAGCAACATCAGCAGTGTATAATAAACAAGCTCTTATTTCAAATCTACGACTACAGCAGCAAGACAGTATATAACTAGAACAGTAAGTAACTCAACTTATATGGATGCCCATTCAAGCATATAAGTTGAGGGTCGTTCAGCAGAAAGTAACTCATCGTATGGGAGTGCCCATACAAACTTATATGATGAGGGTCTTGTGTATATAATGAAGTGCAATGCTATGTATGCAATACAATGACACACCCATGCTCAAGCACATGCAATCGCTATGTCGACACAGGCTTATAGTTCCCACTATTCGAGCAGGTAGCTAACCTCTCAGGCATCAACCGTTGCGGCCAAACGGTGACAGTGGAGCGGGCATCTCCACTACTAGGCTGGTCTCCACACTACCTGGCCTAGGCCTCCGTACGCCTCCACGCTAGGACACAACAGCAGAGCTCACATGCATACTACGGCTCAGCGGGTTCTCTCGGGTAAATATGCACCAAGATCCTAGCCCCTGACTGGCCTATGATATGACACGGAAGGAGCCTCGGAAATGAGCGTGAGGACCAAGCCCAACCGTTCACTTTGCACGAAAGGAGCCTCGGGACGTGAACACCGAGGACCAAGCCCAACCGCCCAAGATCTAACTGTCAACTCCCATCGGTGTGACGATTGGCGAGCTCGTAGACCTGCCACACTATCTTTAACCCGGGATTACGACACCGCGTGTCGACTCACACCACATGCAATTCCACAATTCCGTGGCATGGAAGGAGCCTCGGAGAAAGCACGAGGACCAAGCCCAACCATCCATCAAATACGGAAGGAGCCTCGGGACGTGAACACCGAGGACCAAGCCCAACCGTCCGATTTTATCCAACTTAACCTCATTCCCATCAGTGACGGTCAACACCGCACTTGTTAACTTTCACACTGCTACCCGTGGGGAGACGACACTCTAAGCATTGGACTATCCCTTCCCTTCCATCAATCCATTACACATCCTGGCCATAGTTTTAACCAATTACAAATCCTTCCAAATGAATTCAACATATTATAGATAATGTGCATAATGGTGATCTAACAAATATAATAAAGCCTTTCATTCTCTTAGGCTTGATTCACATCTCGGCATAGGGATTCAAATCCTCAAACATCAATCTTCACATTACCTCGGTGATTAACATAAAGGAATTCACCCAACCTCGAGATGAATTGCAACATCTATTCCATCGAATCCAAGTTCATATTATAATCACCTAGAGTTGTATGTAATCTGGTCAGCAACTTTGACGGAGGATTCCCGTGGCTACAGGTATCGCCCGAAAACGTGCCACCACTCGTTGGAAAGGTAATTTCAAGGGCTACAACTTTCGTGTTTAGTTGAAAGCCCAGATCTGGTCACATCATACCGGAAATGCAACTCGAAGTCTGCTGCGTACAGGATACAGAATTACTGGGCATTAACTTCCAACCGCAGCAGATTCAAACGGACTTTTCCGTGGCTGCAGGTATCACATGGAAACGTGCAACCACTCGTTGGAAAGGAAATTTCAAGGGATACAACTTTCGTGTTTAGTCAAAAGCCCAGATCCGCCCCCTTCTTGCTTAAAAATAGCCAAGAAGGTCGCTGCATGCAGAATACAGATTCTGCACGCATCTTGAAGCGAAGTGAACGGCATCCGTTCATCTTCTCCTCAAGCGATTTTACCCAAATCGCATCCTGAAGTTCCTCCACCCTTATTCTCCCTCTTAAAGCCATTTCCTCTTCATGAGACCACCCCTATCATCACTTTGAGGCGAGGGGGGGTTGAAGACGACTAAGCTTTAGAGCACAAGCTCTAGCATGGCCTTCCTAGAAAGCTTCATCTCACACATCAAGACTCGTTTGAGTCGATGTCTCGCCTAAGAATAACTATAGATCTAGCACCAAGGGAGAGGGGAGGAAACTCACATTATTTTCGGAGTTTCCTCCGTTGTCGGCCATGGATCGCGTTATTCTTCGTGGCGGCATCCTTGGCTTCGTTATCAGTGTTCTTCCACGAAAACGGCGGAGCTTTTCCTCCAGAATCCGGCTCCGGCGACCCCCGATATCTCCTCTTCCGCTCCCATCGGTTTGCACGGTGACGGCTCGGCAAGAACAATCGATTGCGATGACTAGGGTTTGGTTTACTCCCTTTTTATATTACATATTAGGCTAAATCCCTTCCGCCACGTGTCACTCTCTAATTGGACCGCCCAAATTAGGTTTCAATTGAAGTGACCGGTCCAAGGATCATTAAGCACGAATCTCGAAGTCCGGTTCGGTCCGCCTGTACAAGCCGACGAATCTGCCTGGGCGAAGAAAATGCCCAAGTAAAATTCGGCGGAAATCAGTCGTCATTCTCGCCGATCGGCGAGAATCGTCAAGTCATTCTCGACGATCGGTGAGAACCGTCAGGTCATTCTCGACGAATTCGTCGGGAATCAACAATGATTCCCGACGATTTTCCCTTAGCCTTTTCACCCAACATCCTGCGTTGATTGCATTGAGTATTCTCAGCGATACTCGACGATCGTTGGGTATAACAGGGGATTCTCGACGATCGGCGAGAATCGCCGAGCATTCTCGCCGAATTTCCCTTAGTCTACTTGCAGCTCTGTGTCTGGCGGGTATCGACCACCGATACCCGTCGAATCGGCGAGAATCAGTCCTCCATTCTCGACGACTTTTACTTAGCCGAGTTCCCTCATCTCGGCTACTGGTTGGGGTAACCTTGAACCCAACCCTACACTTATTCTATACACCTGACACCTCGCGTCGGTGCACGCCGAGCCCGAGTTGAGTCTCTTGACTCAGAACACGTGCGAGGGGCCTAGCGCGAATTGGGACGTTACATTCAAGAACTATTTTAGAAGAGTAAAACCTAAAATAGAAAAACTTAAATGAGAAAAGGAGAGAGGAAGAATAATAAGGAAGAACTAAAAATGGCAGCACTTCCCCTCTCCAAAGTTCTCTCTTTTTTCAAACACAAGGGGCGAGGGCTCTATTTATAGATTCTTCAAAGAGCAAAAAATGCCCATGCATCCAGCCATGCACAGGAGTTGACCTTGGTATGAATTATGGCGTGAAATGATGATAGCCTCGGTACGAGTGACGTGCATTTATGGCGGCAGCAGGCCTTTGTGGAAGAGCGGGACTTGTACTCTAGCAGGAGGTAAGCTTGACGATAGAAGGAGAGAGAGCCCGACGAAATCAGAGGAGAAGAAGGGAGAGCTCGAAGAATGGAGAAAAGAGAAGGTGGACAGGATGTCGACGAACTTTGAACTGAATGAGAGGTCAACGAAATTGTAGACGTTCGTCAAATACAGAATGAAGGTGGAGCTCGTTGAAATTGGAGGAGTTCATCGAACGCAGAAAGTGGACGGGAGGTCGACGAACGTCGAACACAGAAAGTGAACGGGAGGTCGACGAACTTTGAACTGAAGACGAGGTTGACGAAATTGGAGGAGTTCTTCGAACAAAGAAAGTGGACGGGAGGTCGATGAACTTTGAAATAAAGGCGAGGTAGACGAACGGAGGAAAATGTGAAATGCAAAATGTGGACAGGAGGTCGACGAACTATGAACTGAAGGCAAGGTAGATGATCGGAGGAAAACGTCAAAGGCCGAATGAAGGCGGAGCTCGACGAAATTGGCTGAGCTCGACGAAATTGGCCGAGCTCGACGAAAAAGTTGAGTTTGACGAAATTGGCTGAGTTCGATGAAATTGGCTGAGCTCGACGAAATTGCTGAAAACCTACAAATTCGTAAAGAAAAAAAAAATTAGTGGCATTAAAATATATACAAAAAAGAATGTCAAAATAAACTTTAAAAACATGATTTACATAATAAAAACCTATAATTACCCTAGTAGTTTAAACTATAAAACGAATTATCAAACTCCACCCAGCTTATGCTTTGCTGAAAAATATAAAAACTAGCTAACATAAAAAGTGACTAATCAAGAAGTTCTAATTATGCTTACACAAGTACTATGCGAAATTCTAAGTAGGGAGAAGGTGAAACGTAAACCTAAAACAATTACTTAAATATTGTTTAACAATTTATAAACTTTACTAATGAAACTTAATCATCCAAAATTTTAACAAAATTCTTTAAATAAATTTAAGCAAATCAACAAAATGAAAAAGCGCATTGAGTTGTTACTAGATCTAAGAGACACATTATAACTATATCAATCAAATAACTAAAATCTAATTTAAATCCAAAATTTTACTATTTTACTTTCTTTACTTAGCTAAAAAAAAATTCAAAAACATGAATCAAATGGGCTTATTAGGACCGAAATGTTTGGTTTAAGTTTATGATTATGAGTAGAATTCAAAGATAAACAATGAGCCTCAAAAATCACAATAAACCAAAATAAAGAGTTTCAAAAATTTCATCATAAATAAAATATTTTCCTTTCATTTTCTTTTCCATTTTCTTTTCTTTCCTTTTTTTCTTATCAAAACAAAGGCCATAAATAATTTTTCCTTTCATTTTGAAATTGGCCAAACAAAAGTAAACACTTCTTTTGAGCATACTTTTTTAAAAAATACACAAAATATATCACAAAATAACCGTATCATAATCATGAATGTTTTTTAATGAAACTCAAAAGGTTAGTGTGATTAGATAGGTTGGAAAATTTTAGCTTTGGTGAAAATGAAAAGATAAGTAGAGCTATCAATTGAAATCGGAAAAAGGCTCAAAAGCGGCTAACTTGGGATAAAAATTTTTAGGTTGACAAGAAGGCTCAAATGAAAATAAAAAGACCTAAATCATTTTCATGTTTCTAAATTTATTTAAAGCATAAGCTTTGAAAAAATTCAAAAAGGAAATCCTAGATAATAAATGAAGAATAATGAAATTATCTTGAAAATAGAAATAATAAGCGACTTGGATCGTTCAAATCTACTATGCTAATCAAAAGTTTACTTTACAAAAATTATCCAAAAACAAAAAGGAAAATAGTTGATGAAATATTTTCGAAAAAAATAAAGAAAATAAAGAAGAAAACCATAATAAAAATGCAAGTTTTAGAAAAGCGTTTCACATTAACATGCTACCGTGAATTAGAAACACAGCATGACCAATATTTTACTTGTGAAACATAATTAAAAAGAACGATTAGAAAGATCATAAATAGCTAAGTTGTTATAGGGAATATTGAGAAAAATAAAACAAAAGGCAAGGTTTATTATTGAAATACCAAAATTCGTTTAAACTATTAAAGTAAAAGTAAATACTATATATATATATATATATTTTAAAAAAATATTTTTTATTTTTTTGGACTTTTAAGATATTCACTTTTTTTGAATTTTTAAGATATTCACTATTTTGGATTTTTAAGATATATATAAAAAAAATATAGACAAGAGAAGGAGGAAATCCTTCCCCAAGCTTAAAATGGACATTGTCCTTAATGGAGAAATGACGGGAAGGAGAGAGAGAAATTAAAATAGAAATTAAAGTACAGAATTGAAAAATTGGTACTTCCCCAGATTTATGCGTCGCGAATGTTGATTGATATCGCTCACCCATGCATGCGTAATGGATCTTCATAAAATTTCTTCTTTGGACTTTGTGATGGATTTAGCAGCGTTGGAGCAGTCGAGCGCAAAGGCTTCGGCTTATCGGATCCGTCCGAGACAAAAAGTGCAAAATAAAGAAAACAAAAAATAACTTGGGATGCATCCCAAGAGCGCCCTTTGTTAAAAACGTCATTGGAGCTCGACGCAATAAAATAATATTGTGCAAAAATAGTTTGTCCAATAATAATAGTATCAAAAATAATATAAAAAAAATAAAAAGTCTTAAGTTATCCATAATTCAGATTATGCATAATAAAACTAATACTGTTTGGACTGACATCACCACAAAAATAAAGTTTAAGACGTTGACAATTCACTTTGAACTCACCCTTATCAGGGTGTGAAATTAAAATCATTCCATATGGAAAAACTTCTTTAACAGTAAATGATCCAGTCCATCGTGACTTTAACTTGCCAGGAAATTAAAGTAATTGTGAATTATATAAAAGAACTTGTTCGCCCGACGTGAAGGTTTTTGGTGCCTTAGGTGCTTGTCGTGAAAACCCTTCATCCGCTCTTTATACAATTTGTTATTTTCGTATGAGTCAGAGCGCCACTCGTCGAGTTCATTAAGTTGAAATTTTCTAAGGTCACTGACGGAGTGAGGATCAAAATTTAAAAACCGCAAGGCCTAAAAAGCACGGTGTTCTAATTCTACGGATAAATGACACGATTTTCCATAGACCAACCGATATAGCGTACAACCGATGGCAATTTTCTACGTTGTACGGTAGGCCCATAGAGCATCGTCTAATTTGGTTGACCAGTCTTTTCTAGAGGTGAAACAGTCATTTCTAAAATTCTTTTAAGCTCTATGTTCACTACATTGACATGTCCGTTAGTTTGAGGGTGGTAGGCAAATGGAAGCTTATGCATAATGTCATATTTAATAAGAATTTTTGAAAACTGTGCATTACAAAAATGTGAACCCCTATCGTTAACAATGGCTCATGTCTTACCGAATCGAGTAAACAATTTTTTCAAAAACATAATAATGACTTGGGTGTCGTTAGTAGGAAGATCTTGGGCTTTAGCCCATCATGAAACATAATCTACATCAACTAAAATAAACTTGTTCCCGAAGGTAGAAGGAAGAGGGCCAACAAAATCAATTCCCCAGAGGTCGAAAAATTCGCACTCAAGGAAATAATTTTGCGGCATTTTATTTTTATTGGAAATATTTCCCGACCGTTGGCAACTATCATACCTACTCACAAAGGCTTGCGCGTCTTTAAATAGGCTAGGCCAGTAAAAACCCGTTGAAAGCACTTTGTGGGCGGTGTGAGCAGATTTATATTGACCACCAGTAGGTCCTTCATGCAAATGTTTTAAAATATCTAATCGTTCTTCAAAAGAGACACTTCTCCTTATCACTTGCTCCACACAGACTCGGAAAAGATCCGGGTCCTTCCAAAAATAGTTCTTCAACTCATAAAATAATTTCTTCTTTTGCTGAGAGGAGAACTCTTTCAGGAGCACACAATCCACTAAATAGTTGGCTATGTGTGCAAACCAAGGAGAAGGAGATTTGTTAATTAAAAGCAGCTTCTCATCGGGGGAGAAATCATTAAAAGATTTTTCATGTAATTTTTCTATATACAGATTATTTTATCGTGAGAGTTGGTCGGCGGCTTATTTAAAAGATTCAATTGGAAGAGTAGAGGAAGAACAAAATTCAGAAAAAAAAAAATTTCACTTTTAAAAAGGAAGTAGGAAGATTCTGAACCTAAGACATCTAAGAAAAAATAGGAGTCGTCATTCTCTAGGGTATTCTTCATTAAGGGTGTTATAGAGAAGGTCATTTCATCATCGCTTACTCGTAGGAAGAGCTTGCCATTACTTATCTCAATGATAGCTTGGGAGGTGGTAAGGAAGGGTCGGCCAAGGATCGGGGTAACCTCAACATCTTCTTTGATGTCCAATATGACGAAATCCATCGAGAAGATGAATTTGTCGACTTTGAGTAGAACATCCTCCACTATTCCTAACAGGTACTTAACGGATCTATCAGCGAGCTGGATACTCATACACGTGGGGTTGAGGCTACCAATTCCTAACTTCTTAAATAACGAGAAGGGCATTTGGTTGATACTCGCACCTAAGTCAGCTAATGCGTGCTTGACAAAAAGATCACCAAAGACACACAGAATAGAAAAACTACCCGGATCACTTATCTTTTTTGGCAAACCGTTTGTCAAGACCGCAAAGCACTCGACATTTAGTGCGACATGCGACAAGTTTTCTAACTTCTTTTTATTAGTCAGGAGCTCCTTTAGGTATTTAGCATACTTTAGCATTTGGGAGATTGCTTCATGGAAGTGTATATTGACGTGGATTTGCTTAAATATTTTTAGGAAGTGGGAGTATTAATTGTCCTGACGTTGTTTGTTAAGTTCGGAAGGGTATGGTGGAGTTGGATCATTTTTAAAAATAGGTGGTGGAGCGAGATCGTTTTCTAAAATAGGGAGAGGGGTGTTAACTTCTTCTTCAGTAGAGGGTGAAATGATAAAATTTTCCTCGGCGGTGGGTTGATTTTTTTAAATGGGTGCAGAGCTTGCCTCAGCCTCTTCGCTAACCATACCAGAAACTTGCTTCCAAATCCGAAGTGTTATAGCTTTCGCTTGGTCTCTCGGGTTTGCCTCGGTGTTGGAAGGTAGAAACCTGATGGGTCACTCAGAAATAATTTTTGTGAGTTGTCCTACTTGATTCTTAAAATTTTTAACCGCCCCTTCTAGGGTTCATATAGTAGTGTCATTAACATTCATATATTTTGTAAACATTTCCTCCAAACTTGGAGGTTTTGGAAAATTTTGAGGAGGTGGTGGTGGTTTAGAAAAATCATTTTTTGGTGGAGGGCGCACTGCGTTCTAAGGGTTACTCCACGAGAAATTTGAGTGGTTTCGTAAAGCGAGATTATAACTATTCGGAAAAGCAAAGCCCGACGCAATAAAATTTGCAGCAGAAAAATTATTAAAAGTATTCCTAGCCATATTGCTAACATAATCTATTTGTTAGGGAGCAGGAGTTGCAGATTCCCATACTTGAGGGGCGGTGGCAGCAGTTGTAACAACCCGCATTTTCTCAACAATTATATAATATCAGAGCAAGGGAAAATACGTGTCGTGATGCCACATCGTGCAGGGGATAAATGCACACGCTCAGGCCAAACCCCAGACTCTATTCCTTTGGAGAAATTTGAGTTTAATATGAAAGAAAATCGTTTAGGTTTGCTGGTCGTATCCCTCGGCCCAGTGGATCAGCTAGTCCACATTGTATATGTATACGCAGCGAAAAATACTTTAGTTAACTTGATTTGACATCCTACATGAGTATAAATGTCCCCAAAGGACAACTCATGAAATACCGGACTCTAGATTTATTCTCGTATAAGAAAATAGCTTTTACGTTCTTTGGAAAGTAATACTTTAGGTTTTATAAATATGAGATGAATGAGGTATATATAGTAATACTTTTAGGTGTGAAAATACCTAACATGCAACCTAGCATAAACCATTCCCAGCAGTAAGTAAACAACACCAAAACAGGCAATATATCAGTTACTAGTTCAAATATAGCATCACAAGTAAACCACCAGTGGGCATCAATAACCTGACACGAACCCACTAGTGTGTATGTATGTATTTCCAGAAAGAAGCAAACTACCTAACAAGGACGAAGAACAACGATCTCAGCAACCCAGGAGGTCACAAGCAAGCTCCACCAATACACTAGCAGCTCTACCGGCTATAAACTGAACCTAAGGCATTCAAAGAAAGAACACCTCAGCAAGTAAATAGTCAAATGAAACTGGAGTATTAAGAAGAAGGGCTTACCAACCCAACAACAAGTGTTATTAAAAGAACAAAAAAAGAACTGAACAATACAGTAAGGGTAAAAGACTGCCCAAGGCAACAACCCAACGCACCAAGTGCGAGAACTAAACAACAGGCCCTGCTATAAAAACTGCAGAAGCACAAGGCGAGCTATGCCAAAATAACCACTGTAACGACCCAGACCTTAAATACTCAAGGGTACAACGGTGGAAGCCTAAAGGTCCAACACACCCACAAAACAGCCCAAACCAGGGCCAAAATGGTACCAACACACCAACAAAACCAGCCCAAACTAGGGCAAAAATGTTACCAACACACCAACAAAACCAGCCCAAACCAAGGCCAAAATGGGGGGACCACAGCTCTACACCCAAACCACCCCTTATAGAGTTATCAAGCAAACCACTTGCTGTAATTCACGACTCGGCCTGCATAACCAGCCGAAAATATCAACAAATTGACCTAAACCCACCCTAACAGTATTCGTGAGAAACATCAGCTTAAGGTAAAAGCGTTGAGTCAACTCGACGCCAAAAGATAGCCGCAAAAGACGATGGCGTTGAGTGAGTTCAGCTCACTCAATGCCAAAAGACTTAGAGAAAAGTCTTCTGGACGGATGGCGTTGAGTGAGTTCAACTCACTCAATGCCAAAAGACATAGAAAATTTGACTGGACAGTGGCGTTGAGTGAGTGCACCTCACTCAACGCCAAAAGCAGACGTCGTTGAGTGAGCTCCACTCACTCAACGCCAAAGGACTTAGAGAAAAACTTTGGCGAGATGGCGTTGAGTGAGTTCAGCTCACTCAACGCCAACTGACTAGATAATGGCGTTGAGTGAGTGCAGCTCACTCAACACCAAAGGAAGACGGTGTTGAGTGGGCTCCACTCACTCAACGCAAAAGGACTTGGGCAAAACCATCTCTGGACCATGGCATTGAGTGAGTGTAGCTCACTCAATGCCAAAAGAAGATGTCATTGAGTGAGCACCACTCACTCAACGCCAAAAGAAGACGGCGTTGAGTGAGCACCACTCAGTCAATGCCAAAAGACTTGACAAAACTTTTCTAGGCAATGGCGTTGAGTGAGTGCACCTCACTCAACGCCAAAAGGCTGACGACGTTGAGTGAGCCCAACTCACTCAATGCCAAAATACTTAGAAAAAACCTCCGGCAAGATGGCGTTGAGTCAGTGCAGCTCACTCAATGACAAAAGGATGATGACGTTGAGTGAGCTCCACTCACTCAACGCCAGAATACTTTGACAAAACCTCTGCCAAGATGGCGTTGAGTGAGTGCAGCTCACTCAACACCAAAAGATGACGGCATTGAGTGAGCTCCACTCACTCAATGCCAAAAGGCTGACAGCATTGAGTGAGCACCACTCACTCAATGCCAAAAGACTGATGGCGTTAAGTGAGCTCCACTCACTCAACGCTTTTGGACTTAACTTCCAGAGCAAACTGCTAGGCGTTGAGTGAGCTCCACTCACTGAATGCTTTTGGACGTGGACGCAAAACCACATCATCTAGGCGTTGAGTGTGTCCACCACACTCAACCCTTTTGGACTTAGCTAAAAATCCACTCAAAGCCTACAACCCGAGAACTTTCCCTTAGCTTCAAAAAAATTCTTTCTAACCCTCCTACCCGGCTACAGCTATCCTCCAAGCTGTAATACACTTAGTAAACTCCATCAATAACCCTAACCACTATCTGGACACAAAAGCATCAACTAGGAGAGAGAAAAATATATAAATTTGAGCAAGCTTGGCTCTGGAGAAAGCTAACAGCAGCCTTACAGTTAGGAATGCTACCTACACTGCTGGACATGGACAATCAGGAAATTTAAAGCACGAAAAAAGAAGAGCTTGGCAATGGTAAAGGGTACCACTTGCCTCAACCTTAAGGACATAGCAGCTGCCCTTCCAAGGTCCAACCCAGCTAGGAAATATCGGCCACAAACAGCAACCTGAAGCTAGGATGGAAGACGAGCCCAAATCTGCCAATTCTCGAGGAAACCGAGCTTGAACTCAGTTAGAAATCACCGGCCAAAAGCTCCAAATGTCTGCTTCCAGAAACCTAGTGCTGGAAGCGCACCACCGCTCTTTTGGAAGAAGAAGAAGAAGAAAACAATAGAATAAACTTTCTTCTCTCTTATCAAGCCACCAGCTAAAAAATGCAGGCTAATATAATATTATTATACAAGCAAGGGTCGGCCACTAGCTCTTACCAACACCAGCTATTACCGCCCCCAAAACAATATCATATAATCTGTATATGATATTACAACCACCTTGGTAAGATAAAATAAAATACTAGTCAGCCAATTAACATATGTTATATTATTAAAGCTATCACAGCCTGCTGCCACAATTAATCCAAAAACACGTCAAAATGATGCAAAAATTCAAACTATCTCGGAATTTAACGAAATTCACACCGTAGCTAAATACCCACGCTACGAATCTAGTGGCAAAGTCGAAATCCTCATCCGACAAACAATACTCGATCAAAAATTTCCCGAAGCCAAAACACAAGCATTCCCGAAGAGGCCCAGCGAGTCACCAAAACAGACTCCGGCTTGCTAAGGAATCTTGCAAATAGGCTACAAAACAAGCCACTCGAAGGCCTAAAGAGCTAAGACCACGCTCTAATAATGGCAAATGCCAAATATATGTGAACGTAACGCCAAACAAAGATTTAACAGTCGTAGAAAAACCGGGGGCGTTACAGTCACTCCCCTTAAAAGAAAGTTTAGCCCCGAAACTTTACACACGACACTTCTACCAAAGAATGAATATAACAAACTAAGAGGTAAATGGAAGAAACATACTAGGAAACTCAAGGAAACAGATAGGGGTGAGCCTCCCTCATAACCGACTCCAACTCCCAAGTCACGCTTTCCACGTCCTGGTTCCTCCATAAAACTTTTACCATAGGAATTCTCTTCTTCCGCAACACGTGATCTTGTGAATCCAAAATACGGACAGGCATCTCCACATAAGAAAGATTTGGCTCCAATTATAGCACAGAATCCAACACCTGCCGGTCTCTTAGCACACACTTCCGTAGTTGGCTTACATGAAAAACGTCGTGAACACTAGGGAAGTTTGTGGGAAACTCCAGCTTATAACCTTACACACAAATCCGGTCAACAATCTTGAACGGTCCCACAGAGCTTGGGTCCAACTTCCGATCCTTTCCAAATCTCTTGATGCCCTCCATTGGGGAAACTTTAAGAAATACCAAGTCCCCCACAACAAACTCCAAATCCGATCTACGCCGGTTGGCGTTCTTCTCATAACGTTCTTGAGCTATCCGAAGCTTATCTCGAATAAGCTTTACAGCAACTTCCATTTCTTCCAGCGCATCCGGACCCAATAAAACTTTCTTGCCAACCACAGTCCAAAAGAGGGGAGTTCTGCAGCGTCTCACATACAGAGCTTCAAAAGGAGCCAATTTCAGGCTTTCTTGATAACAATTATTATACGCAAACTCCATAAGCCACAAATGCTCATCCTACGCTCCTCTGTGGTCTAAAATGTAGCATCGAATCATATCCTCCACTATTTGATTCACTCGCTCTGTCTGACCTTTGGTATGCGGGTGGTATGCGGTAGAATATCTCAAATCCATACCCAAACCCTCTTGCAAACTCTTCCATAAATGAGATGTTAACCAGGAGTCTTTGTCTGAAATGATGTTGACTAGCACACCATGCAATCTGATAACCTCATTCACATACACCTAAGCTATATTTTTAGTCAGATAGTCGATCTTATAGGGGACGAAGTGAGCACACTTTGTTAATCTATCCACAATCACACAAACTGAATCATATCCCCTTGGAGATCACGGCAGACCCGTGATGAAATACATTGAAATGCTTTCCCATTTCCAAGTCGGAATCTCAAACGTTATCAAATTGCCACCAGGCCTTCCTTGATCGGCCTTCACAGGCTTGCAAGTATAACACTCTGAAACAAATCTAGCAATATCACTCTTCATCCCATTCCACCAGGCAATCAGCTTCAAGTCATGATACATCTTGGTAGATCCTGGGTGATAGGAAATGCTCGAACCGTGAGCTTCTCTGCATAATGTATCTCGGATGTCCATAATAGCGGGGATACATAATCTACCACGGTACTTCAATGTACCTGCATAATCGATCGCAAAATCAGGTAACTCGCCTTTCTCAGCTCGAAAATATAAATACAACAGATCTGGATCATCTTTCTGGTGTAATCTCGTCAGCGCAATCCAAGAAGGTTCTGCTGCCACAAAACTGATCTGTAAATTGCAGCACCCCATAGAAATGTCCATCAAAAGAAATTCTTCCACCAACCGCTCGGCGGAGAGATTTAAAATCTTCCCTGTCTTTCGACGTAGGGCATCGACCAATACATTAGCCTTGCCCGGGTGGTACTAGATTTTAACATCGTAGTCGGCAACATACTCCAACCACCGCCGCTGGCGCAGATTTAATTCCTTTTGGGTGAAGACGTACTTTAAACTCTTATGAGCAGTAAAAATCTTGCACTAAGCGCCATAAAGTAGATGTCTCCACAACTTCAGAGCAAAAATTACAGATGCAAACTCCAAGTCATGTGTAGGGTAGTTCTTCTCATGAGTCTTCAATTATCTAGACCCATACGCAATCACTTTCCCGTCTTGCATCAATATGCACCCAAGTCCAACATGCGATGCATCCACAAAAACATCATAACCCATGCCCTCAGTAGGTAGAGTCAAAATAGGAGCAGTGCAGAATCTGCTCTTGAGCTCAAGGAAAGCCTCCTCACACTTATCATTCCAAACAAAAGCCACATTTTTCTGAGTCAATCGAGTCAACGGTGCATCTAAGGTAGAGAAACCTTCCACAAATATTCTGTAATTGCCAGCCAACCCTAAGAAGCTCCGAATCTCCTTGGGTGTGTTACGTTTCCTCCATTCCAACACTGCAGCTATCTTCTCTGGGTCAACTGAAATCCCATGTCTATTGATCACATGGCCTAGAAATGAAACCTGAGGCAACCAAAACTCGCACTTACTCAACTTGGCGAATAACTCATGGTCCCTCAAGGCAGAAAAAACCAAAAGCAAATGCTGGTCATGCTCCTCAGCATTGCGGGAATATATCAGAACATCGTCGATAAACACGACTACAAACTTATCCAAGAAGTCTTTGAACACCCAGTTCATCATATCCATAAATTTTGAGGCCGCGTTGGTCAAACCAAATGACATAACCAGGATTTCAAAATGCCCATGCCTCGATCGGAAAGCAGTCTATGGAATATCTGACTCACGGACCTTAAGCTAATGATAAGCAGAACGGAGATCAATCTTTAAAAACACTGCGCTACCGCGCAACTGATCGAACAAATCATCGATCCTTGGCAGGGGATACTTGTTCTTAATCGTGACTTTATTTAGCTCTCTATAATCCGTGCAGAGCCGCATCGATCCATCCTTCTTCTTAACAAACCAAAAAGGAGCACCCCAAGGTGACGAACTTGGCCTAATAAAACCATTTTCTAACAACCCGTCCAGCTAGATACGCAACTCTGCCAGCTCTCTTGGGGCCATCCGGTACGGTGCCTTCGCAATAGGACGCGTACCCGGCTCCAAATTGATCACAAACTCAACATCTCGATCAAGTGGAAGACCAGGAAGATCATCAGGAAACACATCAGCAAACTCGCGCACAATAGGTATTTCTTCAAGACGCGGCATAATACCAATGGTCCCCACAACTGAGACCAAACAGGCAAAACAACCAGAAACTAACAATGTCTGAGCACATACCGCAAAAATGACTGGAGACTCCTAGCGTGAATCACCATAAACACTCCCAGGCTGACCGTTGTCCTTTCTGAAGTCCAAGCGCTTGCCATTGCACTGGATCACAGCATCATACCTGGACAACCAGTCCATGCCCAAGATAACATAAAAATCTTCAAGGCAATCACCTTCAGATCTGCCCTTGCTAGAAAATCCCTTAACATAATCGGACGGTCATGAATGCCCTGATCTGAAACCACATAATCACCAGAAGGGAACTTGACCAAAAAGGCATCCCCAACTCGGTCTAGATCCAACCGGTATCGATCCACGAAGGCTCTTGCCACAAACGAGTGGGTAGCGCCAGAGTTGAAAAGAACACGCGCCCAACAGTTCTTTACATTAAACCTTCCCAAAAGTTGCGCACGCATCTAAGGAAACAATTACTATAACGACAAACAAAAACATTTAAAACTTGGGAAAAATTCTAACCTGAAATAACCTGAGTCAAAGTCTGCGCTTCTTCTAAGGAAATCACGTTCAGCTTTCCCTTACCTTTATCCAATTTTTGAGGCGGTGGCGATGCCTGGAGTGGTAATGCCTGGAGTGGAAATGCCTGGAGTGGCACTGGCTACATCATAGGCTGGAGGTGTGGGCACTGAGCCTTGATGTGTCCTTCCTGACCGCAATGAAAATAGCTTCTTGTCTTCATCTTATCTTTTCCCTAGCAATGGGAAGCATCATGCCCTGGCAGCTTACATGCCGAATTGAATAACTCTTTCCTAGGAGTACCTTGAATTGCATGCACCAGTTCCTTCTTCTGAGCTCCTAACCTTTTGAAACAATTCTTAAAGGGGTGACCTAACCGGCCACAGAAGCTACAAACTTCCTTGCTCTTCATCTTTGAAGCGGGTCCAGGTACCTGAAGGCTCTTTCCTTCACCCAACTTCCTCTTATCCTTTCACATCAACTGCCCTCTTTGCTTGGCATTCTCAATTGCCTCAACTCTCGAAGTAGCTTCAACCACTCCAGCATAGGTTGCTGATCTATAAGCACTTGCTAATTGCTGGACATCACTTCTTAGGCCACAAAGAAAATTCTTAACTCGTTCCGCCTCTGAACCAACCATGCCAGGGGCTATCTCTGCTTCAAATGTAAGAACTCATTTCTCAGGCAGTCCCGCTCGACCGAGGGTAGAAACTTTCCCAATAGCATTTCCTTTAAGGACTCCCCACGAACATCCTGCCTTCAAGCTCTCCTTTTCTCGCAACCACCAACTCTTTGCTATCCCCTTAAGCTGATATGCGGCGATCATCAATCTCTGATCGTCCGTGACTCCAGAATAACAAAACATCTCCTCAATTGCTATCAGCCAATCATCTAAGACCATAAAGTATGCTTTTCCATCATAAGTAGGTTGTCCAAGTTGCTGAAACTGAGAGATTAACGTCATCTCTGGTGGAACCACTACTAGAGGCACTAGAGGAGCAGGAGGGGTAGGAACAGCAGGACCCACAGCCGGGTTCTGCACTCTCGGAGCTATCTCAAACACGACTAATACCAAAGACTGAATCTGGGACTCCACATCCACCAATTGCCTGGACAAGGCCTCATTGCTCTGTCGCAGACCTTCTATCATAGCATTGTTCTAAGCCCCCGAGGACTCACCCTCAGATAGGGAAGTCTGCCTCATCGCGGGACGCTTCGACATCCTATAATCGAATTAGCACGAACAAGACCTAGCCAAACAGCTAGCACAAAACTACCCGGTACAGACAAATACACTACAATATGAACATCAACTGCTAACTTGCTCTGGGAGTTTTCAATGATGATGTTATGCCTAACGTAAGATGACTCACCATTGTCGCACTAACTCTTGTGCCTAGACCATGAATGCATGAATTTATCTTTCTTTTGACTAAAAACCCATGTGTGTACATATGTCATCTTGTAAATCTTTAGTGTGGCACATTGTTCTTACACTCTGTTATGAAATGCATGTGGTGCTATGCAGTCTACAAAGGCCTTAATGCATGTTATGAGCGGCATAAACATGCAATTTTATGCATCCCATACTACATAACATTACATGCAACGAAAAGGGAAAACATGATAATGGGCATTCATGTGGCGAGGTTATGCTTCCCATACTACATAACTATCACATGTTGCCACCTATGGTGGATCCATATAGAAACACATATTATGTAGCCAAAACTACATAATATGCCCCGTATACTTCTTGGCATGCTAATGAGTGTAGTGCCCATGCTTCCGCCAAGACGTAATAATGACACATCAGTTTGTGTATGATATGGCACTAAACAACCAAGAATAACAAGGAAAGGTTGCCCGACCAATTGTAAGGCAACCTCCCTCTGATACTAACTGTCACAACCCGCATTTTCTCAACAATTATATAATATCAGAGCAAGGGAAAATACATGTCGTGATGCCACGCCGTGCAGGGGATAACTACACACGCTCTGGCCAAACCCCAGACTCTATCCCTTTGGATAAATTAGAGTTTAATATGAAAGATAGTCATTTAGGTTTGCTGTTCGTATCCCTCGGCACTGTGGATCAGCTAGTCAATATTTTAACGTATATGTACACGCAGCGGAAAATACTTTAGTTAGCTTGATTTTACATCCTACATGAGTATAAATGTCCCCAAAGGACAACTCATGAAATGCAGGACTCTAGATTTATTCTCGTATAAAAAAATAACTTTTATGTTCTTTGGAAAATAATACTTTAGTTTTTATAAATATGAGATGCATGAGGTACATATACTTATACTTTTAGGTGTCAAAATACCTAATATGCAACCTAGCATAAACCATTCCCAACAGTAAGTAAACAACCTCCAAACAGTCAAAATAGCAGTTATTAGTTCAAATATAACATCACAAATAAACCATCACTAGCAGTCAACAACCTGACACGAACCCACTAGTGAGTATGTATGTCTATCCAGAAAGAAGAAAACTACCTCACAAGGTCGAAGAACAATGATCTTAACAACCTAGGAGGTCAAAAGCAAGCTCCACCAATACATTAGCCGCTCAACCGGCTACAACCTGAACCTAAGGCATTCAAAGAAAGAACACCTCATCAAGTAAATAGTCAAATGAAACTGGAGTAGTAAAAAGAAGGGCTTACCAACCGAACAACAAGTGTTATTAAAAGAACAATAAAAGAACTGAACAATACAGTAAGGGTAAAAGACTTCCTAAGTCAACAACCCAATGCACCAAGTGCGAGAACTAAATAACAGGCCCTGCTATAAAAACTGCAGAAGCACAAGGCGAGCATATGCCAAAATAACCACTGTAACGACCCAGACCATAAATACTCAAGGGTACAACAGTCGCAGCCCTAACTTTTAGGAAATCTACCTATACTTTGGCGAGATGGCAATGAGTGAGTTTAGCTCACTCAACGCCAACTGACTGGACAATGGTGTTGAGTGAGTGCAGCTCACTCAACGCCAAAGGCAGACGGCGTTGAGTGGGCTCCACTCACTCAACGCAAAAAAACATGGGCAAAACCATCTCTAGACAATGGCGTTGAGTGAGTGCAGCTCACTCAATGCCAAAAGAAGACAGCGTTGAGTCAGCACCACTCTCTCGATGCCAAAAGAAGACGGCGTTGAGTGAGCACCACTCACTCAATGCCAAAAGACTTGGCAAAACTTTTCTAGGCAATGACGTTGAGTGAGTGCACCTTACTCAACGCTAAAAGGTTGACGGCGTTGAGTGAGCTCCACTCACTCAACGCCAAAAGACTTAGAAAAAACCCTGGCAAGATGGCATTGAGTGAGTGCTGATCACTCACTGCCTAAAGGCTGACGGCGTTGAGTGAGCTCCACTCACTCAACGCCAAAAGACTTAGACAAAACCTCTGGCAAGATTGCGTTGAGTGAGTGCAGCTCACTCAACGCCAAAAGGCTGACTGCGTTGAGTGAGCTCCACTCACTCAATGCCAAAAGGCTGACGACGTTGAGTGAGCTCCACTGACTCAATGCCAAAAGACTGACAGCGTTGAGTGAGCTCCACTCACTCAACGCTTTTGGACTGAACTTCCAGAGCAAACAGTCAGGCGTTGAGTGAGCTCCACTCACTCAACGCTTTTGGACTTGGACGCAAAACCACATCAGCTAGGCGTTGAGTGTCCACCACACTCAACGCTTTTTGACTTAGCTAAAAAACCAATCAAATCCTGCAACCCGAGAACTTTCCATTAGCTTCAAAAAAATTCTTTCTAACCCTTCTACCCGGCTACAACTATCCTCCAAGCTATAATAAACTTAGTAAACTCCATCCCTACCCCTAAACACTATCTGGACACAAAAGCATCAACTAGGAAAGAGAAAAATTTATAAATTTGAGCAAGCTTGGCTAAGGAGAAAGCTAGCAGCAGTCCTAACTTTTAGAAAAGCAACCTATACTGCTGGACATGGACAATCAGGAAATTATAAGCATGAAAAAAGAAGAGCTTGGCAAGGGTAAAGGGTACCACTTGCCTCAACCTTTAGGACACAACAGTTGCCCGTCCAAGGTCCAACCTAGTGAGGCAATATCGGCCACAAACAACAACCTGAAGCTAGGATGGAAGACGAGCCCAAATCTTCCATTACCGAGGAAACCGAGCTTGAACTCAGCTAGAAATCACCGGCCTAGAGCTCCAAAAGTCTGCTGCCTGAAACCTAGAGCTGGAAGCTCACCACCGCTCTTTTGGGAGAAGAAGAAGAAGAATACAATAGAATAAACTTTCTTCTCTCTTATCCAGCCACCACCTAAAAAATGCAGGCTCTTACCAACCTAGAGCTGTGCTTTTATTTAGTCTTGTTATAAAATGTCTGTACCTGCAACCATAGAATCAGCGCGTGATGGGGGCATCATCTTAAGATCTTGTTAAACCATTCCTAGGTTGCATACAAGGTTTCAGAATCTATTTTTCCAAAGGCAGAAATATCGTTTCTATGTTTTGCGGTTTTAGCTGGCGGAAAATACTTCGCAAGAAATTTTTCAGTTAGTTGATCCCAGGTGGTGATGTTATTTTTTGGTAGAGTGTTCAACCACTGTTTAGTTTTAGTTCTAAGGGAGAAAGGGAAGATTCTTAGCCTATTAGCATCAATTGTAAGACAATTGATTTTAAAGGTGTCACAAATCTCAAGAAAGCTAGCTATATGCGCGTTTTGATCTTCATCCTGATGTCCGTCATATTGCACATACTGCTGCACCATTTGAATTATGCTAGGCTTAAGTTCAAAATTATTCTTAGCTATTACAGGGCGAACTATGCTTGATTCTGTACCCTCTAGATTCGGCCGTGCATAATAGGACATAGGCCTATGCAGGGCTTCCTCAACGACGGGCTCTTCCATTCTTATAGTTGAAATAGACTCGGAATCCTCAATCGGCAGTTGGAGAGTAGGACCTTGAAATCGCGATCTTCTTTGAAGAGTACGCTCAATTTCGTGGTCCAAGTCCAAAATATCCTACGGATTTCTACGGGTCATGTACTAGAAGAAGAAAAGATAAAGGAAGAGAAAAAAAACAAGAGAAAGAGTTAAAAAAAGTTTTAAATAAATATTTTTAATGATTTAACTCCCGAACATCCCAAGGGCTACCCGATGAAGGGTTTGCAAGGTACTAGACAAGATATTGCCATTTAAGCCACATTGCCCTTTTCAAGAGAGTTAGGTGGTGTAGAAAAATTGTGATGTAGGTTTTCATTAAGAGCGTTAATTTATTTTTTGAATTTTTAATTTTTAAGAAACAGGGTGAGAAAGAGAAATGATAAAAGTAATAAGTTTGTCATTTCGAATTATCAACAAAAGTTGATCCCCAGCAACGGTGCCAAAAACTTGGTGGCTGCTAATCGTGAAGAGAAAAAGAGGCGAACTAGCAATCAAGATAAGGCAAGTATACCTATCGAACTGTAGCTAGGGGACAAAAGTGTCATATTTAAATCCGGGAACCGTTGAGTAATCTTACTCACACGAAGACTATTATCTTTTCGAAGAAACTTTTAGGGTTGTTAACTAAATTAAAAGAAGAGACTACTTGCATAAAGGAAAACACTTGCACTTAAATTGAGAGAGCACAACTAGCAATTAAAATAAGGGGTTAAACAGTGATAAAGAAAAGCACTCGATCGAGAATCACGTCAACTTAAGTTGATCAAAACAAGTGATAATAAACTCTAACTTAATAATGCAAAGGACCTTGACCGTGGAGGTTTATAACGCATGAACACGCTTCTCTTGAAGTTGTGCCCACCTGAGTTTAGGAAGGTCAGACCGAACTCTCGTCCAAATCGTAGGCCTAATGCTCGCTTTACGCTGTGAACCCTGTTATTGGATTTCACTCAAATACGGTAGATTTAACTTCTGCCTCTCTCGAGGGGTGCGTGCAACTCTCTTTACTCTTAAGTGTTCACTCAAAACTACGAGCCTCTCGGCTAGCTAAGAGTGGAAATAAAGATGGAAAATATATATCGATGATATATCTCTAGTCATAATTAATCAAGAGTAAATAAAGGTCTAAACCTTATAAAGAAAAAGCAAACTCGATCATCATAACTTAAACTACTCGAACCTCGGATAATCAAGAGTGAGTACAAGGAGGATTAGTTACTCATGGTGAAGTGGAGGAAGAGGAATGAGTAAGAGTGCATGGAAACAAAATAGAGACAAGTAAAAGCCAACAGACTTTATATTAAATCTACAGAGAGTTTAAAACTTGAAATAAAAGATATTACACTTGCAGGAAATGAAAAACTAAGCTAGCACTAAAAGTAAACTACAAAAGAAATTCAAGAAGTATTATAGAAGAGTAAAACTTAAAATATAAAAACTGAAATGAGAAAAGGAGAGAGGAAGAACAATAAGGAAGAACTGAAAATGGAAGCACTTCCCCTCTCCAAAGATCTCTCTTTTTTCAATCACAAGGGGTGGGGCTCTATTTATTGATTCTTCTGTTGGGATTTGTCTCCACAATACCTCAGATTTGTAGGAGGTCAGACCTTGAACTAAGATGAATTAAGGTGTATTTGATGCTGTGTTTAAGTTGTATGTGTGCAGGTTCTAATTGCCAAGTGTAGACCAATGTCAGTCTATAATGGGTCACCAAACACAGGACCATACAATGTAATCCCTCATTGTGTGATCCAAAGTGTTGGCCCATGTATAGCCTCTCTATTGGGATACACTTTCTTCATGCACTTGGATTGATGGACAGAAGCATTGGAGCAAATTTCCTCTTAGAATTTTCCTAAGTCCTTTATACTCGAGTATTTCCTTGTAATACACGAGTAAGTGCTTTCTGATACTCGAGTATAACTTCTGATACTCGAGTAAGTGTTTTCTGATACTCGAGTATATATTCTGATACTCGAGTATATATTCTGATACTCGAGTAAGTATGTTTATACTCGAGTAAGTGTTTTCTGATACTCGAGTATATATTCTGATACTCGAGTATATATTCTGATACTCGAGTAAGTATGTTTATACTCGAGTAAGTGTTTTCTGATACTCGAGTATATCTTCTGATACTCGAGTAAGTATGTTCATACTCGAGTAATTGATTTTTGATACTCGAGTAAATTCTTCCATACTCGAGTAATTGACTCTGATATAAACGTTTCTCAGGTATATTTTCTGATACTCGAGTTTAGCCTTTTGATACTCGAGTATATCGTCTTGATACTCGAGTATACTTTTCTATTACTCGAGTATACACTTCTGATACTCGAGTATACCATTTTTGATACTCGAGTAATTCATTCTTCTCTCCTGTAATTCTCTCTTTCTATACTCGAGTATACTGCCTCTTGCTACTCGAGTAATCCATCTCTCCATACTCGTGTATATCCTCCATTACTCGATTATCGCAGTCAACTTCTCCAGAATTATTCTAAGTCCATTTTCATCATAAGTACTTTGAATCTGTCAATTCTGATTGGTCCACGTGTCATCATTAATCAATGTTATGACCGTTGGAACCCACCTATAAATAGGTCTTTTCAGAAATGACTTTTCAAGCGTTATTACAGAAATATTCTTTTTAAGAAAGAGGAATTCCGTGAACCCTAATTTCACGCCGCCGCCATTGCCGTTCACGGAAGAGGAAGAAAAGTTTGGATCGCGATCTTCGTCTTCAACGACTTTCTCTCCAGCGATCCAGACAAAAAGTGAATCACTCGATCTCGCCGAGCCTCAAATATTTCAGATCTCTCTTCTCGATCGAGGTGGTTCTAGTTTTCAGACTCGTGGATCTCTCTCAGGTCATCTTCAACCTTTTTCTGATCAAGCCGAAGTTCCTAAAGAAGAAGACCGTCAAAGATCCAGATCTGAGATTGTTGTTTTGATTTTTATTTTCAAACCAAATTTCATTGTAGGAGATTCTTCTCCGAGATTTGTAGGAAGTTTTGTCTTCCGAGTTTTTGTAGATCCAGTTTGGATCGAGCTTTGTAGGAACGTGGTTCCGAGGTGTAGGATTGTTTTCAATCCGAGATAGTGGAGTAGCCGAGTCTAGTAATTTGCTAGATCGGTGAGGAAAGTGGACGTACCCAAGATTGGGGAACCACTATAAATCTCTTGTCTTCTGTGATTGCTTGATATTTGCTGTGTTAGTTTTTAATTCCGCTTTTGACACGCATTTCACCTATTCACCCCCCTCTAGGTGATTTAGGCTAACAACTTAGACCTCTCAATTGGTATCAGAGGGAGGTTGATCGTTAAAAGGTTAACACCTTGATCTTATCCTTCTAAGTTGTTTCTTGAAAAGTATCAAGCATGAGTAAGACCAAGGATTTTGCTAAACTCCCTATCTGCACCAAGAACAACTTTCCTATGTGGAAGGAAAGAGTAAAGTTCTTCATGGAAGCAGTAGATCCCCGGATCTTCATGATTGTTGAAGAAGGTCCCCACATTCCTATGACTGCATCCACCATAGATCCCACCAAGCAAGTTCCCAAGAAGCTGATGGATCTAGATAAGGATGAGATTGCACTTGTCTCTCTGGACAAGAAGGCTAAAAATATTATAGCAAGTGCAGTCGACGACTCAATGCTGCAGAATCTAATTCATTGCCAGTCTGCCAAGGAGATGTGGCAATCCCTTGTGACTCTAATGGAAGGTACAGAAGAAGTGAGGGATGATCGTAGATCCCTACTGAACCAAAAATATGAAGCCTTCAGGCAGGGTCATAAGGAAGCCATAGCTGACACCTTTGAGAACTTCTTCAAGATAGTTAATGGCCTAAGAGTGTATGGCCGTGTCTTCACCAACGGGGAACTCAATGACAAATTCTTAAGATCCCTAACCAAGGAATGGGATAATAAGGTATGTGCCATTCGGAAGTTTGGAAGGTTAGCTGAGACGGACCCGCAGAATCTGTTCGGAAAGCTTATGTCTTACGAGCTGCAAATCAACTCAAGAAAAGCTGAAGAAGAGACAAGCAGGTCTGCATCCAAGGAGAAATCTGTCGCTCTAAAGGCAGATAGCTCAAGGAAGATAAAAGCTAGCTCTCCTGCCCCAGTTCCTGAGGCTGAGGAAGAAGAATCATCTGAGCCTAGCTCATCTGGCTCAGAACTATCTGATGGAGAGTTCTCCCTACTCTCAAGGCAGTTCAAGAAATTCTTGAACAAGAAGAAGCAATGGAGAGGCAAGGATGCCTCATATAGAAGATCACGACATGACAGTGATCATCGGAAGAAAGGCTCAAGTAGCCATGACAGGTATAATCCTAAACCGAACAAACAGATTTCTACTGACATCATTTGTTATTGTTGCAATAAGCCAGGTCACGTCATCGCCGATTGCCCTCACAAAAAGAAAGAGGGTGGAAGAAGAGAGGAAAAGAAATCCTCACACCCCAAGAAGAGGACAGAGAAAAGCCTAGTAGCCAAGAAGAGCAAAACTCTCAGCGACTCTGACTCATCTGAGTCAAGTGAAGAAGAGGAAGCTTACTTTGGGCTCATGGCTCATTCGGATGATGAACAAGTTCCCCAGTTTACTGGGAAGGTAAAATCTCACACTCCTCTCTCTGATTCTGAAAATGACAATGAGCAAGAGGGATATTCCTCTGAAGATGAATCTGAACTCATGGGACAGTATAAGGAATTACTCACCGCTTACGAGAAATGTCGTAGAATGGTGAAAAGTCAAGCCAAAGAGATCAATTCTCTGCAGGCTAGTGAGAGCAACTTGAGAGAAGAAGTCAATAGGACTAACTCTCTTCAAGAGAACCTAAATGAAGCTATGGAGGAATACAATAAAGCTCTCAAGCACCTCGACCTTAAAGAGGAAATCATCAAAGAACTGGAAAAACAGCTCGAGGCTGAAAAGAAGCTTGTTGAGAGCTTCTCTAAGCCTAAGACAGTTCTTCCAATCGTTGCTGAATTCTCTGCTAAGGCCAAGGGTGCTGGTTTAGGCCACATTGGCTCTTCTAGTAAATCCTCTAGAAGAAACAAGGCCAGGAGAAAGAATAAGGCTGCCCGAAAGACTCTTGCTGAAGAAAAAGGGAAAGCTCCCTTGGAACATGTTGTGTTCAAGAAAGTTATCTTTCCCACGAACGAACTCGATTATGAGTCCACCTACGGACACTTTTCTAGGCCAATCCCTGAGAAGCCTAAGTCAAGATACCAAGGTTGGACTCGTCCTCGTAACTTTGGCGAGAGTGTCTTCAAGGCACCTTATGAGGAGATTCAGCTTCAAAGCTATGGACCTTATGCTCATGGTCATAACTTTAAGAAGACACCAAAAGTAAAACCCATTGGAGAAAAGCCTATGAAGGAGAAGACTTCATGTAACTGCAATCATCATGAAGCCTCTTCCTCCAAAAGTAAGGCTCCTGCTAGACCTTCATTCCAGAAAGTCAGGCAGGACTACCCAAGGCAAAGATACAACAGGTTCAACTGTTGGTGTTGTGGCAGAATTGGTCATTTTGCCAGTGATTGTTGGTTCAATCCTGAAAATGCTGCAACCCCTAAGGTTAGCAACGTGAGAGTGACCACTCATAAGGCTAATACTCGTAGGGGGAGTATTCTAACTCGAGACCAAGGACCCAAACTTGTTTGGGTTCCTAAGGCTAAATGATTGTAATTGCAGGTATGTCCAAAGGCCACCAAAATCCCAATCTGGTACTTGGACAGTGGATGTTCTCGGCATATGACCGGGACGAGGAGCCTACTACAAAATTACACCTCAATCTGTAACGGACCAAAGGTCATCTTTGGGGGTTCAGATCGAGGAATCACTAAAGGCTATGGTATGATTTCTAACGGTAGCGTATCCTTCTCGGATGTAGCCTATGTTGAAGGATTGGAACACAATCTCATCAGCATAAGCCAACTATGCGACAAAGGATACGTAGTTGAATTTCATGCTGACAAGTGTTTGATAAAATCGGTTAACAATATGGAAACTATTTTATCAGGCACTCGAAGCAGAAATATTTTCTGTTTGAATTTTCTTTGTATAGACTCTTCGACACCAGTGTGTCTTTTGGCAAAAAGTAGTGCATCTCTTGCTGACCAATGGCACAAGAGACTAGCACATATTAATTTCAAAACTATTAATAAATTATTCTCTCAAAACTTAGTGCGTGATGCACCCAAGGTCAAGTGCGTTACGGACAGTCCTTGTCACGCTTGTATCAAAGGCAAGCAAACAAGAAGTTCGTTTAAAAGCATAATAGGCAAGGATTCCAATAGAAGTTTACAGCTTCTTCATATGGACTTGTTTGGTCCACTGCAGGTTAGAAGTTTGGGAGGTAAGGAATATACGTTGGTTATTGTGGATGATTACTCGCGCTTTGCGTGGGTGTTCTTTCTGAAACACAAGTCAGATACCTTCGGTATTTTCACTAATTTTGTGAGGCAGATCCAGAATGAATACAACTGTTCCGTAGTCAAAATCAGAAGTGACAATGGAACGGAATTCAAGTCTGGAGCCATGACAGAATTTTGTGAAAGTCAAGGTATCTTTCATGAGTTTTCCTCTCCCCGCACACCACAGCAAAATGGAGTGGCTGAGAGAAGGAACAGAACACTCATAGAGGCTTGTCGGACCATATTGAGTGATGCCTCACTTCCGGAGTATTTCTGGGCTGAAGCCGTCAACACCGCTTGTCACGTGCAAAATCGAGCACTCATCAACAAAGACCATGATAAGACTCCTTACGAACTTCTAAAAGACAGGCAACCAACCATTTCATACTTTAGAATCTTTGGTTGTAAGTGCTTCGTACTTAACAATGGCAAGTATCACACTACAAAGTTTAGCGAGAAAAGCTTTGAAGGTATTTTTGTAGGTTATAGTAGCCATAGTAAGGCCTATAGAGTTTTCAATAGAAAAACTCTGGTTGTGGAAGAGTCGATACATCTTGTATTTGATGAGACGAGTCTGTTGCAAAGCAACTCGTCTAGTGTGCCTATTGGAGATGCAGGTACAAAGTTGAAAGAACTCAGCTTGGATGAACCTATTAAAGATAAAGATGAGACGTTCATCAAGATCCCCTCTACAACCACCTTTGGAGAGGGAGATAATCAAGATGAAGAAGACATCCCAGCTGAAGATATAACTCCAGTGGCTGAAGAGATCCCGGATGCAAGGACTTTAGAGTTCAGACACTTGAAGGATCATCCTGTTGACCAAATCATAGGAGATCCTCGGGATGGTGTCAGAACTCGTCGAGGTACAACTAACGAGAATTTACACTTAAGCTTTCTCTCACAGGTTGAACCAAAGAAATTTGAGGAAGCCAACTCCGACGCATCCTGGATTCTAGCCATGGAAGAAGAATTAAATCAGTTCAAAAGATGCAAAGTCTGGACACTTGTTCCTAGACCCAAGCATAAGAACGTCATCGGGACAAAGTGGGTCTACCGGAACAAGATGGATGAAGACGGAACAATTATAAAGAATAAAGCCAGACTTGTCGCCAAGGGATATCGTCAAGAGGAAGGGATCGACTTCGACCAAACTTATGCTCCAGTAGCAAGACTGGAGGCAATCAGGTTATTTCTTGCCTACGCTGCACTTAAGGGCTTTACCGTCTATCAAATGGACGTGAAGTCCGCCTTCCTAAATGGTAACATTAAGGAAGAAGTGTACGTAGAGCAACCCCCAGGTTTTGTTGATCCAACCCTTCCTAACTATGTGTATTTATTACAAAAAGCACTATATGGTCTCAAGCAAGCCCCTCGGGCTTGGTATGAGACGCTGTCTACCTTTCTTCTTGAGAACAAGTTCACAAGAGGAAAGATAGACAAGACATTATTTCTTAGGGAAATAAAAGGCAAGATTTTGCTAGTGCAAATCTATGTCGACGACATCATTTTTGGCTCTGCAGATAACAACCTCTGCAAGAAGTTTTCTAAACTTATGCAAGGGAAGTTTGAAATGAGCAGTATGGGAGAGCTGAAGTATTTCTTAGGGCTACAAGTGAAACAATCTGAGGATGGAATTTTCATCTCTCAGACCAAGTTCACCAAAGAGCTGCTTAAGAAATTCGGAATGGAGAATGCAACCTCTATGAGGACTCCAATGGCCTCAGCTATGTCTCTGGACAAGGACGAGAAAGGGAAACCTTTTGATGAAACCAAGTACAGAAGCATAATTGGGTCCTTGCTCTACCTTACTGCAAGTAGGCCAGATATAATGTTCTCGACATGTGTATGTGCTAGATTTCAGGTGAACTCTAAGGAATCTCACTACATCGCTGCAAAGCGAATCTTGAGATACCTCAAAGGAACACCAAATCTTGGCTTATGGTACCCAAGAAGTAATGATAGTGAACTAATTGGATTTTCAGATGCAGATTTTGCAGGAAGCAAAGACGACAGGAAAAGCACCTCCGGGACTTGCCAATTCCTCGGAAGGAGACTCATTTCCTGGAGCAGTAAGAAGCAAAACTGTGTAGCCATCTCAACGGCTGAATCAGAGTACATCTCTGCAGGGAGCTGTTGTGCACAGCTTTTGTGGATCAAGAATCAGTTTGAAGATTACAACATGAAGTTCCAGAACATTCCACTGTTCTGTGATTCTTCCAGCGCAATTGCAATAGCCAACAACCCAGTCTCCCACAGCAGGACCAAGCACATAGAGCTTCGCTACCATTTCATCCGGGAGCATGTGGAAAATGGAGATATAGATCTACAGTATGTCTCCACAGACAGGCAAGTTGCAGATATCTTCACCAAGCCGCTGGATGAGTCCAAGTTTTCATTCTTCAAAACTGAGCTTGGACTGCTTAACAAAGAGGACCAATGATGGACTCAGAAATTTAGAAGAGGTCAGAAATGTTGGATACTCTAAGGTACATTTTTTTAGTGGAAATTCCTTCAAGAAATTTGAGACTCGAGAATAGTTACATTTACACGAGTGAAATAGTGAATACTCGAGTAACAAGTCAAATATACTCGAGTAATCAAATCAATACTCGTGTATGCACTCCTTATACTCGAGTATGAAAAGTCTTCAGAATTTAATACTCGTGTATTGAACTTCATATACTCGAGTAATCAGATTGATACTCGAGTATGAATTTCTTATACTCGAGTATCGAAAAATCCGTCTAGACTTAATACTCGTGTATACTCAGTACATACTCGAGTATATGTTAAGGATTACTCGTGTATAGTATGACCTAATCGAGTATACTAAATCCAATACTCGTGTATGCCGTAAACTTCTCTCGTGTAATCGGATTTCTCTGGAATTTTTCAAACTCTCTATTCGCACAACGAATTTGCCGCCTCATTCGGGTATGTTTTATGTTTAATCATTTTTAGACCTAATTAGGATTATTTATATATATATATTCAAAACGACAAAGTCCTTTCCACTTCTCATTCACTCGAGTAGCCGCCGGCTGTTCGTATTCCCGAAACCCTGTTCTTCGTCTTCCGTCGCCGCAGATTTCCGTCTTCCTCATTGCAGAATCGCTGATGGCTCCTCCCTCCTCCAAGTTTGGAATCGGCTCGGAATTAGTGACTGATGGCATTGAAGATATCTCCGATGATTTCAAGAACCTTCTGATTCTCCTGGACACGGCCGGATTGACCTTCGTTCTTCAAGAACCATGCCGCCTTTTGCTTGCTGATGTTGAAGAGTTCTACAAAAACTTGAAGATTAGACACAATGGTACAGTTCTGAAATCAAAGGTAAGGGGAGTTGATGTTCGGTTAGATAAAACCTCTGTCGCCACTCTGCTTTGGATGCCCGTGGTCGACGAAGAAGATGATTTAGACAAGGCAGATGCCGACCGCACCTCCTTATTCTGTGGTCGAGATCCAGAAGGTGGAGGTGAAACCCTGAACCGCTCTCTGTTCAATCCAGAAGGGAAGTTTCTAGTTGACATCATTGCCAAAATCCTCTGGTGCAAGACTTACTCCATTCGAGATGTATCACAAAATCTTTTTGATGTTATGCAAGCTATTGTCTGCAGGAAGAAGTTTCAGTTTGGAATGATGATACTGGATAAGATCAAAGAAAGCGTCAAACATCCCAGCTTTGCCAGGATTATCTCCCTCCTCCTCCATGAGATCAATCCTACAGTGTTTGACTTCTCTAAAGGGACTCCTCTTCACCACATGAAGAAAGTCTCAATATCATCCATTCAGAGGTATGACCTCAAGATCATGAACCCTGCCCAAGCCTCCAAGGCTGATGCCACCTCAGAGCAACACCAAGACAACAGTTTCCCTGAAGACAGGATTCCATCTCCTTCTCTACATCAAACTACTGCTACCACTAGTGCAATAGTTGAGGGGGAGCCTGCCTCTTCTCTACCTCAGAATCAGGTTTCTTCAGAATCAGTAATTCCAGAACCAGCAGAAATCAGAATTTCTACTCCCCCAGTCTCTCCTCCTCCAGCAGAGATTCAATCAGCAAATCCAGACTCAGAGATTCCAGACTCAGCAGACCTTCTGTCTACAGCTGAAGATATCACCAAATTCATTGATGAGCTCAGCTCAGATGCCCCTCTCTTCCAGAATGGATCAGCTGCAAAGTCTCCAGTTCAGTCTCCTGCAAGAACCCCAGCTCCATCTCCAGTCCAATCTCCTGAGAGTGAGCCTAGCCAATCAGCTCATATTCTCCTGTCTGATGATGAGATGTCTCCAGATCCTGTGGAGGCACCTCTGAAGAATTTGGATTTCTCCATGCCCTCTCTCCTACCCTCAGCAGAAGATGTTGAACCAGTTCCTTTCAAGAGAGCAGTCAGCTCAGTGGTGATCTCAGAAATCCCTCCTTGGACTGCTTCTGCTTCTGCTTCTGCTCCTGCTCCTGCTGCTTCAGCTCCTGAACCAACCTCAGCTCCCTCCTCTTCAGATATCATAGGCAAGATTGAGCTTATGCTCAAAGAACAGAGAGAATACTTTGATGCCTCTCTGCAATCAGTAACATCCAAGGTCTCTGCTCTTGAAACAGAGATGAGCAGAGGCTTTGCTGAGATTCAAGCAAATACTGATGAGTTAAAAAGGTTGTTCCAAATTGGAGGCAAAGCCATAGACCACACCATTACAAGCATTGGTGAGCTAAGAAATCAGGCTGAGACAGTAGCTCACAACCAGATCAAGCTAGATGAGAGAGCTGAAATGAATGTTGTGAAAGTGTGTAATGAAGTGGGCACCTTCAAAGATGAAGCCATTGCAAAGCTAAACATAGATATCAGCAAGGGGGAGAAAGTTGTAAAAGAACAAGTGGACAAACTACATGAGCAAGCTCAAATAGCTGTAAAGGAACAAGTTGAAACTCTCTCTAAACAGGCTCAAACTACAGTGGATGGAATTGTAAAGGAAATGAAAGCAGACATTCTCTCTCAACTTCAATCTGTAAAGTTTTATACCTATGATACTGCTGTGTGGCTGCATAACATGAACTTCCCCAATGCTCAGCTCAACCCAGCCATCATTCCTCAGCACCTAAATCCTATTGAAGAGCAACCCTCTACAGATGCCCCTGTCCAAGCTACCATTCCAGAAAGTGGTGTGCCAGTCTTCTCTCCTAGACCTGAGGGTGATCTAACTGAGCCTCCTCTTAACTACTCTGACATGTGGCAAGATGATTTTGTTTCCAGTTCTCAAGGTCCATCTAAAAGGAAAAGAAAGTATGGTGAAGGTGCTTCTGCAAGTCGTTCTGAACCCAGAAGAGATCCAGCAATTGTTCACTCAGAGGTTTGGAGTCCAACCTCCAAATCCCTTATTCTTGATACCCTGAAATTAGTGACAGATCTTGGTGAAAACAGAGACAATCATTACAGCTACTCAGAGTGGAAAGCATATGAAGCTTCACAGATTAAAATCAGACTCCATGACAGAAACTGGGGACACAACAACCCTGCTGCTCCTCCCAGGCCCAGGACCTATTTCCCAAAGCCTTACAGCTACCTGGAGAGGCAACAGCTCAAAAGGGAAAGGATGCACAAGGATGCTTCATCTTGAGTGGATCTGAGAAAGTGGAATTGGACTATTTTGTTTATGTGCTTTAAAAACATTTCCTCATATATATATATTTAATTCTGATTATGGCCATATTTTGTTTACTCTGCTTTAGTTAAGCTTATTCTCCTGTTATATGCTTGCTGTTCTTTTACTCTTAAGTAATTCACCTTAGTATAGAGAGTGCTGACATCTACAAATAGGGGGAGATTGTTGGGATTTGTCTCCACAATACCTCAGATTTGTAGGAGGTCAGACCTTGAACTAAGATGAATTAAGGTGTATTTGATGCTGTGTTTAAGTTGTATGTGTGCAGGTTCTAATTGCCAAGTGTAGACCAATGTCAGTCTATAATGGGTCACCAAACACAGGACCATACAATGTAATCCCTCATTGTGTGATCCAAAGTGTTGGCCCATGTATAGCCTCTCTATTGGGATACACTTTCTTCATGCACTTGGATTGATGGACAGAAGCATTGGAGCAAATTTCCTCTTAGAATTTTCCTAAGTCCTTTATACTCGAGTATTTCCTTGTAATACACGAGTAAGTGCTTTCTGATACTCGAGTATAACTTCTGATACTGGAGTAAGTGTTTTCTGATACTCGAGTATATATTCTGATACTCGAGTATATATTCTGATACTCGAGTAAGTATGTTTATACTCGAGTAAGTGTTTTCTGATACTCGAGTATATATTCTGATACTCGAGTATATATTCTGATACTCGAGTAAGTATGTTTATACTCGAGTAAGTGTTTTCTGATACTCGAGTATATCTTCTGATACTCGAGTAAGTATGTTCATACTCGAGTAATTGATTTTTGATACTCGAGTAAATTCTTCCATACTCGAGTAATTGACTCTGATATAAACGTTTCTCAGGTATATTTTCTGATACTCGAGTTTAGCCTTTTGATACTCGAGTATATCGTCTTGATACTCGAGTATACTTTTCTATTACTCGAGTATACACTTCTGATACTCGAGTATACCATTTTTGATACTCGAGTAATTCATTCTTCTCTCCTGTAATTCTCTCTTTCTATACTCGAGTATACTGCCTCTTGCTACTCGAGTAATCCATCTCTCCATACTCGTGTATATCCTCCATTACTCGAGTATCGCAGTCAACTTCTCCAGAATTATTCTAAGTCCATTTTCATCATAAGTACTTTAAATCTGTCAATTCTAATTGGTCCACGTGTCATCATTAATCAATGTTATGACCGTTGGAACCCACCTATAAATAGGTCTTTTCAGAAATGACTTTTCAAGCGTTATTACAGAAATATTCTTTTTAAGAAAGAGGAATTCCGTGAACCCTAATTTCACGCCGCCGCCATTGCCGTTCACTGAAGAGGAAGAAAAGTTTGGATCGCGATCTTCGTCTTCAACGACTTTCTCTCCAGCGATCCAGACAAAAAGTGAATCACTCGATCTCGCCGAGCCTCAAATATTTCAGATCTCTCTTCTCGATCGAGGTGGTTCTAGTTTTCAGACTCGTGGATCTCTCTCAGGTCATCTTCAACCTTTTTCTGATCAAGCCGAAGTTCCTGAAGAAGAAGACCGTCAAAGATCCAGATCTGAGATTGTTGTTTTGATTTTTATTTTCAAACCAAATTTCATTGTAGGAGATTCTTCTCCGAGATTTGTAGGAAGTTTTGTCTTCCGAGTTTTTGTAGATCCAGTTTGGATCGAGCTTTGTAGGAACGTGGTTCCGAGGTGTAGGATTGTTTTCAATCCGAGATAGTGGAGTAGCCGAGTCTAGTAATTTGCTAGATCGGTGAGGAAAGTGGACGTACCCAAGATTGGGGAACCACTATAAATCTCTTGTCTTCTGTGATTGCTTGATATTTGCTGTGTTAGTTTTTAATTCCGCTTTTGACACGCATTTCACCTATTCACCCCCCTCTAGGTGATTTAGGCTAACAACTTAGACCTCTCATCTTCAATGAGCAGGAAATGCCTATGCATCTAGCACGGCATGAGAGTTGACCTTGGTACGAATTTTGGTGGGAAATGATGATAGCCTCGATACGAGTGACGTGCATTTATTGTGGTAGTAGGCTTTTATGGATGAGCGGGACGCAGCAGGTAAGCTCGATGAAAGAAGGAGAGAGAGCTCAAAGAAATCAGAGGAGAAGGAGGGAGAGCTCGACGAATGGAGAAAAGAGAAGGTGGACGGAAGGTCAACGAACTTTGAACTGAAGGCGAGGTCGACAAAATTGGAGACGTTCGTCGAACGCAGAATGAAGGCGGAGCTCGACAAAATTAGAGGAGTTCATCGAATGCAGAAAGTGGACGGGAGGTTGATGAACATCGAACTCAGAAAGTGGACAGGAGGTCGACGAACTTCGAACAGAAGGAGAGGTCGAAAAAATTGGAGACGTCCGTCAATCACAGAATGATGGCGGAGCTCGACAAAATTGGAGGAGTTCGTCGAACGCAAAAAATGGACGGGAGGTCAACGAACTTTGAACTGAAGGCGAGGTCGACGAACAGAGGAAAACGTCGAACGTAGAAAGTGGACGGGAGGTTGATGAACTTTGAACTGAAGGCGTGTTCGACAAATGGAGGAAAATGTCAAATGCAGAATGAAGGCGGAGCTCGACGAAATTGGCTGAGCTCGACGAAAAGGCTTAGTTAGATGAAATTGGCTGACTTTGGTGAAATTGGCTGAGCTCGACGAAATTGCTGAAAACCTGCAAACCCGCAAAGAAAATAGAAAACATTAGTGGCTTTAATATATATACAAAAGGAGGTTAAAATAAAGCTTTAAAACATTATTTACATTATAAAAACCTATCATTACCCTAGAAGTTTAAACTAAAAAACGTTTTATCAAATGCCTCCACCATAAATCTTTCATGGAGTTAAGTTTGCCTTTAGACAAAGATGAGGCAGGGAAACCTGTTGAAGAAATTTTGTATAGAGGGATAATTGGCTCCCTTCTATACCTTACTAGAAGTAGGCCAGACATCATGTATGCTACATGTGTTTGTGCTAGGTATCCGTCCTGCCCTAAAGAATCTCACTACTCTACTACTAAGAAGATTTTGAGGTATCTTAAGGGCACACCAGATCTTGGCCTATAGTACCCTAAGAATAAGGATTTTGAATTAACAGGCTATTCAAAAGCAGATTTTGCAGGTTATAAAGAGGACAGGAAAGGCACTTTAGGAACCTTTAAGATCTCAGAAGGAAGACTAGTGTCATGGAGCAGCAAAAAGTAAATAAGTATGGCAATATCAATTGCAAAGTCAGAACACATAGCTGCTAGGAGCTACTGTGCACAGTTACTATGGATCCAACATAAGCTCCAGGACTATAACCTCTAGATAAGTAGAAGTCCTTAATTTGTGATTCTACTAGTGTAATGTCTATATCTAGGAATATAATCCTGTCTGACATAGCAGGACTAAGCACATAGAGATTATGTATCACTTTATAAGAGAGCATGTGGAATGTTAAGATATTAATCTTGAGTTTGTCCTTACAGACAAGCAGGTGGCTGAAATCTTCACTTAGCCACTAGATGAAGCAAAGTTCAATACCTTCAGATTTGAGTTGGGTATGTTGAACTTGGTATAGCTTCAATTGCTCTTTCCCTGTTTAGGTTGCAATAATTACTCTTTTTGCAGGTAGTGAAGACCATAAGGGATATCTAGACTGGAGAAGACTACAATGTCTGTCAGATGCTGAAAGAGGATGCTCCTAGTTAGGGGTAGCAAGTCCAACACTTGTAGAAAAAAATTCTGCTTCCTGTAGAGAAGTTGCAAGCAACTGATTATCTGTAATCAGATAGAGGGAGAAGATGTTCAGAGGAAGATAATTCCAACACCTCCCTGACTATTCTACAGAAGTCAAAAAGGGGAAGAAGGATGTGATCAAGGAAATGATCAAGGCTGTGTAGCAAAATAGTGGGAGAAGCAAGTGAAGTATGTGATCAAGATTATGCAGCAAAATAGGGGGAACAACAAGTGATGATGATCATCTTGCTGACAAGGACAATGTGGTATTATATAACTTGTTAAAATTTTCCAATCTATTGCTGCATATGTTGGTGTATATCACTGACTAAGAGTTTTGATGAAATATTTTGACTTCTTCAAGTAGGGGGAGATTGTTGGGACCATTGATCCAAATGTCCAAGATTTGTAGAAGTTAAACTATTCAATGGTATTCATACAGTTTTATTTAATGTATGTTCAAGTTCATGTATGTAGGTTGCTCTTTATCACATTGATTGGATAAGTGGCTCAAGTGATAAAGACTGGTGGACACAAAGAGGCTGGCTTGAAAGGAAGGAATTTGCCTAACTCCACAGGCATTAAGTGAAGCAAGCTCACTCAATGCTAGATTTAGAAATTCGATAAAGTCCACATGCATTATGTGAAGCAAGCTCACTCAATGCCAGGTGTCAAAGAAGGATGCTGAAAAGGATGAAAATCGCTTAAGTTCACAGACATTGAGTGAAGCCAGCTCACTCAACGTCAGACAGCAAAAAGCACTGAGTATGGTATGGACAGTCAAAGCCCAACAATCAATAAAGTAATTCTGCTGCTATGTCTACAGGCATTGAGTGAAACCAATTCACTCAATGCCAGACAACAAATGCATTGAGTAAAGACAGGATAGTCAAAGCTCAGCAGGTTACAGTGAAAATTTTGTGGCAAAGTCTGCATGCATTGAGTGAAGTCAGTTCACTCAATCCAAGTTCAGTAGATGCGTTAAGTCATGCTCCTGTAGTAAAAGCCTAAGAATAAAGGAGACAGAAATCGACTAAGTCCAGAAGTGTTGAGTGAAGCTTGTTTACTCAACGCACTCAACTCCTTAGCAAGCTGGCAGATTTCAGAATTACAGCTAAGTACAGAAGCATTGAGTGAATCCGGTTCACTCAATACCTCAGCATGAAGATTGGCAATCAGTGAAGCGGCTAAGTCCAGAAGCATTGAGTGATGAAAGTTCACTCAATGCAATCAATGCCTGGAAGAACAGAAAGTTGGTAAGTCTAGAATCGTTGAGTGAAGCCAGATCACTCAACGCACTCAATGCCTGATGATGCAAAAAGTTGCCTAAGTCCAGAATCGTTGAGTGAAGCTTGTTCACTCTATACACTCAATTCCTGGGATGGAATTGAGAATTTGGCTAAGTCCATATATACTGACGTCAGCAAAAAGTCAACGAAATTCTTATTCTTTGCGGGAAAGCTTTAATCCACCATGGATGACACCGATAGCCAGCTGTATGATATATAATATAATAGGAAGGCTATAAACCCACAATTAAAACCTGTCCCACAGGTCAAGAAAGTCATCGCACAGCGGGAGATAAAAGGAATGAGAACGGGGAAATCAAATCAACTTTTATGGCTTTGTCTTTTCGAAAAGTGAGAGAAGATCATCGTCATCTTCACTATTATTGCTGAGACAAGAAGCAGAAGTTCAAATCACTCGACCTGAATGTTCTTCTTGTTAGTTGTTGTCCTCTTCATCATCAACAATAATAAATAAGGAACAGCAAGGGCTAACCCTAGCTGCGACCACTTCACATCCAAGCTAAGCAAATTCTGAGGACTATTTTCTGGAGCTGTAAAGAAGAAATATGGACTGATCTCTCAGGATTGGAGGAGAAAGACACTGAAATAATTTCTTGCGTGTAATATCAATATCAAACATTATTCTTTATATAAGATTCTTTTGGATCTGAGCTATAAGCCTATGTTATAAAGGCTTAGATTGTAGGATCTGCTATAGATCTGAGGTTGGATTCAAGAGTGAATCTAAGTGGTAGGATTCTGATAAGAATCTGAGTGTAGGGCTGTCCTCCCAGCCTGAGTGTTGGGGACGTTGGCCTGAGTTTGGTGATTTTTTGATCACCTTATTATAGGGCTTTGTTCCCGATTTGTAAGTCTTGGAGGAGACTGAGTGGTCTTGCGGGATCGTGTTATAAGCTCTTAGGAGCCTAGATATTGGAGAAGTGTCTTATCTAACATACAGTTAGAAAGGCGGGAGGGAAAGTAGACATACCCATAATGTAAGGAACCACTATAAATTGATGTGTCTTCTGGGTGAATATCTTGAAAGCACTAGGAAATAAATCACCACTCACAGTCTAAAATTGTAAAAATTAAAAGATATACTAAAGAGCTAGAAACCAAATCACCCCTTCCCCCCCCCTTTATGTGGTTTTGCTACCCCTGAAATCAAAGACTTTCAGAGTTCAATACTAAGAGGTTCCATCACTACTTGGGCTGAGAAGATAGAACATTTTCTTACAAAATATTTTCCGCCATCCAAAATGGCTAAGTTGCGCAATGTCATTTCCTATTTTTCCGAAATTGATTCGAAACTTTATATGATACTTGGGAACGATTTAAGGAATTACTTCGTCATTGTACTCATCATCAAATCCCCAATTAATTACAAATACAAACCTTCTATAATGGTCTTAATACTCAAACAAATCAAAATATTTATTCCAGCGTCAGCGGAACGCGTAATAATAAAATGTCGGCGGCTGCCAAAGAGATTGTAAAAGGCATGACAATGAATTCTTATCAATAGAGTACACCCTGGTCTTGCATAAGTAAATTGGACGGGGTGTACGAAATTGATACTATTACTAATTTGTTCACCATGTTGATCTACTTAGCAAGAAAATAGAGAGAAATACTACTACCTCCTCCACATCTACCTCGTAACCTATCCCAAATACGACAAAACAAATAGAGCAAGTAGATTATATGGGTAACCCAAATCGGCCGCCGTTCAACCCGAATAACAACTATGATGTTTTTAGTACCTAAATCACCTAGAGGGGGGTTAATAGGTGAGGTCTGCGTCTTTTGTGGGGTAAAAACTTGAAACGACGGAGCCCAGAAAATAAACAAGCAAGCCCCAAAAAGCACAAGATTTATAGTGGTTCCCCAACCTTGGGTACGTCCACTCCCCACCTTACCCTTATAGCACCACGCTTGACTCAGCTACTTAACTATTAACTCGGATTGGAAAAGAATCCAACAACTCGGAGCAATGACCCTATAACTCGGAGTCAAAACACTCGTACAAAAATCTTAGAGAAAAATCTCCTACAAGAATAAAGTGTTTTACAGAAAATATACAAATAGAAATATTTTATATCTGAGCCTTCAACCCTTCTTCCTTCTTAAGATTTAAAACTCTATCAAAAAAAAATCGAAGAAGACAAAGGAGAAATCTCTAGATCTGAAAGCTTAGGTTCAACACGATCAAAGAATAGATCTATCGATGTTGAAAGTCTTGATCTGTTGAAACCTTCTTGTTTTGAATCACTTGCATCGGAGAAGGTCAGCGGCGAAGAAGACGATGAACAGCGGCAGAGCTTCCCGATTTATAATGAAAACTATGCGATTCAGAATACTCAATTTTCTTGTTTGGGTTAGTCGAATATCATAAGACCTTTTATAGGACTTGCCTAACGGTCATAATCATTAATTATAGAATTCGTGGACCAATAAGAATCAAGATCAATTTGAAATTACTTCTGTCGGGACTTAACAAAAAAATTCAAAGAATTGAACTTCATTTCTCGAGTGAAGGATTGACTTCTCAAGAACAACTATTGTTTCTCGAGAAGAGGTATAAAGTTCTCGAGAAGAAGTACTTAAGGAAAACGTTGAAAATAAGTTCTGGCTTCTCGAGAAAAAAATACTTCTACTCGAGAAATAATTTCTATTACTCGAGAAATAGGTAATGACTTCTCGAGAGCTGACTGGACTTCTCGAGAACAATTTATACTTCTCGAGAAATAACTTCGGCTTCTCGAGTAATGACTTCTGCTTTCTCGAGACAAAGCTTGGCCTTCTCGAGTAATGACTTCTGCTTCTCGAGACAAAGCTTGGCCTTCTCGAGTAATAACTTCTGCTTCTCGAGGAAAAGCTTGGCCTTCTCAAGTAATAACTTCTGCTTCTCGAGACAAAGCTTGGCCTTCTCGATTAATAACTTCTGCTTCTCGAGAGAAAGCCTGGTCTTCTCGATAAATGACTTCTGCTTCTCGAGAATTTGACTTAGCAAAATATCTTTACAAAATTTTAACTCTTCTTCTTGGAGATCAGCAACCCATAGTTTCTTCCATATCTTTAGTACTTGAAAATTTAGTTTGTCCTAATAGACAGGATACACATAAGTCAACATCATGGATCACATAATGAGGGATTACATTGAATGGTCCTATGTTTGGTGACTCATTGTAGACTGACATTGGTCTACACTTGGAAATTATAACCTTCAAGCACTCAACTTGAAAAGATTATCAAATACAAACTTAATTCTTCTTGGTTCAAGGGTGACTTCATACAAGTCCATATTATTATGGATACAATACCCAACAATCTCCCCCTATTTGTATAAGTCAGAACCCTCTACACTAATGTGAATTACATCAAGATAAACAAATAAAAAAACTAGTAAACAAGGTAATAATGAGAAATGCAATGTTGTAGAAAAATCAGATCATCAAAATTAAAACATTTATATTAATTGATATTGTCCAAGAAACATCCAATTCCACAAATCTCATATATGAAATTTCTGATCGTCTTCAATTTCTACTTGCTCTACTGATGTTGCTATCTCTCCTTCTTCTCTTGCTGCCTCTTCTGATAATTGTATGGTTTAGGATAGTATTTGGTCGGTTTAAGAGGAGCCTTGAGGTTGTTCTTTCCATATTCTCTGTCATATATTCACCTTTTGCTTAGAGATTTCTCATATAAGACCCGTTCATAGGAGCTATAATGATCATTTCTATTCTCATTAAAATCAACAACAAGTTTAAGAGTATCAAGAATTAGTGATTTTGAGGTTGGGCTCCATATTTTAGCAAATTCTTGAGCTTTTCTCCTTTCAGCTTCTGGATTAGGATTGGACAAGCTAGTAGAAGCACCATCACCATATTTTCTTTTCTTATGAGCTGGAATGTTTTGAGGAGGAATCTGAGGCATTTCTTGTTCAGACCAAACCTTAGAATATTCTATAGGAGGAGTTTAAAAGTCTTCTGGTCTAGTAGAGAAAGAGAGCATTGGGGCAGAAGGTTGCTAAGCAATAGGATTGAGATGATGTGGAATAACATTTGGATCAACTTGAAAATTTGGAAATATTTGGTTATGCATCCAAACTGCTGTATCATATGTATGAAATTTGACACCATCAATCTGGGTTTGAACATCAGCATGTATCTCTGTTAGCTTTCCTTCCCAATTTGTTTTCATGGTACTATCAGTCTTTTCTAGATATTCCTTTACTATGCTCTCCCCCTTTCTGACATCTATTGATATGGTTCTTATAGCTTCCTCTTTGAACTTTCCAACTTCTTCACATGTCTTGAAGTTGGGCTTTTCAGCATTCTTTTACAATTGATTCTGATTATTTTCCAGAGTGACTAATTTGTCAATGACCTGACTAATATTAGTGATTGTATTATCTAGGGATTTCCCACCAATTTGAAACATGTGTTTGAGAGAATCAGTATTGTGTTGTATCTCCACAAATCCTCTACTCATCTCTTTTTTTAGAGTGGTAATTTTGTCAGTGATAACCTTAACAGTTTCATCAAAATGTGTTCTATATTGGACTAACATAAACTCAATGTTACCCAGAAGGGTATCTTCAGTAGGTGTTACAGCTGGAGGAGGTGGGGACGTATTATATGAGCAGTCCAAGGAACTATTTCTTCAATGATCACAGTAGATATGGACTAATTTCTTCTAGTGTATTGTATTTCATCTTCTGCATCAGCATCTATGTATGTAGGAATGTTGAACTATAGGTTTTGTAGGGGTGGATCAACTGGTTCAGGACATAGTTCTTTATCATTAGAAATGAACATTTTCTCTTCATCCTGTACAACCTCAACATGGGATTGAGTGTTAGAGGATTTTGGTTTAGAAGGATGGTCTTTTTGAGATGGTTCTATTTGAGAGGAATTATCTTCAAGCAGATAGAAGGGAGATTCTTTAGAGGTAAGTTCCTCTATCATCCTGTTGATGTCATCTTCTGTAGAATTAACTTGATCATTTACTGGGTCATTAGTAATCATTTCTACAGTAAGAGCAGAAACTTCTGAAGATATAACAGTAGGTGGAGCAACATCTAAAGGAAGAGTAGACTAACCTATCTATGGGATTGCAAGAGTAGGCTCCCTCTCAGCAACTACACCTGATATGCCAGTTATTTGATATAAAGGGGAAGATGGAGTCCTGTCCTCATCCACTTGGAGGTCATGGACTTTGGCATCTTGTCCAAGATTCTGAATCTTGAGTTGCCATCTCTGAATGGAAGAAAAGGAGACTTTCTTCATGTGATGCAAATAAATACCTTTAGAGAGATCGAAAATTTCTTGCTTGAGATCATGAAGGAGAAGAGAAATAATTCTGCCATAATTCGGTTCCTTGATACTGTCTTTGATTTTGTCAAAAATCATCATACCCCAGTGAAATTTCTTCCTGCAGATTACAATAGTCATCATATCAAAGAAATCATTTGTGATGAAGCTGATTGAACTTGTGCAACACAGAAGGACTTTTCCGAGAATGTACACAAGCAACTTGCTCTCTGTATTGAGATTAGGGCGGCGAATATTGAACACAACAATAAAGACACCACAAAATCTGCAAGCGCGATCATAATCTTCTTAAATTAAGTCATATTCCTCATCGATGATAGGCAGCTGAAGGAGCTTGGAGATTATTGGGGTGGTCCGCTTGATCTTGAGTCCACGAACCATGCTTTTGAGAATCCTCCCATTTTAATTTTTTGGGATTCTGGAAGAATTCCTTGACTTCAGAAAGTAGAATCTTGCACGGATGTTCCAAAATGAAAGACAGTCTGATGGCTTCGAGTAGTAACAGAACATTGCGGAAATCGCCAGAGAGTTCACAATTCCTGTTAGAACTAGCTCACTTCCAATACCAACTTTCAACGGAGGAGCCATCGATCAAGATAGATGAACAGATATCTTGCCTTCTGAGAGAAAAAACAAAAAAGGAAGCAGGAGAACGACGACGATAGAGAAGACGAAAGGTTTCTTATTCTCGAGAAAAGATTTGAGATTCGGGTTTTTTGGTTTTTCGGACTTAATCTAATTAAATAAATCTTAAATCGTGATGATTAAGGAAATAATAGTAATAAAATACCTGAAAGCAAGGCAGTAGGAGTGTTCGGGTGCCAATATCAAAAATTTAAACTTGAGAATGAAAATCAGCATCAGATTTCTCGAGAGACAAGTCATTTCTCCAGAGGAGACACAGAAGTTCTCGTGAAGAAGAAATTGTTCTCGAGAAGTCTAAACTTTTCTCGAGTAGAGAAATTCTTTCTCGAGAAGCAAATCTGAAGTTCTCGTGAAACAGATAAGTACTCGAGAAGTCTTTCTCTAGAATCAACTATGGTTCTCGAGTACTAGATTAAGTACTCGAGTAATAATCATTCTTCTCAAGAAATGAAGTCCAGACTTGTAATTTTCTTGAATTTTAAATAGTAACTTGATTCTTGAACTTGTTGTGAGGTCCTTATCTTCATCCTTCCTTATTGAGCATGCCAAGTTCTGTTATGAAGAAAAAGAACTTAGTCTCGTCCGGTGGCTTCGTGAAAATGTCTACAACATGCTTGTTAGTTGGAACATACTGGAGATTGATGTCTCCATGCTCCACATGCTCCCTGATAAAATGGTACCTCAGCTCTATGTGCTTTGTCCTGCTTTGAGATACTGGGTTGTAGGCGATTGCAATTGCACTGAAGGAGTCACAAAACATCGAAATGTTCTTGAACTTATATTGTAGTCTGTAAATTTGTTCTTTATCCATCGAAGTTGTGCACAACAACTGCCTGTAGAAATATATTCTAACTCGGCTGTTGAAATTGCGACACAATTATGCTTCTTACTTCTTTAGGAGATAAGCCTTCTTCCTAGGAATTGACAAGCCCCGGAAGTGCTTTTCCTGTCATCTTTACTTCCTGCAAAATCTGTATCTGAAAAATCTATCAGTTTGCTATCATTAATTCTTGGGTACCATAAGCTAAGAATTGGTGTACCTTTAAGGTATATCAAAATCCACTTTGCAGCAGTGTAGTGAGATTTCTTAGAGTTCACTATAAATCTAACACACACACATGTTGAAATCATTATGTCTGGTCTACTAACAGTAAGATAGAGTAAGGATCCAATTATGCTTCTGTACTTGGTTTCATCAAAAGGTTTCCCTTTCTCATCCTTGTCCAGAGACATAGTTGAACCCATTGGAGTCCTCCTAGAGGTTGCGTTCTCCATTCCAAATTTCTTAATTAACTCCTTGGTGAATTTCGTATGAGAGATAAAAATTCCATCTTCAGATTGTTTCAGCTGAAGTCCTAATAAATACTTCATCTCTCCTTTACTGCTCATTTTAAACTTCCCTAGCATAAGTTTTAAAAACTTTTTACAAAGGTTGTCATCTGTAGAGCAAAATATGATGTCATCGACATAGATTTGCACTAGCAAAATCTTGCCTTTTATTTCCCTAAGAAATAATGTCTTATTTATCTTTCCTCTTGTGAACTTGTTCTCAAGAAAAAAGTTAAACAACATCTCATTCCAAGATTGAGTAGCTTGTTTCAAACCATATAAAGCTTTAAATAAAATATAAACATGCTCAGGATGGTTAGAATTAACAAAACCTGGAGGTTGTTCCACGTACATTTCTTCCTTTATGTCACCATTAAGGAAGGCCGACTTCACGTCCATCTGATAGATAGTAAAGCCCTAGAGTACTGCATATACTAGGAACAACCTGATTCCCTCTAGCCTTGCCACTGGAACATACATCTGATCGAAGTCAATTCCTTATTCTTGTCTGTATCCCTTGGCGATGAGTCTGTCCTTTTTTTTTATAATTGTTCCACCTTTGTCCATCTTATTCCTGTAGACCCACTTAGTTCCGATAACATTCTTACCTTTTGGTCTTGGAACAAGCTTCCAGACATGGCAACGCTTGAATTGATTCAGTTCTTCTTCCATTGCTATTATCCAAGATGTGTCTGAGTTTGCTTCCTCAAAGTTCTTTTGTTTATCCTGGGAAAGGAAACTTAAGTATTGATTTTCATTAGTTGTACCTATACGAGTTCTGACACCATCTCGGGGATCTCCTATGTTTGATAAATTTGGTGATCCATTAAGTGTCTGAGCTCTAGGGTTCTTGCTTCTAGAGCTTCTTTATCACTAGAGTGACTTCATCAACTTGGTTGATATCTTTATCATGGTGATCATCCTCTCCAATTGGGGTTGGAGTGGTGATCTTGATGAACTTTTGAGCTTTTTCTTCAGTCAGCTCATCCAAGTTTAATTCCTTTAGTCTTAAACTTGAATCTTCAACAAACACACAAGAAGAGCTGTCTTGCAGCAAGCTCGTCTCATTAAATCCAATATTAATAGATTCTTCTACGACCAGGGTTTTCTTTTTGAAAATCCTCTATGTCTTACTATTGTTACTATAACCTACAAAAATACCTTCAAAGCTCCTTTCACTAAATTTAGTTGTGTGATACTTCATGTTATTAAGTACGAAGCATTTTCTACCAAAGATTCTAAAATATGAAATAGTCAGTTTCCTGCCCTGTAGTAGTTCATAAGTTGTTTTATCATGGTTTTTAATTATGAGTGCTCTATTTTGCACGTAACAAGCAGTGTTGATAGCTTCTGCCCAAAAGAATTATGGTAGTGTGGCATCACTCAACATGGTTCTGCAAGCCTCTGTGAGTGTTCTATTCCTTCTCTCAGCCACTCCGTTCTTTTGAGGAGAACGAGGAGAGGAAACTAATGAAAGATACCTAGGCTTTCAAAGAATTCTTTCATGGCCCCAGATTTGAACTCTGTTCTATTGTCACTTCTGATTTTGACAACGGAGCAGCTATATTCATTATGAACTTGCCTGACAAAATTAGTAAATATATTAAAGGTATCTGACATGTGTTTTAGAAAGAACACCAACGCAAAGCGAGAATAATCATCAATAATGACCAATGTATAATCCTTACCTCCCAAACATCTAATTTGTAGTGGACCGAACATGTCCATATGAAGTAGGCGCACACACCAATTAGAGTCTTTCCATTAATGTTTTTAAAAGTAGCCCTTGTTTGCTTGCCTTTTACCCATGCTTGACAAGGTCTATCTTTAATGAACTAAATGTAGGGTGCATCGCGTACTAAATTAAGAGAAAATAATTTATTAATATTTTTGTAATTTATATGTGCTAATCTCTTGTGTCTTTGGTCACCAAGAGACGCACTATCTTTTGCCAAAAAGCACACTGGCGTAGAAGAGTCTATGAAAATAAAATTTAAACAAAATTTATTCCTGCTACGAGTGCCTGATAGAATCGTTTCTAGGTTATCAACTGATTTTATCAAACACTTATCTACATGAAATTCTACTCTGTATCCTTTATCACAAGGCTGGCTTATGCTTATAAGATTGTGTTCCAATCCTTCAGCATAGGCCACATCTGAGAAGGATACACAACCATTAGTAATCATACCATAGCCTTTTGTAATTCCTCTATCAGAACCTTCAAAGATGACCATTGGCCCGTTCATGACTGGAGAATAATTATGGATTAGGCTTCTAGTCCCGGTCATATGCCGAGAGAATCCACTATCAAAATATCAGATAGTATTCTTGGTGGCCTTTGGACATTCCTGCAAATATAGAATCAATTTGCCTTAGGAACCCAAACTTGTTTGGGTCCTTGATCTATAGTTAGCATAGTCCCCTTACGTGTGTTAACATTATGAGTGGTCTTTCTCACATTATTAACTTGAGGACTCAGATTAGTCTATGTCGCTGAGGGTCTTTGACTTCTTAGCTACCAGGCTTCTTTTAGTTTTCTTCTTATTATAAAAAGATTTCTTCTGCTCTCTTCTTCCACACTCCTTATTTTGAGGGCAATCAGCTATGACGTGTCCTAGCTTTTTGCCACAATAACAAATAATGTCAAAAGAAATATGTTTGTTTGGTTTTGAGTGATACCTATCTTGACTAATTGAGCCTTTCTTATGACGATCACCATCATGACGAGATCTTCTATACGAGGTATCTTTTCCTCTCCACTATTTCTTCTTATTCAAGAACTTCTTGAACTGCCTTGAAAGAAGAGAAAACTCTTCTTCAGATAGCTCTAAGCCTGAGGTACTTGGATCTTAAGCTTCTTATTCACTCTCTTCCTACGCGGGAGCAAGAGAGGCAGCTTTTGACTTCCCCAAGATGTCTGTCTTTAGAGCGACAGACTTCTCCTTGGATAAAGACCGAATTTTCTCTTCTTCATCTTTTCTTGAGTTTATTTGGAGCTCCAATGACATTAGCTTTCTAAAGAGATTCTGAGGGTCAGTCTCTTCCAGCTTACCAAACTCCAGAATTGCATAAACTTTGTTTTCCCATTCCTTAGTCCGGGATCTCAGAAATTTGTCATTCAGTTCTCCATTAGTAAATACCCGACCATAGACTCTTAGGCCGTTGACAATCTTGAAGAAACTTTCAATAGTATCAACAATAGAATTCTGGGGACCTTGTCTAAATGCTTCATATTTCTGATTCAGGAGGGATCTTCAATCATCCCCTACTTCTTCAATACCTTCCATCAAGACAATGACATACTGCCGCATTTCCTTGGAGGATTGGCTGTGAATTAGATTCTGCAACATAGAATCATCGACTGCACTTGCGATGATATTCTAGGCTTTCTTGTCTAAATAGGTAAGTGCAATATCATATTTGTCAAGATCCATAAGCTTCTTTGGGACTTGCTTTGTTAGGTCAATGATGGAGGCTATCATTGGAATATAGGGTCCTTCTTCCATTATCATGAGATCCTTGGATCCACAGCTTCCATGAAGAATTTTATTCTTTCTTTCCACATGGAAAAGTTAGTCATTGTGCATAAGGGAAGCTTAAAAAAATCCTTGGCTCTATCCATGCTTGTATCCTTTTATGACGATTAGGAGCAGATCTATTTAAGGTGTTAAATTTTTTGGCGAACAACTTGCCTCTGATACCAATTGATGTTTTTAGTTGTCTACCTAAATCACCAAGAGGGGGTGAATAGGTAAGGTCTGCAACTTTTTGCAGAATAAAAACTTGAAACGATGGACCGCAGAAAATAAACAAGCAAGCCACAGAAAACATAAGATTTATAGTGGTTCCCCAATTTTGGGTACGACCACTCTCCACCTCATCGATCTAGCACCATGCTAGACTTGGCTACTTCATTATTAGCTCGGATTGGAAAACAATCCTACAACTTGGAGCAACGCCCCTACATCTCGGAGTCAAAACACTCCTACAAAAATCTTGGAGAACAATGCTCCTACAACTCGGAGAAAAATCTCCTACAAGAATAAAGTGTTTTACAGAAAATATACAAATAGAAATATTTCAGATCTGAGTCTTCAGCCCTTCTTACTTCTTAAGATTTGAAACTCTATCAAAAATGGATCAAAGAAGACAAAGGCGAAATCTCTAGATCTGAAACTTAAGTTCAGCACGATCAAGGAATAGATCTGTCAATGTTGAAAGTCTTGATCTGTTGAAACCTTCTTGTTCTAAATCTCTTGGATTGGAGAAGGTCAGTGACAAAGAAGATGATGAACAGAGGCAAATCTTCCCGATTTTGAATTAAAATTATGTGATTTAGAATACTCAATTTTCGGGTTTGGGTTAGTCGATTATGATAAGAGCTTTTATAGGACATGTCTAACAGTCATAATCATTAATGATAGAATATATGGACCAACAAGAAAGGAGATCAATTTGAAATTACTTCCATCTGGACTTTACGAAAAAATTCAAAGAATTGAACTTCATTTCTCGAGTGAAGGATTGACTTCTCGAGAACAACTTATGTTTCTCGAGAAGAGTTATAAAATTCTCGAGAAGAAGTACTTAAGGAAAACACTGAAAATAGGTTCTGGCTTCTCGAGAAAGAAAATACTTTTACTTGAGAAATAATTTCGGTTACTCGAGAAATAGGTAATGACTTCTTGAGAGCTTACTGGACTTCTCAAGAACAATTTATACTTCTCGAGAAATAACTTTGGCTTCTCTAGTAATGACTTCTGCTTTCTTGAGAAAAAGCTGTCCTTCTCGAGTAATGACTTCTGCTTCTCAAGACAAAGCTTGGCCTTCTCGAGTAATAACTTCTGCTTCTCGAGACAAAGCTTGGCCTTCTTGAGTAATACCTTTTGCTTCTCGAGACAAAGCTTGGACTTCTCGAGTTATAACTTCTGCTTCTCGAGACAAAGCTTGGTATTCTTGAGTTATGACTTCTGCTTCTCGAGAATTTGACTTAGCAAAATTTCTTAACATAATTTTAATTCTTCTTCTTGGAAATCAGCATCCCATAATTTCTTCCATATCTTTAGTACTTGAAAAGGAAGTTTGTCCCAATTGAGAGGCTACACATGAGTCAACACCAAGTATCACACAATGAGGGATTACGTTATATTTTCCTATGTTTGGTGACTCATTTTAGACTGACATTGGTCTACACTTGGCAATTATAACCTGCAAAAACTCAACTTGAAAAAAGTAACAAATACCAACTTAATTCATCTTAGTTCAAGGGTGACTTTAAACAAATCTAGGTTATTGTGGATACAATACCCAACAAACTATGGTAATACGTAACATCCAGGGTGGAGGAATCACCCCAATTAATCATGATGAAATTAAGGTAACACGACTAACACTACTCTTCGTCCTCCAAATTATTTCCCGCTGCAAGCCCCTAAATCACCCTCTCTTGAGAAAGTGGTTAATAAATATATTATTAAGAATAATTCAGATGTTCCAAATTTGCAAGGGTCCTTACAAAATTTTGAGAACTAAGTAGGGCATTTAATAAACACTTTCACCAATCTTTCCAAAATAACACGACTATCGGCCCCCGTAAATGCTTTAGCAATGACCCTTATAAGAGACTCGGAGATGCTCTTTGAAGAGGAAATTTCAAAGTCCACACCACCTCATCCTCTTCAAGAATTTATCCCCTGAATAGCTTATCTCTCTCGTTTGGTGGAACAGACTCAAGATATTAACATTCTTTTTAAAATTCTGTGCACTATCGGGGACTCTCACTTTTCAAATTCTTTCGCGGATCTTGGTGAGAGTGTTAATATTCTACCCACTAGTTTAGCCCAAAAGCTCAATTTGAGAAGAACAAGTCCTCATTAATATATATATTTGAATTTTGTTGATCATTCATTAATAACTCCAAAAGGGGTAAATAATGAGATTCACAACACGGTTGGCGAGTTTATTTTATCGGTAGACTTCTTTATTTTAGACATGGTAGATGCTGGGATGCCCATTATTCTAGGACGTCCTTTCTTGGTCGCTACACAGACAATATTTGATGTTAGTGAAGGCATCCTTCTCCTCTGTATGGAGTCTTAGAATATTAAAATTCATGCTTCCACTAACGCCACCTCACATCAACCCAAGCATATATCATTATTTGATTATAAGTTGAAAATAAGATAATCTGGCGTGTCATTATGGTCGAGCTCACCGACCATAACCAAAGCCCTTTTGGAAGGCATTCCAAGCTTATCTTAGTTTTTGTTCATTTTGTTTCAATATATATATATATATATATATATATATATATATATATATATATATATATATATATAATTACCTGAGTTTTTCAATTATACTAATATTTTGTGTAGATTGAGTTTTTGCAGGTGATTTGAAGGGTTTCGGTCGGTCAAACACACACGTCATAAACCCGTTTTTCACTTCAAGTTGGTAACTAGTTGTTTTTATTCTCTTTTCTTTTCTTTTCTTTTGTTGTCTCTTTAAAATAGAAAAAAATTGCTATTTTTTACAACCCTAGTCACATACATGACTAATGGGCATGTCCATCCCGGAATTCAAAATTTTGGGCATTGTTTTCAAGGAGAAAATGCTTTACTTGCATTCTATTACAAACACATGCATGAACCTTTTTTTGGTAACAGGAGTTACTTAGGAGGGACGATTGTTTTCGAATTTTAAAATGCACGGCCCCGAGTCACGGGCATGACTCAAGGGAATGGTTTGCCATAGTTGGCCTTTTCCAATTCTCGGGTGTTTTCCCTAGAATTATCGCTTTAATATTATACTCCCCACAGTCACGGGCGTGACTGTAGGGAATGTCCCGTGAAAATTGCTATTTTAAGGTTGTTTTCTCCATTTCCTTTCACCCCTACAATTCTAGCTTCCATTTTCTTCTACATTCAGGGCCAAAATCTCCTATCTTGTCTTCGTTTTCACCAAGCGTCGCCACTACTCTCGCTCCACTGCCTCCTCCTCCGAGAACCTCATGGAAGCCACTGCACCAGAAGCTATGCTTATGTTTACCAATACTTCCTACCGGGCACTAAGTAACCGCTTAAAACGAAAATTGTTTCCCATTTTTTGGATTTTTGATTAGGGAGTCCTTACTGCTTTCGGTGTTATGCAATTATTGAGATGAATTTTATCCACCCCCAAATAGAATGCCTTCTTCGCCATCTCCGAGCCCACATTTCTCATACTCACTGTGGAGTTCCCAGCCTCTCTTGAACTTCGAGGTGGTCATGTCAATGCCTTCATCACATTCTAGATGGGCAATCTGACTCACGAGCTCTCGCTTTGTCAGTTCAATGTTCTCATGGGATTTTTGGATGAGCCTTTCACCCACACTCTTGCTTATAATGATCTTCATTTGGATTTCCCTCGAATTTCAACGTCACGTATTTTTATTTGAAAATAATAATGTTAACATCCCCAATACCTGAAGGAATCCAAAAGTTGCCATATCTTTTCTACCGCTCTCAGCAATATCAATCAGCTTTTGACTTTTTCTCTCACTGGCCATGGAGGCAGTAATGGCTTAATGACTCATTATGACCTACTATATTTATTTAGTATGGTTCGATGAGTTCCTCTAAACCATAGTTTAGAGCTTGTCCTCTTGTTTCTATTTTAGACTAAAAAATGCATGATTGGGAGCAGTGCTTGGATGTAACTTCTTCATGAATCTAGTAAAGCATTTAGGAGTTTAGGATGATCTTCGAAAACTACACTATGTTCAGGCACCTATTTCCCAGACAGTTTATATTCCTCAAGCTCTCGGGTTAGCCCGTCATCGTGAAAATGAGTACGAGACTCTCCCTCTAGATACGAGTGGTAGTTCTTTTGATGCTCCTCCTCTAATTTCGCCACTGCAGCATCCTCCTCCTTGTACTTCACCATATTGGGATCAACAGTTCGCTTCACTTCACACGTAGATGGACCAGATGGAGACCCGTCAGGGAGAACAGATTGACGGGCAGTTTACTGCGTTATTGTAGCGTCACACTTCCTCTCTGGAGCATATTTCACGAGATTTTGACAAGCTACAGGCCTACTATTGGCAGCATGGGGATGACAACAATGAGAAGTGTACTATCAAAGTTATTATTTCTATTTCTTTGTTTTCAATTTAAGCGAACCTTCTATCGCGTTTTATTTTCATTTTTAGCATTTTACGTATCTCTTGTTATCACATATCAAAATTATTAAAAAAAAGTGATTTGCTTCAGTTAATTTCTTTCAAGATTACTTCGAGTAGATTTGCGTTCTCCTAAAGAAAGTTTCTTATCCCTATTCTTGCATTTTTATTTTACTAAAATTTTGGGGGCAATCTTTATTTTTAAGTATGGGGGTGAGATATCTTTTGTTGTTTTTATTAAATAAATCTAAATTTTTATCTAAAATTTAAAAATGTTTTCTTTTCTTTGTTTTGTAAAAATTCAAAAAAATAATAATATTTTAGTTTTTTTCATTTATTTCAAAATTTAGTCCTGTTGTTTTGTTAATTCCAAACAAAAAATTATAAAACCCTTTTAAAAAAACTTTTATTTTTAGGATTAACGCTTTCTTTAAGGAAATCATGATTTCAGAATTTGCTCACTAGCAAAATTCTTAGTAAATTAAATTTTACAAAGTGTTTAGATAATTTCCTTGCTTTATTAGAATTTGAATTTTTGAGTAAAACTATTGGTCATGTTGTGTTTCTAGTCAAACACACATGTTAGTAGAATTTTATATAGAACAAAATATTCAAAATACTCTTAGCTATACATTTTTCTTAATGCGTGGAAATGGATTATTTTTCTTTTAACTCGAAACCGGTATAATATGAATTTAATTTAGGTGAGTATTTAGAAGTTAAGTAGAAAAATCTTACCCGAGTCAAGAGGAAAGGTATTCTTTCTCTATGTCTAGAATTTACCTTCTAGCGACTCTCGAGGCTTTGCATAATTTAAACGTATTGGCATGAATATGATTTAGGGATTTCATTGGCCCATTTGAGCCTTTGCACCCGCCCCCAACATTCTATCTTTGTTAAACCAAGTTGATTCTTTTTCCCAACCATTTGTTTTTAGCTCCACCAAAAATGTAACCAAAGTCTAAAAAGCATCTTAATCACCCACCTAAGTCCGAGCTCGAAAATGTTATTTATTTAGAAAAAAAACATTATGAGTGATTTGGGGTCATCTAATTTGGGTGATTATGTTCTTTAAAGCAAAAGAAAAAAGTTCATTTTCTCCCTTTTCATTAAATAAAAGCATTATTAACATCTAACTGGGAAGAAGAAAAAATCAAAAGGAAAAAAAGAGAAATTTCAGAATTTGCTAAGTTCTTGAAAAGAGAGGTTAGTCAGGAAAGTATTTTTTTAGCGAGCTCACGATAGGCCTAGGTGTTGTTAGCCGCCAGGTTAATCTTTGATATCTTTACCGAAAACCGTAGCCTACATTTCAACCTAGTTAAGTCCTATTAATTTGTGCTTATGAGTTTTACTAGTATCGTGGCGAGAGTGAGAAAGGGCAAGCCGATGACCATCATCATTAATGGATTTCTTTGGAGGGTACCCTAATTCTTTTTATTATGTAATGTCAACCATAGTGAACATGCTACTTTCTCCCTAAAAATAAATAACAGATTTACCGATATTTCTTTTTTAAAAGTGGAAATAATAAATTGAGATGCCTTCTTCAAATGTATAAACTAATAAGTATGCTAAGTGGGTTTTTTTGCTAGGATCTCTACGCACATAGGTATAAGACTTCGAATTTTACTCCATAGGTTTATTATTCTTTTATAGCTTTGAAAAAATTTCTACTCCCTATGGAAGGTTATTTGCTTTGGACTAGCAAACGAGTAAATATAAGTGTATTTGATAACTCTATTTTTAGCGTTTTTTTGTTAGTTTTATTTAAATAATAAGTTATATTTTAATTTTATTTCGTTAAAATAACCTTTAAATGACTTCTTTATGAAATTCAAGTTATTTCGGGCTGCAATTAACAATTTTGAACTCACTGGAATAATTTGGGCATTTCTTGGAAAAATCAAAAGTTAAATGACCTAGTCACGAGCTTGACTAGGGGGCATTACTACTCTTGCGCACCGTGCTCTTTCTCCAGCATACCAGATTATATTCCATGTAATATTAAAATTACACACCCCTATCATGGGCATGACAGGGGGCATGCCGAGTAAACTAAGGGGCATGGCCAAGCATTCAAGCCATCCATTCGCACCGGCGTGACATTTCAGCAAATAGGCTATAGTCACAGGCAGGACTATAGGGCTTGAAATCTTCTCGAACCATTGGATTAACTACAGATCGTGTTTTTTCCCACCATTTTTTAGACTCAATCAAGATACACCATGGACATGGGCGTGACCGACCTGTTAGTGCATTTTGGCATTTTGCCTCCCAATGCTTCTTGGGCTTTCATTGCGGCAATTCTATACAAGAAACACACATATCACGGGCGTGACCTAGGGGCATGAATCGCCAGCAAACATTTCTAAATCTTTCAGAGAAGTTTATGAGTTGAGGGAGATTATGGATCTTAATTTCTATAATTCTGGTTCATTTTAGCTGTAATTTCATTTCTAGTAGCTAATTTAGTTCTTGTATTATCTTTTCTAGTGTACTCTTTTCCTTGTAATTTCATTTCAAGTTATTTGAACTTTAGTAATCATGTATCTCCCACTTCTTTTATGTAATTCTCCCATTGTGATGAGTAGCTAAATTTCCATTAGCACTTAATCATGGTGAAATTTGGAATAAAAAAAACTTTGTTTTGTCTCTAAATACTTGGGTAAGCTTTCTAATTTATTTTGCTTAAATATTTATTTGAAATGTTTTTGCTTTGAATCCATATGTCGGGAGTATGTTTTTCGATCTAAGATTCGCATTCTAGTTGATCGAGAGATCCATGCAAGCGAGGAGATCAATAAAATATAAAAGGAGTTGCATGCACTACTTGATATAAGATGACATAAACTTCCAGATTGGGGTCAAACCCAATAATGGGGTTCACTACTTAAAGCAAGCTTAGCGATTTCGACTGACCGAGGTATCTTAATAGATCAATCAAAGGTTAGTTGTTTGCGTATTATCGATAGAGGCACTTATGTATTTTGGGAACCTACATGGTCATAGTTCTTTAATTTAGAAGCTTGCGGGTTTTTCTTTTATAAAAAGTGTATTTTGTTCAAAGGAATTCTAGGTCAAGTACTAGTTTTTAATCCATTGCATTTCTCTTTAAAGTTTTAACCGCACTCCTTCTTAGTTTTTCAATTTAACCAACTATTTTTGTTACATAAAATAGTAGCTCTTTCTTGTGAGTACAAGTACTCGACAAGCCACGAGTCTAAATACGACACTTATTCTTATACTCTAAAATGATAGGTGCACTTGCCTTATCGTTTCTTACTCTAGCGGGAGTTCAAACAGATCATTAGTAGACGTCTTCTTTTTCTTCATCTATATCGGGACATGTATAAAAGAATATAGATTAAAAGTATACAAAATAAAACACACTAGAAAGATGTAAGCTTATTGATGTGCTAATGACAAGTGCATCAGTCGCTCAAGTAATATAAAATGGGAGGTTATCCCTATTTATCGATCTTGGATGAATGTAGATTGGGGCATATGATTTGATTGTTCAAAAAATTAGCATAGCGATTGAAAACAAAGGTCTGAGTATGGTTTGGTTAGTGGTGACTAAAAGCAAAAAAAGAACTAAACTAAAACTATGCAGGTTGCAAACACTGCTTCGTAAGGAGTATAGGTTACACGGGCCGGTTGCACTGCTTGAAAATTTTTTATAATCAAAATAGTTAAGAATATAGCTACAATATTCAAGAAGGAAAAGAGGAAGAGTGAGGGACATGATCAAATCCAGAGGTTTGTTGAAGATTCTCTGAAGGAGCCAACGAGTTATCAATCTGGGTCCCTGCTCAGTCCTCAACTACCATCCGCAGTACGAGAGGGCTCTCACCTCCTCCTACTTTACCCATCTTCTCCATTAGAATACAATTCGGTCGCTTACTTTGCAGATTTCTCCTTCCTTGGTAATGAACAAGAATCTACAAACTCCTTCTAGAGATCCTCGGAGATGGGAGGTGGCCACGGGCAAAGCTCTAATCAATGGTTAAAGAGGAAATGGAGCTAGAGCTCTTCCCTAGAAGGTGGGTGACTTGGAGTGGAACTTGGAAGGAATTGAGTGGAATGAAGACTCGATCCCCAAATAAGGGCAAAAAATATTGCTTAAATACAGAAGTTGTAAAAATTTTGCCACGCACGGACGAGCGCACAATTGTACGTTCGAAACATGAAATATTAATGAAATAGATTTCTAGGGTAGGGCAACATTGGGACCGTGTGATATTGTTCATGCACAGGAAAATAGACTGTGCGAGAACATATCATATAGGACACAAAAGATTGCTCTATTTTAAGGCACCCAGGAAAAATCGTGTGATTTCATTCACGCATGGTTAAATCAATTGTATGAGAAGGAATCTCAAGGGTGGAAATTAGAATAATTTAATTATACCATATGGGATGCTCATATGATTATCTTCATGCATAGTCAAATCAATTGTGCATGAGGAAATTGCACGAGCCAGGACAAATCACTATTTTTAGTAATTTACAACCACACATGACATCAAAAATCGTGCAAGAAGGAATCACACGATCGTGTGTTTTGTACAAATATGAAATTTAAAGATTGTGATCTCACACCTGCATTCCAAAAAGAATTCGGGTCCCATTGACTTCGAAAATGAGATATAAATGCCAAAATGAATAACATAGCGATGGGGGAGTGCAAAACACACACCACAGCAACAGTTAAGTGTGCAATTTCACACCAACTCGGTAAAAACATAAACTTATTATAGAATTTACGAATAAGCAGAATAAGAATGAATACACAATAAAAGTGAAGTGTTTGACTATGAAAATAAGTCTCGATGAGTCCGTAAAACACTATAAAAATTGGACTCATCACACCCCCATGCTTACTTATTTTCACGCACTGACCAATCTATCACTCATGTAGATGAGGAAAACATGTTCTGGCTAAGTAATTGAAAATGTGGAGTACAATGCGAAGTCGCATACTCGCGCGCATAGAAATTTTAGTAGAAAAAGATTTAATGCAAAGTAGACTATACTTTTCTAAAGTGCGTTTCCACTTATTATTTTTACTCGTAATTAGAATCTTAGTTAATCCTCGATTCATGCAAAAGGAGAAAGAATTTTGATCACTAAGAAGAAGAGTATTGAAAGATCTCAAAGATTGGATTACCCTCCAAAGAAATCCATCAATGTCGATGGCCATAAGCTTGCTCATTCACACTCTCTTCGTGACACTAGTTTGGTTCAAAGCGCGAGTCAATAGGACATTATTAAGGTTTTGGCTTGGGTTTAGGTGGGGTAAACATTGATAAATGCGGCGGCATAGCACCTAACCTGACACCACTCACATTTTCTCAAGGTTTAAAGAAATATCATAGTACGAGAAAATACGTGTCATGATGCCATGCCGTGGAGGAGATAACTGTAGACGCTCAGGCTAGGACAAACTCCTAATCAATTCCATAAAATACATGTATCTTTGTGGTTAAAAACGTTATTTGAGATCAAAGATCAAAACCGTGTACCTCAAATTAATGGATCAATTATTCCACATATGAGAAAACAAATTGCAACAGAAAAGATTTAGTTTTCTACATTCATTCATCCTACATGAACATGAAAACTCGTCGAACATGTTAGTGAAATACAACCTCTAAATTTTGTACATATAAAGGAAAAGAGTTTTATATTACTTAAAGTTTGGTTATATTAAGTTGAAAAGATTCTATGAGTATGAGTTAAAATGCAGATTTATCCATGTATAAAATAACTAACATGCGTCCTAGCATAAAATGTCCCAAGAGGAAAACACTTCATTGAATAAAATACCAGTAGTAGTAAAGACAGAAGAAAAACTATCTAAAACACAAGAAAATTGTGCTATGGCCGCCAACCAGCTGACACGAACACGTATCACGTGCAGTAAAAGTTTGAACTTCAAATGCCAAGAAAGAAAAATACACCAGGCACTCCTCAACTGGAAGAGGGAGGGAAAAAATAGCCACAGAAGACTGGTCAAATAACTCGATTGGCTCTACCTGCTACCTGCATGAACCTGACGCATTCAAAAGAAAGAATGCCTCAGCACAAGAGTGCAAAAGGCGACTTGAACTATAAAACCTCCATATGTTAGGTAAAATATAATAGAAGGTTCGGTCGGGGCCCCACGCCATATTTAATGGACAGTAAGTGGAGTTACGCATATAAACCATTTCACTCACGCATCCTAACTCAAAGTGCATTCTAGTGGAAGTCATTACATTTGTTTTAGTACCTAAATAAAAGGAATGTCCACTGCCAAAGTATAGGAATGAAATTAATACACAAAATGTTTTGTCCTTAAGGCCTTACAACTGTTTTCTTTACAAATGTATCTTCTATACATCGACACATAGGCCGACAATACATGAAAATAGTAAATGTTCGCCTTCTGGCCTTTGAGGGCCAGACAATCGTAGTATATAAGACTTCAGGCCATTACTTTCCACTTGGCTCTCCAGCACCTACATAAGCATGACCCACCAAAATGTGGCAAAATAAAGAAACTATCAACATTTGCTAACTAAATTTTAATAACCCCACCCCTCACTTGGAGCGGCGATTCTCCTTCCCTACAAACTGCAGTATGTATATATATATATCACTTGGCAACTAAATGTACATTTAAGCATCATTCTCCCAAGGCATAGGCACAATCGGCCACACACCTCGCGCACACAGGGCATATTATCTGTGTACCGGATTTCCCAGGGTCCCACCGCCATCCACAGTCGTAGACTTAATAGTGTAAACTTGAGAATTCTAGTATTTCTAGCTCATGGCTTAAGAATCTCATTATGTCGACGATGAAAGCCAAGTTCTTTAGCCAATCTAGTATAAGAAAGACATAATGTAGGTACAGATCAGCTCTTTCTTGTTTCTCAAATCGCAAGGACAATGCCAAAAGACAAAGCAATCAAGATGAAATACAAGGCGCGGGTCAGCCTCCCATTTCTAGTTTGTCCTTATGGCGTCACAGCTGGGTACTTCAGGCTTCCAGCTTAAATTTCCACCCACTAGTTCCCCATGACCTGGGCTCGCAATCATCACAATATTGTCTCTCACGGAAACAATAATTGGGCTCTCCAGGCTCAACAGCTTCAAATACCACCCACCTTGTCTGGTGGATACAGGCTTCGCAACAACAATCAGGCTTGCTCTCACGACCACCATAACTGGGTTCTTCAGGCTCATATCTCAATCATTTGGCCCCTAAGTCTCTTAAAGAAATGCCTCTCAAACTCTACTCACTAGGATCTACCATCGGTGATAGAGCTACCACTGCGCGGTAGGGGGAAAAATATCATTTCTTCCACCACTTTATGTGTTTTCCTAGAGGCAACCTCCAGTATTATTATTGCAGTATCCTACACACGCCCTAACCCTTGAAACTATATGTTTATCTACAAAGCCTTCTTTGGCACGCAAATCAATCATCACCAATCTAGACCAACCTATCCAGATGGGCTTCATACAATATGCCTATTCCGTACATTGATTCCAAATTCTATATGCAATTTCTACTGAGGAACACAACGATCTAACCATTTGATACCACCCTTTTCTTCTCCCTTTGATGAGGGGTTCCATGCACTTATGCAAATTGAGGACTTCACTTGTCCAACGAGAAAGTTCATTACCCTTGTCGATCGCTTAGGAGCCATGATCTTGTACTTGATCCTGATGGAACTGATCACCACAATTTCCACTCTACAGATCTGGCATCTACTCAAGAATTCAACCATACGAATGCCTTCACAATAGGGCTGAATAACCCTTGCCCTTTTTCTCCTAACATTTCCCTTCTTCTTTCTCAAAATCCAAGAGAGAGGGAGAGAGAATGAGAGAAAAATGAGAAAATGATCTCATTACAAACCTTTATCAGAGAGCTACCATCACGCAGTATCTTTTCTACCGTCATATGGTATCGTAGATGGTGGCAGCTTGGCCCAATCAGCACTGCTTTGTCACTCAAGACCACCTCAACCTTATCCAATAAGAAGCACGCTACAGCCGTCATTACCACTACCGACAAGAGGTACTGACCAGAGTTAAATGTTGGATTAATTCATCGGCTAGCACCGCACGGTATCAATATACCGCCATGTGATACCAACCAGTAATGTTAACCTATTAAAATCAGCTAGCTACCGCCAGTTCTAGGTCTACCGCCGCACGATAACCTCTAGTGACCAACTTCCTATTCTCTTAAGGAGAATTGGGGCATTACATATCTCCCCTCCTTTAAGAAATTTCGTCCCGAAATCCACACTTAACAGGAAACAATACAGATGTACAAAACATATCAAATGTACCTCAATAGAATTGCTTAGGGAACCCTTCTCGCATGGTCGGTTCTCACTCCCATGATAGCTCCTCACGACCATAGGTTTCCCATTTAACTTTGACCATTCTGATCTCTTTGTTTCATAATCACTTCAGTTCCATATCCTAGATACAAATGGGCTTGACTTTCGTCGTCAACCCACTATCGACCGAAAATTGATCCACAACAACTAATTGCATAGGCTCTTGCACAACCTTCCGCAGTACCGATATGTGAAACACATCGTACAAACCACTGAGCTTAGCTGAAAGATTCAACCGATAGGCAACTTCTCCAATCCATTCAACGATTTTAATGGCCAAAGGTATGTCGAACTCAGTTTTGCAAGCGTCAAACCCTCGATATACCCTTGAATAGTTTAATCTTGAGATAAACCCAATCGCCAACCGCAAAATTCCCGCTTTGGTGATTAGCATTATAGTATTTTTCCTGTCTATCTTGCGCAATCAGCAATCGTTCTCGAATCAAACATATCATGGAATTTTCTTCTTTAACTTCTTTACATTTATATAACTTCGATTCACCTATTTCTACCCTAGCCAATGGAGTATGGAGCTGCCTACCGTATAAGACTTCAAAAGGTGTTATTTGAATACTCATTTGGTAGCTAAAATTGTATGCGAACTATATCATAAAGTGCTAGTCCTCCGACCTCTTCCCAAAATCCAGGACAAGAATGCAAAGCATATCTTCCTTTATTCTGTCTACCCTCTCGGTCTGACCATCTGTTTGGGGACGAAAGTCCATGCTTAATTTTAGCTTGGTACCCAACAGTTGATGAATAAGCTTCCAATCATTCGATGTGAAATGCCCATCTCGATCGCTAATGATGCTACGGGGCACACCGTACATCGTATGATCTATTCAACATAAAGTTTAGCTTACTTTTCCACAAATCATCCCTTTAATTTGGAATGAAGTGTGATACTTTTGTCAACTGGTCCACAATCACCCAAACGGAGTCATTCCCGCAATGCGATCTCGACAAACTGTGCACAAATCCATCGATATATCATAAAATTTCCATTTCGGTATTGGTAATGACTTCAGGAAATCGCCGAGTTTTTGACATTCAGCCTTCACTAGGACGCAAGTCTGGCACTTCGACACATAAAGCTCTATGTTTTTCTTCAAACCTGGTCACCAAAACAATTCCATCATGTCTTTGAAAATTTTTGTGCTCCATGGGTGGATTGAGTACTTTGTAAAATTCGCCTCGTATATGAACTTTGCCAGCAACTTGCCAACATTCAGGACACACATCTTACCATCCGTCCACAAAAGATTGTCATTTAGCGAGAATTGGTAATTTGAACCATCTACTATATTCATCATATAGCACTTCATGCTCTCGTTAAGCTCCAACGCCTGTCAAATTTTGCCCGCGAGGTTATATTGCACCTCCATATAGTGTAAGCATGACTTTGCGCTCGTCCTCCCATCAATATAAGAGATGTCCAAGGCCTCCAACTCATGAATAAGAAGCTCATCATGCATTTGCCACCAATTTGCTCATGTTGGAGCCTTGCGACTCAGCACATCAACGATTGTATTTCCCTTCCTGGGAGTATAATGAATCTCAAAGGTCTAGTCCCCAAGGAACTCATCCACCTCTATTATCGCATATTGAAATCCTTCTGATGCAATAAGTATTTTAGGATCTTATGATCTATAAAGATGTTAACCTTTAACAATATAAATAGTGTAGCCGTAGCTTAAGAGAGAATATCACGTCCGCTAATTCCAAGTCATGAACCGGATAATTACACTCGTGCACTTTCAGTTTGCTAGATCCTTAAGCAATCACATGCCTATATTACAGTAGAACACAACCTAAGCCGCTCCCTAATACATCACTATAAATTTCAAAGCCTTCTGTTCCACATGGAGAACACAACACAGGGTCCAGGTCAGACGAATAATCAACTCCTCAAAAGTTTGTCCGCACTATGGCGTTAAAACAACCATCTGAATCTTTCTTGCCAATGTAGTGAGAGGTAAAGCAATACTCGAAAAGCTCTCTACAAAGTGCCTATATTAGCAGACAAGTCCTAGTAAACTCCTAACTTCTGCTACCGAATTAAGTACAGGACTCTCTCGTATCGCAACTATCTTTGCTGGATGCACATCAATACCTTCTCCACTTAAGACATGATAAAGAAAAACCACTGAAGATAGCAACAACTCACACTTAGAGAACTTGGCATATAAGCAATTACTCCTTAGGGTATGCAAAACCAATATCAAAAGTTTCGCATGCTCTTTTTCTGACCAAGTGTATACCAGTATGTCTTCAATAAAGACGATCATAAATAGGTCTAAATACACTTGAAAGGTCCTGTGCATCAATTACATAAACATTGATAGTGCATTAGTGAGCCCAAAAGGCATCTCAGTAAATTCATAATAAGAATAGCGTATACCAATCGCTATCTTAGGAATATCACTTTCCCAAATCCTCAACTTCCAGTAGTCGGACTTCCAATCCAACTTCGAGTAGACAGCCAATCCAACCAGCTGATAAAAAAAAATCATCGATTCACGGAATTGGATACTTGTTCTTCTCTGTCAGCTGGTTTAATTCATGCTAATCATTGCATAAACACAAGCCTCCATACTAATTCTTCACAAAGAGAACTGGTGCACTCCAAGGTGACATACTAGGACGTATATGTTGGGTTTCTCTATGAGGATTGCACAACACTTGTGCATGCAGCGGAAGTAATAAAATATCAAGAACAACCCAAAAGAGATGGGATCGTGCCATAAATGTTGAATTAAGAAGTTAACAAATAACTAGGAAAAAATACCTTAGCGGCGTTGAGTCACAAGTCAATGGATATGCTCCAAGCTTTGAGTCCTTGTCGGTGGTGAGTTCCACATAGAATAACGTCAATGTCTCTGCAGAAATCCACATGAACGGGAGAACACCGATCTTTTCATCGCATGATGGATCGAGAAGGAGATCGACTGCACCTTTGCACCTCCACGGACTGCTAGGCCCGCTCTAGGAAGAGCAACACCGACGACTATCGCCGGAAAGTAGGTCGGCCGAGCAAACGATCGGCGGAAGCGGAACTCTTCCGTCTGGCAAGGTACGGGATGCAGTGGACCGGCACGGCGGAACGCTTCCGTCGGGTTCTATCCTGCCGCAGGAGAGAAGCACGTATAAACATATCCTCCCAAAACCCTAAGTCCTTATTTATACAAATGGTATAAACATAGCTAAAAGAATCGCTATCCGCAGACCACACAGCATAGGGTTTCAGAGTCATTCGCCGGGAATGAACTCCAGGTTCGGCGAGAATCAGATCCAGATTCGGCGAGAATCAGTAGACAGATTCGGCGAGAATCATCTACTGATTCGTCGAGAATCGAGGATAGAATCATCGAGTATCACCAATCGCCGGGAATCAAACATTTCGATTCTCGACGAATTCGTCGAGAGTCGTCGAGTCATACTCGACGATTCTTGACGAATCATTCATGACGAATGATTCTCTACGAACTCGTCAAGAGTTGTCGAGTCATACTCGACGATTCTCGATGAATCATTCTCGATGAACTCGTCGAGAGTCGTCGAGTAATACTCGACGATTCTCGACGAATTTCCATGGCAACATTTGCCTGACCCTCTCCCCCCCCATACTGTATCGTGATTGGTAACCCTTACCAACACAGTCAATCTTCCAATTTCTCCATATGCTCTTATGTGTGACCCTGCAGGCTCATATCGTGTTGGCAGTGAGATTACATGTTTGACCACTTCTAGATCACCATGATAACTCCAACAGTCTCCCACTTGATCTTGAAAGTATCAAACCAAAAACCTCACAAACAATGAGCGGCATCTAGCAATTCATCATTGCTACCCAAGTAATAAGAGTTCATAACTCATAAGCCTTTATGAACAATGTTCCAGCGTTGTCTTTTCCCCTTTGTCCCCTACATCCGGAAAGAACTAGAGGCATGGAGCGTGTCACCCTCATAATAGCTCAATCCAAGTTTCTTGATCTAGAACGGACTTCCAGAGAACGGTGAGTCCAATATCATATATTGACTCAACCAAGCATGGCCATGCATTTCTCAGTCCAGTTCCATCAAGGGGCCCATGGATGCAACTCCTGTCATATAGGAGCCAAAATCCCATTTATGCTCACACATAAACACCCAAATGATTCGTAACGTGCCCAACAACCACCCTTATCATCAACCTTTCTCAAGGAAGACTTTAGATGGCATCAAAGCACGCTCTTAATCACTTGATGAATGTTGTGACTTCAGGTCAAAGGTCCACAAAACCATTGTCAATTTAGACCTACTCGTGACACGTTTAGATAACAATCCACAGAGTAGTCTCAGGTTTGGTCTGTCCAGTACAACTTGTTCATTAACAAGTACCCACGCGATGACTTGATATCACAATATCAAGACCTATGAGAACTGGTCATTAGTCAACACACGTGCTAGTCTTAATGTATCATCATCACCCTTAGTTTCTATGATGATAAAACGACCAGGGACCTTTTAAGAATGAATCTTCAAATAAATCACATGCTCTCACATTCAAGTCACGTACTTGATGTTCTATGGAAGCGAACACTCTAAGGGTATTTATTATGTTAACATTTAACTATCGCATAGAGAAATCATAATAAAAGAACATGCCATTAATTGTAAAATTAAATATCGGTACAAAATTCATCATATGAATAAACAACAAACATCCAACAGAATATATGTTTACATGCAATCCACAAGATTCTCACTAGAGCTGATCATTTAGGTATCGTATACCCATTGATTTAGTATGACCATCATGCTTTCTCTGCGCGAGAGGATTTGTTAGTGGATCCGCAATATTCTCCTCAGTCGGCACTATGCAAATGTTCACATCTCCTTGTTCGACAATCTCACGAATAAGATGGAACCGCCGAAGTATGTTCTTAGATTGTGCAATTGCACCATTGTTATCACAGTAGAGAACTACGGGACCAACAATGCTAGGAACTACATCAAGCTCGCCGATGAATTTCCAAATCCATACAACCTCCTTCGCTGCGTTAGCTGCAGCGATATACTCGGCCTCTGTTGTAGAATCAGCAACTATATCTTGCTTGGAACTCTTCCAGCTCACATCTCCTCCATTAAGGAAAAACACAAAATCTGACTGAGACTTTGAGTCGTCCCTATCAGTTTGGATGCTAGCATCCATGTAACCACTTACAACGAGCTCTTCCTCTCCACCATACACCAAGAACACATCCTTTGTCCTTCTCAAGTACTTCAGGATATTCTTGACTGCAATTCAGTGACACTCATCGGGGTCTGACTGATACCTTCTAGTCATGCTCAAAGCAAAGGAGACATCGGTTCGAGTACATAACATTGAATATATGACTGATCCAATTGCCGAAGCATATGGAATCAACTTCATGCGGTCCTTATCTTCACAAGACTTTGGACACTGGTCCTTAGAGAGATTCACACCATGATACATGGGTAAAAATCCTTTCTTGGACCCAAGCATGTTGAACCGCTTCAACACCTTCTCGATGTATGTACTCTGGGTCAAACCCAGCAACTTCTTCGATCTATCTCTATAGATCTTAATACCGAGTAAATAAGTCGCTTCACCCAAGTCCTTCATAGAAAAGCAGTTCCCTAGTTGTTTTTAACAACTTTCAGGGTAGGAATGTCATTCCCAATCAATAGTATGTCATCTACATACAATATCAGAAAGACAACAATGCTCCCACTGATTCTCTTGTAAACACTAGGCTCATCTTCATTCTTGATGAAACCAAACTCTTTGATTTTCTTATCAAAACAAAGATTCAAACTTCGAGAGGCCTGCTTCTGTCCATAAATGGACCTATTCAGCTTGCATATTTTAGTGGCATCATTTGGGGATACAAAACCCTCGGGTTGTGTCATGTACACTTCCTCAAGGAGGTTTCCATTAAGGAAAGAAATTTTGACATCCATCTGCCAGATCTAGTAGTCATAATACGCAGCAATAGCAAGCAATATCCTTATGGACATTACCATGACAACAGGGGAAAAGGTCTCATCATAGTCAATACCATGAATTTGCTTGAAACCCTTAGCCACCAGTCACCCTTTGAATGTCTGTACATTCCCATCCATGTCGGTCTTCTTCTTGAAGACCCATTTGCACCCTATGGGTCGTATCCCTTCAGGTGGTTCCACCAAGTTCCAAACTTGGTTTGCATACATGGAGTCCATTTCGGATTTCATAACCTCAAGCCATTTGTCGGAGTCCGGTCCATTCATAGCCTCTTGGTAGGTTGCTGGTTCATCATCATGATCCATAATCAACACATTACCTATTTGAGACATGAGAAATCCATATCTCTCTGGCTCAAACCTCGGTCTACCAGATCTACGTAGGACTTGTGTTTCTTGAGTAGGTTCTCTAGCTACAACATCTTATAGTCCTGTCTCAGAATCCAATTCCAGTTCATTCACTACTTGTGGTTCTTGAACTTCTTCAAGTTCTACCTTTTCAGTCTTTCTTGATAAGAATTCTCTTTCCAAGAAGACGCCAGTCCTTGCGACAAACACTTTGCCCTCGGATGGTAGGTAAAAGTAATACCCTTTCGTTTCCTTAGGATATCCCACCAGATAACATTTATCCGTTTTGGGTTCCAGCTTGTCAGGCATTTGACGTCGCACGTATGCCTCACAGCCCCAAATTTTAATGAACGACATACTAGGACGCTTCCCAGTCCATATCTCATATGGTGTCTTCAGAACCGTTTTCGTTGGAGCGTGATTCAGTGTCATTGCAGCAGTCCTTAAAGCAAAACCCCAAAAGGAAACATGTAAGTCTGCATGACTCATCATCGAATGTACCATGTCTAACAGAGTACGATTCCTCCTCTCAGACACACCATTATGTTGTGGTGTTCTAGGTGGAGTGAGCTGTGATACAATACCACACTCTTTCAGATGATCACGGAACTCATGACCCAGGTATTCGCCACCTCAATCAGATCAGAGTGCTTTAACCATTTTACCCAACTGGTTTTCTGCTTCATTCTTGAACTTTTTGAACTTTTCAAAGGTCTCGGATTTGCACTTCATAAGATACACATATCCGTATCTACTGAAATCATCAGTAAATATAATGAAGTAGAAATACCCACCTCTAGCCATGGAGCTCATGGATCCGCATACATCACTATGTACAACACCCAAGAGATCCTCAGCCCTCTCAGTATAACCAGTGAAAGGAGCTTTAGTCATCTTGTCTAATAAATAAGATTCACATCGCTTAAATGATTCATAATCAAATGAGTCCAAAATTCCATCTTTATGGAGCGTGGATATGCGCTTCTCGTTTATATGGCCCAAATGACAATGTCAGAGATATGTAGGGTTTGAGTCATTTGTTCTTAGTATTTTATTATTTTCTACATTATAGATTAGATGGTTCAAGTTCAAAACATAAAGACCATTAAACAATTGGGCCACAGCATAACAAACATCATTCTTAAATATAGAACAATAGTTGTTCTTAATTATAAAAGAAAATCCAATCATGTCCAAGCATGAAATAGATATAATGTTTCTAGTTATGGCCGGAACAAAATAACAATTATCTAATTCTATTACAAGCCCACTGGGCAAAGAAAGACGGTAAACCCCTACGACTACAGCAACAACTCTTGCTCCATTGCCGACACGCGGGTCCACCTCTCCTTTACTCAGCAATCTTCTCCTTTCCAGTTCCTGCACATTTGTACAAATGTGAGAACCACATCCGGTATCCTATACCCAAGATGAAGGAGCAGAGAGGTTTATTTTTATAACGTAAATATTCTAAGCGGAAGTCATACCTCCCTTAATTTTCTGCAGACCCTCAATGTAAGAAGGACAGTTCCTCCTCCAATGACCAACCTTGCCACAGTGGTGGCATTTCCCTTCCTTTACCGTGCTCTTTTTTTTCTTCAGTGTAGAAGACTTGGGCTCAAGATGTGACTTAGGTCCCACCGTCGTCTTCATAGAGCCCTTGACCTTGCCCTTGCCTTTATGCACCATCATTATGGGGATGGCAGGCTTGACCTTCTTCATATTGATCTAGACAGTTCTCAACATGCCTAGGAGCACGGGCAGTGTCTTGTCTATTTCATTCGTATTGTAGTTCAAGACAAACTGCTCATAACTGTCCGACAACGATTGTAGGATCAGATCTGTGGCCAACTCTTGACCCAGAGGAAAACCCAACCTTTCAAGGTTCTCTATATACCCAATCATCTTGAGTACGTGAGTCCCTACTGAGTCTCAAACTCCCATCTTGCACTGAAACAACACTTTTGTGATGTCAAACCTCTCTTGACGAGCTTACCCTTGAAACATTTTCTTGAGATGCTCATCAATCTCCTTGCACCCCATGTTCTCATGTTGCCTCTGAAGCTCAAAGTTCATGGTGGCAAGCATAAGGCATTCGATGTCTAAGGCATCATCAGTATACTTCTTATAAGTATCCTTATCAGCACGGGAAGAATTCCCAGTCGGCACCTCGGGGGCTTCTTCTTCCAAGACATAGAGCTTTCGCTCTTGCCTGAGAACAATTCTCAGGTTCCTGTACCAATCCATGTAGTTAGTCCCATTGGGCTTATCCTTCTCAAGGATGGCTCTCAGAGATAGAGTGGAGTGTGAACCACTTGCCATGGCATTCTACAAGAATTCATGCAGAATAATATCAGTACAAAAATTTCAAAATACAATTTATTTTTTAATTTGGAGTTCAATTAAAACTCCCACTATTTTATTCGAAATAATAGCCCTCACTATCAATTCAGAGAGTTCATGTGAGCTACTATCTTAGTGGACAAGATCCGTATTTCACCAACACAGTGAGTCAGCTTTGGCTTTTCTCTCACGATGTGGTTATTTAGGTAGGCAACGCTTGCCAATTGCATCCTCATGCAATTCTTGTATGGTTGGTGAATAACTCCTTATTCGCATCCATCATATGGTGCATGCCAACCCTATTCCTCTAGGCTCTCAACCTTTGAGGTCACCTAGTTAAGTTGGACCTGATGTCGACAGTGGTATATCACAATTATCCGCTCGCAACCTTACCAAGATAGATTAATGCACTTTGCTTTGGCAATCCCACACTTCATTAATCGAGGCAGGAAGAGTGTCATCCATCGGAAGGCATCCGAACACTTAATATTTGATGAAGGGTTTTTTTTGATAATAGGTTAACAATTAACCATGATCAACTTTGATCAATGTGCACATCTACAGAAAAACAATTTCTAAAATCCACATGCATCCCTTATGTGCACAACATGGCACTATCAACATTTGATAGAAGGAAGGGCTAAATCTGAACATCCGGACTTTTCCAAATCTTCAGATTTACATGCATTGGACAAAGGCAAAGGCAACTCAATTTAAAATAGCAGACAAGCTCGTCTCTTATTATTGGATTCAAAATCCAAAATAATACACGGGTTCATTAACCACTCGAGGGACGGTTACTGCTAAGGATACAACAATTTCTAACAGTTAGAAATTACCACGAAATCCCAGACGTTCCTAGTGGGGTCCCAAGATTAAATCTAGACATTTAGAACACTTCTAAATCTCTAGGTTTACACGTACTGGAATAACCTAACTTCCAATACAATGATCATGGCCGAAACCTCCTTCTGATACCACTGTTGGGTTTCTCTATGAGGATGGCATGACACTTGTGCACGCAGCGGAAGTAATAAAATATCAAGAACAACCCAAAAGAAATGGGATCGGGACATGAATGTGAAATCAAGAAGTTAAAAAATAACTAGGCAAAATTACCTTAGCGGCATTGAGTCACAACTTAACGGAGATGCTCCAAGCTTTGAGTCCTTGTCGGTGGCGAGTTCCACGTAGAATAACATCTACGTCTCTGCAGAAATCCACACGAGCAGGAGAACACCGAGCTTTTCTTCGCACGAAAGATCGGGAAGGAGATCGACTGCACCTTTGCACCTCCACGGACTGCTAGGTCTGCTCCAGGAAGAGCAACACCGGCGACTATCGCCGGAAAGTAGGTCGGCGGAGCGAACGATCGACGGAAGCGGAACTCTTCCGTCCGGCGGGGTACGGGATGCGGCAGATCGGCACGGCGAAACGCTTCTTTCGGGTTCTATCCGGCCGTAGGAGAGAAGCACGTATACACATATCCTCCCAAAACCCTAAGTCCTTATTTATACCAAAGGTATAAACAGACCTAAAATAATCGCTATCCGCAGACCACACAACGTAGGGTTTCAGAGTCATTTGCTGGGAATGAACTCCAGGTTCGGCGAGAATCAGATCCAGATTCGGCGAGAATCAGTAGACAGATTCAGCGAGAATCATCTGCTGATTCATCGAGAATCGAGGATAGAATCGTCGAGTATCACCAATCGCCGGGAATCAAACATTTCGATTCTCGACGAATTTGACGAGTGTCGTCGAGTCATACTCGACGATTCTTGACGAATCATTCGCGATGAATGATTCTCGACGAACTCGTCGAGAGTCGTCGAGTCATACTCGACGATTCTCGACAAATTTCCTTGGCAACATTTGCCTGACCCCCCCCCCATACTGTATGGTGATTGGTAACCCTTACAAACACAGTCGATCTTCTAATTTCTACACATGCTCTTATGTGCGACCCTGCAGGCTCATATCGCGTTGGCAGTGAGATTACATGTTTGACCACTTCTAGATCACCATGGTAACTCCAACAGTATATAGACTTGCTCTAGCAACTCTCGCAACTGAACTTTCAATTGTTTCATCTCCTTTGGCACCACTCGGTACGGTGAGCGGGATATAGTTTTTGCACCCGACACCAACATAATAGTGATGTCGATCTCTCGTTAAGGTGGAATCCTAAGGATTTCAATAGAAAACACATCCACAAACTCCGATACAACTTGAACTTCACTCAAACTAGGCATTGGCTCTAGAGCCAATAACAGCGTGAAAAACAATTTTGCACCCATCCGAACCTACTTGACTACTTGGAGAGCAGACATCAATATCTTTCTCGATCATCACATACCTAAAAAATTAGTCTCTTATTAAGTGTTTTACCCAGTATGACTTCCTTAGAGTTGCAATCAATATAGGCATGTTGCTCAGACAGCCATTCCATACAAAAGATCACATCAAACTCAGATATCGGTAGCACAGATGCTTCCAAGCCAAAATCATGACTTCCTATCTGCACCTTAACACAATAGGCTATATCAGTGCGCATCAAGCACCCGTTATGCAGTAACAAATTCACTTGATCTATCAGTACAAAAGAAGGCACTCTAATACGCACCACAAAGTCCTCTAATAGAAAGGAATGATAGGCTCCTGTATCGAACACTGCTCTCACCAGATAATCCAAAATTAAGGCAAAGCCTAACACAAACATGTCATACACAAGCAACGCATAAGGTACCAAGCAAGAACTTAATAAAACATGCATCTTAACTAAAACTTGTCACGACGACACTTTATTTAATGGCCTCCTATTGGCCAAGATTATAGACTCGGGGCTGCGCTTGGGATTCAGTTGACTCAACTATCTTTCCCTTTTCAGCATATGTCACACCTATCTTTTTCCCACCCATTGGACGACCACGCCAACTTTCTTGTGCTAGATGTCCCACCATGACACATGTGTAACAAGTGAGTGAACCTCTCCCTGTCAACACTTTAGTCTTATTAGAAGAAGTTGGTCTTTAAGACCAAGACTTCGTTTTCCATCTACTGCAGTACTCAGATTTTGCGGAACGCGATACCTTAAAATCTGGCTTCTTTACCGCCAAATAATTCTTACGCTGCACGAGATACATATCTTGTTCTAGGGAACTGTTCGTAATTTCCAATGTCAGAAAACCTTGTGTCATCGGACCCAAGGGAAACAACCATTGGTCTTGTCGCAGTCCTTTGTAGAACCGATTTCTATTTTGTTCCACATCTAAAAACATAAATCCTGCATAACATCACAACCTTGTAAACTCATGCAAATAGTCATCCACAGAACTCTCTCCTTGAGTTCACCTTTGGAACTAATTTTCCATTGCAATCCGCTGTGCAGATGGAAGATATCTTCACAGAAATAGTTTTGAGAACCTCTCCATCAAGATATCAATCAATGGCCAACCAGCAAATTGATGCAGCTCCATCTTATCTTACCATAGCCTTGCCTCTCCCACTAATAAGAAGGTAGCTATAGTGAATTTTTGCCACTCCTCTGTTTTCATTTCCATCATGGTTCTCTATATTCTCAAGAGCTTGTCTTCAGTTGGTTTTGGGGTTCTAGTACCCTCAAACACAAAAGGGTTGAAACTCATTACGTGTTTCAATTTCCTTTCCATTGCTCACCTTACGAACAATGGCTCAACGAACACTTGTCTCTATGCCACATACTCAACCATGCCAACCGGTTCCTGGACTACCGTAAGGGTAGGAGGTTGTACTTGCCCTCCTAGTTGCGCATTTATTAATGCGAACACAGATTCAATAACCAACCTTATCGTTTCCGCATAAGGAGGAGGTGTTGGTACCTCAGTTGGTGCACTACTCTCTAACGAGCGCTTGGGTTCACACACCGCACAACTTCTAGTCTCCCATAATCATGAAACACACAATTAAGTAACTAATAACATTGCAAAAACCAATTATAGGAATACGCTTGTCCACAAACATGTGTATTTCATTCCTAAGTGGACATTTATGGGCTCTTTAAAGTTATAACGGTAGCACACATACACGTGCTCACCACCCCTTAAAAGAATTTTACCACGAATTCAAATAAGAATGAATGACAACAAATGCTAATACCAAATTGTAACACCTCCATCCGTCACATAAAATATAACGGAAGGCATGGTGGATGCCCCATGCCATATTACACAAATAGTTAGTGGATTTACGAATTAAAACCATTTCACTCAAGCACCCTAACTCAAAGTGCATTCTAGCAGAAGTAGTTACATTTGTTTTAGAACCCAAATACCAGGAATGTCCACTACCAAAGTATATGAATGACATTAATACACAAAATGTTTTGGCCTTAAGGCCTTAAAACTATTTTCTTTACAAATGTATCTTCCATACATAGGCACGCGGGCCGGCCATACATAAAAACAGTAACAGTTTACCTTTGGGGTTTCGAGGGCCAGCCAATCGAAGTATAAGGGACATCATCTCGTTACATTCCACTTGGCTCCCTATTGGGTCCATTGCTCACAATGTCCCAGATTTGTAGAAGTTAAACAAGTCAATGGTATACACATAGTTGTATTGAATGTGTTTTTATGTTCATGCATACAGATTGGACAGTTATTCCAAGTTATTGTGACAGGTTGTCACAAGGTAGAGGAGTGGAGAGATAGAGATTTGTCTAACTCCATAGGTGTTGAGTAAAGCCAGTTCACTCAACACCAGATGTCAAAGAAGGATCCTGGAAAGTCTGAAAATCGCCTAAGTCCACAAGCATTGAGTGTACTGGCTTTACTCAATGCCAGATACCAAAAAGCACTGAGTAAGGTGTGGATAGTCAAATTTCAGCAGTCTGCAAGTAATTCTATGGCTAAGTCCACAGGCATTGAGTGAAGCAAGTTCACTAAAGGGTAGAAAGCAAAAGCGCTAAGTAAAGACAGGACAGTCAAAGCCAAGCAGGTTATAGAGACAATATTATGGCTAAGTTTATAGGCATTGAGTAAAGCAAGTTCACACAATGCCAGACAGCAAAAGTGCTGAGTAAAGACATGACAGTCAAAGCCCAACAGGTTGTAGAGACAATATTGCGGCTAAGTCCACATGCATTGAGTGAAGCCAGTGCACTTAACGCCAGTTGACCAGAAGCGTTGAGTAATGTTGCTATAGTCAAAGACTAAGAAGATGGAAGATAGAAATCAAATAAGTCTAGAGGCATTAAGACAAGCCAGTTCACTCAATGCACTCAACGCCTCAACAAGCTAGCAGATTTCTGAATTTCGGCTAAGTACATAAGCTTTGAGTGAAGCCAATTCGCTCAATGCCTCCACATGAAGATAGACAATTAGTGAAGCGGCTAAGTACATGGGCATTGAATGTTGAAGGTTCACTCAATGCACTCAATGCCTGTTAGAACAAAAAGTTTGGCCAAGTTAAAAGCATTGAGTGAAAGCCTTTCCCTCAACTCTCCAAATGCCTAAGCAAGGCAGAGGACTTGTCTTAGTCCAGAGGCATTGAGTGAAGCTAGTTTTCTCCACGCAGTAAACACCTGATGGTGCAGAGAATTTGGCTAAGTCCAGATGCGCTGAGTGAAGCCAGTTAACTCAACACACTCAACGACTGGGATGGAACTTAGAATTTGGCTATGTCCACAGATGTTGACGTCAGTAAAAGTCAACAAAAGTCAATGGAATTCAAATTCATTGCGGGAAAGCTACAGTCCTCCACTAATGGCGCCGGCTGCCAGGTGTATAATATATTCTGTAAAAGGAAGACTATATACCAGTAATTAAAGTTGGGCCCATAGGGAAAGAAAGCCGTTGGACGGCGAAAGATAAAAGGAATGAGATCGGCGGAATCGAATTAACTTTTATGGATTTGTATTTTTAAAAAGCGGCCGAACTTCATCGTCTTCCTCACCATTGTTGTTGAGACAAGAAGTAGAAGTTCAAATCAATCGACTTGAAAGTTCTTCCTATTAGCTGTTGTCGTCTTCATCATCAATAATAAGAAAGAAGGAGCAGCAAGGGCTAACCCTAGCTACAACAACTTCACAGCACAAGCTGAGCAAATCCTAAAGAATATTTCTGGAGCTTTGAAGAAGAAATATGTACTGATCTTTTTCAAGACAGAATGAGAAAGACACCGACATCATTTCTCTATTGTCTAGTAATCAACACCAACAAACTTATGTCTTTCTATAGGATCTTCTTGTAAGCCTATTTATAAAGGCTGAGTGTAGGATCCTTTTGATCTGAGGTAGGGTTGTCCTCCCAGCCTGAGTAGTAGGGATTTTGGGATGAGGTAGGTGATCTTCTGATCATTGAGTTGTAGGGATTTGTGCTTGAGTTGTAAGTCTTGTAGGAGACTGAGTTATCCTGTGGTATCGTGTTGTAAGCCCTTAGGAGCCGAGATATTGGAGAAGTGCCTTGTCTAACACACTATTAGAAAGGCAGGAGGGATAATGGACGTACCCATAATCATGGGAACCTCTATAAATTACTGTGTTGTCTGGGTGAATGTCTTGAAAGCAATAGGAAGTAAATCACCACTCACAGCCTAAACATATAAATGTTTGAAGATATACTAAAGTCCTAGAATTCACCCCACCCACTAAGTGATTTTGCTACCCTTGAAAACAAAGACTTTTAAGTGGTATTAGAGGGAGGTTACTCAATAAAGACTTAACAGTCTGAGTAAATCTCGAAGGGTAGCAGTCAAAGTATACTTATGGGTTCAAGAGAGAACCATAAGGAGCTTGGTTCCATGAAGCTTCCTATCTACCGAAAGGAAGGCTTTGGAATTTGGAAAGAAAGGGTCAGACTCTTCATGGAGGCATCTTACCAAAGGATCTTTGTCATAGTCAAAGAGGGACCTTTCATCCCAATAAAAGTCTCAGCTCTAGATGCAACAGTCTAGACACCTAAGACATTTTCAGAAATTACTAAGGATGAAGTCATCTTGTCTATACTAGACAAAAGGGCACAAAACATAATTATTAGTGCCATAAATGACTCCATCTTTCAGAATTTGGTGCACTACAAGATAGCCAATGAGATGTGGGATACTTTGGTTGTATACATGAAGAGCATAGAAGAGGTCAGAGATGACAGGAAGTTTATGCTCAATCAAGAGTATGAGGCTTTCAAGATGTACAAGAAAGAGAGTATAGCCAGCTGCTATGAAATATTCATTAGAATAGTTAATTAGCTAAGGACCTATGTGTGGGTCTTCAGTAATTATGAGCTTAATGATATGTTCCTAAGGTCTCTAACTAGAGACTTGGACACAAAGATTTGTTCCATCAGGGAAGTGGCAAAGATGATAGATACTTCTCCACCAACTCTATTTGGGAAGCTGCTGTCTTTTGAAATACAACTGATTGCCAGGAAGGAGGAGGTTAAAAATAGCATGTCCCAAGCCAGACAAAAGACTGTGGCCTTCAATGCTGAAGCCACAAGAAGAAGCAGGGGAAAGACTCCTTCTCCACCAAGGAGGGTTGTTGAGTCTGACTTAGAATGTTCAGAGACATGCACATCAGACTGTCATATGTTTTATGTGGAGTTTGCTGCCTTCTCTAGGTAGTTTATGAAGCTGATGAATAGGAACTAGTAATGAACAGACCCTCCTCCTCCTCTCATCACAAGGAGGACTACTATAGGGGAAAGAAGAAATCATTCGAGGAGGACAGGTATGGTTCTAATCCTTGTAAATAGATTTCTACTAAAGTGGTTTGCTATTTCTACGATAAACCTGGGCATGTAATTGGTTAATTCCCAATCAAAAGAACGGAGGATAGTGAGAATAAACACCACCATCAAAAGAGCAAGAAGGAGAAATCCTTCAAGGTAAAGAAGGAGAAGAGCTGGACTGAATCTTCTTCATAAGAATCTGAAGAATAAGAAGCCTACATTTAGCTGATGGCAATGTCTGAGGAAGAATCCTGCCAGGATCAATCTAGTTCGGAAAAGGTACAATCTCTATCTAGTTCTTCTTCTGAGTCAGATTATAAGACAAGTCAGAATTAGAGTGCTTCTTCATCAAGTGATGAATATGGCCCACAATCTGAGGAAGATATCAATCAATTTATTGATAAGTATGGTGAAATTCTGCAAGCATTAAAAGGAAGTATCTGCTGGCTAAAAAGCTAGCTCAAGAGATTGCATCCCAACAACTTACTTCTTCCCAGCATTATGAGTCAGCAACCATATTGGAACAGAAAATCAGGGAAATTAGCCAGCTAAAAAACAATACTATCATGCAGATAGGCACCATATAATACAAGAATGCCCTTATTAGGGATCTAGATGAAAAACTCCAAAAGGAGAAGAGAATTGTGGCTAGCTACTCTAAGCTAAATTCTGTGTTCCCCATCATTGACACCTTCTCCTCTCAGAAGAATAAAAGGGGCTTTGGATTCAAGGGAAACACTAGGGCTGCACCTTTCAAAGGTAAGGGAAATGCTCCAGTTTAGCCACCCATTGCCTTTAAAAGGGTAATATTCCCTTCTAATACGTATGACCAGGACTCCATGCATAGTCACTAGAAGAATGGGAATTCTTCCATGAAGGATACAAGTGTACCTACCAATGGAAGGAGATGAAGAATAGGGTTGATATCCTTCAAGAAAGACCATGAAAAAATTCAAATGGCCCATCATGGACCATTTGTCTTTGGTTCTCCTGCCCCCACTCTCAAGAATCTGGTTGCAGCCAAATTTCAAGGCCATTCAGTAAAGACTCTGACCAAGGATCAGTCTATGGACAAGCTTGATTTGGATATTTCTGATGTTGTCAAGATCATGTCATTTGTAAAGAAGACTACTGGTGATGGCATTCAGAGAAGGCCAAATAAGTTTACTGGAAGACTTACATTCAGCAAGATCCTAGCTGAAAGGAACCTAAAAAAGGTTGCTAATGTTCCTTCTAGACAGAGAGTTGCTATCAGCATATCTAGCAGACCAGCTCAAAAAAGAAGGTACAACATTCATGAGTGCTGGTGCTATGGTAAAGTGGGCCACCTTGCCATCAATTGCTGACATAATCCAAGTGTGGCCAGAACTAAAGTCTGTCTACTAGTCAGAAAAACTGATGGTGGACATGTTCATTTTTAGACTAATATGCACCAAGGACCCAATAAATATTAGGGTTTTAAGGTGAAGTAAATATCCTTTGCAGGTTTGTCTGAGTGCCCGTACCCCTATATAGTACAGATACAGTGGTTATTTTAGGCACATGATTGGAGTAAGGAGTAATCTGAAGGAGTATACTCCAGTGAAGGATGGACCCAAAGTTATCTCTGATGGTTCAGATAGAGGAGTCACCAGAGGGTATTGTAAGATAACTAATGACATAGTCACTATCACCAAAGTGGCTTTTATGGAAGTTTTGCAACATAACCTAATAAGCATAAGCAATTTATGTGATCTAGGCTATGTTACCTCATTCCATAAGGATGAGTGCCAGATTAAGAGGTCAAGTTACCAAGAGGTCATCTTGATAGGCAGTAGGACTGGAAACATCTATTGTTTAAATTTTCTATGTTTAGATATAGACTCCCCTGCATGCTTAGTTGCAGATGAGAGAAAGAATAGGACACTCATAGAGGTTGGAAGGACTTTGTTGAGTGACACATCTCTCACAGAAAACTTCTGGGCTGAGGAAGTTAATACTGCATGTCATGTCCTTAACGGGGCTTTTATCGCCAAGAGCCTCAAGAAGACTCCCTATGAGATCTTGAAGGGCAAAAAACTAATCTTGAGCTATTTCAAGATCTTTGGTAGTAAGTGCTATGTGCTAAATAATGGAAAGTCCTATGTGACTAAGTTTGTTTGCCAAGTCATATGAAGGGATTTTGTTGGGTACAACAATCATAGAAAGGCCCAGAGGTCTTACAACTTGAAAAATCAAATTGTAAAAGTGTTTATTCATGTTGTTTTTGATGAGTCCACAATGATTAACAGTGAGATGTCAAGCTCCTTTTCTAGTCCTATAGGTACTGAGATGATGATGGACAAGATGACTATCAAGGAGGCCGCTCCAGTAGTTCAAGATCAAAGTGATAGAGTGTGCATTCTAGAGGAAGCAGAAGGTACACAGTTTGTGGATGATGATCGAGAAAGTGAAGACAATGAAGATCAGGAAGCTAAAGCAAGATTGCGTCCAATAATCAGGAATCTAAGGGATCATCCAAGACACCAGATCATTAGTGATGCCAACCAAGGAGTTGTGATAAGGAGTAAAAGTCTAAATATAACTTTATATTCTTGTTTCCTATCACAGGTTGAGCCCAAGAGATTTGAAGAGGACAAGATAAATCAGTTCAGGATTGTAGCAATGCAAGAGGAAATGAACCATTTTAAGAGGTGTAAGGTCTAGAAGCTAGTTCCCAGACCACAAAAACATAATGTCATTGGAGTCAAGTGGATTTATAGGAACAAACATGATGAAAATGGCATTATAATCAAGAACAAGGCTAGGATAGTAGCTAAGGGGTACAAAATAGAAGAAGGTATTAACTTTGATCAAACCTTTATCCCTGTAGCAAGATTGGAAGCCATTATACTGTTCCTGATATATGCTGCATACCGAGGATTCAAAGTCTACCAGATGGATGTGAAGTCAGCCTTTCTGAATGGTGATTTAAATAAAGAGATTTATGTTGAACAGGCTCCAGTTTTTGTTGTCCCTAACTCACCTGATTCTATTTATAAGCTTAGGAAAGCTCTATATGGGTTGTAACAAGCACTGGAGCATGGTATGAGACATTGTCTAGCTTCCTCATTGAGAAAAAATTCTTACGGGGGAAGATAGATAAGACCTTATTCCTAAGGGAATCTCAGGGCAAGATCATCCTAGTCATGATTTATGTTGATGATATAATCTTTGGATCAACTGATGACAACCTTTGCATGAAGTTTGCCAAACTTATACATGGGAAGTTATAGATGAGCAGTATGGGTGAGCTCAAGTTCTTCTTGGGCCTCCATGTAAGATTGACTGATGATGGCTTGTCCATATCCCTATCTAAGTTCACTAGGGAGTTGATCAAAAAGATTGGTATGGAAAATGCCTCCACTATTAAAACTCCCATGGGGTAAAGTATGCCTATAAAAAAAGATGAGGCAGGGAAACCTGTGTATAAAACTTTGTATAGAGGTATAATTTGCTCCCATCTATACCTTACTGCAAGTAGTCCAAACATCATGTATGATATATGTGTTTGTTTTAGGTATCAGGCCTTTCCTAAAGAATCTCACTACTCTACTGCTAAGAGGATTTTGAGGTATCTTAATGGCACACCAGATCTTGGCCTATGGTACCCTAGAAATATGGTTTTTGAACTAACAGGCTATTCAAATACAGATTTTGCAGGATGCAAAGAGGATAGAAAATGCAATTCTAGCACCTGTCAGCGCTTAGGAAGAAGACTAGTATCATGGAGCAGCAAGAAACAAACAAATGTTACAATTTCAACTTTAGAGTCAGAATATATAGTTGATGTGAGCTGCTTTGAACATTTGCTATGGATCAAGCATCAACTTCAGGACTATAATCTCCAGATTAGTAGAAGTCCTTTATTTTGTGATTCTACCAGTAAAATCTTTATAGCTAAGAATATTGTCTCACATAGTAGGACTAAGTACATAGAGATTAGGTATCACTTTATAAGAGAGCATGTTGAATATGAAGATATCAATCTTGAGTTTGTCCCTACAGACAAGCAGGGGGCTGACATCTTCACTAATCCACTAGATGAAGCAAAGTTCAACACCTCCAAGTTTGAGTTGGGTATGTTGAACTTGGTCTAGCTTCAGATGCACCTCATATTGTTTTTGTTGTAGGTTGTACAACTTCTTGCAGGTTGAAAATACCTTCAGTGGTATCAAGCTTTCCAAGGGGTTCAAGAATCAATCAGAAAGGATGATAGAAGATGCTCTAGTTGAGGGGGAGCAAGTTCACCTTCTTAGAGAGAAGTTAATCAAAGGCCAACACCCTCTCCCTGACTTTTTTATAGAAGTTGAAAAGGGGGAGAAGAATTGGATCAATGAAATGATCTAGGCTATGCATCAAAATAAGGGGAACAGGGAGTAGTAATGATCACCCTGTAGGCAAGGTAAATGGGGAGATTGTTGGGAAGAAGGCAATGATTAAGCATCAAACAACAAAATAGGGTGAGCTGCGAGTGATCATAATCACCTTGCAGGAAAAGGAAGTGTGGTAACCTAAAACATGACAATCTTATTATATGGTGTTAAGTTTGCCAATTTACTGTTTTATCTGTTGCATATGTTAGTGTATATCAATGACAAAGAATTCCGTATGAGGGTTTTTACTTCTCAAATAGGAGAAGATTGTTGGGTCCATTACTCACAATGTCCCAGATTTGTAAAAGTCCAACAAGTCAAGGGTATACACATAGTTGTATTCGATATATGTTTAAGTTCATGCATGCAGGTAGGACAGGTATTCCAAGTGGTTGTGACAGGTGGTCACAAAGTAGAGGAGTGGAGAGAGAGAAATCTATCAAAGTCCATGGGCATTGAGTGAATTCAGTTCACTCAATGCCACATGTCAAACAAGGATGATCGAAATGCTGAAAAACACCTAAGTCCACAGGCGTTAAGTGAATCTAGTTCACTCAATGCCAGATACCAAATAGAGCTGAGTAAGGTGTGGGCTGTCAAAGTCAAGCAGTCTGCAAAGTAATTCTACAGCTAAGTCTACAAACGTTGAATAAAGCTTGTTCACTCAACGCCAAACATCAAAAGCGCTGAGTAAAGACAAGAAATTCAAAGCCCAGCATGTTGGAGAGATAATATTGCATCTAAGTCCACGAGTGTTAAGTTAAGCCAGTTCACTCAATTCCAGAGAACAAAAGTTCTGAGTAAAGACAGGACAGTCAAAGCCTAGCAGGTTGCAGAGACAATATTGCAACTAAGTCCATAGGCATTGATTGAAGCCAGTTCACTCAATACCAAATGAGCAGAAGGGTTGAGTCATGCTGCTGCAGTCAAAGCCCAAAAAGAAAGAAAATAGAAATCGACAAAGTCTAGAGGCAATGAGTGAAGCCAGTTCACTCAAAAAACTCAACGCCTCAGCAAGCTGGCAGATTTCTGAATTGCATCTAAGTATAGAAGCATTGGGTGAAGCAAGTTCACTAAACGCCTCAACATGTAAACAAACAATCAATGAAGCGGCTAAGTCCAGGGGCGTTGAGTGATGAAGGTTCACTCAATCCACATAATTCCTGGCAGCGTAGAATGTTTGGCAATGTAAAAAAGTGTTGAGTGAAGGCCTTTCATTCAACGCTCTCAATGCCTAAGCAAGGCAGAGAAATTGTCTAAGTCCAGAGGCATTGAGTAAAGCCAATTCACTCAATGCATTCAACGCTTGATGGTGTAGAGATTTTGGGTAAGTCTAGATGCACTGAGTGAAGCTAGTTCACTCAACGCACTCAATGCCTGGGATGGAACTGAGAATTTGGCTTAGTCTACAGATGCTGATGTCAGCCAAGGTCAACAATAGTCAACGGAATTCAAATTCATTGCGGGAAAGCTGTAGTCCTCCACTAATGTCGTCGGGTGCCAGTTGTATAATATATTATATAAAAGGAAAACTATATACCAGTAATTAAAGCTGGGCCCATAAGTCAAGAAAGTTCTTCCACGACGAAAGATAAAAGGAATAAGATCGGTAGAATCGAATTAACTTTTAGGGATTTGTCTTTTTGAAAAGTGGCAGAACATCAACATCTTCCTCACCATTTTTGCTGAGACAAGAAGAAGTTCAAATCAATCGACCTGATAGTTCTTCTCATTAGTTGTTATCATCTTCGTCATCAACAACAAGAAAGAAGGAGCATCAAGGGCTAACCCTAGCTGCAACCACTTCACAGCAGAAGCTGAGAAATTCCTGGTGACTATTTTATATAGCTGTGAAGAAGAAATCTAGACTGGTCATTTTCAGGACAGAAGGAGAAAGCCACAGAGATCATTTATCTATTGTCTAGTTATCAACCCAATAAACTTATTTCTTTTTGTAGGATCTTCTTAGATCTGAGTTGTAAGCCTATTTATAAAGGCCGAGTTGTAGGGCTTTTGGCCTGAGTTAGGTGATCTTCTGATCACTGAGTTATAAGGCTTTGTGCATGTGTTGTAAGTCTTGGAGGAGAATGAGTGGTCCTGCGGTATTGTGTTGTAAGCTCTTATGAGCCTAGATATTGGAGAAGTTCCTTGTCTAACACATTGTTAGAAAGGCGAGAGGGACAGTGGACGTACCCATAATCTGCGGAACCACTATAAATTATTGTGTCATTTGGCTGAATGTCTTGAAAGCAATTGGAAGTAAATTACCACTCACAGCCTAGACTTATAAAAATTAAAAGATATACTAAATACCTAGAAACCTATTCACACCCCCTCTAGGTGATTTTTCTACCCTTGAAAACAAAGACTCTCACTCCCCAGCACCTACATAAGAATGTCCCCCCAAAATATGGTAAAACAAAGCAACCATCAGTATTAGCTGACCAAATTATAATGACCCCACACCTCACTTAGGGCGGCAGTTCTCCTTCTCTGTAAGCAAATGTGTACATATCTATTGGCAACAAAATGTGCATTTAAGCATCATTCTCAACAGGCGTAGGCACGATCGACCACTGTAACGCCCCCGATTTTTCTACGATTATTTAATTTTTGTTTGGCGTTACGTTGACGGGTATTCTTGGCTTGTGCCATCTTTGGAGTGTGGTCGTAACTCCTTAGAACTGGGTGGCCTATTTTGTAGCCTATTGGCAAGATCTCCCTAGCAAGCTGAGTCGTTTTGGGTGACCCGGTGTGGCCTCTCGGGGGATGCTTGTGTTTTGTCTTTGGATGGGTATAACTCGAGTTCTGTTCGTAGAAAGTTAATTTTGACTTCGCCGTTGCGTTCATAGCCTGGGTATTTAGCTACGGAGCGAGTTTCGACGAATTCCGAGGTAGTTTGTTTTTCACGTCGCTTTGGGTGTGCTAATAATAAATGCAAATTATAAATATTAGGCTAAGTGTTTGGAACCGGCGGCTTAGGAGGCAGTTAAGGCTGATTAGGCATGATTGGATTTATTTAAAAGCCTTAAGCCAAATTAGCGGGCCCATTCTTCCCTTTCCCGAAAACCGTCGCCTGCTCCTGTTCGTGGAAACAGAGGAAAACCGTCGGACCTGCTACCCCCTTCGAGCGGCGATTCCGGGAGCGTTTGTGGGCAAATTTTGATTCCGAGAGTGGATCTGGATTGCTCTCGCTCAGAACTTCATTTCTACGGTAAGAGATTTAAGTTTCGTAGAGTTTTTAGGAGGTTTGGATTTTCGGTTTTTGCTCTTTTTGCCATTAAAGCTCGGGATGTGCTGGCTAGGTGTTGCTGCTGCAGGTGCCGAGGGAGAGGAAGGGCTCGAGTGAAGCTTCGTTGAAAAACCGATGCAAGTATTCCTTGCACTTGCTATTTTGATTTCCCCCCTATTAACTACCCGGTTAGCCCTAGGATAGAAGCCAAGCTTTTCTCTTTTTGTTTTCTTAAAACTATGTGCTTCAGTTTCCCTTTATGAGCCCCCCACCTTTTGCTGTTTTTTCTCAACCCGCTGGTTGTTTTCACCATTTAGACTCCAGATTTTTTTTTCTAGTTTTGTGCTTTGCGGGTGGAGCCGAGAGAGAGTGAGGGAGGTTTCTGTGGTAGTGCTCTGGTTAAAACCAGTCTTGGTAGGCTCTCGGGATTTGGTGTTGAGTGTGGTGCACACACTCAAAGCCAAAAGCCGCCCGGGTTTGGCGGTGAGTGTGGTGCACACACTCAAAGCCATATTTTGGTCTGTTCTTTTGTGGCTAGATAGTGAGGCGATTGTGTGAGAAAATTTGTCTAAGTCAAAATCGATGGGAATCACAAAGTGATTCTCGCCGATTTCGACGAGTATCATCAGTGATTCCGGCCGATTCGGCGAGAATCATTCTGGATTCCCGCCGATTCGGAGAGAATCAATCTAGATTCCCGCTGATTCAGTGAGAATCAATCTGGATTCCCGCCGATTCGGCGAGAATCAATCTGCATTCCCGCCAATTCGGCGAGAATCAGTCGGCATTCTCACCGACCTCTTCTTGTTGGCGTTGGTTTAGGGTTTTCCTGCGGTAAAGTGCTAAGGCGTTGAGCTAGTAGACCTCACTCAACACCGTAGCTGTTTTGGCGTTGAGTGAGGTTAGCTCACTCAACGCCACTGCCTCTTTTGCTGAAGGCATTGAGGGAGTGGACCTCACTCAACGCCATAGCTGTTTTGGCGTTGAGTGAGGTTAGCTCACTCAACGCCAGAGCTGTTCTTGCGGAAGGCGTTGAGTGAGTGAACCTCACTCAACGCCAAGGTTGTTTCTGGAGCTGAGTGAGGCTAACTCACTCAACGCCAAGGTCTGGTTAGGCGTTGAGTGAGTGGGGCTCACTCAATGCCATGCCGTGTTGTGTCATCTCAACGCTTTTCCCTTACCTTGATTTTATCCCCCGAGTGAATTCCTTGATTTTGAGGTTCCTTGTCGGCTATGTTTTCTTTCCCAAAGGTCGAATCGTTGGTTGTGGTTAGTAGTGGTGGTTTAAAGATCTTAATTTTTGAGGTGTTGTGTTATTTAGCCAAGGCCACCCTTTTTTCTTTTATCTTGCTCCAGGTACGGGCTGGGCAAGGGGGTGGGAGGTCCCTAGTGCTTTCACATGTAGACCCCTGAGCTTGGTTTCTTGGAAATAGTGGTTGGGGGACTGAGTTTGCCTCCAACCCGGATCCGCGATGTTTTTGTTACTACCATCTCTCACAGCTTAGGGTGTTAGACCTTTCTTCCTTGGTAGATTTCAGCATTTGGGCTCACGGTAGCCTTGTTGACTCTGCAGCTTTTGGGCAGAGTTACTGATGTGTCCTCGCACTTAGTGCACTTTTTTTTGCCTTGCCTTGTGCAGTTGTGACTGTTACTGCTTTATTTTCCTCTTTTACTTATCTTCTGATTGACACTTTCGAGCAGTTTTCTAGTTTGCTTGGTGAGGTATTCTTTCTTCTTTGAATGCCTCAGGTTCTGGATAGTAGCCGCTCTGATGGCTAGTGGTGCTGTGCTGTTGCTGGTGGTCTCTGGTGCTATAGAGATCAGTTCCTTGTTTCTACGAGGTTGTTTTGGTGTTGTTTTTCTTACAGACATACATACTTGTTTGTGGGTTCGTGTCAGTTTGTTGGCGCCCACTGGAAGTTTTTACCTTGATACTGGATATGTTACTTTTTGCTGCTACCTTTCTGGAGCTAGTCTACTTGCTCTGGGGATGATTTATGCTAGGTTGCTAGTTACTTTTAAACCTAAAAATACTATTATAAGTATTACTCATGATCAACATATTTTATAAAACTCATCACTATTTTTCAAACAACGTAAAAAGATCGTTTCTTTTATATATAAAGAATAAATTAAATTTAGGGTCTTGCATAGTATAAGTTGTCTTCTAGGGACACTTATGCACTCTTTTAGGATGTCAAACCTGAATAAAGTATTTTCCGCAGCGTATAAGTATAGTTTTTAAATTGTTGACTAGGTGATCCACCGAGCCGAGGGATACGGACTTTAAAAATATAACTGATTTTCTAATCATTTAACTTATGAATTTTCATAAAGCATAGTTGATTGTGGTTTGCCTGAACGTCGGCAGTTATCCCCTGCTCGACATGGCATCATGACGCGTGTTTTCTCCTACTCTAATAATTCATTTTCCTCGGAGAAAATGCGGGTTGTGATAGTTGGTATCAGAGGGAGGTTGCTTGACAGGCTAGTACGACAACCTTCCCTTTTGATTGCATTAGTAGTTCAGCATCATGTCATTCACACACCGATATGTCATCGTCAAGTCTTGGCAAAAGCACGAACACTACACTCATAGCTTAAAATGAAGTATACGGGGCATATTATGTAGTATGGGATGCATAATATGTGTTCTTATATGGATCCACCATAGGGGCAACATGTGAGGGTTATGTAGTATGGGATGCATAACCTCACCACATGGCTGCGACTAGCTCGTTTTTTTTTCGTTACATGAGGATGTTATGTAGTTTGGGATGCATAACATTTTCAAGTGTACGCCGCTCATAACATGCATTAGGGCCTTTTTAGAATGCATAGCAAAAACATGCATATCATAACATTGCATAAGCACAGCATGCCAAGCTAAAGACTAGCAGGATTACATATGTACACACATAAGTTTTCGAGTCAAAAATAATATAAAGTCACGCATTCCCGATCTAGGCACAAGAGTTAGTATGGTTGTGGTTAACCATCCTAGGTTAAGGCATAACATCAATTCTTGTAAAAATAAACTCCCAAAGCAAGTTTAGTAGCTTTAAGTTCATATTTATGTATGTATTGTCTATACTTGGAGTTAGTTGCATCTATTGTACTAGGATCTGTCTAATGTTGCTATGATTTTAGGATTGTGAGACGCCCTTCGACTAGATCGACCCTGTAAGACCCCCCTCCCGGAACACAACACACGGCACGAGGGGAGTCTTATGCCCGAAATAGCCGCCTTGCGGTAGCACTAACGCACGGGTTAGCCTTTACCACAAGACGCCTATTCCGCCGGCTGCAATCCATATCACAACAATTATGCCAACCCAACCATAACAGAAAAGTAAAACTAAAAGCAGTTCAGTTCACAGCTAAGTTAAAGTCCAAAATAGCGGAAGATAACAAGCACAACATGCTTGTACAAATAAACAAGAGTCTAGAAATGTTTTGCCAAACGGCTACATGAAAACACTCACTACTGTCACTGACGGTGCCGATGGCACCACCACCTCAGGTCCTATCATCCGGGCCTGGCTGTCCTGCTGCATAGTCCGTTGCCGCTCTACCTGCGGGGTTTCCTCCTAAAAAGGAAGACGTAGCAACCGTTAGTCATAAGACTAAGTGGCTTCACATCCGCTCCCCCGGCGACTCCTCGGCACCGGGCGGAGAAAGGAACAAGGTACAATATGTATATATATATAAGCAAGTAAACAAGCAGGTGACAGTAACTATAGTGGAGTATAAGCTACGCTACACAACTAGCAGTTTTACAAATATCAATAGTAAATGACAGTAGGTATAAGTACTCAGAATAGTAACTTAACTTATAAGAGTGCCCATACAAACTTATAAGTTAAGGATCGGCTTAACAGTAAAGTAACTCATCGTATAAGAGTTCCCATACAAACTTATACGATGAGGATCTTGTGTATGCAATGAATGACATGTTATGAATGTTATGTTATGACCGACTCATGCGCACGCACATGCAAGTTGCTATGTCGACACAGACTAGAAGTTCCCACTTTTCGAGCAGGTAGCTATCCTCTCAGGCGTCGTCCGTCGTGGCCAGACGGCGACAGTGGAGCGGGCGTCTCCACTACTAGGTGGTATCACACTACGTATCCTAGGCCCCCGTACGCCTCAACGCTAAGAACACAACAGCGGAGCTCACATGCGTACTACGGCTCAGAAGGGGTCTTGGGTAAATGTGCACCAAGAACACAGCCCAACCTGGCCTTTGATTTCGAACCGGATGGAACCTCGGAAACGCACGAGGTGCAAGCCCAACCGTTCTCATGGCACGGAGGAGATCTCGGGTTATGGACACCAAGTATCTAACCCTACCACCCAAGGTCTACCCATTGGCTCCCATCGGTGTGACGACTGGCGAACCCGTAGACCTGCCACATTCATTATCTCAACACCGCGACACGATGAATCGTCGCACATCACATGCCCCAAAACAACTCACTCGATGCTACCCGTAGGGAGACTACCACTCTAAGCATCGGTTGTTAATAAACCCCTTGGGCTCGGATTACGGTTACAAAATACTCCTCACATAGTGTTCATCATATTCACGTCCCTCTATTCACTGATTTCACCTCAATACTTCGCATAATTAATATGTTCAACATCAAACTATATAAATAAATTCAATACCAATCTCAACTCTTAATTACTAGCCTTCCCATCCAATCCATTTCTCTACCATTGCATGGTTATCCCCTTATTACACAACCAAATGAGTAACCATACTAAATTATAGTAACAACGACATTATAGTTATATGGGAGCAAGATATCACATGAGCAAATCACAATCATTGCAAGAGTGCTAACATTATAATTTAACAAGTGCATTAACATAGGATAGTCCAATACTAAAACTGGGATTCCCGGAGCTACAGGAATCCGATCACAATGCACAACCCCTCGTTGGAAAGGTATTCGCGAGGGCTACGACTTTCGTGTTGAGTCGATCACCCAGATCTGGTTGCAACATACCAGAAATTCAACTCGAATGCGTACAGGAAATAGTTTCCTGTACAGGAATTTTCCCGAACGCAGCGGACTCGAACCAGCTTTCCCGTGGCTACAGGTATCGCATGGAAACGAGCAACCACTCGTTGGAAAGGTAATTTCGAGGGCTACGACTTTCGTGTTGAGTCGTTCACCCAGATTTGGCCAGAACACCTCCGAAATTGGCCACGAAGGTCGCAGCGTGCAGAAATCAGATTTCTGCACGCATCTTAAGGCGAGATGAACGGCATCCGTTCATCTTCTTCCTTGCAACGGCCTCGCATAAACTTCTCCAGAAATCACCCAGCCTTATTTCTCCTTTCAAAGCCAAACCCTCAACGAAAACCCCTCTCATCTCCTCTTTGAATGATGAGAAGGTTGAGGGAGACTAAACCTAGAAAACCTAGGTATGGCTTTAACCTAAGAACTCTCCTCCTCACATCAAGACTCTATGGAGTCGATGTCTCTCCTAACATAACTATAGATCTAGCACCAAGGGAGAGGGGAGGAAGCTCACCTCAAGTCCAGCGGTACCACCATGGCCGGCCATGAGCCTCGCACTCCTTCGCGGCGGCATTATTTTTTCCCTTGACGATGGCGGCGTTTTGATTCCTCCAAAGATGGCTCTGGCAAGCTCTTCCTCCTCCTCCAGCCAAGAACTCTCTCAGGAATTTCGGGGCAGAAGAAAGGAGAATGAATGCTAGGGTTTCCAACTTTTTCCTTTTTATACATCGCAGACACGGGTAGGCACACGGCCGTGTTCCTACCCGTGTTCAGGTGACACGGCCGTGTGGCATGCCGTGTCTAGGGCCGTGTTCCTCCCAGATCCACTTTCTGCCGGGTCAGGGTTGCGGCACACGGGTAGGGACACGGCCGTGTCCCGACCCGTGTCCTTGGCACACGGCTAGGGACACGCCCGTGTCCCAACCCGTGTCCTTGGCACACGGCTAGGGACACACCCGTGTCCCAATGCCCGTGTACCTCTCTGACTGGGAGCCTATTTTTATGAGGCACACGGGTATGGACACGGCCGTGTCCATACCCGTGTCAGCCAGAAATGCTGTTTTGCCTTGTTTTCCTCATTTCCCGTACGTCCGCACCTGTTCACCCACATCCCCCATTGGGCTCACCACAGCCCCCTTGACTCAAATACGCAATCAAGGGGCCTAGCGCGAATTGGGACGTTACAAATCCTATAAACAAAATAAAAGATTTCGTCCCCGAAATCAGGGTAAGGCTATGGGAGTGAAACACATAAAAAGGGAACTATGCTTTCAAATAAAATTTTTACCTGGAGTAAATAGTTCCGGGTAGCGCTCTTGCATCAAATCCCTTGGCTCCCATGTGCACTCTTCCTTCCCGTGATTAGACCATAGCACCTTCACCAAGGGAACACTCTTGCGGCGCAAGGTTCTTGTCTCGTTATCAACGATCCGCACCGGCTCCAGTCGCACAGACCTATCAGACGCCACGGCACCATCCGCCGTGGGGATATACTGTTCAGGTCGCAACAAAGCCTTCCGAAGCGACGATACATGGAACACGTCGTGAAGGTTCTCCAGCTCCGGTGGTAACTCCAATCGATAGGCCAGAGGGCCAATCCTTTCCACTACAACATAGGGCCCAACATACCTTGGGCTGAGCTTCTTGACTCCACGTACTCGTGACACTCCGTGCATCGGTCGAATCTTCAGGAACACCTTATCACCCACTTGAAACTCTACCATACGGTGCCTTGCGTTGTAGTATTTCGCCTGTCGGCTTTGAGCCTCTAGCATTCGATTCCGGATCAACCTAACCACCGCGTCCGTGTCATCAATATACTCATTTCCCAATGTCTTCGGATCTTCGTCTTGCACCCATGACAAGGGCGTTCTACACCTCCTTCCATACAAGGCTTCATGAGGTGCCATTCCAATACTAGCTTGATGACTGTTATTATAAGAGAACTCCACGAGAGGTAAGAGTCTCTCCCATGGTTCTCCTTTATCTAGCACACACAACCTCAATAGGTCCTCCAATGTTCGGATGGTTCGTTCAGATTGCCCGTCCGTTTGTGGGTGAAAGGCTGTGCTAAAGGCGAGGCGCGAGCCCAAATAAGCCTGTACAGCCCTCCATTCTCTTGAAGTAAACCGACCATCCCGGTCGGAGACGATCGTCTTTGGCACACCATGGTACCGCACAAATTGTTCCACAAAGAGATGCACTAAGACGCCCACTTGCGCCTCCTTCTTCATTGGGATAAATCGGGCTACCTTGGTCAACCGGTCAACTATCACCCACACCGAATCATTCCCCGAGCGCGAGCGAGGTAACCCGTGGACGAAGTCCATGGAGATGTCCTCAAATTTCCATTCGGGGATGGGCAACGACTGTAGCATTCCACCGGGGCTTCGGCACTCTGCCTTCACCATTTGGCAGGCCACACAATGAGTAACAAAGTACTTGACATCCCTCTTCATGCCCGGCCAACACATCGTCTTTCTCAAATCGGTGTACATCTTCGCGATCCCCGGGTGCACCGAGTACTTGGAGCAATGGGCCTCCTTTAGAATATCCTCCTGAATGTTGTCACCTTCGGGGATGTAAAGCCGGCCACGAAAATGGACGAGGCCGTCTTTTAGGGAGTATTCTTCCGTAGTCCCATCCTCCATTGACTTGAAAGCCGGGGTTAAAGCCGCATCCTTCTTTTGTTCCGTACGGATCCGGTCTCGTATGTTGCAAACTATACTCATCGCGGCCAAATATTCGGTATACTCTTCCGGTTGATTCTTAAAGACCAAAGTGATTTCCATCTCTTGCAACGTCCGGATTAACTCCATCCTCATCAAGCGGGATTCCGTGCTCGCTTCCGGCGCTTTCCGGCTCAAGGCATCAGCTACGGAATTAACCTTCCCGGGGTGGTAGTTCAAGGTGAAATCATAGTCGCACAAGAACTCCAACCACCGCCGCTGTCTCAAGTTTAACTCCTTTTGGGTGTGAACGTACTTCAGATTTTTGTGATCCGAGTAGATCTCGCAGTGGACGCCGTATAAATAATGCCTCCACATCTTCAAAGCGAATACCACCGCTCCCAACTCTAGATCATGCACCGGGTAGCTGGCTTCATGCTTCTTCAACTGTCTTGAAGCATAAGCGATCACATGCCCATTATGCATCAACACAGCTCCCATCCCTTGATACGACGCATCCGTGTAAACTTGAAAGCCCTCCTTCCCAGATGGAAGAGCTAGGATGGGTGCAGTCGTCAATCTGTCTTTCAACTCTTGGAATGCAGCTTCGCACTGGGGTGTCCATTCAAACGGTACACCCTTCTTGGTCAGCGTAGTAAGGGGAAGGGCGATCTTCGAGAAGCCTTTCACGAACTTGCGATAGTACCCGGCAAGTCCAAGAAAGCTTCGTATGTCGGCCGCTGACTTCAATGGCGACCACTCCTTCACGGCCCGCACCTTGGCCGGATCTACTGCTAGCCCCGCCCCACTAATCACATGGCCCAAGAACGCGACCTCTCGAAGCCAAAACTCACATTTGCTGAACTTGGCAAACAAAGTGTGCTCCTTTAGTTTCCTCAGCACTAAAGTTAGATGTTCGGCGTGTTCTGCTTCAGTCTTGGAGTAGACTAGGATATCATCGATGAACACGATGACAAAGATGTCCAAATAAGGGCCGAACACCTTGTTCATCAAGCTCATAAAGGCGGAAGGGGCGTTTGTGAGCCCAAACGGCATCACGGTGAATTCATACAAACCATATCTCGAACTGAACGCCGTCTTCTGAATGTCATCTTCTTGTATCCTCAGCTGATAATATCCCGAACGCAGATCTAACTTGGAGAACCAATACGATCCCACCAATTGATCGAATAATTCATCAATGCGCGGTAGGGGGTAGGTGTTCCGCACCGTTAACCGGTTCAACTCTCGATAATCAATACATAACCGCAAGGTGCCATCCTTCTTTTTGACGAACAAAACGGGCGCTCCCCAAGGCGACGAGCTTGGGCGAACGAACCCTGCTTCCACCAATTCCTGAAGCTGGACTCTAAACTCTGCAAGTTCCTTCGGAGCCATTCGGTATGGAGCTCGCGAGACGGGCTTGGCACCCGGAATTAGCTTGATTTGGAAGTCCACTTCCCTATGCGGGGGTAGTCCTGGCAATTTCTCGGGAAATACCTCGGGAAATTCTCGCACCACCCGCACATCCTTGACCTCTAATGTCAATTTCTTCAACTCGAAGCAAATTACATAGACCTCGTCCCCTTCCATATGAGATTTCATAACTTGGATTGAAGATAATAATTTACGGGGTGCGAATTTAATACCTTGGAAGATGACTTCCGAGTCTCCATGCCTCAACATAACTTGCTTCTCCGCACAATTGATCCTGGCGTGGTGCCAGTCCAACCACTTCATGCCCAGGATGAGATCGAACTCCGGGATTCTTAACACTGTAGCCGGAGTTTCAAAGAACTTTCCTCCAATAAGGGTGTCGAAGTCGCAACTTGCTGACGACGTCATCTCAGAGCCGTCCGGAAGGCGCACCCTTTGAGTAATGCCCGTGAAGTGTTGCACTCCCTCCAAGTCCTTCACGAAGTCCTCCGAAATGAACGAGTGAGACGCACCCGTGTCAAATAACGTATAGGCGGGTCTCCCGCTAACCACGACAGTGCCTAGGTTCCAAAAGGGGTAATCACTATTCAGAATAGCGCGTATCATTTGTATCATAAATCCAACAAGTCATATAATATTAAAACAATTTTGCACGTACCGGTGATGACTTCCTGCGGATTTCTCTCCTGAGTCATATCCAATGCGAATACATGCTCCCGTGCATGTCCTTGATTTCTCCCTGGTGGTCCTCTTCCTCGGCCACGCATGTGCCCTCTTCCCCGTTGAGCTACTGGAGGGGGAGCAATAGGGGCACCACCGATCAGTCGCGGGCAAACTCGTCGGACATGCCCCGGTTGGTTGCACTCAAAACATATCATCTCACGCCGGCCCCCAGGTTGTTGATAATATTGCTGCTGCGGTGGTGGTGGTAAAGGTAGTGGTTGCGGAGTTGGGTACTCCACCCGATAGTTCCGGTTGACCCACCGACCGCCTCTGTGGTTTCCCCTTCCTCTGCCATGATCATTCCACCTTCTATTACTAGGGCCGACTTCAATTACTCCTTCCGCAGGTCTCTTGCCACATCCCATGTGGTCCGCCTCCAGTCTCTTTGCCATGTCAATGATTTCTGCCAGGCTTCCATCGGCTATAAACAAAAGGGCCTGCCTCAGGGGGTCCCTTAACCCTTTGTAGAAGCGCTTCGCATAGCCTCTATCGTCCAACTCATAGGAATCGGCAAACCTAGCGAGGTGTTGGAACTCCCTCTGGTACTCCGTTACCGAATTCGATCCCTGCTTCAGCTGCAGAAATTTTTCTTCAAGTCCATCCCGAGCAGAAGAAGGGATGAAGTGCTCCAGAAAAGCCTCGGTGAACTCGTTCCAACCGATGTCCGTGTACAACCGCCCTTGGAAGATGGAGCCCATGATGGACTTCCACCACCTTTTGGCGTGCAGCTCTAGCAGCGTCACTACCAATGTCACCGCCATGCTGTTCGGACATCTTATGCCAGCCATCAATTCCTGCACGGTATCAAGCCATTCCTCGGTGCGCACCGGCGATTCTGTCCCAAGATAGGCAGGAGGGGACAGGGCACGGAAGGTGCTCAACCAGTTGGAGCTTGGCGCTTGTTGCTGCACCGGAGCTTGCTGGGCTTTAAATGCATCCAATATGGCTGACAGCGTTTGTCCCAGTTCCGACTGCTGGAATTGTGAAGGGACGGAAGGGGTAGGAGTGCCCCCAACCGGCTCCACCTGCGCTGGGACCTATACGCAAGGTACAAACTAGGGTCAGGTTGGCTAAAACTAATGTCAAAGTTGGACAACTTAGTGTGAATTACATATGGGCACACCACTGCTTCCGCTAAGTCGGTTTGTCCCCAAACCGACTAATCGAACGGGAGTGGCCCATTGTTACCTGACTGCTGTAGGTGAAGATCGGCTTAGTCTGATACCATTTGTAAGACCCCCCTCCCGGAACACAACACACGGCACGAGGGGAGTCTTATGCCCGAAATAGCCGCCTTGCGGTAGCACTAATGCACGGGTTAGCCTTTACCACAAGACGCCTATTCCGCCGGCTGCAATCCATATCACAACAATTATGCCAACCCAACCATAACAGAAAAGTAAAACTAAAAGCAGTTCAGTTCACAGCTAAGTTAAAGTCCAAAATAGCGGAAGATAACAAGCACAACATGCTTGTACAAATAAACAAGAGTCTAGAAATGTTTTGCCAAACGGCTACATGAAAACACTCACTACTGTCACTGACGGTGCCGATGGCACCACCACCTCAGGTCCTATCATCCGGGCCTGGCTGTCCTGCTGCATAGTCCGTTGCCGCTCTACCTGCGGGGTTTCCTCCTAAAAAGGAAGACGTAGCAACCGTTAGTCATAAGACTAAGTGGCTTCACATCCGCTCCCCCGGCGACTCCTCGGCACCGGGCGGAGAAAGGAACAAGGTACAATATGTATATATATATAAGCAAGTAAACAAGCAGGTGACAGTAACTATAGTGGAGTATAAGCTACGCTACACAACTAGCAGTTTTACAAATATCAATAGTAAATGACAGTAGGTATAAGTACTCAGAATAGTAACTTAACTTATAAGAGTGCCCATACAAACTTATAAGTTAAGGATCGGCTTAACAGTAAAGTAACTCATCGTATAAGAGTGCCCATACAAACTTATACGATGAGGATCTTGTGTATGCAATGAATGACATGTTATGAATGTTATGTTATGACCGACTCATGCGCACGCACATGCAAGTTGCTATGTCGACACAGACTAGAAGTTCCCACTTTTCGAGCAGGTAGCTAACCTCTCAGGCGTCGTCCGTCGTGGCCAGACGGCGACAGTGGAGCGGGCGTCTCCACTACTAGGTGGTATCACACTACCTATCCTAGGCCCCCGTACGCCTCAACGCTAAGAACACAACAGCGGAGCTCACATGCGTACTACGGCTCAGAAGGGGTCTTGGGTAAATGTGCACCAAGAACACAGCCCAACCTGGCCTTTGATTTCGAACCGGATGGAACCTCGGAAACGCACGAGGTGCAAGCCCAACCGTTCTCATGGCACGGAGGAGATCTCGGGTTATGGACACCAAGTATCTAACCCTACCGCCCAAGGTCTACCCATTGGCTCCCATCGGTGTGACGACTGGCGAACCCGTAGACCTGCCACATTCATTATCTCAACACCGCGACACGATGAATCGTCGCACATCACATGCCCCAAAACAACTCACTCGATGCTACCCGTAGGGAGACTACCACTCTAAGCATCGGTTGTTAATAAACCCCTTGGGCTCGGATTACGGTTACAAAATACTCCTCACATAGTGTTCATCATATTCACGTCCCTCTATTCACTGATTTCACCTCAATACTTCGCATAATTAATATGTTCAACATCAAACTATATAAATAAATTCAATACCAATCTCAACTCTTAATTACTAGCCTTCCCATCCAATCCATTTCTCTACCATTGCATGGTTATCCCTTATTACACAACCAAATGAGTAACCATACTAAATTATAGTAACAACGACATTATAGTTATATGGGAGCAAGATATCACATGAGCAAATCACAATCATTGCAAGAGTGCTAACATTATAATTTAACAAGTGCATTAACATAGGATAGTCCAATACTAAAACTGGGATTCCCGGAGCTACAGGAATCCGATCACAATGCACAACCCCTCGTTGGAAAGGTATTCGCGAGGGCTACGACTTTCGTGTTGAGTCGATCACCCAGATCTGGTTGCAACATACCAGAAATTCAACTCGAATGCGTATAGGAAATAGTTTCCTGTACAGGAATTTTCCCGAACGCAGCGGACTCGAACCAGCTTTCCCGTGGCTACAGGTATCGCATGGAAACGAGCAACCACTCGTTGGAAAGGTAATTTCGAGGGCTACGACTTTCGTGTTGAGTCATTCACCCAGATTTGGCCAGAACACCTCCGAAATTGGCCACGAAGGTCGCAGCGTGCAGAAATCAGATTTCTGCACGCATCTTAAGGCGAGATGAACGGCATCCGTTCATCTTCTTCCTTGCAACGGCCTCGCATAAACTTCTCCAGAAATCACCCAGCCTTATTTCTCCTTTCAAAGCCAAACCCTCAACGAAAACCCCTCTCATCTCCTCTTTGAATGATGAGAAGGTTGAGGGAGACTAAACCTAGAAAACCTAGGTATGGCTTTAACCTAAGAACTCTCCTCCTCACATCAAGACTCTATGGAGTCGATGTCTCTCCTAACATAACTATAGATCTAGCACCAAGGGAGAGGGGAGGAAGCTCACCTCAAGTCCAGCGGTACCACCATGGCCGGCCATGAGCCTCGCACTCCTTCGCGGCGGCATTATTTTTCCCTTGACGATGGCGGCGTTTTGATTCCTCCAAAGATGGCTCCGGCAAGCTCTTCCTCCTCCTCCAGCCAAGAACTCTCTCAGGAATTTCGGGGCAGAAGAAAGGAGAATGAATGCTAGGATTTCCAACTTTTTCCTTTTTATACATCGCAGACACGGGTAGGCACACGGCCGTGTTCCTACCCGTGTTCAGGTGACACGGCCGTGTGGCATGCCGTGTCTAGGGCCGTGTTCCTCCCAGATCCACTTTCTGCCGGGTCAGGGTTGCGGCACACGGGTAGGGACACGGCCGTGTCCCGACCCGTGTCCTTGGCACACGGCTAGGGACACGCCCGTGTCCCAACCCGTGTCCTTGGCACACGGCTAGGGACACACCCGTGTCCCAATGCCCGTGTACCTCTCTGACTGGGAGCCTATTTTTATGAGGCACACGGGTATGGACACGGCCGTGCCCATACCCGTGTCAGCCAGAAATGCTGTTTTGCCTTGTTTTCCTCATTTCCCGTACGTCCGCACCTGTTCACCCACATCCCCCATTGGGCTCACCACAGCCCCCTTGACTCAAATACGCAATCAAGGGGCCTAGCGCGAATTGGGACGTTACAGACCCCCTTATCTTAGGGTGAGTCATCGGGAGCGCAGAATGAGGCTGTAATTGAGAGCCTGCGACAGAGTATCGATTCCTTGAGCAGGCAGTTGGTGGAGGTGCGAGCCCAGATCTAGTCTCTGGTGGCAGTTGTGGCAGGGAAGACTCAGGGAGTGCAAGGCCCTACAGGAGGGTTAGTTGTGGCAGGTCAGATGCAGTTTACGAGACTTATCCCTCCTACTTATGATGGGAAGGTAGATTTCATGGTCATAAATGATTGACTGATCTCAATGGAGGAGATATTCTCGTACTTCGATATTGCAGATGATGAGAGAGTGATGATAGACGCCTATCAGCTCAAGGGTTTGGCTAAGTGTTGGTGGCTTAGAGAAAAGGAGAGCTTGGTAGCTGGTTGCTCTTGGGAAGTGTTCAAGGAAATGCTGCTGAGGAAGTTCTTGCCTTCGGTCGAGTGTGACCGTCTTATGAACGAATTCCTTCACCTGAAGCAAAGGCAACTCACGGTTGGTGAGTATGAGATAGAGTTCAGCAAGTTGAGCTGGTTTGCTCCTAGGTTGGTGAGTGTTGAGGGTGAACGAGTCAAGCGATTCCTTGGTGGCTTGAGGAGTGAGGTGCAACAGTTGACCAATGCTTATGGATCGGAGACCAATGCAGGGGTAGTGGAGGCTGCTCTGAAGGTGGAGGCTATCGAGATCACAAAGAGCAGAGACCAGCAAATAAGGAAGGACAAGAGGACGTCCGTCGAGGAGAAGAAACCCCAGGTACCCAATGCTTCTTTGGGAAAGAAGAGCAAGGTGGTGTGTAGCTTCTGTGGTCGGTCAGGCCACCCTGTTGAGAGGTGCTTCAAGAAGGCAATAGCTCAGAAGAAGGAGCAAGTTCATGCTATTCAGGGTGCTCCTAGGAGGGATGTTTTCTGTTCTGTTTGCAAGTGACCCGGGCATGATGCTGCCAGTGTTGGTCTAAGGATAAAGTCTGCTATTAGTGTGGGCAGAAGGGTCACATCAAGTCTAGGTGTCCTCAGGTCCAGCCTGCTCTTCATGCAGTTCCACTTCAGGCTCTACCTCCACCTCAGCATGTGGAAAAGGGTAAAGGAAAGCTGAATGTGATCTCTTCTGAGGAGGCCCAAGCTTCGACTCAGGTCATCTCAGGTTAGTTGTTTCTTTTTCCATCTTGGAAGTTTTATTTGTTATAATGGTTACAATTGGGTTTTGGTAGATCCTTAGTTGTATATACTCCTATAAGGAAATTTAAGGTGAAGAACCGTTGGGCGCGTGTTCTGCTTGACTCCGGCGCTACCCACTCATTTGTGGCTAGAGCCTTTGTGGAGCGACATCGGTTAACTCTAGGTCAAGTTCGCGATACCTTCCGCGTCAAGTTCCCGTCTGGTGAATCTATGCTATCAGATTTGGGCATTCTAGATTGCCCTGTTTTGTTAGGGGATATTCTTGCCAGGGCAGACTTGAAGATGATTCATCTGGAGGACTTCGATGTAATTCTGGGCATGGACTGGCTGTCTAAGTATGATGCGGTCATTCAGTGCAAAGGGAAGCGCTTGGACTTCATCAAGGACAATGGTCAACCGGGAAGCGTGTATGCTGATCCGTGTCAAGATTCTCCTGTCATTTCTGTGGTATGTGCTCAAGGGTTGTTTCCTTCTGGTTATTTTGCTTGTTTAGTCTCGGTGGTTGGGACCGCTGTTGGTATATAATGCTTAGAGGAGATTCCCGTTGTTCATGGTTTCGCTGATATGTTTCCTGATGACCTTCCTGGTCTTCCTCCTGATCGGGATGTCGAATTTGTGATAGATTTGGAATCGGGTACGTGTCCTATTGCTAAGCCGCCGTACCGGATGGCCCCTCGTGAGCTAGAGGAGTTGCGAGTGCAGTTAGATGAGTTGTTGGCAAAAGGGTTTTTCAGGCAGAGTTCGTCGCCTTGGGGTGCTCCTGTTCTATTTGTGAAGAAGAAGGATGGGTAGATACGGCTTTGTATCGAGTACAGGGAGTTGAACAAAGTCACTATTAAGAACAGGTACCTTCTGCCAAGGATCGATGACTTGTTTGATCAGCTGCGCGGTAGCACAGTGTTCTCCAAGATCGATCTTCATTCTGGCTATCATCAGCTTAGGATCCGTGAGGTAGATATTCCACGGACTGCTTTAGATCGAGGCATGGTCATTTTGAGTTCTTGGTGATGTCGTTTGGATTGACCAACGCACCATCAGCTTACATGTATATGATGAACCGGGTGTTCAAGGATTTCCTAGACAAGTTCGTTGTGGTTTTCATCGATGACGTGCTGGTCTATTCTCGCAACGCTGAGGAGCATGAGCAGCATCTGCGCTTGGTTCTATCGGAGTTGAGGAATCACAAGTTATTCGCCAAGTTGAGCAAGTGCAAATTTTGGTTGCCTCAGGTCTCGTTTCTGGGCCACGTGGTGGACAGGGATAGGATCTCGGTCGACCCGTAAAAGTACACAGTAGTGATGGATTGGAGTAGGCCGGGCACGCCCAAGGAGATCAGGAGCTTTCTAAGGTTGGCCGGCTACTACAGGATGTTCGTGGAGGGTTTCTCTACCCTAGCTGCACCTTTGACCAGGTTGACTCAGAAGAATGCGGCCTTTATTTGGAGCGAGAAGTGCGAAGAAGCCTTCTAAGAGCTCAAGAATAGATTGTGCACAGCTCCCGTCCTGACCCTACCCACTGAGGGTGTGGAGTATGACGTTTATATGGATGATTCGCATGTTGGTCTAGGTTGCATGTTGATGCAAGTAGGAAAAGTGATTGCGTATGGGTCATGGAAATTAAATACTCACGAGAGAAATTACCCGATGCATGACCTTGAGTTTGCAGCGATTATATATGCGTTGAAGCTGTGGAGGCATCTACTTTATGGGGCTTAGTGCAAGATCTTCACTGATCACAAGAGCCTAAAGTATGTGTTCACGTAGAAGGAGTTAAATCTGCGCCAGCATCAGTGGCTAGAGTAAGTGGTCGATTATGATGTAGAGATCTAGTACCATCCAGGCAAGGCCAATATGGTGTCCGACGCCCTGAGTCGAAAGACGGGGAATATCTTTAATCTCTCCGCCGACCGTTTAGTGGAAGAGTTCCTCCTTATGGATATCTCAGTGGGATGTTGTGGCAAGCAGAGTAGTTTCGCAGTGGCAGAGCCGTCTTGGATTTCCCTTACTAGGTTTCACCAGAAGGATGATCCGGACCTTCTGCACTTATACCTCAGGACTGAGAGAGTGGAGTTGCCGGATTTTTCCATAGATGATGCGGGTACTTTGAAGTACCGCGGCATATTTTGCATCCCTGTTGTTGGAGACATCAGGGGTATGGTATGCAAAGAGGCTCATGAATCCAGTGTTGCCTACCATCCAGGATCTACAAAGATGTATCATGATTTGAAGAAAATTGCCTGGTGGTATGGCATGAAAAGTGATATAGCCCGATTTATTGCTGAGTGCCACACTTGAAAGCGTGTGAAGGCCGATCAAGGAAGGCCTGGTGGCAAGTTGACTCCATTAGATATCCCGACCTGTAAGTGGGAAAATATTTCTATGGACTTCATAACGGGCTTACCGAAATCTCCAAGGGGATTTGATTCTGTTTGGGTTATAGTGGATAGACTGACGAAGTGTGCTCACTTCGTGCCGTATAAGATCGACTACCCGATGAAGAAGATAACAGAGTTGTACTTGAATGAGGTCATCAGATTGCATGGTGTGCCTGTTAGCATCATTTCTGATCGAGACTCCCGGTTTACTTCTCTCTTTTGGCAGAGTCTGCAGGAGGGTTTGGGTACCGATCTGAGGTATTCTACTGCTTACCACCCACAGACCAATGGGAAGACGGAGTGGGTGAACCAGATAGTTGAGGATATGATTAGATGCTACATTCTAGACCACGGTGGAACGTGGGATGAGCGATTGCAACTTATGGAGTTTGCATACAATAACATTTATCAAGAAAGTTTGCAAATGGCTCCGTTTGAAGCGTTGTATGGGAGGCGCTGCAGAACTCCCCTATTTTGGGCTGAGGTAGGTTAGAGACCCTTGTTGGGTCCGGATGCGCTCAAGGAGATTGAAGTCGCAGTGAAGCTTATTTGAGAAATGCTTCGTATAGCTCAGGAGAGATACGAGAAGAACGCCAACCGACGTAGGTCTGACTTGGAGTTTTCTATAGGGGACCTTGTGTTTCTTAAGGTTTCCCCGATGGTTGGAGTTAAGAGGTTCGGTAAGAATCGGAAATTGGACCCTAGGTATGTGGGCTCGTTTATGATTGTTCCCCAGTTGGAGCCTAATCTCTCTTTTATTGAAGTGTCGGTCCGCATTTTGGATACTCATGATCGGGTGCTGCGAAGGAAGTCCATCCCGATTGTCAAAGTTCTATGGAAGAATCAGGGTTTGGAAAGCGCGACTTGGGAGTTAGAGTCGGCTATGAGGGAGGCTCACCCTCAACTGTTTCCCTGATTTGATTGGTTTGTTTCCATCTTGTAATGTTTGGCTTATTACTTTTCCTTCTGTAGTAGAAGTATTGTGCGTAAAGTTTCGGGACGAAACTTTCTTTTAGGGGGAGTGACTGTAACGCCCCCAATTTTTCTGCGATTATTTAATTCTCGTTTGGCGTTACGTCTACGTGTTTTCTTGGCTTGTGCAATCTGTGGAGTATGGTCTTAACTCCTTAGAACTTGGTGGCCTATTTTGTAGCCTATTGGCAAGATCACCCTAGCAAGCCGAGTCGTTTTGGGTGACCCGGTGTGGCCTCTTGAGGGATGCTTGTGTTTTGTCTTCGGATGGGTATAACTCGAGTTCTGTTCGTCGAAAGTTAATTTCGACTTCGTCGTTGCGTTCGTAGCATGTGTATTTAGCTACGGAGTGAGTTTCCTCGAATTCCGAGGTAGTTTGGTTTTCGCATCGTTTTGGGTGTGCTAATAATAAATGCAAATTATAACTATTAGGCTAAGTGTTTGAAATCGGCGGCTTATGAGGCGGTTAAGGCTGATTAGGCGTGATTGGATTCATTTAAAAGCCTTAAGCCAAATTAGCAGGCCCATTCTTCCCTTTCCCGAGAATCGTCGCCTACTCCTGTTCGCGGAAACAAAGGAAAATCGCCGGACCTGCTACCCCCTTCGGACGGCGATTCCGGGAGCGTTTGTGGGCGGATTTCGATTCTAAGATTGGATCTGGATTGCTCTAGCTCAAACCTTCGTTTCTACGATAAGAGATTTGAGTTTCGTATGGTTTTTAGGAGGTTTGGATTTTTGGTTTTTGCTCTTTCCGCCATTAAAGCTCGGGATGTGCTGGCTAGGTGTTACTGCTTCAGGTGTCGAGGGAGAGGAAGGGCTCGAGTGAAGCTTTGCTGAAAAACCGAGGCAAGTGGTCCTTGCACTTGCTGTTTTGATTTTCCCCCTCTTAACTACCCGGTTAGCCCTAGGATAGAAGCCAAGCTTTTCTCTTTTTGTTTGCTTAAAACTATGTGCTTCAGTTTCCCTTTATGAGCCCCCCTCCTTGTGCTATTTTTGCTCAACCCGCTGGTTGTTTTTGCCATTTAGACTCTAGATTTTTGTTTCTGGTTTGGTGCTTTACGGGTGGAGCCGAGAAAAAGTGAGGGAGGTTTCTGTGGTAGTGCTCTTGTTAGAAACAGTCTTGGTAGGCTCTCGGGATTTGGTGTTGAGTGTGGTGCACACACTCAAATCCAAAAGTCGCCCGGGTTTTGCGTTGAGTGTGGTGCACACACTAAAAGACATAGTTTGGTCTTTTCTTTTGCGACTAGGTAGTGAGGCGATTGTGTGAGAAAATTCGTTTAAGTCAAAATCGACGGGAATCACTAAGTGATTCTCGCCGATTTCGACGAGTATGGTTAGTGGTTCCCGCCGATTCGGTGAGAATCAATCTGGATTATCGCTGATTCGACGAGAATCAATGTGGATTCCCGCCAATTCGGCAATAATCAATTTGCATTCCCGCCGATTTGGCAAGAATCAGTCAGCATTCCCGCCGACCTCTTCCTGTTGGCGTTGGTTTAGGGTTTTCCTGCGGTAAAGTGCCAAGGCGTTGAGTGAGTAGACCTCACTCAACGTCATAGCTGTTTTGGCATTGAGTGAGGTTAGCTCACTTAACGCCCCTGCCTCTTTTGTTGAAGGCGTTGAGGGAGTGGACCACACTCAACGCCATAGCTGTTTTGGCGTTGAGTGAGATTAGGTCACTCAACGCCAGAGCTGTTCTTGCGGAGGGCGTTGAGTGAGTGAACCTCACTCAATGCCAAGGTTATTTCTAGCGCTGAGTGAGGCTAACTCACTCAATGCCAAGGTCTAGTTAGGCGTTGAGTGAGTGGGGCTCACTCAACGCCATGCCGTGTTGAGTCATCTCAACGTCTTTCCCTTACCTTGATTTTCTCCCCCGAGTGAATTCCTTGATTTTGAGGTTCCTTGTCGGCTATATTTTCTTTCCCAAAGGCCGAATCGTGGGTCGTGGTTAGTAGTGGTGGTTTGAACCTCTTAATTGGGGAGGTGTTGTGTTATTTAATCAAGGCCACCCTTGTTTCTTTTATCTTGCTCTAGGTACGGGCTGGGCAAGGGGTTGGGAGGTCCCTAGTGCTTTCACATGTAGACCCCTGATCTTTGTTTCTTGGAAATAGTGGTTGGGGGACTGAGTTTTCCTCAAACCCGGATTCGCGATGTTTTTGCTACTACCATCTCTCACAGCTTAGGGTGTTAAACGTTTCTTCCTTGGTAAATTTCAGCATTTGGGCACATGGTAGCCTTGTTGACTCTGCAGCTTTTGGGCATAGTTATTGTTGTGTCCTCGCACTTAGTGCACTTTTTTTTGCCTTGCCTTGGGTAGTTGTGACTGTTACTGCTTTGTTTTCCTCTTTTATTTATCTTCTGATTGACACTTTCAAGCAGTTTTCTAGTTTGCTTGCTGAGGTATTCTTTCTTCTTTGAATGCCTCAGGTTCTGGATAGTAGCCGCTCTGACGGCTAGTGGTGCTGTGCTGTTGCTGGTCGTCTCTGGTGCTATAGAGATCAGTTCCTTGTTTCTGCGAGGTAGTTTTGGTGTTGTTTTTCTTACAGACATACATACTTGTCAGTTGGTTCATGTAAGTTTGTTGGCTCCCACTGGTAGTTTTTACCTTGATACTAGATATGTTACTTTTTGATGCTACCTTTCGGGAGCTAGTCTACTTGCTCTGGGGATGATTTATGCTAGGTTGCTAGTTACTTTTAAACCTAAAAATACTATTATAAGTATTACTCATGATCAGCATGTTTTATAAAAATCTTCACTGTTTTTCAAACAACGTAAAAAGATCATTTCTTTTATATATAAAGAATAAATTAATTTTAGGGTCTTGCATAGTATAAGTTGTCCTCTGGGGACACTTATGCACTCTTGTAGGATGTCAAACCTGAACAAAGTATTTTCCGCAGCGTATAAGTATAGTTTTTAAATTGTGGACTAGGTGATTCACCGAGCCGAGGGATACGACCTTTAAAAATATAACTGATTTTCTAATCATTTAACTTTTGAATTTTCATAAAGCATAGTTGATTGTGGTTTGCCTGAACGTCGGCAGTTATCCCCTGCTCGATGTGGCATCATGACGCGTGTTTTCTCCTACTCTAATAATTCGTTTTCCTCGGAGAAAATGTGGGTTATGACAACCACACACCTCATGCACTTGAAGAACATTATTGGTGTATCAGATTTCCTAGGGTCCCACCACCATCCACAGTCACAAACTTGATGGTCCAAACTTGAGCATTCTTGTCTTTCTGGCTCATAGCCTAAGAATCTCATTATGTCAATGATGAAAGACAAGTACTTTAGCCAATCTAGTACAAGAATGACATAACGTAGGTACGGATTTTCTCTTCTTCATTTCTCAAATCGCCATGATAACACCAAAAGCCAAAGCAATCAAGATGAAATATAGGATGCGATCAGCCTCCCCTTTCCTGTTTGGCTCTTGAAAGTATTTTTTTTCAAGGTAGTTAAAAACATAGAGGGGGGGTGAATAGGTTTTATGGTTTTTAATTAGTATTATTAACTTAGTGAGTAGTTAGTTAGTATATTAAAGCTTCCAAGACAAACCACAAAAGCACACAAAGAATTTATAGTGGTTCCCCAGATTATGGGTACATCCACTCTCCTCCCACCTTTTTAACTTCTTATTAGACAAAGCACTTCAAAAACTCACCTCCAAAGAGCTTACACCACAGAACCCTCAGGATCTCTCAGTCTCTTCCAAGACTTACAACTTATGCACAAAGCCCTACCTCAGAGCAAACTTGCTCCTACAACTTAGTGATCAAATGATCACCTACCTCTGGTGGTCGCTAAGCTTCGAAGAAAATGAAAGCAACCGAACTAGCAATCTATCTAGGAAAGTATACATATCAAATTGTAGCTAGGGGACACAAGTGTCATATTGAAATCCAAGAACTGTTGAGAAAACCTACTCACACGAAGGCTATTATTTTATCGACGGAAATTCTTTAGGTTTAAAGAGAAAATTGTAATTAAGGAAATAAAGCTAATGCTAGAAAGAGAACTACTGCAGTTAATTAAAGAGCTGTTAGAATCGATTACAACGAAGGGTTGAAACTATAGAATGGAAGAGTACTCGATCAAGAATCACCTCGGTAAGAGTAAACTAAGAAATGCGATAAAAACCTAAACTTAATAGGGTAAAGGTCCTTGACCATGGAGGTTTATAAAGCTTGAACATGCTTCTCTCGAATTTGTTCCCAACTAAGTTTAGGAAGGTCCGACCGACTCTTGTTTAAATCGGAGGCCTAAAGCTTGCTTTACGCTGTGAACCCCACATTTGGATTTTACTCCAATCCGGGAGATTTGGACGTCTTCCTCTCTCGAGGGGTGCGTACAACTCCCTTTACTCTTGAGTGCTCACTTCAAACTATCGAGCTCCCGGCTAGCCAAGAATGAAAACAAAGGTGGAGAATATAAATCAATGATATATCTCCAACCCAAAATAAATCAAGAGTAATTCAAGGTCTAAAACCCTAAAAAGGAAAGGTAAATTCAAAGCATCATAACTTAATCACTCGAATCTCAGATCAAGATCGAGTAAAAGGAGGATTAGTTTATCATAGTGAAGTGGAGGAGGGGGATGAGTAGTAAAGCATAATAACACAAAGTAAACAAGGAGCACTTATATTAATGAAGAAAGAGAGCAATACTTGAAATGAAAGATTACAATTGCAATGAAAATTAAAATCCTATTCTATCCCTACCATTATCAACTAGAGCAAGTGCAAAAATTTCAACAAAAGCTAAAACAAACTAAGCACTAAGCAAGGGTTAAGAAAATTACAAAATGAGAAAGAGAGCGAGAGGGAAGAAAACTAAAAAAGGATAAGAAACAAAGGGGCAGCACCTTCCCCTCTCATCCCAAACTTTTCTAAAATGCAGGGTGGAAAATTTATAGATTTTTCCACGGGTTATTCACGCCCTAGGTCATGCCCTAGGGAGGGCGTGTTAGGGGGCGTGAAATGCACGGAGTTGACCTCGGCCTCTGGATTTTGGCGGGAATGATGATTGCTCCTGTACGATGGTGGACACGCCCTAGGTCACGCCCGTGTAGGGGGCATGTCAGGCGCGTCAAGTGTCAATCGCTGGTCGGAAATCCATCTATCACCGGAAAAGGAGGGTCATGCCTTGGGTCACACCTGTGTAGGGGGCGTGATAGTACTGTTAGTGTGCTGAGGCAAAACAGCATTTAATGCGAAGACATGCTTCGGGCAGAGGGCGACACGCCCCGTGTCATGCCCTAGGACATGCACGAGGAGGGCGCATCAAGGGGCATGACAATGGTTTTTCCTGTTATTTTTTCTCTAGCATCATGCTTCCTCGGGATCGGGTGACATGCCCAGGGAGGGCGTGACAGGGGGCGTGTCAGGTCATTTTGGGCCGAAATTCTGGAAACCTGCCAAAAGACAAGAAAATGTTACTGGCAATAATATTTACATAAGAAAGATAAAAAAATAAACTAATAAGATAAGATAAGCGCAAAAAACTAGAAAATACACCTTAATAGTTAAGACTATAAAACGTAATATCAAAATCCTCCAAGCTTAAGCTTTACTTGTCCCCAAGCAAATATATAAAAATTAGATAACCATAAAATAGGACTAATCAAAAAATTCTAATTTTGCCTACAGAAGTAGTATGCAAAATTCTGAGTAGGGAGAAGGTTAAACCTAAATCTAAAATAATTATTTAGGTATGGTTTAACTTTTATAAACTTTACCTAACAAAAATAAATCATCCACAATTTTGATAAATTTCTTAAACAGATTTTAGTTAAGCAACAAAATAAAAAATGCATTGAGCCGTTACGAGATCCAAGCAACGCATTATAATTAAAATAATTAAATAACAAAAATCTAAGTTTAAATCCAAAACTAATACTAATTTACTTTTCTTCTTTTCTTAGTTATTAAATAAAATTCAAAAGCATGAATCAAAATAACTTTAATAGGACAGAAATGTTTGGTTTAGGATTATGATTAGGATTGGAATTCAACGATAAACGTGAAGGCTTAAAAATCACACTAAACCAAAATGAAAAGTTTCAAAATATTTCAACATAAACAAAATATTTTTCTTTCTTTTTTCTTTTCCATTTTTTTCTTTCTTTTTCAAAACAAACACCATAAATATTTTTATTTTCATTTTGGATTGGCCAAAAAAAAGAAAAAAAAAATTTTCAAAAACTTTTTCCAAAAATATCACAAAATAACCTATCATAATCATGAAAATTCTAAAATGAAAATCAAAAGGATAGCGTGATTAGGTAGGTTGGAAATTTTGGCTTTGGTGAAAATGATATTAAAAGAGGAGCTGTCAACTGAAATTGGAAAAAGGCTCAAATGCGGCTAACTAGTGGTGAAAGTTTTTAGGTTGGCAGGAAAGCTCAAACGAAAACAAAAACGGCCTAAATTATTTTCATGCTTTTAAATTTATTTAAAACATAGATTTGAAAATTTTCAAAAAACAAGTCCTAGATAATAAAAGAAGATTGATGAAATTATCTTGAAAATATAAATAATAGGTGACTAGGATCGTTCACATCTACTACGCTATTCAAAAGCTGACCTTACAAAAATTATCCAAGAAACCAAAAGGAAAATAGTGGATGATGAATTTTTGAGAAAGTAAAGAAAATAAATAATGAAAATGCGAGTTTTAGAAAAACGTTTCACATTAACATGCTACCGTGAATTAGAAATACAGCATGACCAACATTTTACTTGTGAAACATAATTAAAAAGGGCGATTAAAAATATTAATTAATTAAGTTGTTTATATGAGATTTTGAGAAAAATAAAACAAAAACAAGGGGCACTATTGAAATACCAAAATGTCTAAACTATTAAAGTAATGACAAAAAGCATATTTTTTAAATTTTGAAATATTTTCTATTTTTTGGATTTTTAAGATATTCATTTTTTTAAAATTTTGAAATATTTTCTAATTTTCTATTTGGATTTTTAAGATATTCATTTTTTTGGATTTATTGAAAAATATTCACAAAATCAAAATATTCACATATAGCAAAAAAGGAGGAAGTCATCCCCCATGCTTAAAATGGACATTGTCCTCAATGGCAAAAGAAGGGAATTGAGAGAGAGAGAGATTAAAATAGAAATGAATGTATAGAATTGAAAAACAGGTACTTCCCCAGATTTATTTGCTGCGAAAGCTGAGTGATACTGCTCTCCCTTGCTAGCGCCTTGGATCTTCATGAAATGCCTTCTTTAGACTTCGTGATGGATTCAGTAACGTTAGAGCAGGCGATCGCAGAAGCTCCATCTTATCGGAGCCGTCCGGGGCAAAAATTGCAAAATAAAGAAAACGGAAAAAAAATAACTTGGATTGCATCCCAAGAGCATCGTTTGAGCTCGATGCATCAAAAAAATATTGCCCAAAAACATTATGTCGAAAATAATAATTAAAGTTTTTAACAAAAACAAAATAGTTTGAAGTTAGGTAAAGTTCGTGCAGCAAAAATTTAACAATGTTCGGACTGACATCAACATAATCGGAAAAATAGAGTATAAGACGCTGCCTATTTACTTTGAGATTACCCTTATCAGGGTGTGAAAACAAAATAGCACCATAAGGAAAAACTTCTAAAACAAAAATGGCCCAGACCATCGCGACTTTAACTTGCCCGGAAATAAACGTATTCGTGAATTGTAAAGAAGAATCTAGTCACCCGGTTTAAAGGTTTTCGGATGCCTTAAGTGTTTATCGTGCAAACGCTTCGTCCGCGCTTTATAAAATTTATTGTTTACGTACGCGCAAGAGCGCCACTCGTCGTGTTCATTGAGTTGAAATTTTCTTAGGTCGCCGATAGAGTGGGGATCGAAGTTTAAAAAACTTAAGGCCCAAAAAGCACGGTGTTCTTGTTCTACGGGTAAATGACACGATTTTCAATAAACCAACCGATATGGCATACATCCGAGGGAGGTTTTGTATGGTGTTCAGTAGGCCCATAGAGCATCGTCCAATTTGGTTGACCAGTACTTCCTAGAAGTTGAAACAGTCTTTTCTAAAATTCTTATTCTTTCTCTGTTCACTACTTCGACTTATATGTTAGTATGGGGGTGGTAGGCAGTTGAAAGCTTATGTGTAATGCCGGATTTAATAAGGATTTTAGAAAACTGCGCATTACAGAAATGAGAACCCCTATCGCTAACGATGGCGGGCGGCATACCGAATGGAGAAAATAGTTTTTTAAAAATTGTAACTATGACTCGGGCGTCGTTCATAGGATGAGCTTGGGCTACGGCCCATCGAGAAACATAATCTACGACAACTAAAATATATTTATTTCCGAAGCTAGAAGGAAGAGGGCCAACAAAGTCAATTCCCCGGAAGTCAAAAATTTCCCACTCAAGGAAATAATTTTGCAGCATTTCATTCTTATTGGAAATGTTGCACGGCCGTTGGCAACTATCACACCTACTCACAAAGGCTTGCGCATCTTTAAATTGGATAGGCCAGTAAAAACAAGTGCAAAGCACATCGTGAGCCGTGCAAGTAACTTGATAGTGACCACCTGTCGGACCTTCATGTAAGTGTTTTAAAATATCTACTTCTTCATAATAAACACATCTCCTTATCACTTGGTCCGCACAGACTATGAAAAGATGCGGGTCCTCCCAAAAATAGTTCTTCAGCTCAGAAAAGAATTTCTTCTTTTGTTTAGAGGAGAACACTTTTGGGAGCACACGAGCAACTAAATAATTGGCAATGTGTGCAAACCAAGGAGAAAGAGAAGTGCTAATTGAAAGAAGCTTCTCATCAGGAAAATAATCTTTAAAAGATTTTTCAACTAAATTTTCAATATAAGGATTATCTACTCGTGAGAGATGGTCGGCAGCCAAATTCTCGGCTCCTCACTTATCACGGATTTCTAAGTCAAACTCCTGGAGGAGTAAGACCAAGAAAATAAGGCGCAACTTGGCATCCATTTTGGTAAGAAGATTTTTGAGGGCCGAGTGGTCCGTAAAAACGTTTATTTTTGAAAGTGTAATATAAGGGCGTAATTTATCAAAAGCGAATACTACAACGAGGAGCTCCTTCTCGGTTGTGGGGTAATTTTCCTGTTCAAATGTGAGCATCTTACTTGCATAATAGATGGGGTGGAAGTATTTACATATGCGTTGACCTAATACGGCTCCCACCGTGAAACTACTCACATCGCACTGTAACACCCCGAAACTCAAAAGAGGGACGGGTGATGTTTTAAGCCCAGTTTGGTTTTTGGAGCAGGTGTCACGGGCGTGTCACGGGCGTGTCACGGGCGTGTCACGGGCGTGTCACGGGCGTGTCACGGGCGTGTCACGGGCGTGACACAGGCGTGTTCGGCCTCGGGTCGTGCGGTCAACGCTTTGGCGGTCGATGCTAGTCGAGTTGTAGAATACGGCCTAGGACACGGGCGTGTCCCAGGACATGTCACTCCAGGGATTTTGCAAGTGTGGTACACGGGCCGTGACATGGGCACAAACACGGGCGTGTGAAATTTGACACGGGCGTGTCTGATGCCGTGTCACAAGGCCGTGTACCTCTCTGACTGCGAAATGTTGGTCGATTGCACACGGGGGGCGTGACACGGGTCCCGACACGGGCGTGTCGCAGGTGACACGGGCGTGTCGGAGGCCGTGTCAAAGGCCGTGTGCTGGTTTTTCGACTCGATCGAGACGGCGAGTGGGTAACACGGCCTGGCACACGGCCGTGTTGCAACCCGTGTTCGGCCCATATTTTGTGATTTTAGGCCGAATCGTGGCCGTCCGTTTCTTTGATTGAGATCCAACGGCTGGGGGCTAGATCTGAGGGATTAAACTCGGGAATAGGGTTTGAAACCCTCACTTTTCTCCTATCTTTATCTCTCTTGATTCTAGAGAGAAGGGAGAGCAAGGAGGAGGAAGAAGGCCAAGATCCGGCCGCCGGCGAAGCTTCAAAGGTCCGTTTCGCGAGAGGAGTTCAGATCCATGAAGGTGGGAGCGTTGCAGTGGTTTTCAACCGAGCAAATCTTCTCCATGTCAAGGAAGAGGGGACGGAAGGTAACGACACTTCTCCTCTCGGTTTTTGGATTTAGGATGCATGAATAGCATCCCCTTCCTTTCGTATTTTGAGCACCGAATCTCTCAAATGAGAGGGATTCGTGTAGCCTAGGTTCAAGAGGAACCTCCTGGTTGAGTATGTTCATCCCGGCATGCTTTGCATTAGAGATCCACTCCGTTAGCAGATTAGGCATTGTGGGTGAAGCCGTGGTCGCGACCGGTAGTCCGAACCGGTGATGTTGCATAGTGAGCTTCGGGGATTCGGTAGAAATCCGTTGCGGCAATACGCCATTGTATGTATGCGTTTTCCCACTTATATTTGAGTGAGTACTCGTGGTCGGAACCGGATAAGGTTAGCTCCGTGTTCTGCGGTAGATGGTTTCCTTGGAGCACGGGAATGACACGGTGCGAATGGTGATTGGGGTGGGAAAACCTTTGTTTGTGCTGTGCAAGGGCGCGGCTATGTCTCCGTGGTCGGCTGGCTATCCCGTGACGCACAAGTCATATGGGGGAAGTGTCCCGGCGAGACTAGCCCCTTGTGTGGACTGACGAGAATGTCGAGCGGAGGGCAAGCCCGGGCATTGTGGCCATGAGCGGGTGGGGTCCAGCAAGGCTTCTTAGAATCGGTCAGTGTGAGACAAAACCCTGACGTGCGAAGTCAGAATGTGCGGGCAAGCCCCGGGGTATATGACCCTTGTGCGGGTGGGGCCTTTGCAAGGTTCTGTGTGACGGCATGTGTGCCGTTAGGGACATGGTGGTTCCCTTGTGATTGCGGCTTTAAGCCAATGGGGAAATGAAAGTACCCAGTGTTTGATGTTGTGCTAGATGCATACGAGCTAGGGTGCCTTGGGTGAAACCCGGGTTGCATTCATGTTGCATAGTAGGCCCCTTTCACTTTGTACAAAACATAGAGAACATGTATGCTGTATGAGACATCCAAGCCTGTTTTACCGCTTTAATATATATATGCTCTTTTGGTATACGAAGTGCTAACTTGCAGGTGGAGTGGTACCCCGGGGTCCGTTAGGGACGGCCGGGAGGAGATGTGTTTGTTACACAGTAGAGGTCAGCCTTTGCTGACCCACGTTACTTCAAATCCTTACAGGGCAAGAATTGCGTGCAGGAGCTAGCGCGCCGGCGAAAAGCCCTAAGCCTCATGAAGTGTTGCTGTGTTTGGTTTCTCCTTTTGTGTTTGCTACTCTTGTTATGTTTATGTCCGGCTTGCATGCCGAGGTAGCCTAGGAGTGCTTGGCACATTTATATTTTTGGACTATTATTGTGTAAGGCCTTAAGGCCATTTGATACTCTACCATTTGTGGATAACTTCTGTCAGTTTGTTCTGTTTCCGCTGTGTTTGTCTAGAGTTTTGAGATTGGGTAGTTTTCATATCATCTTTTAATACTAAAGCTGTGGCGTCCGTATGTTGTGGGGACCCGACCGAACCCACATTATATGGCCTTTACAGGGGAGGTGTTACAATTTGGTATTAGAGGGAGGTTAGCGTTCCAATGAGAAGATTCGCGGTCGAAAGTATAAGTCGAGTCGCGTATAAGAAGTTATCCACATAGGAGTATCGCGGGACCATGAGTGTCCTTGTGTTCGAGTCTTACAATTAGAGACTGATTTGCGTTTTCTTGCTTGTGTTTAGAGTGCAAGCAACGAAGCTGGGACCTCGAGGCCAAGAGAAGAGCTCTCGGTAAGTAGTGCGACTGCGCAAGGTCCGCTAGGGATGGGGGTCACACCGGCCGACTTCTGCCGTATGCTTGCAGAAGCGATGGTGGCGGCCCAAGCTGCAGCGAAAAGCACAGGTAGCAGCTCCCGTTGCTCAAGTAGCAACTCCTGCTACCCCGGACACGGCAGCGACCGTGCCGGTTGAGGAAGTCAAGCGGGCAGAGCCGTAGGCCGAGAGAGTGGTTGTCGGGCATGGGGACCGGCAAATGAAGTACTTTCTGAGCTTCCACCATCCAACCTTCAAGGGAATCGGTACGCCCACAGATGCAGAGGATTGGTGGGCTAGAATTCAGGAGCTTCTGAGGGCGGCAGAGGTGCCCGAAAAGAAAAAGGCAGAGTTCGCAGCCTTTATGTTGGAGGGAGATGCCAAGTTATGGTGGGTGAGACACAGTAGCCGGCAATTTCTAGGACGCACACCGTCCATCGTGGAATTTGGGAATGCCTTCCTGAAGAAGTACATTCCCGCCTCAACGAGGTTAGCCCTCCAGAGGCAGTTCCTACATCTGGTGCAACGAGACAAGTCAGTGGATGAGTATGTTCAGGAATTTACTCGCTTGGGTCGTTATGCAGGGACGACCATGGCAGACGATGAAGAGAGGGACAATCTCTTCTATCATGGACTGAGGGAGAATCTAAGAAAACCCCTCATATCGATGAAACGTGCGGGTTTCAACGAATTGGTGGAGGCGGCCCGAATTTTGGAGAGTGACATGGAGCGATCCCAGCGTCGCAAGGGTTTCACACCCAAGCAGGAGGACGAGAAGAAGCCTGCTCAGTCCCGTGGAAAGACGAAGGGAGCCGATGGAAGAAGAAGCCTTCCCCATATAAGTCAGGCGAGAAAAGTAATTGGACGTCCGGAGGGTCACGCTCTAAGGGACCGCAGACGTGTTACAGTTGTGGCAAGCCAGGCCACATAGCAAGATTTTGTACCCAAGGGGGCGCTGAGCAAGAGCCAAGGCAGGAGCAAACCGTACGCTCCGGACCCAGTGCAGCAGAGAAGGGGAAAATGGCAGAGTCAAGTGCTTCTCGGTTTCAACCAGTGCAGCCAAGGGACTACAACCTTGGGCAACAAGAAGCAATCCGTCAACCTAATGTGGTGACAGGTACGAGAGTTCAACCTGCACCTTAGATTCATGTCTTTCAAACCTTTATGTTTGTTGCATGTGTGTAGGCTTTGTAGTGTTATCTGGGTACCCCGCTAGAGTACTTTTTGATACGGGAGCGTCACACTCCTTCCTTGCGGAAAGTTTCACCCGGAGGATTGGAGTTGAGTCCTTTGCAATGGACTCAGAGTCGAAAGTGCGCATGCCCAATGGGTCGTCTATGATAACCAGGACTAAAGGTCGGATTTGTTGGAGTCTTGAGGGAGTCGACTTCTTATTGGTAGCGGCGATCTTGCCGTTGTCCGAGTTCGATGTGATTTTGGGGATGGATTGGCTAGCAGAGCAGCATGCCAGTATCGACTGTTTGTCCAAGGTGGTAACCCTGAGGGGCATGGGGCAAGCAGAAGTCAAGTTTGAAGGCCTGCATGGAGTGACATGTTCCCTAGTTTCGGCAATTCAGTTAGTGCGAGCTGTTAACCAAGGAGGTGTAGCTCTAGTAGCGTTGTTGGAGGTTAGCCTTTCCAGGCTGTCTCTTGGAGAAGTGCCCGTGGTGGCGGAGTTTGGAGATGTATTTCCCGAGGAGTTACCGGGAGCACCTCCTCGGCGGGAGATTGATTTCTCCATCGAGTTTGTGCCCGAGGCTAGACCAGTGTCGCGTCCACCCTTCAGGATGGCACCAAAGGAGTTGGCCGAGCTCAAGGTTCAGTTGCAGGAGCTTTTGGAGCAAGGGTATATCAGGCCCAGCTCTTCACCGTGGAGTGCGCCGGTGTTATTTGTAAAGAAGAAGGACGGTAGTATGCGTCTGTGCATAGACTACCGAGAGTTGAACAAATTGACTGTCAAGAATAAGTATCCGATCCCTCAGATAGACGATCTTTTCGACCAGTTGGTGGGGTCGGTGGTGTACTCCAAGTTGGACCTGAAGTCCGGGTATTATCAGTTGCGGATTCGTGACGAAGACATACCCAAGACCGCGTTTGGTACGAGGTATGGTCATTTTGAGTTCTCGGTGATGCCGTTCGGGCTAACGAACGCGCCGTCCATGTTCATGGACTTGATGAACCGAGTGTTTCGCGAATATTTGGACTGGTTCGTAGTCATCTTTATCGATGACATATTGGTGTATTCCAAGTCGGAAGCGGAGCACGAGTCGCACTTGCGGACAGTGTTGCAAGTATTGAGAGAGAACCAGCTTTATGCGAAGTTCTCCAAGTGCGAGTTCTGGTTGGAGAAAGTGGTATTTCTAGGCCATGTGATTAGTGGGGATGGGGTGGCGGTAGATCCAACGAAAGTAGAAGCCATCAGAGAGTGGCCAGTTTTGAGGGCCGTGGCGGAGGTCCGAAGTTTTCTTGGACTAGCCGGGTACTACCGAAGGTTTGTGGAAAACTTTTCGCGGATAGCTCTACCCCTCACTTCACTAACTCGTAAGGATCAGAAATTTGTATGGACTCAAGAGTGCAATGAGCCGTTTGAAACCCTGAAGGAAAGGCTAATGACGGCGCCGATCCTAAGTCTACCAAAGGGGACCGAAGGGTTCCAGATTTTCAGCGACGCATCCGGATGCGGTTTAGGGTGCGTGTTGGTACAGCATGGTAGTGTGATAGCTTTTGGGTTGAGGCAGCTGAAGCCTCTTGAGAGAAATTACCCCGTCCATGATTTGGAGTTGGCGGCGGTAATTTTTTCTTTGAATTTGTGGAGGCACTACGTTTATGGTGCAAAGGTGGAGATCTTCACGGACCACAAGAGTCTGAAGTATCTCCTAGATCAGAAGGACCTAAATATGCGGAAGCGTAGGTGGGTCGAGTTCCTTGGGGACTACGAGGTGGCGATTAAGTACATGCAAGGGAAAGCCAATGTGGTGGCAGATGCTTTGAGTAGGAAATACTCGGGGCAAGGAAATTGGATTGAAGCTCACGATGAGCGGTTAAGGTGGGACTGGGAGTCCCTTGGTTTGGAATGTGTGGCAAGAGGCGAGTCTAGTGTGGCTCGACTAAATTGGATTGAGATGCAGAGTGACTTATGCGATCGTATTCGGGAAGCGACCCATGTAGATGCGGAGTTCCAACCTTTCGTGGAGGAAGCTCTAAAGGGTGAGGGTAGCGCCTGGGAGATGGTTGATGGATTCTGAGGAAGGGCGGAAGGATTTGTGTACCGTAGTTCGGCAAGCTCCCCGAGGAGTTGATGTTTGAGGCCCACTTCACTAAGTACTCCATTCACCCGGGCAGTACAAAGATGTACTTGGATCTGAAGAAGTCCTATTGGTGGCCGGGGATGAAGCGGGACGTAGCTTTGTGTGTGAGTCGGTGCCAAACTTGTGCCTTGGTGAAGGCCGAGTGTCAGAAGCCGGGCGGGTTCTTGAAGCCTCTTCCAATCCCCGAATCGAAATTTGATGACATCTCCATGGACTTTGTGCATGGGTTGCCTAGATCGCAGCAGGGTAATGATGCCATTTGGGTGATTGTGGACCGCTTGACCAAAGTGGCACATTTCATCCCAAACCGGAAGGAGGACGGTGTGGAAAAGTTGGTGGAGTTGTATGTCCGCAATATTGTACGACTTTATGGGATTCCGAAGAGTATAGTCAGCGATCGGGATGGATGTTTCACGTCTAAGGATTGGCGGTTGGTGCAGAAGAGCTTGGGCACAAAACTCAAGTTCAGTACGGCCTTTCATCCTCAAACCGATGGGAAAACTGAGAGAACGAACCGTACTTTGGAAGATATGCTAAGGATGTGTACTCTCGACTTTGGCAAGAAGTGGGAGGATCACCTCTTCATGGTGGAGTTTGCGTATAACAATAGTTACCAAGCTAGTATCAAGATGGCGCCATACGAAGCTCTGTATGGGAGGCGGTGTCGAACACCGATGTCTTGGACAGAGGCGGGAGACACCAAGCTTTTGGGGAAATAAGTGGTAGCCGACGCTAGTGAGCTAGTGCGGACCATCCAAGAGCGCATGAAGGTAGCTCAAGATCGGCAGTCGGAGTATTTCAATGCTCGCCACAGGCTTGTGGAATTCGCTGTGGGCGACTGGGTGTATCTTAAGATCAAGCCGTTCAAAGGCGTTTCGCGAATTCGCCGACTCAAGAAGCTGAGTCCGAGATTTTTGGGACCATTCAAGGTCATCGAGCGAGTGGGAGAGGCAGCGTACCGGTTGGCGTTGTCCATAGAGCTAAGTGGATTGCATGACATTTTTCACGTCTCCGTCCTGAGGAAAGCGTTGTTAGAAGCCAGCGTGGTGATTGAGCTGACGGCAGTGCCGGTAGAGGAAGACTTGAGGACGCGAGTTCGTCCAATCGGGATAGAAGACTCAGAGGTTCGGCAATTGCAGAATAGGGAGGTCAGACTCGTAAAGGTCCGTTGGGACAACTGTGGTTGCGAGGATCTCTTATGGGAGCGAGAGCAGGCCATGCTGGAGGAGTACCCCGAGCTTTTCTCCTCAGGTACTTTTTAGTTTTGTTTACCTTCCATGTTTTAAATTTCGGGACGAAATTCTTTTAAGGGGGAAAGAGTTGTAACACCCCGAAACTCAAAAGAGGGACGGGTGATGTTTTAAGCCCAGTTTGGTTTTTGGAACAGGTGTCACGGGGGTGTCACGGGCGTGTCACGGGCGTTTCACGGGCGTGTCACGGGCGTGTCACGGGCGTGATACAGGCGTGTTCGGCCTCGGGTCGTGCGGTCGATGCTTTGGCTGTCGACGCTAGTCGAGTTGTAGAACACGGCCTAGGACACGGGCGTGTCCCAGGCCGTGTCACTCCAGGGATTCTGCAAGTGTGGTACACGGGCCGTGACACGGGCACAAACACGGGGGTGTCAAATTTGACACGGGCGTGTCTGATGTCGTGTCACAAGGGCGAGTACCTCTCTGACTGCGAAATGTTGGTCGATTGCACACGGGGGGCATGACACGGGTCGCGACACGGGCGTGTCGCAGGTGACACGGGCGTGTCGGAGGCCGTGTCAAAGGCCGTGTGCTGGTTTTTCGACTCGATCGAGACGGCGAGTGGGTAATACGGCCTGGCACACGGCCGTGTTGCAACTCGTGTTCGGCCCAGTTTTTGTGATTTTAGGCCAAATCGTGGCCGTCCGTTTCTTTGATTGAGATCCAACGGCTGGGGGATAGATCTGAGGGATTAAACTCGGGAATAGGGTTTGAAACCCTCACTTTTCTCCTATCTTTATCTCTCTTGATTCTAGAGAGAAGGGAGAGCAAGGAGGAGGAAGAAGGCCAAGATCCGACCGCCGGCGAAGCTTCGGAGGTCCGTTTCGCGAGCGGAGTTCAGATCCGCGAAGGTGGGAGCGTTGCGGTGGTTTTCAACCGAGCAAATCTTCTCCATGGCGAGGAAGAGGGGACGGAAGGTAACGCCACTTCTCCTCTCGGTTTTTAGGATTTAGGATGCATGAATAGCATCCCCTTCCTTTCGTATTTTGAGCACCGAATCTCTCAAATGAGAGGGATTCGTGTAGCCTAGGTTCAAGAGGAACCTCCGGGTTGAGTATGTTCATCCCGGCATGCTTTGTATTAGATATCCGCTCCGTTAGCGGATTAGGCATTGTGGGTGAAGCCGTGGTCGCGACCGGTAGTCCGACCCGGTGATGTTGCATAGCGAGCATTGGGATTCGGTAGAAATCCGTTGCGGCAATACGCCATTGTATGTATGCGTTTTCCCCCTTATATTTGAGTGAGTACTCGTGGTCGGAACCGGACAAGGTTAGCTCCGTGTTGTGGGGTAGATGGTTTCCTTGGAGCACGGAAATGACACGGTGCGAATGGTGATTGGGGTGGGGAAACCTTTGTTTGTGTTGTGAAAAGGCGCGGCTATGTCTCCGTGGTCGGTTGGCTATCCCGTGACGCGCAAGTCATGTGGGGGAAGTGTCCCGGCGAGACTAGCCCCTTGTGTGGTCTGACGAGAATGTCGAGCGGAGGGCAAGCCCAGGCATTGTGGCCATGAGCGGGTGGGGTCCATCATGGCTTCTTAGAATCGTTCAGTGTGAGACGGAACCCTGGCGTGCGAAGTCAGAATGTGCGGGCAAGCCCCTGGGTATATGACCCTTGTGCGGGTGGGGCCTTTGCAAAGTTCCGTGTGACGGCGTGTGTGCCGTTAGGGACATGGTGGTTCCCTTGTGATTGCGTCTTTAAGCCAATGGGGAAACGGAAGTACTCAGTGTTTGATGTTGTGCTAGATGCATACGAGCTAGGGTGCCTTGGGTGAAACCCGGGTTGCATTCATATTGCATAGTAGGCCCCTTTCACTTTGTACAAAACATAGAGAACATGTATGTTGTATGAGACATCCAAGCCTGTTTTACCGCTTTAATATATATATGCTCTTTTGGTATACGAAGTGCTAACTTGCAGGTGGAGTGGTACCCCAGGGTCCGTTAGGGATGGCCGAGAGGAGATGTGTTTGTTACACAGTAGAGGTCAACCTTTGCTGACCCACGTTACTTCAAATCCTTACAGGGCAAGGATCGCATGCAGGAGCTAGCGCGCCGGGCGAAAAGCCCTAAGCCTCATGAAGTGTTGCTGTGTTTGGTTTCTCCTTTTGTGTTTGCTACTCTTGTTGTGTTTATGTCCGGCTTGCATGCCGAGGTAGCCTAGGAGTGCTTGGCACATTTATATTTTTGGACTATTATTGTGTAAGGCCTTAAGGCCATTTGATACTCTACCGTTAGTGGAAAACTTCTGTCGGTTTGTTCTGTTTCCACTGTGTTTGTCTGGAGTTTTGAGATTGGGTAGTTTTCATATCATCTTTTAATACTAAAGCTGTGGCGTCCGTATGTTGTGGGGCCCCGGCCGGACCCATATTATATGTCCTTTACAGGGGAGGTGTTACACGTACATTATGTCAAATGGAATGTCCCACACTGGAGCTATCATAATAAGGGCATTAATTAATTTTTATTTTATTAAATTAAAAGCAGTTAGGCAAAAGTCATCAATATGAATGGGGCTTCTTTTTCTAAGAGATGGGTAATGGGTTTGGTGATCTTGGAGAAGTCCTTTATGAAACGGCGGTAAAAGCCAGCGTGCCGTAGGAAACTTCTTATTGCATTGATGAACGTAGGCTGCGGCAGCTTCTCGATAACTTCTATCTTAGCAATGTCTACTTCAATACCTTTCGCAGTAATTTTATGACCCAAAACTAACCCTTTCCTCACCATAAAATGACATTATTCCCGATTTAGGGCAAGGTTAGTTTTTTCGCATCTTTCTAAGACTTTTTCAAGATTTTCTAAACAACTATCAAATGCATCATCGAACACAGAGAAATCATCCATGAATACCTCCATATTGCATTCTACATACTTGTCAATGATAGCGAGCATACATCGCTAGAATGTAGTTGGCGCATTGCACAATCCAAATGGCATTTTTCGGTAGGCGAAGGTGCCGAAGGGACAAGTAAATGTAGTTTTCTCCTGGTCCTTGGGAGAAATGGGGATTTGAAAATACCCCGAGAGACCATCGAGAAAATAATAAAAGCTATGTCCGGATAATCGTTCTAGAATTTGATCGATGAACGACAAGGGAATATTATCCTTACGGGTGGCATCATTTAACTTACGATAATCGATACACATGAGCCACCCCGCCACCGTCCGTGTCAGGATTAAGTCATTATTTTCATTTATAACTACAGTTATCCGTCCCTTTTTCGGCACTACCTGAACTGGGCTAACCCACTAACTATCTGATATAAGGTAGATAATTCTTGCGTCTAACAATTTCATAACCTCACCCTTTACGACTTCTTTCATGTTCGGGTTTATACGACGTTGAGGTTGTCTAGAGTTATGCCAATTATCTTCCATTAAAATTTTATGAGTGCAGAAGGATGGTCTTATGCCCTTGATATAGGAAATCTGCCAAGCAATAGCTCGTCGATGTTTACGTAAAACAAAAAGAAGTTTATCATTTTACGCATCCGTGAGGTAGGTCGAAACTATTACTGGCAGTTTGGAATTTTTTTTAAGAAGACATACTTGAGATGTTCAGGAAGTTCTTTAAGTTCTAAGGTTGGGGTTCTTCATAGGTGGTTTTAGAATTATTTCTTTTTCAAATACTAGGTCTTCGTAGACTTTTTTATATGGAAAGTTAAAAGGGGTGGGGCATGTGGCCATGGCGGCTTCTTACAGTGATTTAGTTCGAAGAGTAAAGGAGGGAAAAAAATCAGAAAACTCTTTGTCAAATTTAGAAAGGCGATATGAGGATTATTCACATAGGTGCAGCGATTCAGCTGTAAAAGTAGAGGAAGAACAAAAATCGGAAAATTCATTTTCAAATTTAGAGAGGCAATATGAGGATTCATCACTTAAGGCATCTATGAAAAAGCAAGAGTCATCATTTGCTAAGGTATTTTTCATCGAGGGGGTGATAGAGATAGTTACTTCATCGTCACCTACTTGAAGGAAGAGCTTACCATTGCTTACGTCAATGATAGCTCGGGAGGTGGCAAGGAAGGGTCAGCCAAGGATCAGGGGAACCTTGACGTCTTCTTCGATGTCCAATATGACAAAATCCATCGGGAAGATGAATTTGTCGACTTTTACTAAGACAACCTCCACAATTCCTAATGGGTACATAATAGATCTAACAACGAGCTAGATACTCATATGCGTGGGGTTGAGGATACAGATTCCTAAATTCTTAAACAACAAGAGGGGCATCAGGTTTATACTCGCACCTAAGTCGGCTAATGCGTACTTGACAAAAAGATCGCCAAAGACACATGGAATTGAAAAACTACCTGGATTGCTGATTTTCTTTGTCAAACCATTTGTCAAGACAGCAGAGCACTTGGCATTTAGGGTGACATGCGAAAGGTTTTCTAACTTCTTTTTATTGGTCAGGAGATCCTTAAGGTATTTAACGTATTTTGGCATTTGGGAGATTGCTTCATGGAAGGGGAGATTAATGTGGATTTTCTTGAATATTTCTTGGAAGCGGGAATATTGATCATCCTAACTTTGTTTGTTAAGTTCTGAAGGGTATGTCAGAGGTGGATTATTTTTAAAAATAGGAGGTGGAGTGAGATCTTTTTCTAAAATAGGGAGAGGGGTGGTAACTTCTTTTTCAACATAGAGTGGAATTTTTAAAACGGGAGCGAAGATTTGATTTTTTAAAACAGGGGTGGAGCTTGCCTCGAGCTCTTCACTAACCATATTGAAAACTTGCTTCCCACTCCGAAGAGTTATAACTTTCGCTTGCTCTCTCGGGTTGGGCTCGGTATTGGAAGGAAGAGACCCGGTGGGTCTCTCAAAGATAATTTTTGAGATTTGTCGTACTTGGTTTTCAAGTCTTTTAATGCTTCCGGTTAAGGTTCTTATAGCAGCGTCATTTGTGGTTATATATTTAGAAAGTAACTCCTCCAAGTTTGGAGTTTATGGATAGTTTTGAAGAGGTGGTGGTGGTGCAGAAAAATCATTTTGTGGTGGCGGGCACAATGCGTTCGAAGGATTACTCCACGAAAAATTCGGGTGGTTACGTAAAGCGGGATTATATATATTCAAAAAATTAAAACCAAGAGCATGAAAATTTGCAGTAGAAATATTATTAAAAGCATTTCTAGGCATATTATAAACATAATTTACTTGTTCGGGAGCAGGAGTTACAGATTCCCATACCTGAGGGACGGAGGTAGCAGTCATCTCCGTAATATTTTTCTTAAAATTTCTACTTATAGAGCGAGCTGGGAGACATTGTCAACTTCAAAGATACCTGTAGGTTTGTTTGGGTGGGACCTATGCATATTCCACTTATAAGTGTTCATGGCCATGTCCTTAGAAAGCTCAAGAGCTGCTTCCGGGGTTTTGGAGTTCAAAGTACATCCAGAAGCTACGTCTATCATTTGCTTTTATTTTGATTTAGCCTATTATAAAATGTCTGCACTTGTAACCACACAGGCAGCGCGTGATGTGGGCATCATCTTAATAATTCTTTAAATTTTTCCCATGTTTTATAAAAGGTTTCTGAATCTATTTGTCCAAAAGTGGAAATATCATTCCAAAGTTTTGAAGTTTTAGCTGGAGGAAAATACTTCGCCAAAAATTTTTAAGTTAATTCATTCCAGGTTGTGATGCTACTTTTAGGTAGAGTGTTTGGCCACTGCTTAGCCTTAGTTCTAAGAGAAAAAGGAAAGAGCCCTAGCCTAATCGCATCATTCGTAACACCAATGATTTTAAAAGTGTCACAAATCTCAAGAAAACTTGCTATATGTGCGTTCGGATCTTCATCTTGAAGTCCGTCATCTTGAACATACTGTTGCACCATTTGAATTATGCTCAGCTTCAGTTCAAATTTATTATTAGCTATCATAGGTCAAACTATGCTTGATTATGTACGCTCGAGATTCGGTCGTGCATAATAGGACATAGTTCTTTGCACGACTTCCTCCACGTGGGGTTCTTCCATTCTTAAAGTAGAAAATGACTCGGAATACTCAATCGGTATTTGGAGAGTAAGTCCTTGAAATTGTGATCTTCTCTGAGGAGTACGATCAATTTAGTGGTCCAAGTCCAAAATAGCCGACGGATTCCCGCGGGTCATGGACTAAAAGTAGAAAAGATGAAGAAAGAGAAATAAATAAACAGGAAAAAAGAGAACTAAAATTTTTTTTAAATAGATTTTTTATGTTTTAACTCCTAAACTTCTCAAGGGCTACCCAATGTAGGGTTTGCGAGGTACTAGACTAGATAGTGGCACTTAAAGCCCTTTGCCCTTTTCGAGAGAATTTGGTGGCGTAGAAAAATTGTGTAGTGGGTTTCTATTAAGAGCGATAATAAATTTTTTTGAATTTTAATTTTTTTTAAGAAAGAGGATGAGAAAGAGAAATGATAAAAGTAATAGGTTCATGTTTTCAGATTTTCAACAAAAGTTGCTCCCCGACAACGGTGCCAAAAACTTGGTGGTCGCTAAGATTTGAAGAAAATAAAAGCAATCGAACTAGCAATCCATCTAGGCAAATATACCAATCGAATTATAGGTAGGGGACACAAGTGTCATTTTGAAATCCGGGAACTGTCGAGTAAACCTACTCACACAAAGATTATTACTTTATCGACGGAAAATCTTTAGGATTAAAGAGAAAATTGCAATTAAGGAAATAAAGCTAATGCTAGAAAGAGAACTACTATAGTTAATTAAAGAGCTATTAGAAGCGATTACAACGAAGGGTTGAAACTATGAATGGAAGAGTACTCGATCAAGAATCACCTCGGCAAGAGTTAACTAAGAAATGTAATAAAAACCTAAACATAATAGGGTAAAGGTACTTGACCATGGAGGTTCCTAAAGCTTGAACATGCTTCTCTCGAAGTCGTGCCCAACTGAGTTTAGGAAGGTCCAACCGACTCTCATCTAAATCGGAGGCCTAAAGATTTCTTTATGTGGTGAACCCCACTATTGGATTTTACTCCAATCCGAGAGATTTGGACGTCTGCCTCTCTCGATGGGTGCGTACAACTCCCTTTACTCTTGAGTGCTCACTAAAAACTATCAGCCTCTCGGTTAGCCAAGAATGAAAGCAAAGGTGGAGAATATATATTGATGATATATCTCAAACCAAAAAAAATCAAGAGTAATTCAAGGTCTAAAACCCTAAAAAGAAAAGGTAAATTCAAAGCATCATAACTTAATCACTCGAACCTCCGATCATCAAGATAGACTACAAGGAGGATTAGTTAATCATAGTGAAGTGGAGGAGGGGGGATGAGTAGTAAAGCATAATAACACAAAGTAAACACGGAGCACTTATATTAATGAAGAAAGAGAGCAACACTTGAAATGAAAGATTACAATTGTAATGAAAATTGAAATCCTATTCTTGCCCTACAATTATCAAGTAGAGCAAGTGCAAAAATTACAACAAAAGCTAAAATAAACTAAGCACAGGTTAATAAAATTACAAAATAAGAAAGAGAGAGAGAGAGGAAAGAACACAAAAAAAGGACAAGAAACAAAGGTGTGGCTCCTTCCTCTCTCAGCCCAAACTTTTCTGAAATGCATGGGGGGACATCTGAATTTATAAATTTTTTTACGGGTTGGTCACATCCTAGGTCACGCCCTAGGGAGGGCGTGTAATGGGGCATGACATTCACAGCGTTGACCTCAGGCTCTGGATTCTGGCGGGAATGATGATTGCTCCTATACAATGGTGGACTCGCCCTAGGTCACGCCCGAGTAGGGGGCGTGTCAGGCACGTCAAGTGTCTATCGCTGGTCGGAAATCCATCTGTCACCCGAAAAGGAGCGTCACGCCCTGGGTCATGCTTGTGTTTGGGGGGGGGGCGTGACTGTACTGTTGGTGTGCTGAGGTGAAACAGCATTTAATGCGGCAGCAAGCTTCGGGAAGACGGTGACACGCCTCGTGTCACGCCTCGAGACATGCCCGGGGAGGGCGTGTCAGGGGGCGTGACAGCCATTTTTCTTGTTATTTTTTTCCTGTCATCAAGCTTCCTCGGGATCGGGTGACACGCCCTGTGACACGCCTAAGGAGGGCGTTACAGGGGGGCGTGTCAGGTCTTTTTTGGCCAAAATTTTGGAAACCTGCAAAAAGAAAAGAAAATGTTAGTGGTAATAATATTTACATAAGAAAGATAAAAAATAAGCTAATAAGATTAGATAAGCGCAATAAAAACTAGAAAATACACCTTAATAGTTAAGACTACAAAACGTACAATCAACCTCACACTTGAATCCAAATCCTATAGCTCAGGATATGGAGGATTGCCCTACCTCAGAGAGAATGACTCTCCAATAGCTCAAGCATAAGGCCCTACCTCAGATACAAATCTAGATTCTACACTAAGACACAAATGTCCTATACTCTGAGTGGATGACTGTCCTACAGCTCAGGCAAAACTTCCCTACCTCAGGCTCAAAAGCCCTACAGCTTAGATCCACACAGGATCCTACCTCAGACCCAAAGGTCCTGCACTTAGATCAAAAAACTGGATCCTACACATAGGAAAATCTTCCTTACCTCAGGCACAAATGCCTTACAACTCAAATCCAAATGAATCTTACAGAAATGAATTTGATTTGTGTTAATTTGACACAGAGATATTTCTCTGTGTCAACTTCCTGAGCTGAGTTATCTCAGCCCTAACTATCCTCACAACAATACGAAAATGATCTTCAGTAAATAGCTACCTCTGCTGGAAGTATCTCAGAAATATGTTTCTGAACTTGTTATATAAGACTGAAGACTTGACTGATATTTAGTTCTTCAAACAGCTTACCTGAACCTGTAGAAAACTGCAGTCTCTTCTTTTCTTTCTTTATCAAAAGCTAATATGAACTTGCTATAGTGGAGGAAATTGCTACAGCTATCTGGAATGAACTTTTAGTTCAACTGGATTGACTTCAAACTTTTAGCTCGGCAGCAATGACGAGGAAGATGAATTCCAGTCGCACTTTGTGAAAAGAATGAAACCCTAAAAGTTATGTTCTTCGTTCTAAAGCTGTCCCTTTTGTCTTCCAAAGATTAACAGCTCCATGAAGTAGTGGGGACCACCTATAGTTGACAGGTGCAACTTGATTTAACGGAAGAAGACGTACAATAGAGGGCTAGCGCTATTTATCGTATTCTGTAGCTTTCCCGCAACTTTTTTGAACTCTGTTCACTTTTGTTGACTTTCCTGACTTCATCACTTATGAACTTAGCCAATTTCTCAGATCCACTCTAGGAATTGATTGCGTCGAGTGAACAAGCTTCACTCAATACAAAAACACTTCGTCAACTTTCTGAACCATTCTACATCTTAGGCGTTGAGAGCATTGAGTGAGCCTTCATCAGTCAACACTTTCTGACTTAGCTCATCATTCTGCCTCTAGGCATTTAGAGCGTTGAGTGTCCCTTCCTCACCTAACGCCTCTAGACTTAGCCAAATTTTGGCTTTCATAGTCCAACAATCTCTATATAGTTAGGCGTTTAGAGCGTTGAGTGAACTGGCTTCACTCAATGATTTTATACTTAGTCATTTCTTCACTTGTCTGAAGGAGTTGAGTGAGTTGGCCTCACTCAAAGCTTTTTGCCTTTTCCTATCTTTTTTATTAAGCATTGATTGAACTGGCTTCACTCAATGCTTTTGATGTCTGGCATTGAGAGCGTTGAGTGAAGCTTCATCACTCAATGCTTTTGTACTTAGCCTCTTTCTATCATATTTCTTCGTTGGCTTTATCATCACACGATGCATTTTGCTTTGGCATCGAGTGTGCAGTGTTCACTTGATGCTTCTGTACTTAGTTGAATATTCAGCATGTCAATAACGAGGCTTTGACAGATTCAGCTATACTCGATGATTCTTGATAAATGGCCTTGAGTGAACTACCATCACTCAACGCATGTGGACATTGCCACAGAATTGCTTTATAGACTACATGGATTTGACTGTCCATAACTAACTTAGCGCTTTTTGGCATCTGGCATGGAGTCAACTGGCTTCACTCAATGCCTCTGGACTTTGTCGATTTTCAGCCAATCTAGCATCCATACATTATGACCACCTGTCACACCACTTGGAATACCTGTCCTATCAATGTTATAAGGACTAAATTGCATACATAAACTTGAATATACATTAAATACAATAATGTGTATATCATTGACATGTTTGACTTCTACAAATCTGCGACATTATGGGTAATGGACCCAACATTTTCTCCATATTTGAAGATGTTAAAAGCCTCAATAAAAATCCTGATTCAATGACATACACTAACATATGCAGCAATAAAACATGAAATAAGAAGACTTATAACAAGATAACAAGTTATAGTTTACCATCTTTTCCTTTCCTGTAGGGTGATCATCATGACTCCCTGCTCCCCCTGAATTGCTGCTACCTGTCCTTGATCATTTCCTTCTCATTTCCTTTTCCTCCCCATTTTGACTTCTGTAAATAGTCAGGGAGGTGTGCTTCTCCTTCTCTATAGGAAATTGAATCTATCTCTGCAAGTGCTGGACTTGCTCCCCCTTAATTGAAGCATCCTCTCTCATACTTCCTAGTAGACACTCTAGTCTATACTAGTATGGATATCACTTGAACATGATACCACTGAATTTATACCACTTGAAAAATCTTCATCCAATTGATGGACTTTTCCACCTACAAGAAATAGTATAACATGCAATAAAGAAACAACATGCGGATCCACTGAAGCTATACCAAGTTCAACATACCCAACTCAAACTTGAAGGTATTGAACTTTGCATCATCTAGTGGCTTAGTGAAGAAGTCTGCCACTTGCTTGTCTATAGGGACAAACTCAAGGTAGATATCTTCACATTCTATATGCTCCCTAATGAAATGATATCTTATCTCAATATGCTTAGTCCTGCTGTGTGAGACAGGATTCCTAGCAATTGAGATGCCACTAGTAGAATCAAAATATAAGAGATTTCTACTTATCTGTTGTTTTTAATCCTAGAGCTGATATTGGATCCACAAAAACTGTGCACAGTTGCTACCTGATGAGATGTACTATAACTCTACAGTTGAGATTTCAACACTTGTTTTCTTCTTTCTACTCCAAGACACTAGTCTTCCTCCAAAGAATTGACAGGTGCCAAAAGTGCTCTTCCTATCCTCTTTGCAGCCTGAAAAATTGGCATCTAAATAGCCTATTAGTTCAAACTCCCCATTTCTAGGGTACCATAGGCAAAGATCTTGTATGCCCTTAAGATACCTCAAAATCCTCTTTATAGTATAGTAGTGATATTTTTAGAGCTAGCTTGATACCTAGCACAAACACATGTAGCATGCATGATGTCTGGCCTACTAGTAGTAATATATAGAAGGGAGCCAATTATCCCTCTATACAAAGTTTCAACAACAGGTTTCGCTTCCTCATCTTTGCATATATGTATACTTGACCCCATGGTATTTTTTATTGTGGAGGTAGTCTCCATACCAAACTTTTTGATTAACTCCCTTGTAAACTTAGTGTGAGATATGGACAAGGCATCATCAGTCTGTCTTACTTGGAGTCCCAAGAAAAGCTTCAATTCACCCATACTGCCCATCTCAAACTTCCCTTGCTTACGTTTGGCAAACTTCTTGCAAAGGTTGTCATCTGTAGATCCAAAGATAATGTCATCTACATATATTTGGACTCGGATGATCTTACCCTTAGATTCCCTTAGGAATCTGTTCTTGTCTATCTTCCCCATTGAGAATTTGTTCTCAATGCGAAAGCTAGACAATATCTCATACCATACTCTAGGTGTTTGCTTCAACCCATATAGAGCTTTCCTAAGTATATAAACAGAATCAAGTGAGTTTGGAACAACAAAACCTTGAGGCTACTAAACATAGACTCCTTCCTTTAAGTCACCATTCAGGAATGCCAACCTCACTACCATCTGGTAGACCTTGAATCCCTTATGTGCATCATATATAAGGAATAGTATGATGGCTTCTAATCTTGCTATAGGGGAAAAGGTTTGATCAAAGTCAATACCTTCTTCTTGTTTGTACCCCTTAGCTACTAGCCTTGCTTTGCACTTAATTATAATGCAATTTTCATCAAGTTTATTCCTATAAATCAACTTGAATCCAATGATATTATATCCTTGTGGTATAAGAACAAGCTTCCGGACCTTACATCTCTTAAAATGGTTAAGTTCCTCTTGCATTGCTACATTCCAGAACTGATCTATGTTGGTCTCTTAAGATTTCTTAGCCTCAACCTTTGACAGGAAACATGCATACATTATTGTATTAAGGCTCTTTCTTCTTATCACCACTCCTTGGTTTGCCTCACTAATGATCTTGTGTCTTGGATGATCTCTTAGATGCCTGATAGCTGTAGGCAATCTTCTTTCAATATCAGCTTCAGCAGCAGCTTATTATTGATCTACATCCACTTCAAGTGTGCCTTGCACTTCTTCTGAAATATCTACTTCAATATGGATTTCTGGAGCAACTTCTTTGATGGATAACTTGTCCATCATCTACTCTGTATCTACAATACTAGAAGAGGAGCTTGACAGCTCAATGTTAATCATGGTAGACTCATCAAAGACTACATGCATAGACTCTTCTATAATTTAGCTTTTCAAGTTGTAGATCCTAATAGGCTTTACTATAATTGTTGTACCCAACAAAAATTCTATCAAAGGACTTGACAGCAAACTTAGTCACATAGAAATTTCCATTATGAAGAACATAACACATAATATCAAAGATTTTGAGATAGCCTAGGTTTTGTTTTCTGCCCTTCAAGGTCTCACAGGGAGTCTTCTTGTCGATCTTGGTGATAGAGGCTCTATTAAGGACATGACATGCAGTATTGACTTCCTCAGCCCAGAAATATTATGGGAGAGATGTATCACTCAATAAGGTCCTTCCAGCATCTATGAGAGTCCTATTTTCCCCTCAACAATCACATTTTACTAGAGAGTTCTTGGAGAATAAAATTCTTGATGAATCCCCTGCTCTTCAAAGAACTTTTTTATGCTATCAGACTGAAATTCAGTCTCATGGTCACTTCTTATTTTGACCACAATGCTGTCAAACTCATTCTGAATTTGCTTGACAAAATTCATGAAGACATGAAGGGTTTCATTCTTTTTCTTAAGAAAGAACACCCAAGTAAACTTGGAATAGTCATCAACTACTATAAGGGTATAGACTTTCCTACCAAGACTATGAACTGGCATTGGACCTAACAAGTCTATATCAAGAGGTATAAGCACCTCCCAGAGTCTTTGGTCCCAATGCCTTTGAATGAGGCTTTGGTCAGTTTGCCCTTTTGGCATGCAGAGCAAATGCTTTCCTTGGTGCATTTCACATTAGGACCATTCCAACCTAGCTCTCCACTAAAGTGCATGCCAATAGTCTTGTAATTTAAATGACCTAGTCTCTTGTGCCATTGAACATAATAAGAAACTTTCTCATTTTCCACTATACAAATAGGAGAGTCTGTATCTAGACAAAGGAAATTTAAGTAATAAACATTTACACTCCTAGTGCCTATCAAGATGACCTCTTGGTCACTTGACCTCTTAATCTAGCACACATCTTTGTGGAAGACAATGACATAGCCAAGATCAGAGAGTTGGCTTAAGCTTATGAGGTTGTGTTGTAACCCTTCAACATAAGCCACTTTTGTGATGGTGACTATGTCATTGGTAATCTTACCATAGCCTGTTGTCACCCCTCTATTTGAACCACCAAAGATAAACTTGGGTCCATCTTTCACTTGAGTGTACTCCTTTAAGTTACTCATTATCCCAGTCATGTGACTTGAACTACCATTGGCCAAGTACCATATAGGGGTATGGGCACTTAGACTAACCTGCATCACATAATTTATTTTATAATAGGACCCCAATATCTATTGGTTCCTAGGTGCATGTTAGTCTAAAAATGTACTTGTCTACCAACAGGTTTTCTGACTAGTGGACCAACAGGGTCTCTTGGCACACTTGGATTGTGCCAGCAGTCTATAGCAAAGTGGACCACTTTGCCACAGCACCAACAGTAATGAATGTTATATCTTCTTTTTAATGTAGGCCTTGTAGTTTGATTAACTGCTGACTGAAAAGAAGGAAGAGGAGCAGCAACCATCTTCAGATTACTTTCAGCAAGGATATGACTGAAGGTAAGTCTTTCAGCTGACTTATTTGGCCTGCTGTGAGTGCTATCAGCAGGAATCTACTTTATAGAAGACATGTTATTGATAACATCAAAAATGCCTAAATCAGGCGTGTTTATATATTGACCCTTGGTCTGAGTATTTGCTGAGTGGTTCTAAACCATGACAAAAACAACATTCTTGAGAGTGGGGGCTGGAGCACAAAAGACAAATGGTCCATGATGGTCCATTTGAATTTCTTCATGGGGAGCCATAAAGGCACTCATTCCCCTGCTATACCTTCCATTATAGCTGTGAATCTCCTTGTTCCTACTAGTGGGTCTACCACTCATCCAGTGAACATAGATGCTCTCTTGGTCATACCTATTTGAAGGTAACTGAACTTTCCTAAAAGGAATGGGAGGCTTGGAAGCCAGAGGCAGAGCTGGAGCAGGAGCTTTGCCCTTCCCTTTGGAAGGGGAAACTTTTATGTTTTCCTCGAATCCCAACCCCTTCTTACAATTTTGGGAGGAGAAGGAGTCTATCAAGGGCAACATAGTACTTGGCTTAGAATAGCTAGCCACAATTTTTTTCTCCCTCCCTAGCCTTTCTTCAAGATCCCTGATGAGACTACTATTGTACTTGATGGAGCCTATCTGGATGAGATTCATGACAGTAAGTTGACTAATTTCCCTGTCCTTCTAATCTAACAAAGATGCTATCTCAGTCAGTTGGAAAGTAGCTAGCTATAGAGAGGCAATCTCCATAGCTTGCTTTTTAGACAACTTCTTCCACTTCTTGAAGGCATCAAGAAGTTCACCGTACCAGTCAATCAATTGATTTACATCTCCTTTTGATTCAGAATCACCTTCACCACTGGATGAAGAAGCTTCTGTACCTGGACTAGTCTCATATCCAAACTCAAAAGAAGAGCTAGATTGAGAATTTACCTTGCTTTGACCAAGTGATCCTGGCTTGATTCCTCATCAGTCATTTCCATCAGCCCATAGTAGTTGTTGGCATCTTCTTCTTCCTCATCATCCTCTAAGTCACTGTCTAAATGTGATAATGGTGTACTGATGCCTATCCTAGCAGTTAGATAGTCTTGATCTGCTGCTTCAGCTTATTTTTCGGTAGTAACAGCAACCAACCTAATATAGGCTTCTTCTTCTTCATACTCTGATGAAGATGAGTCTTTCCATCTTTTTTACTTATTTAAAATGAAGGACTTCTCCTTCTTCCTCTTGTACCAGTACTGTTTCTTCTCACCAGCCTACTTTCTCTTAACTGGGATGTCAGCTATAAAATGCCAAGTTTTGCTGTAATAGTAGTAAATAACTTTAGAAGAAATATGTTAACTAGGTTTTGAATCATACCTGTCAACCTTGGAATGATTATTCCTATGATGAGAAGACATGGAGGGTCTTCTCTTCAACTGTTTCTTCTTCATCAACTTCTAAAAATGACTGGAGAAGGCAGCAAAGTCCTCATCAGACATGATGTAGTTTGATATATCTAATTCTGAGCTGTCTGACTCAGCTGGACTCTTTGGAGGAGAGGAAAAACTCTCCTTACTCTTCCTTGTGCTGTCTTCTCTGAAGGCAAAGGTCTTTTCCTTGGCCATGGATTTGCTGGTGGCCTCCTCCTCTTTCCTGGCAGCTACTGCATCTCATAAGAGAGCAGCTTACAAACAATTTTTGGGGAGGAGTATCTGTTTGCTTGGACACTTCTCTTATGGCACATATCTTAGTATCCAAGTCTCTAGTGAGAGACCTTATTAACTTGTCATTAATCTTATAATGACTGAAGACCCTCCCATAGGTCCTTAGTTCATTTATTATCCTAAAAAATCTTTCATAGCAAGTAGCTATGTTCTCTTTCAGTGAATTCCTAAAGTCCCCATACTCTTGATTGAGCATGGATTTCCTGTCATCTCTCACCTCTTCATTACCCTCCATATAGACAAAAAGGGTGTCCCACATCTCTTTGGAGGTCTGGCAGTGGACCATATTCTAAAAGGTTGAATCATCTATGGTACTAAAAATATTGTTCTGTGCCCTCTTGTCCAATGTAGCCAAGATGACTTCATCCTTTATCATTTCTGAATAGGTATTAGGTGTTTGGACATTGATATCAAGAACTGAGACCTTCATAGGGATGAAAGGTCCCCCTCTTACTATCACAAAGATCCTTGTGTCATAGGCTTCCATAAATAGCTTGACCCTTTCTTTACAGATTCCAATACTCTCCTTCCTGTAGATGGGGAGTTTCATGGAACCTAGCTCATTATGATTCTCTCCAAAACCCATAAGTACGGAACTGTAGCAACCCTTAGAGATCACTCAGACTGTTAAATCCCTTTCGAGCAACCTCCCTTTGCTACCACTTGAATGTATTTATTTTTAAGGAAGCTAACAAACTAGAAGGGGGTGAATAGGGTTTCTCGTTTTTTATTAGTATTAATAACTTAGTGTGTAGTTAGTTAGTAGATTAAACTTTCAAGACAAACAACCAAAGCATACACATAATTTATAGTGGTTCCCTAGATTATGGGTACATCCACTCTCTTCCCACCTTTTCAACTTCTTGTTAGACAAGGCACTTCTCCAAACACTCAGCTCCAAAAATCTTACACCATAGATCCCTCAGGATCTCTTAGTCTCCTCCAAGACTTATAACTCAGGGACAAAGCCCTACCTCAGAGAAAACTTGCTCCTATAACTCTGTGATCAAATGATCATCTACCTCAGACTTTAATCCATGTCCTATAGCTCAATCTATAGAAGATAGCCCTACCTCAGAGATAACGACTCTCCTATATCTTAGGCACAAGCCCCTACCTCCGATCCAAATCTGGATCCTACACTCAGACCTAAAGATCCTACACTAAGAGAGGATGAATCTCCTATAGCTCAGGTAAAACTGCCCTACCTCTATCTCAAAATCCATACAGCTCAGATCCACATAGGATCCTACAATAGACCCAAAGGTCCTACACTCAGATCTAAAAACTAGATCGTACACTCACGCAAATCTTCCCTGCCTCAGACACAAAGGCCTTACAACTCGGATCCAAATGGATCCTATAGAAATGAACTTGATTTGTGTTAATTTTACACAGAGATATTTCTCTATGTCAAATTCCTGAGATGAGTTGTCTTAGCCCTAAATATCTTCACAGTAGTAGAAAGAGGATCTTCAGTAAATAGCTGCCTCTGCTGGAAGTATCTCAGAATATGTTTCTGAACTTGTTGTAGAAGACTGAATACTTGACTGATCTTGAGTTCTTCAAACAGCTTACCTGAACCTGCAGAAAACTGAAGGCTCTTCTTCTCTTTCTTTATTAGAAGCTAATATAAACTTGTTGTACTAGGGGAAATTGCTATAGCTATTTGGAATGAACTTTTAGTTTAGCTGGATCAACTTCAAGTTTTTAGCTCAGCGGCAATGGCGAGGAAGATGAAGTCCAGCCTCACTTTGTGTAAAGAATGAAACCCTAAAAGTTAAGTTCTTCCTTCTAAATCTATCCCTTTTATCTTCCGCCGATTAATGGCCCCAAGATGCAGTGGGTACCACCTGCAGTTGACACCTGCAACTTGCTTTAACGGAAGAAGACGTACAGTAGAACGCTGGAATGTTCTATAGCTTTCGCGTAACTTATTTGAACTCTATTGACTTTTATTGACTTTGGCTGACGTCATTAGATATGGACTTAGCAAATTTCTTAGATCCACTCCAGGCGTTGAGTGCATTGAGTGAGCAAGCTTCACTCAACACCAAAACCCTTAATCAACTTTTTAAACCATTCTACATCTTAGGCATTGAAATCGTTGAGCGAGCCTTCATCACTCAATACTTTCTAAATTAACTCATCATTCTGCCTCTAGGCGTTGAGAGTGTTGAGTGAGCCTTCCTCACTCAATGCCTCTATACTTAGCCAAATTCTGACTTTCAAAGTCCAATAATCTCTACACGATTAGGCGTTGAGAGCGTTGAGTGAACTGGCTTCACTCAACGCTTTTATACTTAGTAATTTCTTCACCTATCTGAAGGCATTGAGTGAGCTAGTCTCACTCAATGCTTTCTGCCTTTGTCTATCTTCTTTGTTAGGCATTGAGTGAACTGTCTTCACTCAATACTTCTGCTGTCTGTCTTTAAGAGCGTTGAGTGAAGCTTCATAACCCAATGCTTTTGTACTTAGCCCTTTTCTGTCATCTTTCTTCACAGGCTTTATCATCACATGATTCCTTCTGCTTTAGCGTCGAATAAGAAGTGTTCACTCGATGCTTCTGGACTTATTTGAATATTCAACAAGCTAATACTGAGGCTTTGACAAATTCAGCTATACTCGACGATTCTTGATATATGGCGTTGAGTGAACTGCCATTACTCAACTCCTATAGACTTGGTCATAGAATTTCTTTGCAAACTACATGGCTTTGACTATCCACAACTAACTCAGTGCATTTTGGAATATGGCATTGAGTGAACTGGCTTCACTCAATGACTTTGGACTTATGTGATTTTTAGCCTACCCAGCATCCTTACTTTGTGACCACCTATCACACCACTTGGAATACCTATCCTATCAATGTTACAAGGACTAACCTGCATCCATGAACTTGAATATACATTAAATACAACAATGTGTATATCATTGACATGTTTGACTTTTATAAATCTAGGACATTATGGCCAATGGACCCAACAGCTCTTATAGCCTCATAGCTGGGCACTTCAGGATCTCAACATCAATTGTCATCCATCTTTTCCCCAGGACTTGGGCTCGCAATCATTACAATACTGACTCTCACGGCCACAATAGCTGGGTTCTCTAGGCTCAACAGCTTCACATGCTACCCACAATGTCTCGTATACACAGTCTTCGCAACAACAATCAGGCTGGCTCTCACAACCACCTTAGCTGGGCTCTTCAGGCACACAGCTTAATCATTTTGCCACCAATTCTCCAAGAGAGATGACTCTCAAACATTGCTCATTGGGAGCTACCGCCACACAATAGGGGACAAAATATCATTTCTTCCCCAACTTTGGTTGTTTCTAAGAGGAAACCTCCAGTACTATTATTATAGCATCTTGCACACCCCCTGACCCCAAAAACTATACATTCATCCATGGATTTTTCTTCGACATGCAAATCAATCATCACCAATCCAGACTAACCTATCCCGATGGGCTTCACATAGTATGCCTATTCCGTACTTTGATTCCAAATTCTATCATGAATTTCTACTTGGGATCACAATGACCTACCCATTAGAAACCACCCTTTTCTTCACCTTTTGGTGAGGGGTTCCTGCACTTATGCAAATTAAGGACTTCACTTGTACAAGGAGAAAGGTCATTACCCTTATCGATCGCTTAGGAGCCTTGATCTTGCACTTGATCCGGATGGAATTGATCACCATAATTTACTCTCCACAGATATGGCTTTAACCCGCGAATACGACCACACAAACGCCTTAATAACAGGGCTTGTTTAACCTTGCTCTTGTTCTCCAGGCCGTTCCCTTCTTCATCCTAAAAATCTAAGAGAGAGAGAATGAGAGGAAAATGAGTAAATGATCTCATTGCAAACCTTTATCAGAGAGCTACCACCGCACTGTATCTTTGATACCATCCCGCGATATCGTAGGCAATGGATGCTTGGCCCAATTGGCATCACTCTGGCACTCAAGACTACCTCGACCTTATCCGAGACATGGCACGCTATCGTCGACATTACCGCTACCGACGGGTAGTACTGACCAGAGTCAAAAGTTGACTCAATTCTTTGGCTACCACCGTGCGGTATCAAGCTACAGCCACGCGATACTGTTTGGAGACTTTGGCTGATTTAAATTAGCTAGCTACCGCCAGCGCTAGGATTACCGTTGCGGGGTAACCTCTAGTGACCAACTTCCTGTTGTTTTCAGGAGATTTGGGGTTTTATATGAACAAAAATCAAAATCTTTAAATAAGATAGAGGGTTACCAACACCAATGAAAAGCTGCAAAACTATAGAAGCCAAATGTATAAGAGTAAGGGAAATGATTAGCTGGGCATAATGCGGCCATATTGTGAACAATTTGCACTTTGTGTGAAAAGGATTCATATTGGAGTCTAGGTATATATATATATATATATATATATATATATATATATATATATATATATGTATTAACATTTACTAGCTTGAAGGGTGAATCATCGACTTCGGATGTAAAACGGTACTGAGGCGGTGGCTTTCTTTCCAACAAAACCATCAGACCAACACATCCAAAGAAACATGGCATTGAGGCGGTGGTACTCTATCCACTGCCAACCAAAAATCCAAATTATAAAGTCGTTAGGCATAATAATTCACACGAACACTAAAGTGGTGGTCCTTTATCTAGTACCAACCTAAGTTCCAACAATAAATCCAATTATAATAATAAATGGGAATAAAAGACCAAAGACTTAGCATCATCTTATTACAGTGACACAGGGAAATAAAATCTAGATCATTCTAAGGGTATACTCAGCAAATCTACTTTTCAATTGACTAATTCGGCTAGACAACACAAGAACACTCGAGAAATCCACTATTCACTCGACGAATTCAACTCAGTCTCACGAGTTCAATCGACGAATTATACTAGACTTCACGAGTACACTCGACCAATTCTACTTAACCAACTCTGCTAAATACTCATGAACACTCGACGAATTCGGCTTTGCCTCACGTGTTCACTAGACGAATTCGTCTAGGCTTCATGAGAACCCTCGACAAATTCACTGTTCACTCGATGAATTCTACTCGGTCTCACGAGTTCACTTAATGAACTCTACCTAGGACAAATTTCTTTATATCATCAAATTCTACCAATGCGATTATTTCTAGAACAAGCGATATTTCAAAGTCCTTTGAAGAAGGGAAGAAATAGACGAATAATGGTTACAAAGCAAGAGGGGTAGATCGCCACTTGCCTAAAATCTCGACAAAATCGCCTCTACAGCACCCCACACCACTGATTGACCTAGAGAAATGTCCAACGAGAAGAATCTGAAAGTTTTATGGTGAAAATTGAAAGTTAGGGCTACTCGCTCCAACTCTAAAAATCCACGAAAACTTAAAAACTCGCCGCACACATGGAAGTCTCGACGAGAGTAGTCTAAATCTCTACTCCGACGACGATTTACTACACTCTAGCTCCGGCGGTGGAGGGTGGTAGACTTCTGAAAAGGCCGACTTCTCCTATGTCACCTGGTTGGGTTCGGTGGAAGAAGAAGAAGTTTTTTGAAAACCTAATTCTAAGGGTTTGTCTTTTATAGGTGGAGAGATTTTAATTAAATATATTGAAAATTTTATTTTTACCTTACATAATTGTTGTTTATAAAAGAAACTACCGACCCACCAAAATTCATGATCTAACGTAACGCCCTTACGATACTATTACACGATTGAATTAATTATCGTAAATTCAGGGGCGTTATAGTTGCCCCTCCTAAAATAAGCTTCATCCCGAAACTTAGAACGTAACTCGACTCTTCGAGAAAAAGAAAGACAACTAAATTCTAAGGATAAAACCCTACCAGAGAAATCTAGGAGAACAGATGAAGATGTGATTCTTTCATAGCAGACTACAATTCATAGGTTGCACTCCCGACGTCCTTATTCCCCAAAGAACTTTCGCCATAGGGATTGTATTTCTTCTCAACACTCGATCTTGCTTCTCCAAGATATGGATAGGTTCTTCAATATAAGAAATATTGGGCTGCAACTGGGGGACCGAGTTTAGGATAAGATGCTCACTGCAAAAACACTTGACTAGCTCACATTAAACACATCATGAACACCAGAAATAGTAGAAGGCAACTCCAGCCTATAAGCCGACACTCTGATGCGTTCAATGATTTGTAAAGGCTCCCCATACCGGCAATCCAACTTATGGTTCCTCCAAAATAAATTAGCACCTGGCATCGGATAAAACTTCAAGAAAACCATGCCCCCTACTACTAACTCCAATTCAACCCTACGCCGATTAACATTCTTCTCATAATGCTCTTGAGCCAAATGAAGCTTCACATGGATATGAGTTACCACAACACACATCTCTTCCAAGGGCTCTAGACATAAAAATGTCCTCTCACGATCTTCAACCCAAAACAGGGGAGTTCGACAACGCCACCTATACAAGTCTTCAAAAGGCATCATTTGCAAGCTTTTCTGATAACAATTGTTATAGGCACACTCTATAAGTCTGCAACGCTTGTCCAAGACCCCGACATGGTCCATTATATAGCATATAATCATTTCTTTCAAAATCTTATTTACTCATTCCTTTTGACCATTTTTCTATGGATGATAAGTAGTGGAATATCTAAGGTCTGTACCCAAAGCTTCCTACAAGCTTCGCCAAAAATGGGACATATATCTAGAATCTTTATGTGACATAATAATCATCGGCACACCATGAAATCTGATGAACTCATCCAAATAAAACTCAGTTATCTTTTCCATGGAATAATTAATTTTAAAGGGCACAAAGTGAGCACACTTTGTTAATCTGTCAATAATGACCCATCAAGACCTCGGGGAGACCTCGACAAACAGGTAATGAGATCCATCTAAAAAATATCCCACTTCTATCTGGGAATTTCCAAAGGCGTTAACTCTCACCCAGACATTCTATGATCTGCCTTAACACATTGGCAAGTATAACACTCAGATATAAATTTAGCTAAATTTAGAAACAGGGTGGTTGGCAACACTTGAGTCAAGTACTTAATAACAAATCCTTGCTCTAATATCCTCAATGGCGAGAATACAATACCTACCACAATATCTCAAGGTACCTGCTTGGTCAATCAAAAAATCTGGTAATTCTCCTTTTTTAATTCTACTCTAGAGGTTTTTCAAATCGGGATCATCCTTCTTATGAAATATCGTAAGTGTTATCCATGAAGTATCTTCAACTTCCAAACTAGAAGGAACACAAATATCTGGTGGTCGCTAGGCTTCAAAGAAAATAAAAGCAACCAAACTAGCAATCTAATGAGGCAAGTATACCTATCGAACTATAGCTAGGGGACAAAAGTGTTGTATTGAAATCCAGGAATTATCGAATAAACTTACTCACACGATGACTATTATTTTATTGACAAAAAAACTGGGTTTTGAGATACTAATTGCAATAAAGGAAAGAAAGCTAATGCTAGAAAGAGTACTACCGCAATTAATTAAAGAGCTATTAGAAGCGATAACAACAAATGGTTGAAACTATGAAATGGAAGATCACTCGATGAAGAATCACCTCGGCAAGAGTTAACTAAGAAATGCAAAAAAAATAAACCTAAACTTAATAGGGTAAAGGTCCTTGACCATGGAGGTTCCCAAAGCTTAAACACGCATCTCTCGAAGTCGTGCCCAACTATGTTTAGGAAGGTCCGACCGACTCTCGTCTAAATCTGAGGCCTAAAGCTCGCTTTACGCGATGAACCCCACTATTAAATTTTACTCCAATCCAGGAGATTTGGACGTCTGCCTCTCTCAAGGGGTGCGTACAACTCCCTTTACTCTTGAATGCTCACTTCATTCTATCGGCCTCTCGGCTAGCCCAAAATGAAAGCAAAGGTGGAGAGTATATTTCGATAATATATCTCCAACCCATGAAAAATCAAGAGTAAGTCAAGGCCTAAAACCTAAAAAAAATGTAAATTAAAACATCATAACTTAATCGCTAGAACCTCGGATCATTAAGATCGAGTATAAGGAGGATTAGTTAATCATAATGGAGCGGAGGAGGGGAGATGAGTAGAAGAGCATGATAACATAAAGTAAACAAGGAGAGAAAAAAAACAACAGTTTTATTAATAATCAATAAAGCTACACTTACGAAATGAAAATTACATTTGCATGAAATGAAAATCCTATTCTAGAACTACCATTAGCACAAAGCAAGAGCAAAGAGTACAACAAAAGATATTGCAAAATCTAACACTAAACTAGGATTAAGAAAAACTAAAATGAGAAAGAGAGAGGGAGGGAGAGAAAAGCATAAAAAACAAGAAAAGGAAGCAAGAAACGAAGGGGCAGCACCTCCCCTCTCAACCCAAGCTCTCTGAAATGAAGTGGGGGTCTAAATTTATAGGAAAAATCCACGGGTTGGTCATGCCCGATGACACACCCAGGTTGGGCGTGTCAGGGGAAGTGACATGTATGTCATTGACCTCGGGCTCTTGATTCTGGCGGGAAGGATGATTGCTTCTGTACGTCGGTGGTCATGCCCAGGGTCACGCCAGTATAGGGGGCGTGACACGCACATCGCGTCGAAATCATTGGTCAGAAATCTGTCAGTCATCGAAAAAGGTGGTGTCACGCCATATGTCACGCCCGTGATAGGGGGCGTGACAGTACTATTTGATGTGCTGAAATGAATTGGCATTTAATGTGGCTGCAGGCTTCGAGCAGAGGGCGACACGCCCCATATCACTCCCGGGGAGGGCGTGTCAGGGGGCGTGACAGCCGTTTTTCCAGATATTTTTCCTATGTCTCCTGGAATCCCCTAGAAAGAGTGACACACCCTAGGTCACGCCCGGGGAGGGCGTGACAAGGGGGCGTGTCAGGTCAATTTTGACCAATTTTTAGAAAATCTGCAAAAAGAGAGGGAAAAGTTAGGGGCAATAAAATTAACACAATAAAGATGAAAATAAAGCTTTAAAACAAGATTTGTACATTATAAATTAGAAAAATACGATAATAGTAAAGACTACAAAACGTATTATCAAATTCCCCTAAGCTTAAGCTTTGCTTGTCCCCAAGCAAAAATATAAAAACTAGATAATCATAAAAAGGACTAATCAAAAAATTTTAATTATGCCCACACAAGTACTATGCGAAATTCTATGTAGGGAAAAGGTGAAACGTAAATCTAAAATAATTATTTAGGTATGGTAAAACTTTTATAAACTTTACTAACCGAAAATAAATCATCCAAAATTTTGAAGAAATTCTTTAAATAAATTTAAGCAAAGCAACGAAATTGAAAAGACGCAATGAGTTGTTACTAGATCCAAACAACGCATTATAATTATATCAATTCAATTAACAAAAATCTAAGTTTAAATCCAAAACTAAAACTGATTTACTTGTCTTCTTTTCTTAGTTGTTAAATAAGATTCAAATGGCGTGAATAAAAAGAACTTAAATAGGACAGAAATGTTTTGTTTAGGAATATGATTAGGAGTGGAATTCAAAGATAAACGTGAAGGCTTTAAATCACACTAAACTAAAACAAAGAGTTTCAAAAAAATTTCATTTAAAATAATATATTTTTTTTTCTTTCTTTTTCTTATTTTCTCCATTTTTTTTCTTTTTTCAAAACAAAGGCCATAAATATTTTTTTTCCCTTTTGAATTGGCCAAACAAAAACAAACATATCTTTTGAGCATACTTTTTTCAAAAACTTTTCTCCCAAGAATATCGCAAAATAACCTATCAAAATCATGAAAATATTTTATGAAACTCAAAAAAAAGCTAGTGTGATTAGATAGGTTGGAAATTTTGTTTTTGGTGAAAATGAAATGAAAAGAGGAGCTATCAAATGAAATCGAAAAAAGGCTCAAAAGCGGCTAACTAGTGGTAAAAGTTTTTAGGTTGGCAGGAAAGCTCAAACGGAAACAAAAACGGACTAAATCATATTCACGCTTATAAATTTATTTAAAACAAAGGTTTGAAAATTTTCAAAAAGCGAGTCCTAGATAATAAAAGAAGATTGATGAAATTGCCTTAAAAATAGAAATAATAGGTGACTTGGATCGTTCACATCTACTACGCTATTCAAAGGTTAACCTTACAAAAATTATCCAAAAATGAAAAGGAAAATAGTGGATGATGAATTTTTGAGAAAGTAATGGAAATAAAGAATGAAAAACCATAATAGAAATGCGAGTTTTAGAAAAAATATTTCACCTTAACATGCTACCGTGAATTAGAAACACAGCATGGCCAACATTTTACTTGTGAAACATAATTAAAAAGAACGATTAGAAATATTATAATTAGCTAAGTTATTTATAGGAAATTTTGAGTAAAACAAAATAAAAACAAGGGGTGCTGTTGAAATACCAAAATGTCTAAACTTATTAAAGTAAAAAACAAAAAGCAAATTTTTTTAATTTGTGAAATATTCTCTTTTTTTTGGATTTTGAAAATATTTTCTTCTTTTTTTTGAATTTTAAGATATTCTTTTTTTTTTATTTTTTTGAAAAGAAATATACACTGAAAACAAGAATATTTACACTTATCAAAATTGATGGAGGAAGTCCTCCCCCAAGCATAAAATGGACATTGTACTCAATGGCAAAAGAAGGTGATTAGAGAAGGAGAGAAAATTAAAGTACAGAATTGAAAGACAATTGAAAAATAGGTACTTCCCCGGATTTATTCGCCACGAAAACAAAGTGATGCCGCTCCCCCAAATGTCTTCTTTGGACTTCGTGATGGACTCAGCAACGTTGGAGCAGGCGATTGCAGAAGCTTCAGCTTGTCGGAGCCGTCCGGGGCAAAAATTATAAAATAAAGAAAATAGAAAAAAGATAACTTGGGTTGGCTCCCAAGAGCACCATTTGTTTAAAATGTCGTTGAGCTCGACGCATCAAAAAAATAATATTGTCCAAAAAAATTGTTGTCCAGATATAAAATTATTTTTAATAAAAAAATTAAAAGTTCGAAGTTTAGAGTTCGTACAAAAGATACTTAATACTGTTTGGACTGACATCATCATCACCAGAGAAATACAATTTAAGACGCTGACCATTCACTTTAAAATTACCCTTATCAGGTGCGAAATTGAAACAGTTCCATACAAAAAAACTTCTAAAATAGAAAAGGGCCCAGACCAACGAGATTTTAATTTGCCCGGAAATAAACATAATCGAGAATTATATAAAAGACCTTAGTCGCCCGGTTTAAATGTTTTTGGATGCCTTAAGTGTTTATCGTGTAAACGCTTCGTCCGCTCTTTATAAAGTTTGTTATTTTCGTAAGCGTAAGAGCGCCACTCGTCGAGTACATTAAGTTGAAATTTTCTATGGTCACTGATACAGTGGGGATCAAAGTTTAAAAATCTTAAGGCCCAAAAAGCGCGGTGTTCTACTTCTACGGGTAGATGGCACAATTTTCCATATACCAGCCGGTACGGCGTACATCCGAGGGCGGTTTTGTACGATGTTCGGTAGGCCCATAAAGCATCGTCTAATTTGGCTGACCAGTCTTTCCTAGAAGTTGATACTGTCTTTTCTAATATTCTTTTATTTCTCTATTTACTACTTCGACTTGTCCGTTAGTTTGGGGGTGGTAGGCACTTGAAAGCTTTTGTGTAACGCTATATTTGGTAAGGATTTTTTAAAATTGTGCGTTATAGAAATGGGAACCTCTATCGCTAACGATGGCGCGCGGTGTACCGAATCTAGAAAATAATTTTTTAAAAAAACGTGACTATAACTCGGGAGTCGTTCATGGGAAGAGCTTGGGCTTCGGCCCAACGTGAAACGTAATCAACGACAACTAAAATATACTTATTTTTAAAGCTAGAAGGAAGGGGCCAACAAAATCGATTCCCCAGAGGTCGAAAATTTCGGACTCAAGGAAATAATTTTGCGGCATTTCATTTTTATTGGAAATGTTGCCCGACCGTTTGCAACTATCACACCTACTCACAAAGGCTTGCACGTCTTTAAATAGGCTAGGCCAGTAAAAACCCGTGCAGAGCACCTTGTGAGCGGTGCGAGCAGCTTGATAGTGCCCACCTGTCGGACCTTCATGTAAATGTTTTAAAATATCAACTCCTTCATAAGAAACACATCTCCTTATCACTTGATCCGCACAGATTCTGAAAAGATGCGGGTCTTCCCAAAAGTAGTTCTTCAGCTCAGAAAAGAATTTCATCTTTTGTTGAGAGGAGAACTCTTTTGGGAGCACCCAGGCCACTAAATAGTTTGTGATCTATGCGAACCAAGGAGAGGTAGATGTATTAATATAAAGCAGCATCTCATCAGGAAAATAATCATTAAAATATTTTTCATTTACTTTTTCTATAAAGGGATTGTCTAATCTAGAGAGATGGTCGGCGGCCAAGTTCTCCGCTCCTCGCTTATCATGTATCTCTAAGTCAAACTCCTAGAGGAGTAAGACCCAACGAATCAAGAGCAGCTTGGCATCTGTTTGGTCAAGAAGGTATTTGAGGGCCGAGTGGTCCGTAAAAACAATAATTTTCGAAAGTATAATATAAGGACAGAATTTATCAAATGCGAATACTACAACGAGGAGCTCCTTCTCGGTCGTGGTGTAATTTTCAAGTGCAGATGTGAGCGTTTTACTAGCGTAATAGATTGGGTGGAAGTTTTTAGATATGCATTGACCTAATACGGCTCCCACCACGAAAATACTCGCATCGCACATTATCTCAAAAGAAAGGTCCCACACCGGAGCTATCATAATCAGTGCGTTAATTAACTTATCTTTAATCAATTCAAAGGCTGAAAGACAATAGTCATCAAACATGAATGGGGCGTCTTATTCTAGAAGATGGGTAAGGGACTTGGTGATCTTGGAAAAATCCTTTATGAAGCGGCGGTAGAAACCTGTGTGACCTACGAAACTTCTTATAGCTTTTATATTCGTAGACGGCGCCAGCTTCTCAATAACTTCTATCTTCGCAATATCTAAATCAATACCTCTCGCAAAAACTTAATGACCCAAAACTAACCCTTCCCTCACCAAAAAATGACATTTTTCCCAATTTAGGGCAAGGTTAGTCTCTTCGCATCATTCTAAGACTTTTTCGAGGTTTTTTAAACATCTATCAAAGGAATCTCCGAACACGGAGAAATCGTCCATAAATACCTCCATAATGCTTTATATGTACTTGTCAAAGATAGCGAGCATACATCGCTAGGATGTAGCTAGCGCATTGCACAATTCAAACGGCATTCTTCGGTAGGCGAAGGAGCCAAAGGGACAAGTAAACATAGTTTTCTCTTGGTCCTCGGGAGAGATGGGGATTTGAAAATACCCTGAGAGGCCATCGAGAAAAAAATAAAAGCTATGGCTGGATAATTGTTCTAAAATCTGGTTGATAAACGGCAAAGGAAAGTGGTCCTTGCGGGTGGCGTCATTCAGCTTCCTATAATCTATACACATACGCCAACCCGTCACCGTCCGTGTTGGGATTAATTCGTTATTTTCATTACTAACTACCGTTATCCCTCCCTTCTTTTGTACTACCTTAACAGGGCTAACCCACTTACTATCTGATATAGGGTAGATAATTCCTGCGTCTAATAATTTCATAACCTCGCCCTTAACTACTTCTTTCATGTTCAGGTTGATACGGAGCTGAGGTTGAATGGAGTTATGCGAATTATCTTCCATTAAAATTTTATGAGTGCAGAAAGATGGGCTTATACCATTCTTATCAAAAATCTGCCAAGCAATAGCTCGACGATGCTTACGTAAAAATAAAAGGAGTTTTTCATTTTGGACATCCGTAAGGTAGGCCGAAACTATAATTGGCAGCTTGGAGTTCTTTTTTAAGAAGGCATACTTGATATGTTCAGGAAGTTCTTTAAGTTATAGGGTAGGGGGTTCTTCATAAGAGGATTAAGAAATTGTTTCTTTTTCAAAAACTATATCTTCGTAGAATTTTTTATATGGAAAATTAAAAGGTGTGGAGCTGGTGGCCAAGGCGGCTTCTTGCAGCGAATCAGTTAGAAGAGTAGAAGAGAAACAAAAATTGGAAAATTCTTTTTTAAAATCAGATAAAAGATAAGAGGATTCTACACTTTCTTGCTGCGATTCAGATGGAAGAGACGAGGAGGAACAAAAAGCAGAAAAATCTTTTTCAAAATTAGAGAGGCAATAGGAGGATTCATCACTCACGGCATCTACAAAAAAGCAGGAGTCATCATTTGCTAAGGTGTTTTTCATCGAAGGTGTGATAGAGAAAGTGACTTCGTCATCGCCTACTCGAAGGAAGAGCTTACCATTGCTTACGTCAATGATGGCTCTTGAGGTGCCAAGGAATTGTAGGCCAAGGATCAGGGGAAGCTCGACATCTTCTTTAATGTCCCAAATGACAAAGTCCATCGGGGAGATGAACTTGTCGACTTTTACTAGAACGTCCTCCACTATTCTTAACGGGTACTTGACCGATCGGTCGGCGAGCTGGATACTCATGCGTGCGGGGTTGAGGCTACCAATTCCTAACTTTTTAAACCATGAGAGGGGCATCAGGTTAATACTTGCTTCTAAGTCGGTTAAAGCGTGTTTGATAAAAAGATCACCGAAGACACACGGGATAGAAAAACTACCCGGGTCACAGATTTTCTTCGGCAAACCATTTGTCAAAACAATGGAGCACTCGACATTTAACGTGACATGTGAAAGGTTCTTTAACTTTTTCTTGTTGGTCAGGAGGTCCTTAAGATACTTGGTGTACTTTGGCATCTACGAAATCGCTTTATGGAAAGGCAGATTTATGTGGATTTGCTTGAAGATTTCTAAGAAACGAGAGTACTAATCATCCTGACGTTGTTTATTAAGTTCGGAAGGGTAAGGCGGGGTCGGATTATTTATAAAGATGGGTGGTGGAGAGAGATCTTTTTCTAATGTGGAGAGAGGGGTGATAACTTCTTCAGCAGAGGGTGGAATTTTCAAAATGGGAGCGGAGCTTTGATTTTTAAAAGCGGGGGTGGAGCTCGCCTCGGGCTCTTCACTTTCCATGCCGGGAACTTGCTTCCCACTTCGAAGATTTATATCTTTCACTTGCTCTCTCGGGTTGTGCTCGGTATTGGAAGGAAGAGACCCATTGGGTCGCTCAAAATTAATTTTAGCTAGCTGTCCTACTTGATTTTCAAGACTTTTAACGCTTCCAGTTAAGGTTCTTATCGTAGCATCATTTGTGGAGATATATTTGGAAAGTAACTCCTCCAAGCTTGGAGGTTTTGGATAATTTTGAAAAGGTTGTGGTGGTGGTGCAAAAAAATCATTTTGTGGTGGAGGGCGCATAGCATTCGATGGATTACTCCACGAAAAATTAAGATGATTTCTTAAGGCAGGATTATAACTATTCGGAAAATTAAAACCAGGAAGATGAAAATTTGCAGTAGAAAAATTATTAAAAGCATTTCTAGGCATATTGTAAACAAAATCTAATTGTTCTGGGGCAGGAGTTGCAAATTCCCATACCTGAGGGGCAGGATTTCTACTTGCAAAGCGAGCTGGGAGACGTTGTCCACTTCAAAGATACCTACAGTCTTGTTCGGGCGGAACCTAGGAACATTCCACTGATAAGTGTTCATGGCTATGTCCTCCAAAATCTCAAAAACTGCTTCCAGGGTCTTATGATTTAAAGTACAGCCAGAAGCTGCGTCTATCATTTGCTTTGTGCTTTGATTTAGCCCGTTATAGAACGTCTGTACTTGTAACCATACAGGCTGCGCGTGATGTGGTCATCGTCTTAATAATTTTTTAAATCTCTCTCAAGTTTCATATAGGTTTCGGAGTCTATTTGTCCAAAGACAGAGATGTCGTTCCTAAGTTTTGCAGTTTTAGCTGGCGGAAAATACTTCGCCAAAAATTGTTCAGTTCATTCATTCCAGTTGGTTATGCTATTTTCTGGTAGAGTGTTCAGCCACTGCTTAGCTTTAGTTCTTAAAAAGAAAGAAAACAGTCTAAGCCTGATTGCATCATTTGTGATATCATTTATCTTGAAGGTGTCACAAATTTCAAAAAAGCTTGCTATATGTGTGTTCAGATCTTCATCTTGAAGTCTGTCAAATTGCACATACTGCCGCACCATTTGAATTATGCTAGGCTTCAGTTCGAAGTTATTTTTAGCTATCGCAGGGCAAACTATGCTAGATTATGTTCCGTCGAGATTCGATCGTGCATAATAAGACATAGGTCTTTGCACGACTTCCTCCACTTGGGGCTCTGTCCATTCTTAAAGTAGAAGATGACTCAAAATCCTCTACCGGTATTTGGGAAGTAGGAACTTGAAATTGCGATTTTCTCCGAAGAGAACGCTCAATTTCGTTGTCCATGTCCAAAATAACCGACGGATTCTCTGGGGTCATGCACTAAAAGAAGGGAAGAGAAAAGAAAGAGAAATAAATAAACTAGAAAAAAAAATTAGAGCTTTTTTTAAATAGATTTTTTTATAATTTAACTCCCGAACTTCCCAAGGGCTACCCGGTGAAGGGTTCGCAAGGTACTAGACAAGATAGCGACACTTAAAGCCGCTTTGCCCTTTTCGAAAGAATTAGGTGGAGTAGAAAAATTGTGAAGTTGGTTACTATTAAGAGCGGTAATAAAATTTTTTGATTTTTAAAATTTTTTAGAAGGAGGGCGAGAAAGAGAAATGATAAAATTAATATTTTCGTGTTTTCAATTTATCAATGGAAGTTGGTCCCCGACAACGGCGCCAAAAACTTCATGGTTACTAGGCTTCAAAGAAAAAAAAAAGCAACCGAACTAGCAAAATCCAATGAGGCAAGTATACCTATCGAACTGTATCTAGGGGACACAAGTGTCGTATTGAAATCTGGGAACTGTCGAATAAACTTACTCACACGAAAGCTATTATTTTATCGACGGAAAAACTGGGTTTTGATAAACACATTGCAATAAAGGAAAGAAAGTTAATGCTAGAAAGAGTACTACCGCAATTAATTAAAGATCTATTAGAAGCGATAACAAGAAAAGGTTGAAACTATGAAATGGAAGAGCACTCGATCAAGAATCACCTCAGCAAGAGTTAACTAAGAAATGTGATAAAAATAAACCTAAACTTAATAGGGTAAAGGTCCTTGACCGTGGAGGTTCCTAAAGCTTAAACACACTTCTCTCGAAGTCATGCCCAACTAAGTTTAGGAAGGTCCGACCGACTCTCCTCTAAATCGGAGGCCTAAAGTTCGCCTTACGCGATGAACGCCACTATTGGATTTTACTCCAATCCGGCAGATTTGGATGTCTGCCTCTCTCGAGGGGTGTGTACAACTCCCTTTACTCTTTAATGCTCACTTCATTCTATCGGCTTCTCGGCTAGCCCGGAATGAAAGCAAAGGTGGAGAGTATATATCGATAAGATATCTCCAACCCATGAAAAATCAAGAGTAATTCAAGGCTTAAAACCTAAAAAAGAAAAGGTAAATTAAAACTTCATAACTTAATCGCTCGAACCACGGATCATCAAGATCGAGTACAAGCAGGATTAGTTAATCATAATGGAGCGGAGGAGGGGAGATGAGTAGAAGAGAATGATAACATAAAGTAAACATGGAGAGAAGAAAAACAACACTTTTATGAAAATTACATTTGCATGAAATGAAAATCCTATTCTAGAACTACCATTAGCACTAAGCAACAGCAAAGAGTACAACAAAAGCTATTACAAAATATAAAACTAAACTAGGATTAAGAAAAACTAAAATGAGAAAGAGAGAGAGAGGGAGAGAAAAGCATAAAAAATAAGAAAAGGAAGCAAGAAATGAAGGGGCAGCACCTCCCCTCTCAACCCAAGCTCTCTGAAATGAAGGGGGGTCTGAATTTATAGGAAAAATCCATAGGTTTGTCACGCCCGGTGACACGCCCAGGTAGGGCGTGTCAAGGGGCATGACAGGTACGGAATTTACTTCAGGCTCTGGATTCTGGCGAGAAGGATGATTGCTTCTGTATGTCGGTGGTCACACCCTAGGTCACGCCCGTGTAGGGGGGCATGACACGCACGTCGCGTCAAAATCATTGGTCAGAAATCTGTCAGTCATTGGAAAAGGTGGTGTCACGCCCTATGTCACGCCTGTGATATGGGGCGTGACAGTACTATTTGGCGTGCTGAAACGAATTGGCACTCAATAGAGCAGCAGGCTTCGGGCAGAGGGTGACACACCCCGTGTCACGTCCGGGGATACTCCCGGGGAGGGTGTGTCAGGGGGGCGTGATAGCCTTTTTTCTGGTATTTTTCCTCTATCTTCTGAAATCCTCTGGAAATAGTGAAATGCCCTAGGTAATGCCCAGGGAGGGTGTGACAGGGGGGCATGTCAGGTCAATTTTGACCAATTTTAAGAAGATCTGCAAAAAGAGAGGGAAATGTTAGGGGCAATAAATTTAACACAATAAAGATGAAAATAAAGCTTTAAAACAAGATTTGTACATTATAAATTAGAAAAATACGATAATAGTTAAGACTACAAAATGTATTATCAATATCCTTAACAGTAATGTCCATCAATAAAAACTCCTCCACCAAGGACTGTACAGAGAGGTTGAGGACAAGCGCGGCTTTCCCGCTCAAGGGATCAGTCACCATATTAGCCTTGCCCGGATGGTAAAGGATATCAACCTAATATCCTGTAATATACTCCATTCATTAACGCTGACACAAATTAAGCTCTTTTTGGGTGAAGAAATACTACAAACTCTTATGATCTGTATAGATTTTGCATGACACTCCATATAAAAGATGTCTCCGTATCTTCAACGCATAGATGATTGCAGCAAATACTAAATCATGAGTATGGTAATTCCTTTCATGTACCTTCAATTGTCTTGATCCATATGCGATCACCTTTCCTTATTGCATCAGAACGCAACTGAGACAAACTCGCGAAGCGTCGATATAAATGGCAAATTCCACTCCCTTTGTTGGCAATGCAAAAACTAGGTCAGAACACAACATCTCCTTTAATTCCTGAAAAACTTCCTCGCAATCAACGCTCCAAACACAAGTTGCGCATTTCTCCGTAAGTCTGCTCAAGGGTGCAGATAACACTTAAAATCCTTTTACGAATCTACTATAATAACCTACCCATCTTGGGAAACTCCTTATCTCCTTAGGAATTATAGGCCTCTTCTAATCCCAAACCGCGCTTATCTTTGCTAGGTCTACTGAAATCATATATTTACTTAACACATGACCAAGGAAAGACACTTGAATCAGTAAAAACTTACATTAACTTAACTTCTCAAACAACTTGTGCTCCTTTAGTATGGACATCACCAAGCGTCGATGCAAGCCATGCTCCTCGACACTTAAAAAATATACTAGAACAGCATCCAAAAAGACAACCACGCAGTGGTTGTTAGGACGACCACAAAGTGGTTGTTAGGTATTGTATCCATAATGACCCTAATTTGAAAAGTGTCCCTTGAACTAAGATGAATTGAGATTATATTTGATGCTGCTTCTTTAGTTATGTGCTTGCATGACTATATTGCTAAGTACAACCCAATGTTAGGTTATAATGTGTCATAATACACAGGACTATACAATGTAAACCTTTATTGTGTAGGCCAATGTGTTGGCTCACATGTAATCTCTCTATTGGGGTGTACTTTTGATTCATGTACACTAGGAGAAATAAGGAAGGACAAGTTCCTGCATTCAGAAGAACAGAATTTTTCTCTATGTAAAATTCGTCGAGTATAAAAGTGAATACTCGTTGAATTCATCGAGTATACTCATGAATACTCAACGAATTCATCGTGTATACCTACTGGCACTCGTTGAATTTGTCATCATAGCTTAGGAAATAATCTTCGAGTTCTTGAAAATCAGTTAAGTAAAAATCGAGTATCGCTATGTATACTAGTCGAATTCATCGAGTGTATTTATCGATATTCGTCATAGTCATCAAATATATATGTCAATACATGACGAATTTGTAGCGACTCATTGGATATGCCTTGAGTTCTCAAATTTACTTCTATGGATTTCTCTTATTACAAATTGTCTGATATCACTTTGCCTATATATCGAATGCATTGACAGTATCTGCCGATAATTGTCGAATTCATCAAGTAAGCTAGTCGATATTCGTCGAATTCATTGAGTATCTCTCAAGAAAAGCATTGAGTTATCTGTTAGATTCTTCTTGAATTATCAAAGTTATTTTCGTCGAGTTTCGAAGCAGTTCGATGAGTATACTCGTATATACTCAATAATACTTGACGAATTATACTTAGGGTTTATTTTTTTTCTTATTTTCAATTTTTTGACTCGAATCGTCCAGACCGCCATGTACAGTAACTCGCAGATTTTTCAGTATGGATGGAATCTTTAAGCCGTTAGAGAAGAGAAGTTCCTATAAATTCCTAGGTTGGATTTCAAGAAACCCTAATCGTGTATTTAAAAGTTAAAATCGAGAAACACTAAGAAATGCTCCTGTCGGCCTTCATTTCTGTTCTTCACAAATCTCTCGACTGACAATGACGTGACGCATGAGTCATTCTTCATCAAGCATGTTGACTATATCCTTTAACTCTGAAGGTTCTCATACTAATCAGATCTAGTTGATTCGTGTGTTGATGAGTTGTAAATATACATATTTTTTATGTAAATTACATAAGTATTTTTAATTTATTTTTGTGATTTTTGTTTTATAAATTGCCTTTTTTATAAATATTTCCTAATTTGAGTTTATTTTTTATTTCCAAAAAAATTTGCAGAAATTGTGAAAATTGGCATAGCTCATGCCCGTGACGGAGGCATGAAACTCTAGCTTGGCAAGTTTCTAATCAATGATCGTCGACTGACCTAACACGCCCCCGACCCGAACCGACACGCCCGTGTCAAAATTCCACATAGGCGTGACTTCTCCACCTGGCCTAATAAGACGCGCGAAGACTTTTCGACGCAACCCGTACCCAGATCGACCTCCTTGTCATGCCCCAAGACACGCCCGTGATAAGCATATCATGCCCGTGACCGATCTGTGTACATCCCCGAAGTCAGCTCTGTGGTAAAATCGCTAGATCGCATCATGAATAGTGTTGACACGCCCCCCGTCACGCCCTAGTCATGAGCATGACCAACCAAAAAATTTGTCTATAAATAAAAAATTTTTGTAAGGTCCAAGGGTTCTTTTTTTTTGACCATCTTTGGTGTGTTTTGTGGGCTGCCCTTGGTGATTCCAATCCAATGTAAGGAGATTTTTCTCCCCCCCCCCCCCCTTCCTTTTATGTTTAGTATTGCTTTAGCTTTAGCTTTGTATTAGCTTTGTAATAGTTATTTTCATTCAATAAAAATGTAAACTTTTCTCTTCTTAATTGGATTTGGAATGAACATGTGGTCCCACCTTATTCTCTTTTTTATTCTCATGTTTTTCCTAGTTTTTTTCTTTATAGAAAAGCGTGTGTGTGTTTAGGAGTGATGTTTTCATTTCTATTTTTTTTCTCCTATGCAAGTGTGATAGGATAGTTTTTCTTCTAGCTTTTGCTAAACTCACTTTAAAATTGTAACTTCTTAATCCTTTTGAACTTGTAAAAGAGATCTTAAAAGTGTTTTTTATTTTTTTTTAACTTAGTTTTTGTTTTATGTTGAAAATCTTTTTGCACTTTTAAATTTTATTTTCACTTTTTATTCACTTTTATCAGGTCTTAAGAATGAAAAAGTTATAATTTTAATTTTTAAACACCTTTGAGTTCAGTTTTAATTTCAAAAACCATTTGCTCTTTGAATTTTTATTTCATCTTTTTTATCGTTTTTAGCAAATTGCAATGGTAGAAAAGTAATTGTTTTTATTTTTAGATAATTTCGTTTATCTTGTTCTTTATTGTGAGTGAGTTAGGGTTTTCATTTTGTTCTTTACATTTTCATGTAGTGTGTGAGTGTATGAGTTTAATCTTTTATGTTTTCCTAATTTATGTAGTGTGTGTGAGTGTATGAGGATAAGTTTATTGCTTTCATTCTCCTGCCCACTCATTTGAGCCGGGACTCGTAATTTTATCGCTTTCTTAATCATGTAGAGTGCGTGAGTGTATGAGATAAATTTTCTTTCTTTGATTTTATCGCTTTCTTCAATTCATGTAGAGTGTGTGCGTGTGCGCATCTATTCCGCTGACTCGTTAAGAGTTAAATGGCGCATCATTTTAATTTCCCGCCTACTCATTTGAGTAGAACTTGTCATTTACTGTCTACACATTTTAGTAGAACTAGTACATGCATTTATTTCCCGCCTACTCATTTGAGTAGGACTCGCTTTATTTTCCTCCTACTCGTTTGAGTACGACTTATAATTGCGTTTTTTTCCCGCCTACTCATTCGAGTAGGACTTGTCTCTACTTTATTTATTTATGGTTTTGAAGTGTGCGTGAGTTCTCGTTTTAGTTAGCTTTTGAATTGTTTCTAAATCTCTGTTTTTTCTATGTCTTCTTTCTTATATCATTTTAGTGCTTAGTTTCGAACTCGCGCCTCATTAAAACCATAAAGCCGTCCCCATACCGATGAGTGGCTAATCTTATTATCCCTCGACATCTTAGAGCATTGGTACATATAAAAATGATTTGAAATAATTAAAGTCCTTTATTTTCATTTTAATTTAAGGACTTAAGGTTTGCCCCGGGTTAACGACGCGTAGACCCGCATAATCTATGTGTGGGCTCTATTTCCGTTATCCATATGCTTGCTAGCCGAGAGGGCGTGCATATGGACCGATCCCCATGGGTAAAGAGAACTATGTACGCACCGTCGAAAGAGGAAAAACGTAGTTCTGCCGGATTGGGTTCCCCACCCAATAGTGGGGTTCTTAGTGTAAAGCGGGCGTTAAGAGGAATCCTTAATAGGATTAACGTTCGGTCAAATTGTCTTAGCGTTCAGGTGAGCAATATTCCTAGAGATAAGTGCGCTCATACTTATGGAACCTCCATGGCAGAGTGCCTTTTATTAATTTAAAAACTAAGTTCAATAATTATTTTAAGTTATTTTAGTCTTAATCTGATTCGATGCCAAGCATTAACCCGTCATTGAATAATCTAAGTAATTTTTCAGCTTTCTTTTATTTCCGTCTTTAAGTGACAAACAAAAATCCACCTTACTTTCAGTAAAATAATAGTCCTCCTGGAGGAGTAGGAATAATCAACTCGACCCCGAGAACAATACGACCTCGGTATTCTCCCGAATATCGAGTACTACATGCGATAGGTGCACTTGCCTCCTTTTGTTAGAAACTTCGATTTTCTAGCAGGTCCGCGACGGTTGACTCATCGAACCAACCACCCAAATAAGAGTCTGATCGCGGGTCAATCAATTTCTTAGTGTTGTTGCAGGGGAATCTCGGTTGTTATTTCGAATCCGGGACTCTATTAGTTTTACTTTATTTTCATATATATATAAAACTACTTAAAAATCACAAAAAAAAATTATATACTTCCCCCTTCGCCTTTTTTAGGGTGTATGACCCGTGGAAAATCTTCAGGCTCTGAATATTTTGACTTCGACCCTGAGATCGACCGCTCCCTTGCGCGTATTCAATCTCAATGCCGAATTCCTTTTTTAGACACCGAGGACTCAACCGGAGAACCCTCTGCTTCTTCTATGGCCGACCCTAACCCTGCCCAGGAGGCCGAGCGTGCAATGTCTTACTACACTCGGCCTAACTTGGATGATATGGGGTCGAGTATTGTTCGTCCAACTGTGGCGAACAATAATTTCGAAATAAAGTCAAGTATCATTCAAATGGTCCAAAATGTCGTGCAGTTCGATGGACTGCCCGATGAGGACTCGAATGTACACTTTTCCAACTTCCTTATAATATGTGACACCTTCTAGATTAATGGCGTCACTGATGACGCCATACGCTTGCACTTATTTCCCTTCTCCCTCCAATCCAAATCTAAGGTCTGGTTGAATTCCCTCCCTCGAGGATGCATCACCACCTGGGCTGAATTGGCAGAGCACTTCATAACGAAATATTTTCTGCCCGCAAAAACTGCAAAATTACGGGCGGACATATCTTCGTTCGTCCAAAATGACTCCGTGTCTTTTTACAAGACTTGGGAATGCTTTAAGGAGTTTCTCCGCAGGTGACTGCACAACGCGCTGCCAGCGTGGCTGCAGGTACAAATTTTTTATAATGACCTTAACTTCCAAACGCGTCAGATGATCGACACAGCTATCGGGGGGACCTTGAATAATAAAACCCCCGATGTCGCCCAGGCTCTTTTTGAAGAGATGGAGACTAATGCTTACCAGTGGAACGTCCCTAGGGGACATCCTAAGCTGGAGGCCGGCGTTTTTGAAGTGGATGCCACTGCTCTATTAACCCTTCAAGTTGAAAGGTTAACGAAGCAGGTGGCGGAGATGGCTACTTCCTCCACCACTATGCCCTGGGCAAATTCTATTCTTCCCTCCCCTAACGTCTGTGCTGCCGAAGAGTTCGTAGACTTTTTGGGAAACTCGAGTCGTCCTCCCTTCAATCGCAACAATAGCCCATATAGTAATAACTATAATCCGGGTTGGAGGAATCACTCGAACTTTTCATGGAGCTACCCGAACAACGCGCAACGCCCCCTCCCTGTTTCATGCCCAACTAACCTCCTCCCCCTCCTATGAAGCCATCCCCGATGGAGGAAAATTTTAATAAGTACATTGCTTCCAACGAATCAAATATCCGAAATATTACCGGATCGCTTAAAAATCTTGAACCCCAGGTTGGACAGCTGGCACGACTAATGTCAGAACGCATGCAAGTGGCGCTGCCAGGGAACACGGAACCCAAACAGCAGGAGAACCTCAATTCTATAACCCTCTGTAGCAGTAAGGAGGAGGTCGATCCAAAACGGATCGATCCGCAGGTAAACATATCTCCTCCTTCCCCTCTTCCCTCTACTTCGTCTTCATCAGTTTTACCAAATTTAAATGCTAAAATTAATTAAAAAATGCCCATGTCATACCCTCATAAGATAGATAGCGAGCATCAGGACGCGCAGTTTTAAAATTTTCTTTTATTATTAAAGCAAATTCATATTAATGTTCCTTTCTGCGAGGCTATCTTGCAGATGCCTAAATATGCAAAATATCTGAAAGAACTCCTTTCTAATAAACATAAATTAGAAGATGTTTTGCATATCGCTCTCAATGCTCAGTGCTCGGCGGCACTTACAAATAAATTGCCCAAAAAGAAAAATGACCCGGGACGGTTTTCCATCCCGTGCCTTTTTGGCAATGTATTGGTAAAATTCGCCTTAGCTGATTTAGGTACGACCATTAATTTGATGTCGTTATCGCTTTTTAAAAAATAAGGGTTAGGCACTCTGGCCCCTACCAATATTCTCATCCAATTAGAGGATCCTTCGGTTAAGTTCCCCATTGGGGTAGTGGAGGACGTCCTTGTCCAAGTCGACAAGTTTATCTTCCTGGTATACTTCGTCATCTTAGACATCGAGGAGGATGCCGAGGTACCAATAATACTTGGTCGGACTTTTCTCTCCACCTCCCACACATTAATAGATGTTAGTAATGGCCATCTCCTCCTTCACGTAGGAGATGACGAGGTTACTTTCTCTATTAATCCCTCGATGGACGACTCATCATCGAGCAATGATTTCTGCTATAGTTTAGATACATTTTACGGAGACCGTTCTTCTCCCTTTTTTGACTCGATTTCTCTAGCTAACGATACTTCTACACTCGAAGATTTTTATTGCGATGAGGACAAGTCTACGGAGTTGTATTTCGAACCAATTGGTTCAAAAGACATTAGAAATAAAACCTCGCTAGAAGAACCGCCCACCCTAGAACTCAAACCATTACCCGAATCCCTCAAATACGCCTTTTTGGTAGAAAATTGTACACTCTCGGTGATCATTTCTTCACATTTGAGTGATTCGAAGACCTCCGAGTTGTTGGAAGTTTTGCTTAAACATCGCCACACAATTGCGTGGCAAATTTTTGACCTTAAGGGGATTAACCATTCTTTCTACACTCACAAAATTTTCTTAAACGATAATTGCCGCAAATCCATTCAGCCGCAACGACGTCTTAACCCAAACATGAAAGACGTCGTTAAAGCTAAGATAATTAAATTACTAGATGCGGGGATTATTTATCCCATTTCTGATAGTGCATGGGTTAGTCCCATTCATAATGAGCACAACGAGCTACATTCCAAAGAGCTCAACGAGTAGGCGAATGAGCACAACGAGCTCATCCTAACTCGTACTGTTACGGGTTGGCATGTGTGCATTGATTATCGCAAACATAATGATGCCACCCGTAAGGACCATTTCCCACTACCGTTTCATGACAAGATTCTCGAGCGTCTTTACGGTCATCCATATTATTGTTTTCTCGATGGTTTATCGGGGTTTTTCCAAATCCCCATTTCCCCCGATGACCAAGAGAAAACAACTTTTACTTGCCCGTTTGACACCTTCTCCTATCGAAGAATGCCATTTGTCCTCTACAATGCGTCGGCTACATTCCAAAGATGTATGCTAGCAATTATTAGCGAGCTAGTAGAAGATATTATGGAAGTATTTATGGATGACTTCTCTGTTTTGGACGCTCTTTTCCCGATTGCCTTAAAAATTTTGATCGTGTCATCCAATGGTGCGAGGACACAAGCCTTGTTCTGAATTTGTAAAAATGCAACTTTATGGTTCAAGGAGGTTTGGTCCTCGGCCATAAGATTTCGATTAAGGGGATAGAGGTCGATAAGGCCAAAGTAGAAATCATAGAAAAACTCCCTCAGACAACTAACGTAAAATCTATTAGGAGTTTCCTTGTCCACGCAGGCTTTTATAGAGGTTTTATATAAGACTTTTCAAAAATCACAAAGCCGCTAACTCGCCTCTTGGAAAAGGAATCACATTTTGTATTTAGTAGCGATTGCGAGTCTGCCTTATATTTTATAAAACAAAAACTTATCAATTCCCCAATTCTAGTGGCCCCTAGTTGGTCCCTTCCGTTTGAAATCATGTGCGACACTAGTGATATTGCCTTAGATGCCCTTCTTAGCCAACGCGTAGACAAACACTTTCATACAATCTATTACGCTAGCAAGATGCTCACTTCCGCACAAGTGAATTACAAATGACGGAAAAGGAACTCTTAGTCATCGTTTTCGCTTATGATAAGTTTCGCTCGAATTTAACGCTATCTAAAGTTATCGTTTTTACCGATCACTCCGCCCTTAAGTATTTACTAGCTTAAACTGACGCGAAGCCCTTCCTTCTTTGATGGATCCTCCTCCTTCAAGAGTTTGACTTGGAGATCCGGGATAAGAAGGGGGTAGAAAATCTAGCGGCAGACCACCTCTCCCATTTAGAAAATCCAGGCACGGAAGAGCTCGTCGAATCTTAAATAAATGACAGATTCCCCGAGGAACACCTTCTTGCCATTCGTTCGTCTTCGTCTTCTTTGTCTTGCTTCGCAGATTTTGCAAACGACTTAGTCGTGCGGGTGATTCCAAAGGAGTTTTCAAGTCAGTAAAAGAATAAATTCTTTTCTGACCTTAAAAATTCCTTTTGGGAGGACCCATTTCTTTTTTGTATCTGCGCGGACCAAGCGGTCCGAAGATGCGTCGTAGGTGTGGAGTGCACGAAAATACTTAGGCACTGCCACGAGGTTCCTGTCGGTGGGCATTATCAAGCCAACCGGACCGCTCGGAAGGCGCTAGAGGCGGGCTACTTTTGGCCCACTCTCTTCAAAGACACTCACAATTTTGTGCGCGCATGCGATAGCTGTCAGCGGTCGAGTAACATCTCTCGTCGAGACGAGATGCCCCAAAACATGTTTTTAGAATGCGAAGTCTTCGATTTATTGGGCATAGATTTTGTTGGCCCCTACCTCCGTATTTCAAAAATATGTATATTTTAGTGGAGGTCCACTACGTATAGAGGTGGGTGGAAGCGCAAGCTCTCCCCACCAACGATGCGAGAGTATTTGTTACATTTCTTAAAAAACTATTTTCTCGCTTCGGCATGCCTCGCGCAATTGTTAGTGAAAGGGGAAAGCATTTATATAACGCTCTTATGGAAAAGACGTTAGCTAAATATGGAGTCACGCACAATCTTACCACCACCTATCACCCGCTAACAAGTGGCCAAGTTGAGGTAGTAAATCGAGAGATTAAACACATATTAGAGAAAACCGTTTCACTTAATAGGAAATATTGGTCCGTTAAACTTGACGACGCGTTATGGGCATATTGTACGGCATTCAAAACTGCCACCGGTTGTACTCTGTTTTGATTTGTCTATGGCAAAGCGTGCCATTTACCCGTAGAACTGGAGCATCGCGCTCTTTGGGCTTTAAAACTCTTAAACCCCGACGCTAACTTAGCCACTCAAAATAGAAAACTGCAACTAAACGAGCTCGATGAATGGCGTGTGAATGCTTATGAGAGCAATAGGTTCTATAAGGAGCATTCTAAGTTATATCACGATCGAAAAATCAAGTCCCCAAAAATTTTTTCTCCGGGCGATCTTGTCCTTCTGTATAATTCACGTCTTAAACGTTTTTCAGGAAAACTAAAATCTCGCTGGTCCAGTCCCGTCATAGTTGAAGAAGTTTTTCCATATAGGACCGTACTCATCTCCCACCAGGAAAAAGGCTCGTTTAAAGTAAATGGTCATCGCTTAAATTCTTACATAGCGGGTGACCCAGTGATCGAGCATTACGAAAGCATAACCCTCCTCGACTTAAAAACCCGCCAATATAGTTAGGCTACACGACTATAAACAAAGCGCTCCTGGGAGGCACCCCTCGCTTATCTTTTTCGCACTTTATTTATCAAGTTTGCTACTTTTTTCTAATAACGCAGGGTTTCTAAACGGGCTTCCCCGAACACGCATCAGGGACGTTTCTACCCTCCCTCTTTCCTTTTGTACATATTGCATTTAATTTTTCTGATTCCGCATACTTATCTTATAACATTGGGGACAATGTTGGAACTAAGTATGGGGGTGTTTTCGTGTTTTTCCTATTTTCTTTTCTGCACTTCTTTTATTTGCAATTCTATTTTCTAAAACAATAACGAACAAAAAATATTAAAACAAAAAAAATTTCAAAAATATTTAATTTTACTTAGTAAATATTTTTTTTGTAAATAAATTCGTGTAAATATTTTTTGTAAATACTCTTCTCTTTTCCCCTTTCTTTTCTCTCTCATCCTTGTAAATAACTCCTCTTTTACTCCAAATTTTTGTAAATAGAATGAAAATTTTCTTAAAAGTTCAAAAAATTTACAAAACTTAAAAATCCAAAAAATTTGATTTTCTCATTTTCCTTTCTTTAGTATGTATATATTAATGAAATAAATACAAAATACAAAAAAAAGATAATAACTTTGAAAATTCTAAAAAAAAATTTATAAAACAAATAAATCAAATATATCATTCTTAATTTTCTTGCTATCCAAAAATTTTGTTTTGAGTTTATTTATATGAGATTTTGATCAATTCTTTGTTCACTATTCGTTTGTTAATTATAGAATGAAAATTTTAAAAAGTCGGGGTTAAGTTTTAAAGAATTCATTATGCTTTGTTAAAAATAGCGAACTCGTTTTAGGCACTACTTCTAATTTTTCATTGATAGGAGCACGTGTATTATGTTAGAAAATAACGACTATAGAATTCAATTATGCCAACTTTTAACTTTCTGAAAAATTGGAACGTATAATTTATAAAGGTTGCTCTCAAAAAATTTTTAATTAAAAATCTAGTTTTCTTTTCTCCTCTTATTTATCATGACCTACTTGGTATGATAAAAAAAAATTACCCCCTAAAATGATCATATATCAATGGCAATAAGATTTCATTTTGTAAACATAGGCACCCAATAATTAAAAGATTATATGTTACGGAGTAAGAGGATAAAATTCATTACTCCTATACATATATATTGGGTTAATTTTTTTATTTTGAAGTTGAAAAAGAAAGAAAAAAACCATATTAGGAAAATAAGATTTCATTTTCCTAATAATCAAAAAAGAAAAAAAATGGAGGTTCAAGAAAAAGTTACCTCGCCTTAAAATCCAAGCCACTTCATAAACCATCAACCCCCTTAGCCAATTTCATGATTCTAGAATTAATTCAAAAATCTTTTTGAGAGCATAATTTGTAAATTGCTTTATTTCCCGTAAAACTCTTATAAGCTAAAGTTCATATAATTCCAAGCTATTTTTGTTATGCTAACCAGTACAACCATGGCTTTCTATTTGATTACATCAAGAAGTCTTTTGGCCAAAAATTTTGCCCTATTTTAATCATCTACATAATTTTAGGACTTAACTCTTATACCTCGTATATTTATTTAGATCTCTCTTATAATTAAATTAAAACGATTGCTAAACTTAGAGTTTTTCTTATTCCTTATAAGTTCACCTCAAACTTTTTCTCTGGAATAGCAAAAGCTTAAGTATGGGGGTATTTGATGAGTTGTAAATATACATATTTTTTATGTAAATTACATAAGTCTTTTTAATTACTTTTTTGGTATTTTTGTTTAATAAATTGCCTTTATTATAAATATTTCCTAACTTGAGTTAATTTTTGATTTCCAAAAAAATTTACAGAAATTGTGAAAATCGGCATAGGTCACGCCCTTGACGAGCATGTCATGCCTATGACTGAGGCGTGAAACTCCAGCTCGATGAGTTTCTGATAATCGATCGTCGACCGACCTGACACGCCCATAACCCGAACCTACACGCCCGTATCAAGATTCCACACGGGCGTGACTTATCTACCTGGCCCGACAAGACGCGCGACGACTTTTCGATGCAACCCGCGCCTAGATCGACCTCCCTGTCATGCCCCAAGACACCCCCGTGACTGAGGCGTGAAACTCCAGCTCAGCGAGTTTTTGATCAACGATCGTCGACCGACCTGACATGCCCCGACCTGAACTGACATGCCCGTGTCAAGATGCCACACGGGCATGACTTCTCCACCTTGCCCGACAAGACGCGCGGTGAATTTTCGACGCAACCCGCTCCTAGATCGACCTCCCTGTCACGCCCGAAGGCACGCCCGTGACAAGCATGTCACGCCTGTGACCGACCCGTGTACATCCCCGAAGTCAGCTCTGCCGTCAAATCGCCAGATCGCATCATGAATAGTGTTGACACGCCCCCCCCTATCACGCCCAAGTCACGGGCGTGACCAACCCGAAAATTTGTCTATAAATAAAAAATTTTTGTAAGTTCCAAGGGTTCTTTTTTTGGACCATCTTTGGTCTGTTTTGTGGGCTGCCCGTAGTGATTCCAATCAAATGTAAGGAGATTTTTCTCCCCACCCCTTTCTTTTATGTTTGGTATTGCTTTAGCTTTAGCTTTGTATTAACTTTGTAATAGTTATTTTCATTCAATAAAAATGTTAACTTTTCTCGTCTTAATTGGCTTTGGAATGAACATGTGTGCCCACCTTATTCTCTTTTTTATTCTCATGTTTTTACGAGTTTTTCTCTTTATGGAAAAGTGTGTGTGTGTTTAGGAGTGATGTTTTCATTCCTATTTTTTTTCTCCTATGCAAGTGTGTTAGGATAGTTTTTCTTCTATTAGTTAGGGGCCTGACTTCAGTTTCTACTGAAATCAGGCAGGGGGAGATGTTCGAGGAAGACGCCTCAGGACTGCCCTTTATTTCTCGTCCAACAGAGCCCCAAGCGGAGATTCAAGAAGTAACAGCAGTTCCAGTTGACATCACAACATCTTCTGCAGTTCCAGCACCAGTTCAGAAGCCTTCCGATATCATAATGGAAGCATAATTTGCGTTCAAAGTATGCCTTAAAGAAGCTTCTACTCCCTTAGTTGCTCTATTCCTAGAAGGAGTCATTACCTCCCTTCTAGATGACTTGTGGGAGTTAGGAAGTTCTGAAGAAAATCCTGAAGGTAATTCATTTACTCATTTCCTTGACATGTTAACTGACATGCTAGTCTGTGAATACCTAGAAGGGATGTTTCAATTTCATTTAGCAAATCTGTGTTCCTGATACTACAGATCTAGTGGAAGAAGTTTAAGCTGTCCAAGAACCTACTATTCAAGATCATGTATCTTCTCCTCCAGCTCAGGTAGCTGTGAATGGTGAACTGGTCCTAATGACAGTTGCAGTTGAGAAAGTAAAAGTTTCAGATGTTCAAGAAGAAAAGTCTATAGTCTGGGATGACACCCCAGGACTGGATCTGGATACTCTTCTAGCACAGGATGCCTTAGAAGAAGAGAAAGAAAAATCTGCATTAAAAGACAAAGAAAAAGCTGAGCAAGAGGCCTTTGATCCTTATGATCAACCTCTATCATCTCAATCTGATGATGAAGATGACACTGATGATTCAAAAGGAACCAAGAATAAGAAATCTGCTAAAAGGAAAAGGAAAGTTGCTGCTCCTCCTCCATCTAATCCTGATCATGATTTCCCATATTATATCTTGAAAGGAATAGACCCCAAGTCAAAAGAATATCAGCAATGGATGGGATTTTCCAAGAATCAGTAAAAGCAAAGAAAGAAATCCAAAAGGTATGATAGTCCAGCTCTAAAATGGACCCCTAGAGGTCCTCCTCTTCCACCTCCCAGTGCAGGAGCTTCTGGTAATTTGTCTGCAAGTCCTTCAGCCACGTCTGCTAGATTCACTCCATCTCAATCTCATCAAAGAAAAAGCAATCCAGGATATCAAAGCAGATCCCAATCTAGATATCAAAGGCAAGATGCTGATACAAAAGAGCAAGTAAAGGAGGTAGTATATCAGAAGCCAACTTTTTCTCCTCCTCCTTCTCCCAAGAAAAGAGCATCACCTTCCAAAGAAACCAAAATAATATCTTCCTCAAAGCCAGCTCAAGCAAAGAAAACTGATTCAAAAGGTAAAAGGATTATTTTCTCTTAAAAATTAAGTAAGAAATATGCTGAGTTTGCACCTCCTTCTTCCTTAGTTATTCAAGAAAATAGAGAGCCAGCTGCAAGCATGTTAGAACTATAAAACCTTTTGATTCAACTGGTGAAAATGAATATGAAAGTCAAGAGCTTAATCCTTATTTGAGGATGGCTAGATTTCTTGAACTAGTTGGATCAGCCCAGATCAGAAAAGCCAAAGCTGAAGGAAAAGATATTACAAGCTTAACTACTATGTCTAAATTCAGAAATAACGAGCTAGACAAATTCCAGGTTTGACCTGTGGTCTTTGATCCTTCAAAATATATGGAAAAGCACCCTGAAGCAATAGTACCAAGAACAGGAGAATCTAGAATTATTGGAGAACAAGATTTAAAGATATCAAAGAAAGAAGCTTTAGATCCTTTCAGAAAAATTTCTTTTCTTCCTGGTTCCTCTGTATTTAAACCAGATTCTGATGCTTCTTAAGTTTCATTAATTGACAGTTGTTTATTTGTCTGTTTGATTGATGCTATTTGCTGCTTAGATATTTTCTTTCCTGTGATATATTTATTTCCAGTAGTTTGTTTTGTTTGTTTTGTTTTTGAGAGACTTAACCCAAATAGGGGGAGATTGTTGGTACCCTAGTTTGGATTTGAGTTTAGTCTTCTCATTTAGTTTCTTGACCCATGATTTATCTATGGTCAAAGGTTAGTTGTTTAGTTAGATTGCTCTAGTTGTAGAGTTGTCACTTATCCAGATGAAAATTTGGTTAAGTTGTTTTTGGTTCGACTATAGTCGAACGTCGTTCGACTATCGTCTATCGACTGGTCGACGATCGTCTATCAGTTGGTCGACATTTGTCTGTCAGCAGATTGTCTATCTCTGAGTTAGTTCAACTCTCGTTAGCTCGACATTCTGTGGTATCTGCCTCGTCGATCGTCGAACCCCGCTCGACTTCTTTTGACCAGACAGATTTCTTGATAGTTCAACTATCTGCTTGGATAGTTCAACTATCTGATAGCTTGACTATCTGTCTTGATAGGTCGACTATCTGTTCTGTTTGATTGTTCGACTATCTGCTTGGATAGTTCAACTATCTGATAGCTCGACCTTCTATTTGATAGGTCGACTATCTGTTTTGCTTGATAGCTCGACTACCTGTTTGATAGGTCGACTATCTGTCTTGCTTGATAGCTCGACTATCAGTCTTGATAGGTCGACTATCTGTTTTGCTTGATAACTAGACTATCTGTTTGATAGGTCGACTATCTGTCTTGCTTGATAGCTCGACTATCTGTTTGATAGGTCGACTATCTGCCTTGCTTGATAGCTCGACTATCTGTCTTGATAGGACGACTATCTGTTCTGCTTGATAGTTTGGCTATCTACCTTGATAACTCAACTATCTGATAGCTCGACTATCTGTTCTGATAGGTCGACTATCTGCTGTGGTAGTTCGACTATCTTCTTTGATAGTTCGACTATCTGTGTCATTCAACTATCTGTTCTGATAGGTCGACGATCTCTGTGCTTCGGTCGACGATCTCCGAGGGTCGTTCGACGTTCTTCTGTCTGTCTTTAGTAATTTTGTACTCCTTCTGTTCTATGACTTATTTCCTGTTTATTTAGCATATTTTATTAATGATTATTTCATTGATTTTGTGCATACATCTCAAGGCAATCTTTGCCCCATCCTTTGTGCATAAGTCATGCTTTATCTGACAAAGTTCTTTGTCTTATTAGTTGAAATATCATTTTGCTTTATCTGCCATGCTGTCCTTTATAGTCGTTAGACTCAAAAAGACTTCTTTGGCCGTAAAGAGTTTAGTCTAATGTGAATTTCTTTTGCACTCCTTTTATCAGATTTGATTTGCAGCTTCTTAGAAAGCTTTATCCCTTTATAGCATGTCTGCCTGCAGGATATGTTTTGTTTTGTGTTACTTGCAGCCCAGATCGAAGATCTCAGAAGAAGACAAAATTCAAACCAAGATTAGAGCCGTTACAAAGGCCCATATTTAAAGAGCTTCTTTTGAAAGAAGATAAGATATACATATACAGCAGATAACAACAACAAGAGAGAATAGAGAACAACACATAGAGTGATAGACAGATTCAAAGCAAGAAGAAATATACAGCTCTCAGTCATTGATACATTCAACTGAGAAGATCATCCTTCTTCAACACTCTCTTCTTCAATCCTGAGTTCATCCTGCTGCAAGGAACATTCACTCGGTGGCTCAAGAAGAAGAAGAAGAAGAAAGAAAAGCTATAGAAGAAGAACAATCATTCTACAATCAAGAGTCTTCTTCAAGCTTCTCCTTCAGAATTTCAAGACAGTTCTCTGTCAAGAATTCAGAAGAGTTCCTGCACCCTGAAGCAAGACTTCTTCCTAGATATTCTCTAAGCTAGGGGGAGCCTTGATTCTTTAGAGCGTTCTTGCTCTGTGCAATCCACTAGCTTCTCTAATCTGTTTTAACAATAGAGAAGAAACTTTAACTCTCTCAACCTCCTGTATAAAGGGTTATTACTCTCTTCAAAAGTGAACCTTGGTGGCAGGGCACCTGATCAAAAACCTGTGTTGGATTTTGAGCTCCTGATCAAAAGCTCAAAGAGTCTACTTAATCTACCTGAAGCAGATCAGTTGGTGGCAGGGCACCTTAACAAAAACCTGTAGTGGATTCCTACCAGGGTGGTAGAAGAGTAGACGTACCTATTTAGAGGGAACCACTATAAACTTCTTGTGTCGTCTGTGTTGCTTCATTTAATTATTGCACTGTGGATGTGAGTAGATATTACTAGGATTGCTAGTTGTTGTGATAGGATCAAAGTTCAACTGTAATTACAGTTAGCTTTCTCTAGTGCACTTCACTTTGTGTTAGGCTCTAGGGTTTCAAATATCTATAAACTCATTCTGAAAATTAACTCTAAGGGAGTTGAGTAGGGTATCATAATTTTTGAATACTCTATTCACCCGCCCTCTAGAGTTGTATCTATCCTCACTTTCATATTACAACTAAAATCTAAAACATACCTGTCACCACATCACCCTACTTGATGGCCTCCTGCTGGACAAGGTTGTAGACTCTCGGTTGGGCTGGAGCCTGATGGGAAGCGGTAGACACCAACGCCTTCCCCTTTACAGCATAGCATGCTCCTGCCTTCTTGTCTGACTTGTCACTCCAACAATCGCGGGCCTTATGCCCCGGCTTCCCATAAGTGAAATAGTGTATTGGGCCTCCACACCCAGACGATGCCCCAGAAGTAACCGACGAAGAAGCTGGTCTGGAAGGTTTGGCCTTCTTTTTCCACCTTCGGTACCCAGTCTTCTACGATCTTGGTAACTTTAACTCTGAGCTCTTCACTGCCAAGTCCTTCTTACTATGGACCCTCTTCAAATCTTATTCAAGAGATTGGGGTGTATTGACCAGAAAGCCCTGCGTCATCTGACTTGAGAACAACAACTTCAGTTCATCGCACTGTCCTTCAAAAAACCAATTGGTCTTGCGCTCTTCATTCGAAAAAGTGGAGCAAGCATAACATACCAATCTTGTGACCTTATGTAGGTAGTTGTACACAATACTCTCTCCTTGTGTAAGCTTCTGGAACTGATTCTCCTTTGCTATTTTCTGTACTGACGGGATGAACCGTGGCATAAATAGTTTCGAGAACTCCATCGATGCATCAGTGAGTTGTCTCCCAGCAAAAACATGCAGCTCTAACTAATCCCACCACAGCCTTGCCTCACCGTCTAGTAGGAAAGTGGCTATTATAGCCTTTTGCCACTCCTCAGTATTCATAGCAGTCATGACTCTCTTTTCCCTAGAAAGACTGTCCTCAACGTGAGTTGGGGTTCTAGTCCCCGAGAACACGGGTGGATTAAAGCTCATCACGTGCTTTAACTGCTTATCCATAGCTCTTCTCTTCATTACAGGCTCTGCCACTACCTAATTCACTGCTATGGGCTCTGCTACGCCAAGCGAACACCTCTTCCGCTAGCATTCGTATGTTTCTTTAGAAGGAGGGGTTGCAGGTGCGTCATTATGGGCACTACTCTCCGTGGAGTGCTATTGATGTGACTGCCTCGCACTACTCCTAGTCACCTATAATTATAGAAACACTCAATTAGGCGACAAACAAATTGCCAAAATACAATCATAGGAACACTCAGATTCCTTAAACATGTGTATTTTAATTCCTAAGTGGACATTCGTGGGTTCTTTTATGTTATAACAGTGATGCACATACAAGTGCTCACCACCCCTTAAAAGAATTTGCTCACGAATTCAAATAAGAAAGACCGACACCAGAGTCTGATACCAACATGTAACACCCCCATCTATCACATAGTATATAACAGAAGGTCCGGCCAGGGCCCAATGCCATATACTACGGATAGACCAAGGAGTTACTAAATTTAAACCATAATCCAATTTTCACATCCTAACACAGTGTGCATTCTAGCGAAAGTAATTTAAAGGTTAAAAATAGAACCCAAAAACAACATGAATGTCCACTACCACAACTAGGAATGTAATACAAATACACAAATAAGGTCTAGGCCTTACGGCCTTACAATTTTCAACTTAAATTAAAGTAGGTTACATACTTCGGTACGCAGGCTGGTTACACATGAACAATAAAATAACATAAGCATTCACTTTTGATTTCAAGGGCCAACACAATATTTTTGGGGTCCAACCCGCAACTTCCTACTTGTCCCAACAGCACCTGCACGCAACATTCAACCACAAAGGTAGCAAACAAAAGCAAAGGTCAGCATTAGCTGACCAAATTATAACGACCCCACCCCTTACTCGGTGTAGCGGTGCTCCTTCCCTGCAGGCATTAGTTAATAATCACTTTGAAATCAAAACGTGTAACTTGAGCATCGTTAGCCACATACGTTGGCGCAAATGCCCATGCTCTCAGGCACACTCTTGGTGCACAAGACATGAAGAGTCACACAACAATTCACTAATGGTCAACACCATTTGAGCTTTTAGTCTCACAAGGGCCTAAGCAAGAGACAATGCCCCAAGTCTACGGCAAAGTCATAATAATCTGCAGATCTACTGTATGACTCACTCCAAGACAGACAATAAGGGTTGGGTACACTTCAGCCTTTTCCTATGCTTAATTTTTTTCAGGCGCATCAACCCCGATGCGGGTTGGCATCCCCTTTCCCATTTCCGTACTATTCATAACTCGGTTATGAACTTAGGTTAGCTCTCAAGGCTACCAAAAATGAGCAACTTTAGCTCACGCCCCACAAATTGGCCCTCAACTCTTTGAGAGATAGGCCTTCGTGGACCCAAGGTCTCACAAGACAGGCCTCACAAAATAGCCCACAAGTCTCCCAAAGAGAGGCTTCAGCAAACAAATATAGCTGATAGGAAGCTATCGCTAGCGGTAGCACTACCGCTGCGCGTTAGGGGACAGACTATCGGTTCTTCCCCTTTTTCTGGTGTTTTCCTAGAAACTACCACTAGTACTCTAAACGTTGTCATCTATACTGCCCGCAACTCCGAAATTTACATAATAACCACGAAGTCTTCTCTGGCATACAAAACAAACAAACATCAACAATCCAGACTCAACCGTCTGAATGGGCTTCACACATCATGCCTATTCCATAATTAGATTCCGGATATAAATGCAACACTATGGGGATACACGGATCAATTCGTCGGGAGAACCATATCCACGTGTAGGAGGAGTTTCTACCCTCTAATGCCAAAAAAAGGACTTTATATGTCCAAGGAAGAGAACGTTAACCTTGATGTACGCTTTGGCTCCAAGGGGGAAATACAGATGGTTGAAAACGACCGCTCTGACTTTGCCTCCGCAAATCCGAACTTTCCTTGAAAATCTGAGACATAAAACATGAACGAAGGAAAGATCTCCCTTCTTCTAGCGCTGCACTCCTCCAAAAAATAAGTCCAAACTCTCCTACTCCAGAATAATGAAGATGAAATGGATGAACCAGGCATATATATAAATCTACCACCGTACGGTAACTATCTACCGTTGTGTGGTACTGCCTCGTTTCGCGAGGAATCGCCCAGACATTCCAATCACAGGCTGACACGTGGCCACACTGAAATAGATTCGCTAACGCGCCTCGAGGTAGCTAGTGACCATTACATCACGATTGTCCCTGCTACCGCCACGCGATAGCTACTACCAATGCAAGGTAATAACCCGAGCGCTTTGACAAATAAATTGCTAAGCTACGGCTCGCGGTAACCCTATCGCAGGGTGCTAACGTCCTGATAACTTGAGCACTAAAACAGCTAACGTCGCGTTCTAGAAACCTACTACCGCACAGTAAACTAAGCGTTGAATCACATCATCTCACTCAATGCTCTCAATGCTCTTCGCACAAACAGTGGAGCTACCTCCGCACGGTACTTAGCTACCTCCGCGCGGTACCTAGCTACCGTCAGGCGATAACCTCCAGAACACCATTTTCTTCCTTAAGAATATTTGGGTGCTACACTTGCTGCTCCAAGACACTAGTCTTCCTCCCAAGAATTGATAGGTGCCTGAAGTGCTCTTCCTATCCTCTTTACAGCCTACAAAATATGCTTCTGAATAGCCTGTTAGTTCATGATCCTTATTTCTAGGGTACCATAGGCCAAGATCTAGTGTGCCCTTAAGATACTTCAAAATCCTCTTAGCAGCATAGTAGTGATATTCTTAAGGGCTAGCCTGATATTTAGCATAAACACATGTAACATACATGATGTCTTGCCTACTTGTAGTAAGATATAGAAGGGAGCTTATTATCCCTCTATACAAAGTATCATCAATAGGTTTCCCTGCCTCATCTTTGCTTATAGGCATACTTGATCCCATGGGAGTTTTCATGGTGGAGGCATTCTCCATACAAAACTTTTTGATCAACTCCCTAGTGAACTTAGACTAGAATATGAACAATCCATCATCAGTCTGTCTTATATGGAGGCCTAAGAAGAACTTAACTTCACCGATACAACTCATCTCAAACTTCCCTTGCATTAGTTTTACAAACTTCCTGCAAAGGTTATCATCACTAGATCCAAAGATTATGTCATCTACATATATCTGGACTAGGATGATCTTGCCCTTAGATTCCCTTAGGAATAGGGTCTTGTCTATCTCCCCCCTTAAGAATCTGTTCTCAATGAGGAAGTTAAATAATGTCTCATACCATTCTTTAGGGGCTTGCTTTAACCCATATAAAGCTTTCCTAAGTCTATAAACAAATTCAGGTGAGTTAGAATCAACAAAACCTAGAGGCTGTTTAACATAGACTTGTTCCTTTAAGTCACCATTCAAGAAGGATGACTTCACATCCATCTGGTATACTTTAAATCCCTTGAATGCAACATATGCAAGGAAGAGTCGGATGGCTTCCAATCTTGCTATAAGGGCAGAGGTTTGACCAAAATTAATGCCTTCTTCTTGTCTGTACCCCTTAGCTACTAGCCTAGCCTTGTTCTTGATAATAATGTCATTTTTATAAAATTTATTTCTGTAAATCCACTTGACTCCAATGATATTATGTCCTTCTAGTCTTGGAACCAGCTTCCAGACCTTGCATCTCTTAAACTTGTTCAATTCCTCTTGCATTTCTACAATCCAGAATTGATCTATGTTGGCCTCTTCAAATATCTTGGGCTCAACTTGTGACATGAAACTTGCATACATTTATTTATTTAGGCTCTTGCTTTTTGTCACCACTCCTTGGTTTGCATCACAGATAATCTAGTGTCTTGGATGATCTCTTAGATGCCTGATAGATGGAGGCAATCTACTTCCAGCATCACCTTCAGCAGCAACTTCTTGCTGATCTTTATCCGCTTTAAGTGTTCCTAGCACTTCATCTGGAATATCCACTACATCTTTGATTTCTGGAGCAGGTTACTTGATGCTTAACTTGTCCATCATTAGCTTTATACCTATAGTATAGGAAGAGGAGTTTGTCAGCTCACTATTAATCATGGTAGACTCATCAAAGACTACATGTACAGACTCTTCTACAACTTGGCTTTTCAAGTTGTAAATCCTATAGGCTTTACTATGATTGTTGTACCCAACAAAAATCCAATCAATGGACTTGGCAGCAAACTTATTCACATAAGAACTACCAGTATAAAGCACATAACACTTACTACCAAAGATCCTAAGATAGCACAGGTTTGGTTATCTACTCTTTAAGATCTCATAGGGAGTCTTCTTGTGGCTCTTGGTGATAGAGGCTCTATTAAGGACATGATATGAAGTATGCACTTCCTCAGCCAATAAATATTCTTGGAGAGATTTATCACTCAATAAGGTCCTTCAAGCCTCTATGAAGTTCTATTTTTCCTCTCAACAATCCTATTTTGCTGTGGTGTTCTTGGAGAAGAAAATTCTTGATGAATCCCTAGCTCTTCACAGAACTTTGTCATGCTATTAGACTGGAATTCAGTCCCATGGTCACTTCTGATTTTCACCAAAGTACTATCAAACTTATTCTAAATTTGCTTGACAAACTTCATGAAGATATCAAGGGTTTCACTCTTTTTCCTAAGGAAGAACACCCAAGTAAACCTGGAATAGTCGTCAACCAACACAAAGGGTGTAAACTTTCCTACTTTGACTATTAACTGGCATATGAACAAACAAGTCCATATGCAAGAGATATAACACCTCACATAGTTTTTTGTCCTAATTTAATTGAAGGAAGCTTTGGTTTGCTTGCCATTTTTTCATGCTGAACAAATGCTCTCCTTGGTGCATTTCATCTTGGGACCATCCTAACAAGCTGTTCATTAAACAACTTGCCAATAGTCTTATAATTCAAATTAGCTGGTCTCTTATGCTATTGCACACAATAAGAAACTTTCTCATTTTCCACTAGACAAATAGGAGAGTCTGTATCTAGGCAAAGAAAATTTAAGCAATAAATATTTCCACTCCTAGTGCCTGTCAAGATGACCTTTTGGTCACTTGACCTCTTAATTTGTCACTCATCCTTGTGGAAGACAATGATATAGAAAAAATCAGAGAGTTGGCTTATGCTTATAAGGTTGTGTTGCAACCCTTCAATATAAGCTAATTTTGAGATGGTGACTATGCCATTAGTAATCTTACAATAACCTCTTGTCACTCCTCTATCTGAACCACCAAAGATAACCTTGGGTCCATCTTTTACTGGAGTGTACTCCTTTAAATTGCTCCTTGTCCTAGTCATCTGCCTGGAACAACCACTGTCTAAGTATCATATAGGGGTATGGGCACTTGGACTAACCTGTATAACCTAATTTATATTACCTTAGGACCCGAATATCTATTGTGTCCTAGGTGCATGTTATTTTGAAAATGGACTTGTTTACCAGCAGCTTTCTAACTGGTGTACTGATACTAGCTCTCGGCATAGTAGGATTGTACCAGCAATCTAAGGCAAAATGCCCCACCTTGCCACAACACCAGCACTCATGTATATTATACCTACTCTTCTGAGAAGGTCCTGTAGTTGGCTTAACTGCTGACTGAACATAAGGAAGAGGTGCAACAGCCTTTTTCAATTTTATTTTAGCAAGGATCTGAATGAAGGTAACTATTTCAGCAAGTTTTATTGGCTTTCTTTGAATGCTATTTATAGCAGTATTCTTTACAGATGACATGTTTTTTATAGCATCAAAGATAGCTAAATCTAGCTTGCTGATATACTTTCCTTTGTTCTGGGTCTTTACTAGATGGCTTTGAGATTTATCCACTCCCTCTTTCTTGAGTGAAGGGGCTTGTGCACCAAATACAAATCGTCCATTATAGGCCATTTGGATTTCATCATGGGGAGCCTTAAAGGCACTCACTCCCCTACTGTACCTTCCACCATAGCTGTGAACCTCTTTGTTCACACTAGTGGATCTACCATTTATCTAGTGACCATAGATGCTCTCCTGGTCATACCTGTTTGAAGGTAACTTAACTTTCCTAAAAGAATGGGAGGTTTGGAAGCAAGAGGTTAAGTGATAACTCTAATTATTTCTCAAATTTAGATAAGTATTTAATTTAATATTTAATTATTTTTTATCAATATTATATTATAAAGTATATAATTAACTTCTTTTGATGTTTTGTACTTATTTGGGATAATGATAATATTTTTTCTTGCAGGGCTGATAAGGAGCATTTCTGGAGAGAAAGGGAAAATTTTCCAAATACATGGCCTAGTCACGGGCGTGACCCTCATGACACGGGAGTGTCATCGTGCCGTGGTCCCATACACGGGATGTGCTAGCCAAAGGAACTTGAGGAACGACTGCTATGTCAGATTAAAACTACACGCTTGGGCCATGGGCGTGACCCAGGGCGTGACTACAAAGCATTTTCCACCATCAAATAGTCATTCCCACCAGAATTCTGTTCTAGCTTACATTCCTTGGTCACCAGCTTGACCAGGGGGCGTGACACTTCCATCAAGTGTCAACGTTATTCCCGCCATTTATGCTTACCGCTATTTCTAGTAAACGACAAGACACACCCTATGTAACGGGCATGACTTGGGCGTGACCCGCCACTTAACAAACTTTGGCGGTTTTTCTCCAACATTCCCGGACTTTGAAGGCGACGGTTCTGAGCTTTACAAGCCCTAGGTCACGGGAGTGACTAGTGGCTGTTAATTGTGAAGAGAAAAGTGCCGAACTAGCAATCCAGATAAGGCAAGTATACCTATAGAACTGTAGCAAGGGGCCACAAGTGTCGTATTTAAATCCTAGAACCGTTGAGTAATCTTACTCACACGAAGACAATTATTTTATCGAAGAAACTTTTAGGGTTGTTAACTAAATTAAAAGAAGAGACTATTTGCAAAAAAGAAGAGCACTTGCACTTAATCAAAGAGACCCGAACTAGCGATTAAAAGGAGGGGTTAAATAATGATAAAGAAAAGCACTCGATCGAAAATCACCTTGGCCTAAGTTGAAAAAAAATGCGATAATAAACTCTAACTTAATAAGGCAATGGACCATGACCGTGGAGGTTCCTAAAGCATGAACACACTTCTCTTGAAGACGTGCCGACCTGAGTTTAGGATGGTCCCACCGAAATCTCATCCAAATCAGAGGCCTAAAGCTCGCTTTATGCTATGAACATCGCAATTGGATTTCACTCCAATCTGGGAGATTTAACGTCTGCCTCTATCGAGGGGTGCATGCAACTCTCTTTACTCTTAAGTGTTCACTCCAAACTACGAGCCTCTCGGCTAGCTATGAGTGGAAACAAAGATGGAGAATATATATCGATGATATATATCCAAACATAATTAATCAAGAGTAAATCAAGGTCTAAACCATACAAAGGCAAAGTAAACTAGAGCATCATAACCTAATCAACTCGAACCTCGGATCATGAAGATCGAGTACAAGGAGGATTAGTTACTCATGGTGAAGTGGAGGAAGAGATATGAGTAGGAGTGCATGGAAACAAAATAGGGACAAGTAAAAGTAAATAGACATTATATTAATTCAAACAGAGAGCTTACAACTTGATATATAAAAACTATTACACTTGTAGGAAATGAAAAACTATGCTAGCACTAAAAGTAAACTACAAAAGAAATTTCAAGAACAATTACAGAAGCAGAGATTCTGAAACAAAAACTAAGAAAAACTTAAATTGAGAAAAGGAGAGAGGAAGAACTAAAAATGGCAGCACTTCCCCTCTCAAAAGTTCTACTTTGTTAACATAAGGGGTGGGTGATGAAGACTACGGCGCGCAACACCTTGAAGATGGCGCACTGACAAATGACCGTGAAGAGCATCGTCATAATAGGCGTCCTGATCGCAAGCCGATTTATTAATAGCTAATAATAATTGTTATCAAATTATTATTAATTATTAATTCATGCTTTGTGTGTTTTATTTTTAATAATTGCACTTTTATTTCATGTAATATGTGCATTATGGTTATGATATAAAATCATGATGTATGTGTGTGTTTTATTTTCATGTTTTCATGTTTGGGCTGCATGTAGCCAGTTGGAGTGTTGTTGTTGTAGCCTATATATAGGCATGTACCCCCCTCTATTTGGAGGAGATTGAATGAAAAGAAAATTTGGAATCCTAGCCTTTTGAAGCTCCCTCCTTCCTATTCTCTTGGCCGAACTTCCTCTTGCTCCTCCTTCCCTCTCCTTGGCCGCCGGCCACCTCTCATCCCCCCTCTCAAATCTCGGCTTTCCTCCTCCCTCTCTCTCCAACCCGACCACCACTCCTCTCCTACCCGAGCCACCATCCACAACTCCCAAGGCCGCCACCTCTTCCATTTCCCTCCAACAAGAGCCGTCCACCCTCCTCCTTCCTCCTACCCGAACCACCACCATCAGGGCCAACCCGAGCCACCTCCTCCACCAAGCCAAGCCGCCACCTCCACTACAACAAACAAAATCGACCCCCTCCCTCATAAATTCCTTCCTAAATCCTAAACAAAATCCTTCCAAACTCATTCTAAAATCATACCATATTCTCCCCCACTTACCATAACCAAAATATCACCTATCATAAATTCCCTTAACTCTCCATATTGGGAATATCTCTTTCCATTAATATTTCTAATCCACCACATTTTCTCTCCCTTGCCATACTGGAAGATATTTATTTCCATATTAAGAAGATTTCGACGGGACTTTCCATTTCCGGCGTAACGCGACGAAGGCGGACGAATTTCACTCCTACCGGCGTGATTCCGATAGAGCCGTTGAAGAACGATCCTCGCCGAGTGAATCGGAATCATCCATTCCAGTTGGGTAACGAACCTTTCCACTTTTGTGTGTTTCTTTTCTTAAATAATCCTGTGGTGGAATTTCTGGCATTAAATTTTGAAATCATTTAAAATTTCGTGACTAGCTTTAATTGTTTTTGCGTTGTTTTCTTGATTAACTTAATTTTCGTAAAGGGTTTGGCGAACCCTCGTTTTCTTTTGTTGGGAGAGATCTACCTTTTCCGAATTCGTGATTATTTTCGGTAGATCTCTTTGGGTACAACCTTCGCTCGTCCGGATCCAACATTGGTCCTTTTAGCTCGATCGGATACAGGCCTATCGTCCTTATTTGATTGCAAAACGGTTTGGCTACCCGTACGCTAGCGTGAAATTGAATGAATGTAATAGCGTGAAGCGGCGTGGAATAATTGTGTGAGCGTAGAATTAGTTCGTGAAGAGATAGTCGTGTGCGTCCGTAATGTTATTTCGGTCCAAACGTGTACGCCTACATCAATTTGGTATCAGAGGGAGGTTCTCGTCAATTTCCTAATTGGCACTCCTCCCCCTCTCAAAATTTAAAACTCAAAATTCAAATTTCAAATTTCCAATTTCAAATTTCAAATTTCAAATTTCGAAATTTCGAAATTTCAAATTTCAAAATTCAAAATTCAAAATACAAATTTCGAATTTTAAAATTCAAAATAAAAAATTCAAATTTCAAATTTCAAATTTCAAATTTCAAATTTCAATTTCAAAATTTAAAATTCAAATTTCAAATTTCAAATTTCGAAATTTCAAATTTCAAATTTTAAATATCAAATTTCAAATTTCAAAGTTCGAAATTTCAAAATTCAAATTTCAAATTTCAAAATCTAAAAAATAAAATTCTGGAAATTCTCTATCTTATTTTTAATAAAAAATCCAAAAAAATTATTTTTTTCATTAAGTCATTATTTTTATTAAGTTATTTTAAAATTTAATAGTTGGTCTGCCAATAGCGGCCTATATTTTTATTTTTCAGCAAAACATCAAAAAAAAAATTTTATTAATAATCTTCATATTTTGTTTAGGAAGAAAATCTTTTTTCAATAAGTATTACCCTAATGGTTAAGCGGGAACAATTCCGACAATCCTAATTTATTTGGGTCAGTTTACTTTTCTTTGCATGTACACAAGTATCGGATCGAGTTTTCTCTCCAGTTCTTTTGATTATGGCCTATGACGTTCACGTTTCCCATTTAGACTATTGGTATGATAAATCCATGGTTAAGCCTCCCCCTAGGCAAAGCCACATTAATCTTACCTATGACGGTTTAGGGTACCCTACAAATTTTAGGGATTGGCTTAAGGAGATTGAACTTCATTTTGACTGTCGCAAATGGGATGACCTCCAAAAGGTCCACTTCGCCCGAGAGCGGTTAATAGGTCGAGCCCAGTCATTCTGGATAAACGAAGAGCGTCGTGTTGGCAATTATACACACACGTGGTGGGCAATGCGTAGCCTCCTCTCGGATCAATTTGATCCCACCAATCTTCGTACTACTAACGCCAAACCTTTGAGTGAGTATCGTTATGGCGCTAGTTCCATACCAACCATTAGGACTGACTATAAACCTAATGCCCAGATCAAACGACACATTGTTGAGCGATCTCCGCCGATTATGCCTGTAGACCCTTTTGAGTCTCCCCCTGAGTTGTCTAGTCTAGTTGTTGACTCTCCTATTGAGTCTAAGGTATTGTCTAGGATCGTGCCCGTCACTGAGGACGAGGCTGTTATCTCTGATGATGATAGCGACGATGAGGAGATTGGTTACCCTAGTGACCTGGATGAGGATTCCACCACCGAGGAATCATCTCCACTCCCCGTCGATGACATTTTGGAGCCTACGGTTACTCCTGCTGAGATTACACCTGAGTGGGTAGGCATTTTACCTGATGATGAGAGTTTACTTAGTAGTGACACAGGAGATGATCTGTTCGGACTCGAGCTGGTTCCTCTTAGACCGAGATATTTTGAGGACTGTTCTGATGATCCTGATATATTGGACGTTCCGACTGATTGGGAAGACTTACCATTGGTGAGCGAGTTATGCTTGGATGATTTTAGTGCTATGAGCCCGAACGATATTTCTTTGATGCAAACATCTTTATCTGACGTTCCTAATTTAAAGCTTCCGTTGGGCTCAATTTTACCCTTGTCTGAGACCATAATTAATTCTAAATTAAATAACTTGGATAGTGTGTCAGAAGAACTTGTAAGCAAGGAAGTTGCATTAATTGACGACTTTTTGGATTGGACCCCGGGTTTGATTTTACTGACTCGTCCCCCTGACCCGTTGATTCGACGTACTGATCATTTAGGACATGAGTGTGGTACGATTGATTTCAGGAGTTCTACAGTGCCCCCTGAGTTCATTCTGCCAGTACCCCCAGATGAGGTCCCGTTAGTGCCTCCAACTCACATATTATTGTTGCCGACCTATGACCCGACGACTGATTCTGATTTACATGATATATCTAATGAATTGGTAGACATGTTGGACGAATTTTCTGTAAGGGAAAATCCATTGTTTGAATTTTCATATGACTTTAATGGCTTGCAACCGGGTGATCATTCTTGGACGTTAAACCCGTGTTTCGACATTGAGAATGACTTAGCTCCTCCTTTGAACATGTCCCCTTTGACGGCCTATTACCCTACGAGTCCATCGTTGGTCACCCCCTCGGATGTTTTAGATTTTATGTCTGTGGCGACTATTTCCTTTATCCTAATTTTATCCTCCATGAATTTTAAAGAAAATCATTTATCGAATTATATGTTTAGGATAGGGCCGCTTATAGTGCCTCCTGATGAGATTCCCTCAGCGCCACCAGATTTAGTTCCGTTGGTACCGCCTTATGTCGTTCCGTTACCACCGAATGCATTAAGTACGTTTGCGCATGATGATGCTCGCAATGAATTTTATTTATGTAAGCACTGTAGTGAAGCACCAACCACGTTACAACAATCTATTCAAATTCTTGCTAGCTTACAAAAAAGAGCGTCTTACGGTATAATTTGCGATTTTGACTTGGTGCGTCTCGTCCCTGAACGGTTGCTTTCGGGCACTATAGAAAGTGGGCGAGTTGGCGAGCTGGACCATTTGCGGAATTTAATGACATTAGGGGAACGCGTAGTACTTTTGAGGTTTTTCACTGATTGGGGTGATACCCCTATTTTTAATGTTTCTGATTTAACGCTGCATGTTTTTCCACCACTTGAGTTATTTGCCTGTCCGTTTGGTTCCAATTCGTGCTCTTATGGGTTGGGTAGTGAGATTGTGCCTGGATCGCTTTCTTTATCGGCCTTCACTGGAGGTACGTTTGTAGTTGATGTTGAAATTTTTCTTCCTTTATTGCCTAATGCTTTTCCGAGGTTCCCCAGGACCATCTTTTTGCATTACAGGATACTCCAGGTTGAAGTGCTCCCCTCTACTTGTGGCGATGTTGGCCACTACCTGCTTTGTTGGCGTGATCGTCCAGTCTCCGATGTCCATTGGCCGTTTGGATCGGGGGTAGCTCGTTTTGTTGTAGCTCTCCCGCGCTGGTGCAGTCAAATCCACTCATCGGTGATGAGTATTTTCGAGCGGGGGAGGATTGATGAAGACTACGGCGCGCAACACCTTGAAGACGGCGCACTGACAAATGACCGTGAAGAGCATCGTCATAATAGGCGTCCTGATCGCAAGCCGATTTATTAATAGCTAATAATAATTGTTATCAAATTATTATTAATTATTAATTCATGCTTTGTGTGTTTTATTTTTAATAATTGCACTTTTATTTCATGAAATATGTGCATTATGGTTATGATATAAAATCTTGATGTATGTGTGTGTTTTATTTTCATGTTTTCATGTTTGGGTTGCATGTAGCCAGTTGGAGTGTTGTTGTTGTAGCCTATATATAGGCATGTACCCCCCTCTATTTGGAGGAGATTGAATGAAAAGAAAATTTGGAATCCTAGCCTTTTGAAGCTCCCTCCTTCCTCATCTCTTGGCCGAACTTCCTCTTGCTCCTCCTTCCCTCTCCTTGGCCGCCGGCCACCTCTCATCCCCCCTCTCAAATCTCGGCTTTCCTCCTCCCTCTCTCTCCAACCAGGCCACCACTCCTCTCCTACCCGAGCCACCATCCACAACTCCCAAGGCCGCCACCTCTTCCATTTCCCTCCAACAAGAGCCGTCCACCCTCCTCCTTCCTCCTACCCAAACCACCACCATCAGGGCCAACCCGAGCCACCTCCTCCACCAAGCCAAGCCGCCACCTCCACTACAACAAACAAAATCGACCCCCTCCCTCATAAATTCCTTCCTAAATCCTAAACAAAATCCTTCTAAACTCATTCTAAAATCATACCATATTCTCCCCCACTTACCATAACCAAAATATCACCTATCATAAATTCCCTTAACTCTCCATATTGGGAATATCTCTTTCCATTAATATTTCTAATCCACCACATTTTCTCTCCCTTGCCATACTGGAAGATATTTATTTCCATATTAAGAAGATTTCGACGGGACTTTCCATTTCCGGCGTAACGCGACGAAGGCGGACGAATTTCACTCCTACCGGCGTGATTCCGGTGGAGCCGTTGAAGAACGATCCTCGCCGAGTGAATCAGAATCATCCATTCCGGTTGGGTAACGAACCTTTCCACTTTTGTGTGTTTCTTTTCTTAAATAATCCTGTGGTGGAATTTCTGGCATTAAATTTTGAAATCATTTAAAATTTCGTGACTAGCTTTAATTGTTTTTGCGTTGTTTTCTTGATTAACTTAATTTTCGTAAAGGGTTTGGCGAACCCTCGTTTTCTTTTGTTGGGAGAGATCTACCTTTTCCGAATTCGTGATTATTTTCGGTAGATCTCTTTGAGTACAACCTTCGCTCGTCCGGATCCAGCATTGGTCCTTTTAGCTCGATCGGATACAGGCCTATCGCCCTTATTTGATTGCAAAACGGTTTGGCTACCCGTACGCTAGCGTGAAATTGAATGAATGTAATAGCGTGAAGCGGCGTGGAACAATTGTGTGAGCGTAGAATTAGTTCGTGAAGAGATAGTCGTGTGCGTCCGTAATGTTATTTCGGTCCAAACGTGTACGCCTACATCAGTGGGGCTCTATTTATAGATTCTTCAAACAGCAGGACATGCCCATGCCTCCTATCATACATGGGGTTTGACCACTGTATGAAATCTGGAGGACAATGATGATTGCCTTAGTACGCGTGACGTGCATTTTTGGTGGCAGCAGGCTTTTGTGGAAAAATGGAACTTGTCTATGGCAGCAGGGAAAGCTCGATAAAGAAGGAGAGGTGGCTCGATGAAATCAGAGGATAAGGAGGGAGAGCTTGACGAATGGAGAAAAGCGAAGGTGGACCGGAGGTCGACGAAATTGGGCCGATCAATGAATTTTGAACTGAAGGCGAGGTCAACGATAGGAGGAAAATGTGTAACACAGAAAGTGGACGGGAGTTCGACGATGAGAGGAAAACGTCGAATGCAGAAGGTGGATGGGGGGTCGATGAACGAAGGAAAATATCGAATGCAGAAGGTGGACGGGAGGTCGACGAAATTGTGCCGATTGACAAATTTTGAACTGAAGGTGAGGTCGACGAACGGAGCAAAACGTCTAATGCAGAAAGTGGACGGGAGTTCGATGAAATTGGGTCGATCAACGAATTCTGAGCTGAAAAATTGCAAACCTGTAAATGAAAAAACAATCATTAGTGTCATTAATATATACAATAAGAGGTCTAAATAATGCTTTAAAAGATATGATTTACATAATAAAAACTTCTAATTCAACTAGTAGTTTAAATTACAAAACGTATTATCAAACTCCCCCAAGTTTAAGCTTTGTTTGACCTCAAGCAAAAATATAAAAACTAGCTAATCATAAAAGTGACTAATCAGGAAAATTCTAATTATGTGAACACAAGTTGTATGCGAAGAGACAAGTAGGGAGAAGGAGAAACGTAAACCAAAAACATTTGTTTAAACATGGTTTCAACTTTTATAAACTTTAATAATAATGACAATTTAACAAAGATTTTAACAGAATTCTTTAAATAAGTTATAGCAAGGCAATAAATAAAATAGATCATTGAGTTGTTACTAGATTCTAAGAGACATTTTATACCCAAATCAATCCAAGATCAAAAAACTAAATTCAAATCCAAGACTTAACTAATCAACTTTTCTTCTTCACTTAGATAAAAGAAAACCTAAGAGTATGAATCAACTGGACTTATTAGGACCAAAATATTTGGCATAGGCATATAATTAGGAATTGAATTCAAAAATAAACAGGAAGGCTTATAATCACACTAAACCAAAATAAAGAGTTTCAAAATTTTCATAAAGAACATTTTTTTTCTTTTCCTTTTCCATTTTCTTTCTTCTTTTCAAAACAGAGGCCATAAATATTTTGTCTTTTCATTTTGAAATTGGCCACAAAATTAAACACTTCCTTTTAGCATACTTTTTCTTAAATTTCTCCAAAAATCACAAAATAACCCTATCATAACATGGAATTTTATGAAACTCAAAAAGTTAGTGTGATATGATTGGTTGGAAAATTTGGTTTTGGGGAAAAATGAAATGATAAGTGGAGTTATCAAATGGAATAGAAAGAAGGCTCAAAAGCGGCTAACTAGGACAATAATTTTTGGGTTGGCGAGAAGGCTCAAACAAAAATAAAGATGGCCTACATCATTTTCATGCTCCTAAAATTTTCCTAAAGCATTAGTTTTGAAAAATTTCAAAAAGTCGGTCCTAGATATTAAATAGAGACTAATGAACTTATTTTAAATATAAGAATAATACAAGTCTAGAATCATTCACATCTACTACACTACTCAAACTTGACATTACAAAAATTATCCAAAAACAAAAAGTAAAATGGTGGATAAAAGATTTTAGGAAGTAATGAAAATAAAGAATGAGAAACCATAATAGGAATGCGAGTTTTAGAAAAACGTTTCATGTTATCATGCTACCGTGAATTAGGAACACAAGATGACCAACATTTTACTTGTGAAATATAATTAGAAAGATCGATTTGAAAAATTATAATTAGCTAAGTCGTAATATGGAATTTTTATAAAAATAAAACAAAAGCAAGGGGTACTATTGAAATACCAAAATTAGTTTAAAATAACCAAATTTCATAAAATTTTTATTTTGAAGTATTCTATTTTTTTGATATTATATTGTTTTTTTGTATTTTTAAGATATTATCTTTTTTAGAGATTTTTCTTTAATAAGAAAAAGGAGAAAGCACTAAATTTCTTTTTGATTTTGATTGATTTTTTTAGGGAAACAAAATAAAGAAAAGAGAAGGAGAAAATCCTCCCCCAAGCTTTAAATCGACATTGTCCTCAATGGAGAAAAGAGGGGTGGGAGAGAGAAAAATTAAAATAGAAATATAAGTACAAAATTGAAAATAGGTACTTCCCCGGATTTGCGAGTTGCGGAAGGTTGCGTGATGCAGCTCCCCCATGTTTGCACGTTGGATCTTCATAAAATGTCTTCTTTGGACTTCGTGATGGATTCAACAGCGTTGAAGCAGGCGATCACAGAGGCTTCAGCTTGTCAGAGCCGTCCGGGGCAAAAAGTGTAAAATAATAAAAAAAAAGAAAAATAACTTGGGTTACCTCCCAAGAGCGCCCTTTGTTTAAAACGTCGTCTGAGCTCGACGCAACAAAATAATATTGTCCAACATAAAGTGTCCAATAATAATAATATCAAAAATAATATTTTAAGTTTTTTAACAAAAATAAAAAGTCTTAAGTTATACATAATTCAGATCATGTATAATAAAATTAATACAGTTTGGACTGACATCACCACAGAAATAAAGTTTAAGACGCTGACCACTCACTTTGAACTCACCCATATCAGGGTGTGAAATTAAAATCATTCCATACGAAAAAACTTCTTTAACAGTAAATGGCCCAGACCATCATGACTTTAACTTGCCCGGAAATAAACGTAATCGTGAATTATATACAAGAACTTGGTCGCCCGGCTTGAAGATTTTTAGGTGCCTTAGGTGCCTGTCATGAAAACGCTATGTCCGCTCTGTATAAAATTTGTAATTTTCGTATGCATAAGAGCGCCACTCATCGAGTTCATTAATTTGAAATTTTTTGAGGTCACTGACAGAGTGGGGATAAAAATTTAAAAACTGCAAGGCCCAAAAAGCACGGTGTTCTAATTCTACGAGTAAATAGCACGATTTTCCATAGACCAAGCGATATGGTGTATAACTGATGTCGGTTTTGTACGCTGTATGATAGGCCCATAGAGCATCGTCTAATTTTATTGACCAGTCTTTTCTAGAGGTGGAACTGTCTTTTCTAAAATTCTTTTTATCTCTCTGTTCACTACTTCGCCTTGTCCGTTAGTTTGTGGATGGTAGGCAGTTGAAAGCTTATGCATAACGCCGTATTTAATAAGAATTTTTAAAAACTGCGCATTACAAAATTATAAACCCCTATCGCTAATGATGGCTCGTGGCGTACCGAACCGAGAAAATAATTTTTCCAAAAACATAATTACGACTTGGGCATCGTTAGTAGGAAGAGCTTGGGCTTCAACCTATCATGAAACATAATCTACAACAACTAAAATAATTTTTTTTTCGAATCTAGAATGAAGAGGGCCAACAAAATTAATTCCCCAGAGGTCGAAATCTTCGCACTCAAGAAAATAATTTGGCGGCATTTCATTTTTATTTGAAATATTTCCCAACCATTGGCAACTATCACACCTACTCACAAAGGCTTGCATGTCTTTAAACATGCTTGGCTAGTAAAAACCCGCGCAAAGCACTTTGTGGGCGGTACAAGTAGCTTGATAGTTACAAACAGTTGGTCCTTCATGCAAATGTTTTAAAATATCTAATCCTTCTTCAAAAGAGACACGTCTCCTTATTACTTGGTCCGTACAGACTCAAAAAAGATGCCGGTCCTCCCAAAAATAGTTCTTCAACTCAGAAAAGAATTTCTTATTTTGTTGAGAGGAGACTCTTTCGGGAGCACGCGGGGCACTAAATAGTTAGCTATGTGTGCAAACCGAGGAGAAGGGGATGTGTTAATTAAAAGAAGCTTCTCATCGGGGAAGAAATCATTAAAAGATTTTTCGTCTAATTTTTATATATACGGATTATTTAATCATGAGAGATGGTCAGGTGCCAAATTCTCGGCTCCTCGCTTATCACGGATTTTTAAGTCAAACTCCTGGAGGAGTAAGACCCAGCGATTTAGGCATGGCTTGGCATCTGTCTTTGCAAGAAGATACTTGAGTGCCGAGTGGTCCGTAAAAACTATAATTTTGGAAAGCGTAATATATGGATGAAATTTATCAAAAGCAAAAACAACAGCTAGGCGCTCCTTCTCGGTTGTGGTATAATTCTCTTGTGCTGATGTAAGTGTTTTAGTTGCATAATAGATGGGGTGGAAGTTTTTAGATATTCGTTGTCCTAACACGGCTCCCATCACGAAACCACTCGCATCACACAAAATTTCAAAGGGAAGGTCCCACACCGGAGCTATCATAATAGGGGCATTAATTGACTTTTCTTTTATTAATTTAAAGGCAGAATGACAAAACTCATCGAAAATAAATGGGGCATCTTTATCCAGAAGATGAGTAAGTGGTTTGGTGATTTTGGAGAAGTCTTTTATAAAGCGGCGGTAAAAACCAGTGTGTCATAGGAAACTTCTTATAGCTTTGATGTTCGTAGGCGGCAACAGCTTTTTTATAACTTCTATCTTAGCTATATCTACTTCAATTTCTCTCGCAGAAATCTTATGAACAAAAACTAACCCTTCCCTCACCATAAAATGGTATTTTCCCAATTTAGGGCAAAGTTAGTTTATTCGAATCTAAGACTTTTTCTTGGTTTTCTAAGCAACTATCAAATGCATCGCCGAACACGGAGAAATCATCCATAAACACCTCCATAATATTTTTATGTATTTGTCAAAGATAGCGAGCATACATCACTGGAATGTAGCTGGCATATTGCATAATGCAAACCGCATTCTTCGATATGCAAAGGTGCTGAAGGGATAAGTAAACGTAGTTTTTTTTGGTCCTCGGGAGAGATGGGGATTTGAAAGTTACCCCGAGAGACCATTAAGAAAGCAGAAAAAGCTATGGCCAGATAATCACTCTAAAATTAATCGTTGAACGGCATGGGAAAATGGTCCATGTGGGTGGCGTCATTTAACTTATGATAAAAAATACAAATTCGCCATCTCGTCACCATTCATGTCAGGATTAAGTCATTATTCTCATTACTAACTACAGTTATCCCTCCCTTTTTGGCACTACCTGAACTGGGTTGACCCACTTACTATAAGAAATAGGATAGATAATTCCTGCATCTAACAGCTTCATAACCTCGCCCTTAACTACTTCTTTCAAATTAGGATTTATGCAGAGCTGAGGTTGGATGGAATTACGCGAATGATCTTCCATTAGGATTTTGTTGGTATAAAAAGATGGGGGTATGCCCTTGATATCCTAAATTTGCCAAGCAATAACACGGCGATGTTTACATAAAATTAGTAGTAGCTTATCATTTTGCACATCAGTCAGGTAGGCCGAAACTATTACTGTTAGCTTGGAGTCCTTTTCTAAGAAGGCATACCTAAGATGTTCGTGTAATTCATTTAATTCCAGGGTAAGGGGTTCTTCATACGACATTTTGGAAATTCTTTCTTTTACAAAAATAATGTCTTCGTAGACTTTTTATTTATATGGAAAATTGAAAAGGGTGGTGTCTACGGCCATGGACGTTTCTTACAGAAATTCATTTGGAAGAGTTGAGGAAAATCAAAAATAAGAAATCTCACTTTCACTTTCATAAAGGTAGTAGGAAGATTCTTCACCTAAGGCATCTAAGAAAAAATAGGAGTCGTCATTATTTAGGGTGTTCTTCATTGAGGGTGTTATAGAGAAACTTACTTCATCATTGTCTACTCGAACGAAGAGCTTGTCATTACTTATGTCAATGATAGCTCGGGAGGTGGCAAGAAAGGGTCGGCCAAGGATCAAGGGAACCTCAATGTCTTCCTCGATGTATAATATGACAAAATCTACCGAGAAGATGAATTCGTCGACTTTAACTAAGACATCCTCCACGATTCCTAACGGGTATTTGACCGATCTATCAGCGAGTTGTATACTCATACATGTGGTGTTTTGACTACCAATTCCTAACTTCTTGAATAACGAGAGGGGCATTAGTTTGATACTCACACCTAAGTCGGCTAATGCGTGCTTGACAAAAAGATCACCAAAGACACACGGAATAAAAAAACTACCCGGATCACTGATCTTTTTTGGCAAACCGTTTGTAAAGACCAGAGCACTCAGCATTTAGTGTGACATACGATAGGTATTCTAGCTTCTTTTTATTACTCAGGAAGTCCTTAGGTACTTAGCGTACTTCGGCATCTGGATATTGCTTCATGGAAGGGTAGATTTATGTGGATTTGCTTAAATATTTCTAAGAAGTGGTTATAATGATCATCAAGACGTTGTTTGTTAAGTTGGGAAGGGTATGGTGGAGTTGGATCATTTTTAAAAATAGGTGGTGGATCGAGATATTTTTCTATAAAAGAGAGAGGGTTGATAACTTATTTTTCAGTAGATGGTGAAATGATAAAAGTTTCCTCGGCGGAGGGTTGATTTTTTAAAATGGGGGCGGAGCTTTCCTAAGGTTCTTCGCTAACAATACCAGAAACTTGCTTCCCACTTCGAAGAGTTATAGCTTTCACTTGCTCCTTTGGGTTGGGCTCGGTGTTGGCCGGGAGAGACCTGGTGGGTCGCTCAGAAATAAATTTTGCGAGTTGTCCTACTTGATTCTTTAAACTTTTAATGGTCCCGGCTAGGGTTCTTATAGTAGCGTCAGTAATATTCATATATTTTGAAAACATTTCCTCCAAACTTGGATGTTTTGGAAAATTTTGAGGAGGTGGTGGTGGTACAAAAAAATCATTTTGTGGTGGCAGGCACATTGTGTTCAATGGATTATTCCATGAAAAGTATGGGTGGTTCCGTAAAGCGGGAATATAACTATTCAAAAAAACAAAACCCGAAGAAGTAAAATCAGGAGCAAGGAAATTATGAAAAGCATTTCTAGGCATATTATTAATATAATCCAGTTGTTCGGGTGCAGGAGTTGAAGATTCCCATACCTGAGGGGCGGAGGCAGTAGTCATCTTCATTATCTTTCTACTTAATACTTCCACTTGCAGAGCTAGCTGGGAGACTTTATCTACTTCAAAGATACTTGCAGGTTTATTCAGGTGGGACCTAGGCACATTCCACTGATATGTGTTCATGGGCATTTCCTTGGAAAGCTCAAGAGCTGTTTCCGAGTTTTTGTGGTTTAATGTACCACCAGAAGATGTGTTTATCATTTGCTTTGTGCTTTGATTTCGCCCGTTATAAAATGTTTGTACTTGTAACCATACAGGCAGCACGTGATGGGGGCATCGTCTTAAGAGTTCTTTAAATCTTTCCCAGGTTTCATACAAAGTTTCAGAATCTTCTTGTCTAAAGGCAAAAATATCGTTCCTAAGTTTTGCGTTTTTAGCTGGCGAAAAATACTTGGCCATAAATTTTTCAGTTAGTTGATCCCAAGTGGTGATCCTGTTTTTTGGTAGAGTGTTCAGCCACTGCTTAGCCTTGGTTCTTAGGGAGAAAGTGAAGAGTCTTAGCCTAATAGCTTCACTTGTAACACCATTGATCTTGAAGGTCACAAATCTCAAGAAAGCTAGCTATATGCGCGTTCAGATCTTCATATTGAAGTCCATCATATTGCACATAATGCTGTACCATTTGAATTATGTTAGGCTTAAGTTCAAAATTATTGTTAGCTAAAGAAGGGCGAACTATTCTTGATTCTGTACCCTCTAGATTTGGTCGTGCATAATAGGACATTGTCCTATGTAGGGCTTCCTCTACGATGGGCTCTTCAATTCTTGTAGTAGAAATATACTCGAAATGCCCAATCAGTCATTGGAGAGTAGGACCTTGAAATCGTGATCTTCTCTGAAGAGTACGCTCAATTTTGTGGTCTAAGTCCAAAATATCTTATGGATTTCTGCGGGTCATGCACTAGAAGAAGAGAAGATAAAGGAAGAGAAAAATAAACTAGAAAAAGAGTTATTTTTTTGAAATAGATTTTTCTTTTTTCTTTAACTCCCAAACTTCCCAAGCGCTATCCGATAAAGGGTTCACAAGGTCATAGACAAGATAGTGGTATTTAAGCCACATTGCCCTTTTCAAGAGAGTTAGGTGGTGTAGAAAAATTATGATGTGGGCTTCTATTAAGAGCGTAAATAAGTTTTATTTTTATTTTTTTTTAAGGAAGTAGGTGAGAAAGAGAAGTGATAAAAGTAATATGTTCGTGTTTTTGAATTATCAACAAAAATTTCTCCCCGGTAACGGCGCCAAAAATATGGTGGCTGCTAATCGTGAATAAAAAAAAAACCGAACTAGCAATCCAAAAAAGGCAAGTATACACAAAGAATATTATTGTAATGCCCCGAAACTCAAAAGAGCAATGGGCAGCGCTTTGAGGCGAGTTTGGACAATGGTAAGGGTCACACAGCCTAAGACACGGCCGTGTCCCAGGGTTGTGTCTTGCTCGGGATCGACGACTCACTGAGTGGTCAACGAAAATGCAGGCGTCGAGTATCGAGACAGGGAACACAGCCTGAGACACGGGCATGTCAGAGGCGATGCCTTGCTCTGGAAGTTTGTTGGTTTGTGTTGAGGGAGTTACACGGCCTGGGACACGGGCGTGTCCCAGGGCATGTCTAGCACATGGCATGTGACACGGGCATGTCACATGGTCGTGTCGTGCTAGGGACGTGTTTGGTCCCGTGTCATTTCAGGCACACGGCCCGTGACACGAGCGTGTCACTTAGGACACGGGCGTGTTCCAGGCCGTATCGCAGGCCGTATCATTGTCGGGATTTTCCTAATTGACGACGAATGAGGAACACGACGTTGGACACGGGCGTGTCGCAAGCCGTGATCGGCCAAGGAAGTTCATTTTTTGGGCGAATCGTGGCCGTCCATTTCCTTATTTTGGGATCCAATGGCTCAAGCTTACCCATCCTAGGGTTAAGGCCAGGTATATGGTTTAAAACCCTCATTTATTTTGGATTCATTCTCTTTCTATGTTCTAGATGGAGGGAAGAGCAAGAAGAAAGAAGGAAGACAGATCCGGTCACCGAAGGAGATTCAGAGTGCCAAATCGCAAGCTGAGTCAAGATCTACGGAGGCGAGATCATCGCAGTGCTTTCCAACCGTATAGATTTCCATGGCGCCAAAGAGGAATGCTAGGGTAATGATTCTCTTCTTAAGCATGTGATGCTCTCCTTCTTTTGCATAAGGAAACGTGCTCCCGCGAGTGTATGGTGTTCCTTGGGGTACATGTGAATAGTCCCCCTTATTTGCATGTAGAGTCTGAAATCAAGATACGGACATAAGCATGGTGTGTGAAGCCTACCCGGACAAGTTGGTCTGGATCAGTCATGTTTCATTGTGCATGATTAGCCAAAGAAGACTCTGTGCCTTTGGTTGTTTTCAGGTTTTCTACGCGGTAGATTGCAATAGGGAGTCTTGGGTATTAACTCTAAGGTGCACCCGAAAAACTGGGCTGAAACGCATTTCTACCAACTTGGTGGCCTGGGAGCCAGCCTTGAACATAACTGGGTTATGTGCATGTTTGATCATTTTGGGACTCGGGGAATCTTGACCCGCACATATGGCTTCAATTTGTGTTGCGGTATGAGCAACGGGTTAGGCGGAACCGTACCCGCTCTGTGTCGTTTGGTTAAAGAGAACTAAGGTACATTGTACTTCCCATTGGCATAGATGGAGGGTCTTAGGCTTAGGCAAGAAAGGTTAAAATGCTCACGAGTATTGCCGTCCAAGGGACGGTGGTGAGACCGCTGTTTTGACCGGCTTCACCGTGTAAGTTCCCTGATAGTACGGGGTTTTGACCGGCTTCTTGACCCTAGTTAACACTGCCCGGTCTTTGGAGAAAGATTTGAAGAATGTGCATGCAAAGAAAGACTCAAGTGTTAAGGAGACAGATGTTAAGGTGTCGACTACCTCAAAGTCTGGGTATCGTAAGTTCTTTAAGAAGGCTAGGACTTCGGGTAAAGCTCCTTCTTCTGGTTCTTCGGGAGCAACCACGGGCCAAACCCCGGGCGCTTGCTTTACTTGTGTGAAGACGGGGCATTTGCCCATGACTGTTGGAGCAGACTTCCAAAGTCCGAGAGGAAGCAGGGAGCAACTTACGAGGAAAAGGGCAAGGCGGTGGAGTCAACCGCATCCCATTATGCTCTGACTCAACAAAGAGTCTACAATCTAGGCCAGCAGGAGGCCATCAAACAAGCGGATGTGGTGACAGGTAAGGTTTAAATTTATAGCAATTTAGCTTTAAATACTGTTACCTTGTGCTTGTTAGCTTATTACTGCTTGTATAGGCTTTGTTCTGATTTGTGAAAATCTGGTGAGAGCACACTTCGATACGGGAGCTTCACACTCCTTTTTATCCAAAGGTTTCATATCGCGCATCGGAGTCCCCTCTTCGATGGCGAAGGACAAATTGGACGTGTTGTTTTCGAATGGTGTTCTATGCACGCGGACAGAGTTTGTGCCATAAAGATTTGTATTGGGAGTTAGGAGTTGGACTTGCTAGTGTCATTATTGCCGCTAGTAGAGTTCGACGTCATTTTTGGTATGGACTAGTTTTCAGAGCAAAAGGAAAACATAGATTGCAATCGTAAGGTAGTCAAGTTGGGTGCTGACTGGGAGAAAACATTTGCGGGTTTGAAGGGGTCGAGCAAGACCTTAATGTCTGCTCTTCAGGAAGTTACGACAGTTCATGCTGGTGCAGAGCTATTATTAAGCTAGTGGAGGCTGCGAAGCCTAAGCCCAATTTGGGTTGCATCCCAGTAGTGTGCGAGTACACTGGAGTGTTCCCGGACAATCTTCACGGAGCCCCACCCCAGCAGGAGATCGACTTCAAGATTGAGCTAGTGCCAGGTGCCAAACCTATATCTTGCTCTACTTATAGATTGGCGCCTAAGGAAATGGCGGAGCTAAAGGTTTAACTTGATGAGTTGTTGGAGCAGGGTTATGTGCGTCCAAGTTTATCGCATTGGAGTGCACCGGTCCTCTTTGTCAAGAAGAAGGACGAAAGTTTGCGGCTTTGTGTCGACTATAGAGAACTGAACAAGTTAATGGAAAAGAACAAGTACCCGATCCCAAGGATTGATGATTTGTTTGATCAGTTAGTTGGGTCATCGGAGTACTCAAAATTGGATCTTAAGTCCGGTTACTATCATGTGAGAATAAGGGAAAGTGATATCCCAAAGATGGAGTTTAGCACGAGATATGGGCATTTCGAGTTTACGGTCATGCCATTCGGGCTGACTAATGCGCCATAAGTGTTCATGGATCTGATGAACAGATTGTTCAGGGAGAACTTAGACTACTTTGTGATTGTCTTCATCGACGACATATTGGTGTACTCGCAGTGTGAAGAGGATCACTTCAAGCATCTGCATTTGGTTTTGGAGACGTTGAGGAGGAACGAACTATACGCAAAGTTCTCCAAATGCAAGTTTTGGTTACCCTTAGTAGCATTCCTTGGTCACATAGTCAGTGGTGAAGGGGTTGTAGTGGATCCGGGGAAGATAGTTGCAATACGGGAGTGGCCTGTGTTGTCTATGGTAGCGGAAGTCCATAGTTTTTTGGGGCTTTCCAGCTATTACAGGCGCTTCGTAGAGAACTTCTCGCGGATAGCGTTACCTCTCACGAATTTGATAAGGAAAGATCAAAAGTTTGTTTGAACGTAGGAGTGCACGCTGGATTTTGAAGAGTTGAAGGGTCGGTTGACCACGGCGCCAGTACTAATTTTGCCGAGTGGGACCGAAGGCTTCGAGATCTACAACGATACTTCGGGCAGTGGTTTGGGCTGCTTACTGCTACAGCATGGAAGTGTTATAGCCTATGGCTCGTGTCAGCTGAAATTGCATGAGAGAAATTATCCAGACCACGAATTAGAGTTAGCGGCAGTGATTTTTGCTCTAAAGCTGTAGAGATATTATTTGTACGGCGTGAAGGTCGATATCTATACTGACCACAAGAGCCTGAAATACCCGTTGGATTAGAAGGATCTGAATATGAGGCAGTAAAGATGGATGGAGTTCTTGGGGGACTATACATTCAAAATTCATTATGTGCCCGGGAAAGGCAATGTAGTTGAGGATGCGTTGAGTCGCATGGCTCCAGCACAAGCCAATTGGTTGTTGGTTCATGATGAGCGGTTGATTCGGGAGTTGGAGGCATTAGATATCTCTTGTGTTGACAAGCGGACTAGCGTCGAAGCACTATTGAACTGGACAGAAGTTCAATATGACCTGGCTGATCGGATTCGGCAGGCTTTAGATCTGGATAGCGACACAAAGCAAATAATGGAGGCGGTTTCGGATGGGTTAAATTCCCAATTTACGATTGGAGATGGACTGCTATGGAAGGATAGTCATTTGTGCGTACCAAACGTGGGTAATTTACTGGTGGAGTTGATGTACGAGGCTCATCATACCAAGTACTCGATCCACCCAGGGAGCATGAAGATGTACCGAGATATAAAGATGTTTTTCTAGTAACCAGGACTGAAAAAGGATGTGGCACTATATGTGGCGAAGTGTCAGACTTGCGCCTTAGTGAAGGCAGTGTGCCAAAAGCCAGGGGTTTCTTGAAATCTTTGCGTATTTTAGAGTGAAAGTTCTATGATATCTATATGGACTTTGTGCATGGATTGCCAAGGTCGCAGAAGGGAAACGACGCCATCTGGGTGATCGTAGATCGGTTAACAAAAGAGTCGCACTTCATTCTGAATAGGAAGGATGATTCGGTGGAGAATCTGGCAAATCTTTATGTGGAAAACATTGTTAGACTGCACGGTGTACCCTGAAGCATCGTGAGTGATAGAGATGGGTGGTTTATGTCCAATGACTGGAGGTTGGTGCAGCAAATGCTGGGAACTAAGTTGAAGTTCAGCACAACCTTTCATCCGTAGACGGATGGTCAGACCGAGAGGGTCAATAGGACGATCGAAGACATGCTTCGCATCTGCGTCCTAGATTTCGGGAAGTAGTGGGAAGATCATCTATATTTGGTGGAGTTTGTCTACAACAATAGTTACCAAGTGAGCATACAAATTGCGCCCTTCGAGGCCCTATATGGTAGAAAATGTCGCACGACGTTGTCGTGTTTAGAAACGGGTGAGGCGAGCTTGTACAAAAAGTAAGAGCTGGAAAGCACCACTTTATTGGTACGAACCATTCGAGATCGTTTGCTGATCGCTCCCGATAAGCAAGCTAAATACAATAATGCCAAGCATCGGAACGTGGAGTTCGTTGTTGACGACTGGGTTTATTTGAAGATAAATTCATTCAATGGTGTTTCACGGGTACGATGCTTGAAAAAGCTGAGCCCGAGGTACCTTGGGCCATTTGAGATCCTGGAGCGGATTGGTGAAGCGGCTTATCATCAAGAGCTATCGGCAGAGTTGAGTGGTCTACACGACGTATTCCACATATTAGCGTTGCGGTGGCGGTGCAAGAGCCTTCGTAGGTGATCGCGGTTGATCAAGTACTGGTGGATGAAGGGTTGGAGACAAGGGTCAAGCCTGTTCGTATTGAGGACTCTAAAGTCAAGCGACTTCATAACAAGGAGCTCAGGATGGTCAAGGTCCATTGGGACAATTACAGTCTTGAGGAGCTCTGTTTGGAGCGGGAGCAGACCATTCTTGAAGAGTATCCAGAGTTATTACACTCAGGTACCGCTTTTCGTTTTGTGTATCTTTCCTTTCGGTAATTTTGTGGATGAAATTCTTTTAAGAGGGAGAGAGTTGTAACGCCCCAAAACTCAAAAGAGCAACAGGCAGCTCTTTGAGGTGTGTTTGGACCTTAGTAAGGGTCATACAGCCTGAGACACTAGCATGTCCCTGGGCCGTGTCGTGCTCAGGATCGACCACTCACTGAGTGGTTGACGAAAATGCAGGCCTCAAGTGTCGAGACAGGGAACACGGCCTTAGATACGAGCATGTATGAAGCCGTGTCCTGCTCGGTCAGTTTGCTGGTTTATGCCGAGGGAGTTACACGGCCTAGGACACGGGCATTTCCCAGGGCGTTTCTAGCATACGGCATATAATACGGGTGTGTCACAAGGTCGTGTAGTGCTCGGGACGTGTTTGGTCCCGTATCGTTTGAGGCACACGGCCCGTGATACAGGCTTGTCACTTAGGACACGGGCGTGTTCCAAGCCGTGTCACAGGCCGTGTCATGGTTGGGATTTTCCTGATTGACGGTGAATGAGGAGCACGGTATTGGACACGGTCGTGTCGCAAGCCGTGCTCGGCCCAGGAAGTTCTTTTTCAGGGCGAATCCTGGACAACCATTTCTTTATTTCTGGATCCAATGGCTCAGGCTTACCCATCCTAGAGTTAAGGCCGGGTATAGGGTTTTAAGTCTTAAGATCACGATAGTGAACCGGTCGCATAAGTAATATAAAATGGGCGAGTTTTCCTAAGTATCGATCTCTCAAGGAACAATGTAAGGTGGAGTAACTATCGAGGAGGACTTGAGTTTGAAGTCCTCAAGGTTGGAGTTATGAAAGAGGGCTTGGATTTGGTTTGCGTAAAAAGAAAGTAAAACACTAACAACTACTCCTATGTAATGCCGCTATGCACTGCTTCGTCAGGAAGGATGGAAGACTACACGGGCTGCTATGCATCGGATTGCTAGGCGGATGGAAGAGTAGGCTAGCGGATGAGGTTGGGAGAACGTCGGAAATCTTACTATGCAGGCCGCTATGCACTGCTTTACAAAGCACGCCACTAGCAATTGCTAGTGCGGCACAAAACACATCCATACCACAAAAGCACACCTCAAACAGATAAGCAGGAATACTAAATTACATATACATGATTAACTAAACATGCTAACAGTCAAAATACACTTCATAAATACAAAGAAATCTACTATGCTATCAATACAAGAGGAGGTGATTGTGCGAAATTGACCATCTCTGAAGTCTTATTAAGGATTCATGGAAGGAATCACCGGGTTGTCAAACCATGTCCAAGCTCGGTCCTTAACTGCATCCGGGGTAGAGAAGGCTGTCACTACCTTCCAATGGACCCGTGTTCTTCATGTCACAACCTGGTGGAGAATGGCACAAACTGCTCCAAGCTTGGTGAAAGCTAGGTCGAGATCTTCTTGAAGCTCTTGGATGAAGGAGGAGGCCGAGAGGATGCCCCGACATTGATTTGGCGTTGTAAGCTTGCCCGGAGACCCTCCCTATAGTGGGCGGTTGAGAAGGAGGTGAGCCCTGCTGAAAATCGCGGAAAACGACGCTCCAAAACAGTTTTTTTAGAATACTTTTCCAACTCATCCTTTTTCTTTTTCTTCTCATCCCCATATTCAGCATAAATAAAAATATAGTACATCACATTTCACACAAGAATTTCACACCACATGAATACGATTAAGCTCATGGATTTGGTTGTGGTAGTGGGATAGGCTTGAGGCTTTGGTGAGAATATGTGGAGCTGAAACAATTAGAGGGGTAGGCTCAACGGGGCTAGCAATGGTTAGCATTTAGGAATGGAAACATAAGCTCAAACTAGCCAAAATGGTGGCCTACGTCACGCTCAATCCATGAGTCGTTTGCACTTATGCTTCAAGAGTCGCTTCAGGAATGTTCTTAGCCCGTGAGAAAGGTAAACTTTCCTCCCGACTCTAGCAACATGTGCCGAGCACTAGAATACACACGAAATCGAGTTACTACTCGATTCAAACATTTTCACCAATAGAGTAGAATAAATTAAATTTACGCAAATACACTAACTATAAATTAAATTCTTAAAGAAAATCTAATTCTACTCAAAAAATTTGATGCGAGCGCGAGTACTCAACTAGAGCACTGCAGGAGTCAACATCGCACCTAAGCTCGCAATCTACTAAACTACCATCCAATTTTTACAGCCCAACCCAGACGTAAATGTGCGGGAACACGCAATAAGCAAATGAGCGCTCGAGTTGTTGAGTGTGTGTGCTACAAGATTCTGTAATAATAAAGCACAGAATATAAAAACTACTGGCATACAACTACGATGCTCGTGTAGTGCGTAGCCGGCTCTCCACCCCGAGACTTAAATGAAAGTGTAGCTCAAAAATGATAAATAGATATTTCAAAATGAAATAAGAGCCGAAAGGAAAGTGTGCATATGCTCATAAATGAGCATACCAGCAGATACGTGGAAAATTAGGCGGCGGTTGCCACTTCGCTAAATTGTTGGACCTGCGAATAAGGTTATCCACGAAAAGGGAATACAGGGGACAAAGATAAACAAAATATTAAGAAGAAAAATAGAAGCACAAAAGCAAGACCAGGTGGTCCAATAATGGGTTGTCTCTCGAAATCCCTTTTGTTTACCGTCCTTAAGGTTGTCCAAATACCTATATTAGCAGCTATAATAAAGAGTTTTTCATAGTTTTAAGAAAAAGAAATAAATCTAAAAGCTCAAACATATTCTTTAGATACAAAATCTGGAGAAAAACGTGCAGGGGTATCTGTGGAGTGGAGGGGTGGTCCTCATTCATCATTGCTGCTAATGTAGATCAAGGAGTGTCACTATTGCTTTGCATGGGGTCGGCGAGCTGCAGGCTTTGAGATTTGCCGGTGGTTACACCGCCATCATATAATTTTAGCTGGTGCCCAATTACTTTGAAATTGTCTCCGCATTTCCCGGGTATTTTGATGGCGCCAAAGGGGGATACTCCGATCACTGTGAAGGGGCCGCTCCACCGGGATTTTAGATTTCCTGGAAATAAGCAGAGGCGGGAATTGTACATCAGTACTTGGTCTCTTGGTGGGAATTCTTTTGGGATGATGTGATGGTCGTGCCATTTTTTGTTTTTTCTTTGTATATCCGTGCATTTTCGTATGCGAAATGTCGAAGCCCCTCTAGTTCGTTCAGTTGAGAGCGGTGCTTAACTACTGCGACTTCGATGTCCATGTTTAGTAATTTGGTTTCCCAAAGTGCTTTGTGTTCTAGCTCGACCGGCAAGTGGCAAGCTTTTCCGTAGACTAGTTGGAATGGGGTAATACCGATAGGGGTTTTGAAGGCGGTTTTGTATGCCCATAAGGCGTCATCGACCTTCTTGGCCCCCTCATTTCTGTTGGAATGGATCGATTTTTCGATGATTCTTTTGAGCTCGCGGTTTGAGAATTCTACTTGCCCACGGGTTTGGGGATGATAGGCAAGAGAGATTTTGTGGTAGACTTCGAACTTCTTCATGAGTTTCAAGAATGACTTGTTATAAAAATGGCTCCCGCTATCACTGATGATGGTGGCAGGGTGTCGAATCTTGAGAAAATGTTCTTGTGTATGAAATTCAATACGGTGCCGGAGTCATTTGCGGCGACAGCTTTGGCTTCGACCCACTTGGAAACGTAGTCAACTGCGACAATAATATAGAGTTTTTCGTGCGATATTGGGAAGGGTCCCATGAAGTCGATCCCCCTAAAGTCGAATAGTTCGCAGACGAGCATGTTGTTGAGTGGCATTTCATCACTCTTTAAGATATTCCCGGTCCTTTGGCATTCATTGCATTTTGTGACATATGCTTGGGTGTCTCTAAAATGGGGTGGCCAAAATAGGCAACATTGCAGAACTTTGCGTGCCGTTCTTGTGGCGCCGAAATGACCGCCGGCCTCCCGGTCGTGGCAGTGTGTAAAGACGGATTGGAATTCGGTCTCGGGTATGCAGCGCCTTATGATGTCGTCGTTGCAAGTACGGAATAGTAACGGGTCTTCCCAAAAATAGTTTTTGGCGTCGGACAGTAGTTTTCGCTTTTGCTGTGATGACAAGATAGGGGAGACAGATTTGTAAGCGAGGTAGTTGGCCATATCTGCATACCACGGGATTGTTGGAGTGAGCGAAGAGATGGCGAATAATCTTTCGTCCGGGAAGTAGTCGGCTATCTCGTTGCGTTCACGGTTGGGTGCAGCTCCTTCGGTGTCGTTTTCCAATCTTGATAAGTGATCGGCAATGATGTTCTCTACCCCTTTCTTGTCTCGGATCTTGATGTCATATTCTTGTTGTAGAAGAATCTAATGGATTAGCCGGGGCTTGGCGTCTTTCTTTTGGCATAAATACCTTAGTGCAGCATGATCAGTGTGGACAATGACCTTAGATAACATTAAGTACGAATGGAATTTTTCGAAAGTGAAGATTACTTCCAATAGCTCCTTTTCCATAGTGGTATAATTCAGTTGGGTATCGTTGAGGGTCTGGCTGGCATATGAGATGGTATAAAAGATTTTGTTTTTCATTTGACCGAGCACCGCTCCGACTGCAACGTCGCTTGCGTCGCACATGACTTCGAAGGGTAAAGTCCAATCTGGTGCCACAAAGATTGGAGCGGAGATGAGTTGGTCTTTGAGAGTCTCGAAGGCTGGCATACATTTTTTGTCGAAGTCAAACTGGGTATCCTTGGCCAGCAGATTTGTTAGGGACTTGGATATTGATGAGAAATTACTGATGAATCTTCTGTAGAAGCCAGCGTGTCCCAAAAAGCTGCGGATATCCTTGGCAGAAGATGGAGGAGGAAGATTTTTGATGTTTCTGACTTTCTCTTGGTCAACTTCGAGCCCCTATGAGAGACTTTATGGCCTAAGGCGATGCCCTCGCGTACCATGAAATGGCATTTTTCCAAATTCAAGACGAGGTGTATATCTTCACACCGCTTCAGAGCTTTGTCTAGATTCGCGAGGCAGGAATCAAAGCTGTTCCTGAAAAGGGAAAAGTAATCCATGAAGACTTCAAAAAAGTCTCCCATCATGTCGTCGAAGATGGTGATCACGCATCGCTGGAAGGTTTATGGGCCGTTGCACAACCCGAATGGAATTCTCCTAAACGCGAAGGTGCAAGATGGGCCTGTGAACGTCGTTTTGCCTTGGTCATTGGGGTCAATTGTGATTTGACTGTATCCTGAATACCCGTCGAGGAAACAATAGTATTCCCGACCGGTTAATTTTTCCAGCATCGTGTCGATGAAGGGTAGCGGGAAGTGATCTTTGCGTATAGCCTCATTCAGTTTCCGGTAGTCTATGCAGACTCTCCACACGGTGACCACCCGGGTGGGTAATAATTCATTTTTTTTGTTGGCCGCCACGGTAATCCCGCCCCTTTTGGGCACCACTTGTACTGGGCTTACACATTTGCTGTCGCTTATTGGGTAAATGATACCCGCGTCAAGCAATTTTATTAGTTCTGCCTGTACAACTTCATGCATCTTGGGGTTCAGTCTCCTTTTAGGTTGTGCCGACGGTTTGTATTGATCTTCAAGCCGAATCTTGTGCATGCAAAATGCCGGGCTGATCCCTTTTATGTCGGCAAATGATCATCCAAATTTTTTTCTATATTTCTTTAAGACGTCGACCACGGCGATTTTGTTGTTGGTGAAGAGTGATGCGAAGATGATGAACGGGTACGCTGTGCCTTCCTCTAGGAAAGCGTATTTCAGGGATTCGGGCAGCAGCTTCAGAGTTTCGATAGTGGTGTGATGGTAGATGCAATGGAAGGTTCTTTTGTCGGATGCGGGGTTCTCGGGACATTAGTTAGGACGGTAGTGTCGGGTGCATCTTCTTCTTCCCACGCTTTCTCGGCTTGGTCAAGAATCATTTCGCTGTATATGTCTGGTTCTTCTATTAAATATGCTACTTTGCAGTCGGTGATTCTGAGAGGTTGGGGATGTTTGTGGACGTTGAAAGAAATCGATTCTTCCCCCAGGCTTAGGGTTAGCTCTCCTTGGTCTACGGTTATAATGGCACGGGCTGTGGCGAGGAAGTGTCGTACTAGGATTATAGGTACTTTGGGATCAGCCATCATGTCGAGGACAACGAAATATGCTGGGAAGGCGAGGTTGTTGACCATGACAGTGAGTTCTTCGACTATCCCGGCAGGTTTTTTTTCGATCTGTCAGCTAATTGCAACCTCAGGTGAGTTGGCTGTAGAATCCCAAATCCTAGCTCGTGGAAGATGGAGAGCGGCATTAGATTTATCAAAGCTCCCAAATCACATAATGCACGGCCGAATCTGTGGAGGCCGATTCTGCAGGGGATGGTGAAACTGTGTGGATCTCTGCATTTGGTTGGGGAATAGTTGGGGAGGAGAGTTGAGCATTCTTCAGTGAGGTTGATTGTTTTCAGTCCTTATAAGGATTTACGCCTCGAGATGAGGTTCTTTAGGAACTTGGAATATCCTGGGATCTGAGTGATAGCTTCTGTCAGAGGTATGCTTATTTAGACTCCTTTCATGATCTCGAGGAATTTATGGAATTGCTTTTCAGCCTTTTTGTTTCGCAGTCGGTGGGGAAATGGAAGCTTCACAGCGTTCTTCATGGGTTGTGGTACTGCCATGGGTTCTTGCTCGGTCGGTGAGGACGGAGGTTCCTTTATCGAATCGATAATGGGCTCGCCGAGTGATTGTGCAGGAGGATCGGGAGGCGAGGCCCTCTCTAGGCTTTTTCCACTTCTCAATCTCATTGTATGTACTGTTTCCTATTTCTGATCGACTGAATATAGTAGCGTTTCTGTGAGAATCCCTATGGCGGTTTGTAGGCGCTGAATGGTGGTGGCTTGGTCATTGAACATCTCCATCATTCTGCACGCATAAGCAAAAAATTACTCTGTCTTTGATGAGGGATTGCGGTCGGTGGCTTCATCAGAGACTACTGAATTTATCTCTACGGGAAGGTCGGGAGAAGCCGGAGAGTTCCAATGCCTACTATTTTGGGCAATATTATCGATAACTTCCCATGCGTCCTTGCTAAATTTGTTAAACAGATTTCCACCGACTGTGACGTCGAATAATGGCCAGAATTTGTCTGAGATGCCGAAGTAGAAAGTTTGGATTGGGAGGATGTCTGACATTTCCACTCTACAACATTCCCTTTGCAGGGACTGGAAATGCTCTGATGTATCGAACAAGGTTTCTTCATTTCTTTGGGTGAAGGTGATGAGCTCCTTGTAATTGTCTATTGCTAGCATTTGTTGTCGGAATTTGACCATGAATTGTGTATGATTAGCCCCAGAAGACACCATGCCTTTGGAATTTAACCAAAGGCATGGTGTGTGAAGCCAACCTGGATAAGTTGGTCTGGATCAGTGATGTTTCATTGTGCATGATTAGCCCCAGAAGACACCATGCCTTTGGTTGTTTTCGGGTTTTCTACACGGTAGATTGCAACAGGGAGTCTTTGGGATTTACTCCAACACTACAAAAAAACAAGCTTTTAGTGACAAAATATTTGGTCACTAAATATTGCGGTTTGGTCACTAATGACATTTAGTGACCAAATTTAATCCGTCACAAGGTGGTTGCAAAAGGCTTGTCACTAAATATTTTTTGTGACCAAATTAATTTTCGTCAATAAAAGTATTTTTTGTCACGAAAGAAATCTTCATTGCTAATTGTTTTTTAGTGACTAAATTTCTTGTCACTAAAAGATACTTTGTTGTGACCAAATTAATTTAGTCACTAATTGTTTAATGCAATAATGACCAACTTGTTTGTAAAAAAATACAATTTGTGACCAAATTAATTCAGTCACTAATTATTTAATGCAATAAGGACCAAATTTTTAGTCATTAAATGTCACATTTAATAACGAAATATTTGGTCACTAATATTTTATAATTATTCATAAAACATATTTTAAATAAATTTATTTATTTGCTATTAAATTGAATCCAAATACATACAAGATAAAAGACAATAGTAGTTATAATATCTATTTTGTAAGAGAATCTCAATCAAACAAATTTTTTATTAATAGTAAAAAGAAAGTGAGAGATATATAGTCCAAACCCCTCAATACAAATCTATACATGGAACATTTATCTTTATTACACTCATTATATGAAAAAATGTATAAAAAACAATATACGCTTGAAGATTAATCTCTTCCGTATTCATGGGCTCGTCTCTCTTGCCTCTTTAATTTCTTCTTTGGTGCCTTCTTAATTTGGTGTCTCATTCTTGGGCTCCGAATGCTACAACGGCTTTGGATCATCCATACGATGGTCATAACTCCTCATGCGCATGAACACTTGGATGGGTTCTGATAAGAGTCAGCAAATATGCCCCATGCCGTAAACTATGATCCCCCATCACTATCATTTAAGATGCTTCATATACCAGTTTAAAGAAGATCAAAATCTCATGCATGCAAAACATCTAAGAATTTAAACTAGGATTGCACCCATACATACCATCGACTTATCCACCTCAGAATCAGCAATAAAAATAACTCCAGCAAGTGCTTCAAGGTCCATTCCTGTGAAATTCACAAGAATTAATATAAGTATTTCATGAAACAAAATCTTCAATAGAAGGACCAAAATAAACTGAGAATAGCAAAACAGTGTAATATAAAATACTTACCTTCTCTCCACCAGATAAGTTAGCAATATTTTTCCAGCTCTTCTTCAGGTGCCTCACGCTGAAAACAACACCCTCTGAGAACAAAAAAGTGGGTTAAAAAACCAGCAAAAAACTTTCAGAATATTGAAATAGTAAATCCTGGTACATTTCTTTCAATTTTAAGGATATAATGTTGAGTCTTGTCATGAATTAATCCAACCTGCGGAACAAAACTCTAGCAAACTGCAGTGTATTAACAAAATCTCCTCCCCCAACGACACCAGCAACCATCACCGACCCCCGCTCAAGCAACCATCTAAGGCACGTATCAACAATCAAGACAACACTTCAGTTTGCACTATACCAAATTGCACTGCAATGCAAACTGCAGTGCAGCGGACAGCGTTTGCACTGCAACAAACTGCAATGCAGTTTGCACTGCAGTAAACTACAGTGCAGCAGACAGTGTTTTCACTGCAGCAAACTGCAGTGCAGCGGACAGCGTTTGCACTGCAACAAACTGCAGTGCAGTTTGCACTGCAGCAAACTACTGTACTGCAGTTTGCACTGCAGCAAACTGCACTGCAGTTTGCACTGCAGTTTGCACTACAGCAAACTACACTGCAGGGCAATGCAGTTTGAACTTTGCAATGCAGTTTGCATTGCAGTAAACTGCACTGCACTTTGCACTTTGCACTGCAGCAAACTGCAGTGTAGTTTGCATTGCAGCAAACTGAACTGCAATTTAGCAAACTGCACTATAGTTTGCATTGAAGCAAACTGCACTGAAGTGCAGTTTGCACTTTGCACTGCAGCAAATTGTACTGCAGTTTGCATTGCAGCAAACTGCACTGCAGTGCAGATTGCACTTTGCACTGGAGCAAACTGCAGTACAGTTTTCACTACAGCAAACCGCACTGCACTTTGCACTGCAGCAAACTGTAGTGCAGTTTGCATTGCAGCAAACTGCACTGCAGTGCAGTTTTTGCACTGCAGTTTGCACTGCAGTGCAGTTTCTGCACTGCAGTTTGCACTACAGCAAACTTCACTGCTTTGCAGTTTCTGCACTGTAGTGCAGTTTGCATTGTAGCAAACTAGACTGCAGTGCAGTTTGCATTGTAGCAAACTGCACTGCAGTGCAGTTTGCATTGCAGCAATTCAGTTTGCACTTTGCACTGCAATAAACTGCAGTGCAGTTTGCATTGCAGCAAACTGCATTGCAGCAAACTGCAGTGAAGTTTGCATTGCAGCAAACTGCAGTGCAGTTTGCATTGCAGCAAACTGCACTGCACTGCAGCAAACTACAGTGCTGTGTAGTTTGCACTAAACTTGACTGCAGTGTAGTTTGATGGACTACAGCAAACTGCACTACAGCAAACTGTACTGCAGCAAACTGCACTGCAGCAAACTGCACTGCAGCAAACTGCACTGCAGCAAAATGCACTGCACTGCCAAGTTTGCTGCAGTCAAGTTTGCTGCAGTGCAGCAAATGGCACTGCAGTTTGCATTGCAGCAAACTACACTGTAGTTTGCACTACAGCAAAGTGCAAACTACAGTGCAGTGTAGTTTGCACTAAACTGGACTGTAGTAAATAAGAGCAAACAAATAAATAATGTAAATAATTAACAGCCTCCAAAACATACCACCAAGCTTTCATTTTCCAGACGTGTAGTGTACCTCAGTATCCAAAAATCACGTGCCGATGCAAGAATTGTTGGCACAGGAAATGATGACACATAGGCGTTGTTTGTTAGATGGCCACCCATAATTTGTGGGGGGCATCGGGCCACCATTGTCTGTTCGTGTGCACTTGTTCACAAGACCACCAGTCTCCTTCCTTTTCAGCCTTCACATTCTCTAGATTTTCTAATCTCTTCTGCAGGTTCTCTATAGTCAGAAATTTAGCTTTGATCTCATGCTCCTCGATGCACTTCATGACCACTCAGATCACAAATAGGGATGGAGATTGATCTGAACCTGCTGAAGCCTTTCTAGCTGTAGCAAAGCGAGTGTACTTACTGTTGACTGGGTGAAGCCTACGGTACATCCAGTCCAAAATCTACCACATTTTAGCAGTAATTATACTATATATATTACTCAATCAATTTGAAGTGTTTAAAGAACAAAACATCCGGAAGAAAAAACACATAATATATAATTAACTATGACAAGAAACAGTAGAACAAATTCAGTCTACGATAAAAAAGATTCTTCCAATCAGCCATTGTGAATACAAAAAGTTAATGATAATGAAATTGAAAAGACAACAATACCTTCCCAGAATTCAATGGACCATAATGACTAGATGGTCAGCGCAAGCAGATACCACATTGCAGAACCTGTAGTATATCTCCTGTAAATATGTAATTTTGGTTTTTTAAGTTTTCTAGCAACCCTTGGGTTTTGTCCTCAAAATAGCCAAGGTGTCTTGTTATAGTGTGAAACAAAAAATAGCAAGAAGAGTAGTACTCTAAAGAAATAGAAATAGTAAATGAGAGAAATAAATCTACAACAGTAGTACTCCAAAGATTAAGTGCGAAGAGTAGTAATAGTCTACTATGACAACTTAAAAAGAAAGAGAAAAAGAAAGTACCATTGAAGGATGAACCGTTTCAGACAATTGAATGAAAGGATAAGTGCATCAACTATGATAAGTAAAAAAAAGTAGAAAGATTCAATATAAAAAAATTCATAATTAGCCAAAGTTTCTTTAGTTAGTACTATCCATCTGATCCTCTATTTGTCTTTGTTCTGTGAACGTCATCATTCGTGCTTCCATTTGCTCCATACGTGCTTCTCTTTGCTCCATTCGTGCCTCTCTCTGAGTTACTTTGTCCTCCATTTCTTGAAAACGCGTGCTCATATCAGCTTCTACTTCCGCTCGAATTTGTGCTTTGAGACGTTGTCCATTACTACTTTTACGTTCCAAAGGTCTTGGTCTTGGGCCCATGCAAGGAATATAACCTGATCGTTTACCAAGCACGATTGTATAAGCTTCTTGTGTGGTTAATTTGTCTTCCCCTTTCTCTTTTTTTTGTTCCTCATGAAGTTCCAAAAGCTTATTATATATCTCTTCTGCAGCCTCATCAGTCCACTGATTTTGTTTCCCCTTTTTAGTTTTCTCCCATAATCATATGTATATAGGCAATTGTTGACTTTCATGTTCAACTTGTCTCTGCATTATGAAAACAAAAAACATAAAATTGAAGTTGACAACTGATAAATTAAAAAAACAATTATAGGAACGTTAAAAATATTACCAGCTCATGTATTGTTCTCGCTATAGACTTTGTACCAACATGAGATTTCTTTTTTTGTAGGCTCCTATTTTTTTGTTCACATCACTAATTTTCTACGAAAAATTAATACGAAAAATCAATATATTACGAAAATTTAATTTAACAAACACTTCATAATTAAAACATAA